>JAWIIS010000032.1:5191266-6391266 GCA_033682625.1 Helicoverpa zea x Helicoverpa armigera
TATATAACTTATGATAGATGGGTTACAAAAGACGTGGATGTAGTTATCAAAGGTGTACAGAAAAAGTGCAAGAAATGTGTTAAAGAAACTGTTAAAACTACGATAGGTGCGCTAGTGAAGTTATTACATTTAAATTTACCAGTATTCATGCAACATGTAGCTAATATGATTCATCAAATGAGATCAATACAAACATTTAAACAACAATTAACGTCTACCAAAGGCTTGTTGCATGTAGACTTTTCCGAAAACTATAATTGTAAGTATAGTGCTGAGGTTCAGTCGGCTCATTTTGGTGGCTCGAAGCCTCAATTGTCTCTTCATACTTGCGTTTATTATAGCGCGGCAGAATTTCCGAATAATGGTTTCCAAACTACATCCATGTGTTCTATTTCAAAAAATTTACGCCATGATCCTGTTATGATCTGTGCCCACCTTAAACCAATTCTACAGCGAATTAAAGAACTCAGTCCAAATTTAACAGAACTACATATTTTGAGTGACGGCCCAACGACCCAATACCGAAACAAAACTATGTTTCTTTTAATTGTTAAATTCATTAGTCGAGAATTAAATGACGTGACCGATATTGTTTGGCACTATAGCGAAAAGGGGCATGGCAAAGGTGCTCCAGACGGAGTAGGTGGCTGCATAAAAAGGCTGTGCGACAGTTCGGTTGCGATGGGCAAAGATGTGTCTGACTATGACTCACTTATGTTATGTCTAAAAGAGAACTGTAAAGGAATTGAGATCTACGGAATTGGGGATCCAAATATTGAAGACATTCAAGAAATAGTAGATAAAAATGCGATGAAAGCTTATAAAGGGACATTTAAGATACATCAACTTTCTTGGAATCAAAATGATCCAAATATTTTACATGCCCGAAGGCTTAGTTGTCTGTCTTGTGCATCTAATGCTGTTTGCCCGCATTTTGAAATTGGCCAGATAAAGGTTCCGTCCAATAATACACAAACGCATAGTCCCTTGAGTATGGCTGACGCAAGGAACGTTTCTCCGAGAAGTGAAGACACGGCTAATGCTTCTACAATAACTTATAGGTCAGATCAGATTACACCTGATGGAGGTACTTCTCATAATGTCCCATCACGTCCCTGTAAAAGATTTGGTTTCCTGCCAGACTCTGATGATTCAGACGTGTCTTTACCTCTGCAGGATGAGAGATCCAAGTTCCTTTCAGACTCTGATGACTCTGATGTTATTTTTACACCTCGCTATCGTCATCCATTGCCCACAGACAGCAGCAGCGAAGGCGACTTCATTGTACGACCTAAGCAGTCTCAAAAACCTTTTGTCGATCCCTACACTGATAGTGGCGATGACGAATAAAACAATATGATATGTCTCATTATGTTTATTTCTATATTATTTTACGTTCAGTTTGGTTGACATTATGTTTGATTTAAGTCAACCGAAAATAAATCCCTTCTGTGGACATAAATTCATTATTTTTTCAAAACGAGAGGATTGTTTATTTTATGACATTTTTTATGTGAAGATGATTAATACAGCCAGATTGTTGTAATTTTAATAAAACTCTTTTATTTAGTTTAGAATTATTTAGACAAATTACAACTTTTGTCTTTTCTGTTGATTGTGAAGTCTTTTCTGTGGACAGTTATAAATTAAAATATTGAAAAACTAATTAAAATCAAAGCTTTGATCTCTGAGAATATTTTTATTATAATTATTTTATGTTTCTCAAAATAAATGCTGATTCGAACCAAACAAAATACGACTTTGATTTTATTTTTATTTTTGAAACCCAAGTTTGTTTATGACCCAGCCGCGTCCGACGCGCGTGGGTGGACGAGAGCAAATATCTCTACATGCTTTGTAGACTTAGTGGTTATAATCTCCTATTGTTACATTAAAACGAGATCATAGATATAATCCTGTTGACTTTCATGTATATTAATCGTTTCGTGTTTTAATGCGATGTGATTGCCTTTTTTACGAACCTCTAAAACCAGGTCGTATTTTGAACCAGCACCAATACAAAAGTCTTCTCATGAATTTGACGAGTTTGGGTGATCCAATCTCTTCACAGACATCGCCAAGTACCTATCTAAGTATTATGTTTGGAGGCTTTTTCAGGAAGGGCTACCTTATGGAATAATACAAATCTAGGTTCATCCATAACTCGTTAGCTGGATAAGAACTGACCTTTTGTACGACGAGCGGTGTGCCGAAGTCTTTGCCGCCCTGTAGACGGAAGCCTAGGGGCTGCTGGTCGGCTTTGTTCAACCGCACAGTTATCAACTGTGCCATCTGTTAACAAAATACAAACAATACATTAGTGGGTACACTAGGAAATCTTGACGAACATTAATTAGTTAAGTAATTAAAATTATCTTTAACGACTTTGAATTAGGAAATTGGATGGATGTCAGACGTGAACAGAAATATAACAATTAATTTGCTATGGTGCCCGCTTTTTGCCTAGATACAGAGATTTATAATTTATGCTTTTGGCAGAGATCCACTAGTGTGAAGATTAAGAACAAACTCTAATCGTGCACTTCGTTCATGTAATTATCATTCCCGAAAGAACAAAATTGGAAAGTTGATCCAATACAAATAATGATAAAGTAATGCGCCGCACCATTAGCCTGGCATTTGATTGACCCAATTGAAGATTTATTTTCTGTCGGGCCCAGCCTCACTGACCGCGCACTGTAAGTATGCAGACATCTTGCGATCTATTTTATCATCGATCAAGATCTGAGTGCGAACCAAAAGACATCAGTGAAAGGAGGCTGAGAGCGAAACTCGTTTATTTATACAAGGAATAAACAATAATCAAATCATTTATCGGTTTTTGGAGGCCTTAGATTTTTCCTCATGATATTTTAAATTTGATTAAAAAGTACAGATAACATCGCAGTTCTCAAATGCTACGCTACATTCATGCTTCTTGTTGTATGAAAGCCGAAAGTGAATCGACACAAGATCTTCACAGGGTGCTGGGTGCTCTCTTTTAATATTGAGAAGAATCTTTTAATTAGGTAGGTATGTAATGTACGGCAGATATGAATTAAAACATTTTAGTTCGTTTAACAAAAAGTTCTACAAGCTTAGTAGACAAGACCCTATTCAATAGTAAGTAGATAAACATAGATAATTTGCATTTATAACGAAAAACTTATCTAATAATAATTTTAATTTCGAGTAAGAAGCTCTTATATTAGATAGGAAATAAGTGGAGCTAGATATTAATTACATTAGTACTAGTTCCAAACATTCGTCTAAACATTGATAACAAGTGCACATAGTAATTTGTCACCATATCTAATTACCTTTTGCCCTAATGTCGTAACCTAACTTAATTAAAAGATAAATAGCGGCACTGATACTTTATGACTAATGTATATCACACTGCTGATGTAAATATTCCATAAATCGTTACTGCAAGTCTATTTTAGAATTAACAACTTCTTGCTGTGGCTAGCTTAGCCTCCGGAGTTTTACGAGGAAGCTTAAACACCGGCCCGAAACGAATCGCCACCGGTCACGTTCAGCAAAATATCTTGATATCTATGAAATAAAAACTTTGTGCCTAGTTTCAATGGCTAGTTCTCAACTGTGCTCGAAAGGTTAAATCAGCAATTACGAAGCTATCTGGCGTGTTTTACAAAAACAAAACAGTTAATAAGTACAACATTTATAGCGTAACAATAATAAAGCGTTACGCAAATGATTTTTCTTTTAGCTCAATCGTCGGGCATTCAGCGGGCAGCCTTGCCGCTGCATCGGCGCCAATCAAGAGGTCGCGACACTCTTCAGCTGACACTTACGTCTTCATCAATCCTCTTCAATTTACAATAAAAGTTGTAGTAATGAACTAAACAACCGTTGTTGCTATTGTTGTTAATGAAGCGACATTCAGGCGAGGATTGCACAACTAAGCGAGGTAATGGAAACATTGCAAGATTTATGTAGTTCCAACAATTATATAGATGTTTTGGAGATTTAACTACATTTCAATTAAAAAAAGAGAACATCTCATAAGCATTAATTTATTAGTCTACCTACGCCAGTCGGTCCTGAAACTGCCTAGCTATGATAGCTATTGTGTTATACCCAGTCCTTAATTGTTTTATGTTTCGTACGCAGCTATAATGAATAATAATTAATTACAAAAATTACCACTACATTAAATATTCAATTCACGTATTTAATAGAAAGATTGTGGTTATTAAGATAATTCAAAAATGTAAATAAACCTATTATTGTCCCGTCCTCTCATTATAAATTCAAATAAGTTGGTTTTGTATTGATTTTCCTGCAATAAGTAATCTCGCATCTTCACTGCAGTCGTTGTATTTACAATGTCATCTCGAAGCCTTTGTTCGTGATTGAACGTAGTTTACAGGGGACTGCCTTATCTCAAGAATGTTGTGCATGATAATTATTATAGCTTCTTTACGACTTACGACTCAGTCTTAATGTGTTTTTACATTCAATTTTACCACTGGACTATTCTGAAGCGAAATATGTTCAGCTAAAACCAGCTAAGCTCGTTTTTATGCTAAGATTTTTTTTTAATTTCCCTTCTGTGCTTTCCCCATATTTTGCGGGTCTGTCTGCACTCTAAATTATATTGCAAATTAAGAGGGGTAACACCACCTATTAAGATTTCTGCTAATATTGTGGAGTACTTCCAAGAATTAACCTCGTAAACAAACTGTTGAATATGTTTAACGTTTGATTTTTTCTTCGGATTGTTAGTCACGCGTTAATCGATGACGTCAGCGGTGAGTAACCACGAAAGCCCGCGTCCGCTGTGTCGGTCACAAAGCGATTACCTACCTCGGTATTTAGGTGAAATGGAGACCTTATGACATGTTATGAGTTCATCTCGCGTTATCCGAAGTAAGAGTAAGTTCAAATAAATATAGTCATAAATTCCGAAAGTGCAGGCTTTAAATAAATCTTAACAACTTTCTCTTGTAGACTTTTTTTGCCAATTACACGGAACCTCCTAATTCCCGTTAGATCCATGTACATCTATCTAATATCCACGTTTAGATCCATGTCACATCTATCAGAAAAAAAATGTTATATGTATACAAAAATACTTTTCTATTATACCTATAGAAAACTCTACTAATAAAGCAAACAGTTACCTTCCTACTGAATTTGCACAGGGGCTAGAAATTACATACATTTGCCGAGGGAGTGACCAAGCCGCACAAATGGAACCGAGATAAGATAAACATTGCTTTTTCCGACCCAAACCTTATGTTTATATAAATAAGGAAAATGTAGCCCCAGAAAACATTAAGAGTTTGACAAGAAAAGTAAGATTGATGCCTTTATAAATTTTAAATCGTCGATGTAACGTAATTGGTGTACCTATAGGTAATTAATTTGAAAGAGATATGTTTATGCTATGCTGATGATACATACATTTTCTCACACCTGCGTTTATAGGATAGCGGGAACTACTGTGGGACGCGTGGGAGGCTCATACCACCATATAAATGGAACATAAATCTACAGTTACTTGGAACATCAATAGCTGGTTCATTAAAAAGGAGGAACTGTAAGAAAGAAGATCGAGGTAAGTTATCTTGAAAATGAAGAATATTTGTGACACAGAACTTTTTGTCTTTTGTGTTATCGTAATTACAAACGCATACGTGTGTATAACATTGTTTACTCAACTGTGGCCTTGCGAGGTCGCGCACTGACGATACCTCAAAGACTAAACGTCGATCGATACTCGTTAATAAGTGCGAAGCGATAATGTTGAGAACGTGATCAATAAAACGCGTAGGTGTACGGCGCAGCTTGTGCATTGGGTTGCGTACTTATGTGACAAACGCATATTGCATGCCCTAGTGGAGTCCGGCCACACTCGGCCGAGGTGCCGAGGTGTCGCAACCCCGGCGTCTGCTGCTCAACTATTCGAACCAGCTGACGCGACATGGCGCCCGCGTCGGCAAACCTTTCATGCTGCACTATCGACTGCGCCGATGAATGAGGTTGCATATTTTGTTCATTTACAATACACTATTTTTACTCATTATTTTGGCATTTAGCCCTGGTGTTTTGTTTGTACTGCCACAGTTTATTTATAGATAAATGTCTTCATCCACATTGAAACCGAAAGTGTCGTTACATTTTAAACATTACAGTCTCCGAGACATAATACATTACATACTAAGAATTCTTGCGCACAATTACCTACATGTTTTCTATACGTGCCATATTGTCTCTTTTTTACCTTTGCAGACTATGTACAGCCTTCCATTTATCGGCCATGCGGGCTTCGTTGTTCAGCTAAATAGAAAATTATTGCAAAAGTTGTAGTTGTTTGTCGTCTGAACAGCACGCATATCCAGTGCGTTTATTTATGGGCAAATCCCCTCAGCTCGGGGAGGCCTTCTCCAGCAGTGAACGTTTTCAGGCTGTGACCGCGACGACAAGCAAGTGTTAGTTCGAATTTTCATACAGTCCTTTCTATAAACCTATTCATAAAATATACGTAGATATATTTTAGCCTCGCGTTATTTCGAGCTTGGTGTCGGTTGCGGCGCACTGGCGTAAACTTGGCACTAACACTGCCGGTCGGCTGTCAACGTCGTCGTCACACGACACTCTCCAGGATTTAATGTCTTACAGCTCTGAATATGAGGTAACTTGTTGTATAACTGTGTAATAATGTCAATAACCCCCAAACTGCAATGTAAAAACCTTGGTGAGCAAATATAGAGCGATTGCGAAAGACTTGGCGATCAGCCATCGCGTCGTTTGGACGCCCCCCTGATAACACTGCACAAACAACTTCTTAATCATAACGGTTTATTTATTGATTTGAAGTTGAGTATTTGATTTGATTATCCATAGATAAGCTACGTAAACAAATGTTCGATGCTCAGAGATCTTCCTAAGTAGTAGAGGTTACGACATCGTTAGGCTCGGCACAGAATATTTTTTTTCTATCGTGTTGGAAGAGAAGAGAAAGTCACAAAAATATTCAGTTAGGTAAGGACCCAATTCCGTTGCCTAATTAAATTACAAATGCATCGTAAGTTCCCGATCTTTTTGAAACCTGTTTCAGATGCTCGTCCAATATTCCAATATGTGTACCAAAGAGTAATAAAAGTGCATACTGTCTTAATTTCCGGGTAAAAAATAACAAAGGCACGTTGCTTCGGTGAATGCAAATTCGGGCATGATTAGATAGACATGTAACTGTGGTAAAACACGAGCTAAGCATAGCCATTCACTCATTGGGTGTAGTCTAGCGTGATATTAGGCTGACTTTGTCAATAAGAGCACATTATCGCAGAAAGATACCTCATTACACGGCGTGAGACAACACTTAATACATGCGTATTTTCAAATACGTAATAAAATAAAAATAACATTCATTGATGCGCAGACCAAGTTCAATGTTATTGTGCTTAAAATACTTTACACACAACGTTGCTACGAATTTACTTTTGTCATAGAAATAACTGCTTAGTGTCAGCAGCAAATTTTTAGAATAGATCCGGCTGTTGAATACCTGGGTAGCATCATATGTGTAAAGACGTAACGAAGTTTTGGCAGAATACCAACAATATTAAACTATCTCTATCCAAGAATATACGAAATTAGATGAGACCGTAACCATGAAATTAATTTACCTGCGGTCAAAATTACGTTTGTCTAGTTTACTCTTAATTAAACATAGTTTACTGAAATACCCTCTAATTAATATGCGAGAAGAGGACTAACATCTTGACATGTTAGCACAGATTTATTGCATTGTATTTACAGATATCTCCTTACGTTAGTGAGCATTTTGTGGTCATTCTAAGAAGTTACATACAAGTATGGACTGACGTTGACGTCACCTCGTTCGACGCATATGAGTAACGAACGAAATAAATAGCCACGTTATTGTTCTGGGCCAATTCATATATCATCAAAGTATGTATGAGTTAAGCAAAACGGATGTGCACGACTGATCCCGGTGCCATATTGACATCTTTATGAATGACACACAATTCAGCCTGTATGACCTATCTTGCCCGACGACAAGAAGTATGCATTCATAATACGCCTTTTGCTGACGGTACCGTTCGTTTAGGCTACAATTTTACAAGTCTTAATGTGCTCTACTATTTGAGATATCCAACATCCAAAACAGGACGTATCGAGTGAAAGTCTCATCAAATTTTATAGTGCAATAGAATAGAAAACGCAACACTAACAGATAATAAACAACACAACGAACAGAGAAAAATACATAAAGTTCAAAGGTTAATTGAGGCTAATTGTGAATAGAGATACCTATACGAACTCGTTTAGTTTATGGCCCACTTTGAAAGAGGAAGATGCAATCGCAGTTTTGACCGTGTAGTCTAAGCGAAAATTCTCACAATAGTCCATAGTGTATTAAACAGCCGTACCCATACTAGTCAATCAATAATGTACAAAGATTAAGGTACACAAGTGTATGTTAGGTAGTAGGTACCTACTACATATTTACTTACTAGATTTTTAACTACACTTTAAAGAAAACTACTTCTGGACGATTCATATGAGGTCAATATATAAAAGTAATTGAATTATATACACACAACTTGTTGATAAATGCATTTACAGAAGACGGTAACATAAAAAATAAGGTGCGATCGACTATGAGTAATCTAAACCGTACCCAGACAGACGACCCTTATGACTCATCTTTTTAGTCCAAGGATTATGTATAACATGAAAATAAAAACCTCTCAGAGGAATGTCTGACAAATAACCGAAGTCTTGAAAACATCTCACTAATTAATTTGACCTCAATCATTTAAATAACGTATAGATAACTATTTTATTTCAGTACCAAAAAACTTGACTTTGAAAGATCCAAAACACTTCCCATTTGTCTAACTTCTAGGGTGCCTACTTACTTATCTTTGTTTTTATTGTAGGTACCTATTCTTCACTTAATTGTACCTATGTAGAAAACAAGTTAGTTATAAAATAAATATTTGTATGCAAATTAATTAGGTAAACGTAAACAGAAGCTGTGAAGTAAGGAGGCCCATCGCGCACCTTTTGTAAAAAGAAGTAGAGACTGACAAAGACCAGTCTGTACAAATGCTTAGTTAAATTTACATATAAGTAAATTGATTTCTTTTAAAGCAATTGTGTCAATAATATGGAGACCAAATCGACACATTATTCTTTATTGTTGTTATGAATAAACTAATCTTCCATAAACACCAGAGACATTAGTTAAGAGTTAACAATAAATAATGTTTGTGTACCTAGTTAATTGTCGTTAACTGCAACTTAAACGTAAGTGAGCATTTTCATTCGAATTAATTAATGACTCAATGTCTAGGTGTGCAAATTAGTTCGAAATTGGTTGATTCGTAAGTTGGTCAAGTAGGACTGGTATTGGATATAAAAACGAGTTATTTGTAACAGGAAAAATATAAATAAGGACCTGCAATAATTTGCGTAGTTATTTTCATGACAATTATGTAGACTGATGATTTCATGCGTGCTATCATAAAGGAAAAACATCTGGAATACTTGTTATTATGGATATGAATCAAATGTTGTCATACTCACTTCATGTTAAAATGAATTTAATTGAGGTACCGAGCTTTTTACGTGTTTCATTTCAGTATTAAACTAAACAATAATTTAAACATTGGATCTATTAAAGGTACTTAACGCATAACCAGATACCTGCTTCTACGAAATTAACATGCAGGTATGAGGAATATTCCAAAAACTAATAGCCAATCAAAGCTTATCAACTTTTGTTAATTCGATGACAAGTCGATGTCAACCACAGCGCATAATCATACAAATGAATCAACGTTGTATTCGTGTGCTGTTTACCGCTAAAAATCGTTTACCTACAGAAAGTAATGATGAAGCAAAAGCCTTGCATTATAAAATCAAAGGGCTTGCAAGTATGAACGTTTTAAAATTCCCTCAGTTTGGGCCGTTGCACTCTCGGACTCGTCTAACCGGCCCACTATCAGTCCGCGGTTCGATTCATCGAGCGCACGCCCGTGCCCAATGTGCTGGGATATCACCAATCGTAACTGCAGGCCATATTCAAACTCACTACCACTAAAACGGCTTTATGCTAGTTCATATACTACCTTCTCACTGCATAGTTGATTCAGAATTAGCATCAGCCATTATTTGATTGACATTAATTGTCTTGATGTAATTCCAAGTTAGAGCACAAATTAGAAAACTAAACAAAATGTTTGTGTTTTGTTAGAATATTGTATTATATTATAAAGGTTTTATTATAAAGAGCTGCTAAGAAATTACATGGATCCCTTTGGGGATATGAACCTATACGTTTTATATCAGTCTATTCGGTTAAGTTTCACTTTATCCAAAATTCTTCTAATTGGTGCGATAGTGTTTACTTGAGGTAAATATGATAAACATTCAGAGCATATTTGTTGTTCTAATGACCAGTTGTGTTCTGTAATATATAATATAATAATAAAAATGTATCTTCGGCGAGACGTTCTTTACATTTAAGCCTGCCGCTTTTGCACGAGACATCTTGGATTCTGAACATAAACTACCCACATACTTTCATAGGATAAAATAAACATTTTCAAGGCTATCGTATTACGTTACAGCTTCTTTTAAATAGATCAATATTTTCTGTCTATTTTTGCAATAGGATGTTTATAATCAAAAATCAATTTAAACCACCATAACCACCGAAGCAGATGGATATGCGAAAACGTTTTAACATTTGAAAACATGTTATATTCATGAGATATTAGATAGAATGCATGATTGTATTTAGACGTGTAAGGAAGATTTAATTTTGAGATACATCGAAACTAAATTGCACTTCACGATTGTTGTTAGTATACAGGAAATCGAATCGTGTTTGCTGAGATGTAGATAATTACTCTGACAATGAAGCAAAAATGCGGTAATCTAAGGTCCAGTATCTCATGTGGTCTGTACCAATAACTACAATAATTCCCGTGTCGGTTCTTCTGTATAATTGGCAATTAGTTTTGCAGTAGTTGCCAACAACTGTTAGTAAGTTTTTATCGACAATCGCACACAGTACTGACTCACTGGCCGAGACACCCGGCCAACAATTGCCGCTTATGCAATTGACCAGGTTCCAATATTGGTACCTTAGTTCCATTTGGGTCTAGATTTAAAACCTATATCTAGTTACATTAATGTAAACGTAGACTAAAATTGATGAATTTATCCATTGTAAGTCCGCACTAGCGCAAAATAAAGGAAAATATTCTTTAACAACACTTTATAAAATAAATTAAGTATATTTTGATGTTTGATGTTGTTTTTCATTTATTAGTTAGGCTACATCCTTTAGGCTCAAAGGTTCCTTTAGGAGATACTGGGTAATGAGCATAATTTATTCTAAAACAAATTATGTTCCATTCGACCTTTGGTCAGTGCCTTGATAAATCCTGGCTCATTCCCATCATGTGACACTAGTTGAAAGTCCTCCTTGAACTTTCACGCTAGATATAAATATAGCAGACGACGAGGCGAACATCCCTCGACACCTGAATATTGGCAGGGTCGACATCCCACGTTGCAATAAAAGTTTTCACAATCAATACGATCATCTCGAATTTCCTACAACCGCTGGATCGTACTCCCAATTTAGCACGTTACTAGCGCTTTAGATTCTGAGAACAGCTGTTTATTTTAAAACCGCGATGCGGTAACACAATATATACAGGGTCGTCTCGCCCTCTAGCCTACATCAGGGGGATACTCACTTCGGCGGAGGATAGCTGGACGATCTGGGTAGTTTTCTTCACTTAGCACTGTCAATCACTGGTTCAAAACAAGGCGCGCGACCGTTTCTAAATTGGCGATCGCGCTCGCGAGTTATATTTAGAGCGGTAATACGACACCGGGCGCGAGCGAGAGTCGTTCGGTCGTGGAGCTGAGGCGAGCGGCGGCGCGCGAGTGAGCCGCGGCCGCGCCGCCGCCAGCGCCGCCCCTCCGCCCCGCGCGAGGACGATACCCTCGCAAACCAGCTACGCCAACATCCCTTTGTGCAGCACAAGCTACATGTACCACGGTACCCACAGACGACGCACTCCAAGGCCCACGTCTCGACGACCCTTAGCTTTGTACTCATCTGCATACAGAACTAATCCTTATCTGTATGTAGTAAGATGCAATACTTGTTGACAAAACTTACGTGGAGGCTCATTTCATGATCCTCGACAAGTAACGTCGGTAGCAAGTGGCTCCGGATCTTTCAAACATTTTGGAGCATTAGATAAAATTTACTCCTTTGTACCCAGAAGGCTCAGCACTATCATTAAATGTTTAAATAACAGTGAACAGGGGTTGGTGGTGGAAATAAAAGAAATCATATATTTGGATATAAAACATTATATTCATTCGCTCTCAGACCATACAACAACCTATCCGCAAACACCTCATTAATTCATTAATAAACTCTATAAAAATAACTTAGTTAAGTTAATCTTCGACTACTCCTCTTCCACCTCGTCATCTGTTGTAAATTCACTTTCGTTAGCTCCCTGTGGACAAGAACAACATTTTTAATATAAAGACACTCAAAAAACAACATCACATTCCTTGGGTGTAAAGGACAGTAAAATTAAAGTAACAAAAGTAATAAAATGCAAAGACAATTTTGTTCAGGTCCCTAAATGAATTCAAATGAAACTGAAAAAGAATAACATTGAAAGTGTTTTGCTATTGTGCGAAGCTCCAACAGAATGAACTATTTCCCTATTAACCTGTATCCTTAAAATGCTAAAAATATTTCTTTTTTCAATCAATGTTTTTTCAGTTAAACAAACTCAATTTCGATCATTTTCCTAGCTGCCAAAACAATTGTATTTGTTTGTGTATTCTTCCTCTTAATGTATTGTAAAAATAAAAATTTGTTTAATGTAGGTATTGTAAAAAAGAACATAAGCGGAAGACCTACACAATTCATTGGTTATTGTGTCTGGCTACCAATAGCTAGTGATAAATTTGTATATTATTTTATATGCCAATTTTCTATACTGTAGTATAATAAAAAGGAAATATTTTTGTACTCTAAAGGATGCAAAACTTCTGAACTGTTTTTCAAATTCTTTCACTGTTGGAAAGCTACACTCTTCCCGAGTAACATCATAGGCTATATTTTATCCCGGTACAGGCAGTAGTTCCCTCGCGACGCGGGTGAAACTATCACAACTCTATGTTTGTAAGTTTGTATGTGTAGAATTTATCTGCGAAACTACTGGATCAATTCCAAAAATTCATTCACGATAAAACGTCACATTTAGCCTTGACAAATGTAGGCCACGTTTTGTTTTTACAACATAAGCAAAGCCTTGGTAGACGCTATCACCAGTGACATTATAAATGGAAAAAAGAGTTTGTTTTTCACATTTTTTTAGCTAAAACAGGTCTCTGTCAGGGGTTTCACTCGTGTCTTGTGGAAACTACTTCGCGGACCCGGATAATAAAATGCCTATAACTTTTGTGGATAAATGGGCTACCTACCACTAAAATAATTTAAGAAATTGGGTCCAGAAATTCCTGAAATTTACACGTTGAAGCAAACATATATAGCATAACATATAAGATTATTTTTAGGTGTTTATTTGTGTGAATCACTATGATAGTTACCTGATCATTGTTATCAGTGTCGGAGTCGCTAAGGTCCCATTGCGGGTGCTCGGCGGGCACGGCGGCCGCTTCCTTCACGTCTAACTTCATGTCTTGCTGCTGATCCATGCCGATGTACGAGTCTATCACAACAGAAATACATTGTTATTTTTATTTTCTGTCATCATCTTCCGAGCCTTTTCCCAACTATGTTGTGGTCAGCTTCCAGTCTAACCGAATGCGGCTGAGTACAGATACCGGCACGGATATTGGGCTCTCGGCGGAAGAGTCGGGATCGCTTTGCGCACCCGTACGCATAAGGCAATAAGGCAGTAAATAGCTTCTGCGCAGGTGAAGGTCATGGCTCGATATCCGTGCCGATAACTGTACCAGTATTTTGCAAGAAGCGACTGTCTATTTGACCTCTTTAACCCAGTTACCCGGACAACCCAATATCCCTTGATAAGACTAATGTCAGACTTATTAGCTTCTAACTACCCGTAACGACTGCCAAGGACGTTCAATAGCCGGGACCTACAGTTTAACGTGCTATCCGATACACAGTCATTGGTGTCTAAGATACTTCTTTGTGTTCTTATTTGACATTACTAAGCTAACGGTGAGTTGCACCGTTTAACTTTAACCGAACCATTTTCAGATATCAAATTGTCGTTTTGACCAATGGGCAGCAAGTACACGTCTGGTTATGATTTGGTTATAGTTAAATGGTGTAACTTGGTCTTGGTAGAGTAAAGACTACTCTTCCTATCCCTTAAAAAATAGAGCATATTTTTTTGCAACTTTATAACTTTAGCCAGTCTAAGGTTTAATTAGAAGACACATTGTCTTGTGTTTATTTATGTGACCTATACATAGAAGTATAATACATATATACTTAACAGGTGTAAAGTACTTATTTATATATTGTGTTATCTATTCATCTAGTACACAATAGTATTCTAAAGGTGTTTCTACAACAACAATTCATCTGCGCCGATGCGCGTGATGTGCATGAAAAGCGTCAAGTTATCAACACACAACATACAACACTGTTATTTTTCATATTGTTGTTATTTAAAGAGACATTTCCTGGCCTAGACAGGACATTAATAGACATACTCAGAACATAATAGAACTGCGTTGAACAGTCAATTAACTTTCGTGAATCTAGCACATTTGTTATTTTGAAAGAGCAGTAATGTGGATGTGATGAAATCTTCACTGCATTACTCAGTTCTTGTTGAGAAGTCCTAACAAATCTAAAAATGTAAGTTATATTAAAAACGATATACCTATATAAGAAATGATATTTTTATATTTCTACGCCATTGGAAAATCATGGAGGATACGCACACTGTAGTGACCTATGTTTACAAGTAAAGCATTCTGATTTCTGATTTACAGTTCATCAGTTAATCTCTACCTACTGCTAAGGACTTTCATAGACCCTAACGTCACTTGATAAGCCCCCATTGTGCTATAGTAGTAGCAAACGCAACTGCTACTACCGGAAAAAATTGAGTTTTCCCTGTGGAATTCCCCAATTATAATTACAGACAAACACTGCAGAACGATCGATTACATACATATTATCCTGTTTTATTTGTACAAATATTTGTAATAGATAGTAGATAGTAGTAAATTATAGGTTTCCCGGTCTTCGATTAGGATGAAATTTTGCTTACGCTCCGAATTCTGAAGAAGAAACATTCTGAATACATGACAAGTGTGTTTTTTTAATTTTTTAACCTAATACAGCCTTACTACAAAAACTCTTAAACGTCTGTTGAACACTTATCTAAAAAGGTGTGGCTGGAAAACGGACCTTATTTCAACGTCATAATCTGACTTTTTTAGACAAGTGTTCAACAAACGTTTAAAAGATTTTGTGGTAAATTTTATATGACATAGGTACCTGATCTAAGACAGCAAGCGAGCGTATAAAGGCCGGGCCAGCGCGGCGCGGTGAACCTCAGCTGTAACTCGTGCGAGTCCACCAGCGCGGTGACGTGCGCCGGCGCCGTCAGCAGCGTGTGCGACTTGCGGTCGCAGATGTAGCACCACCAGTACTCTTGTTTCTCCTAAGTAGGAAAGGATAGACTTCTTTGTTTTACATGCTTTTAAGGAGGTAATAAACACAATGACTCCTCCCGCTGTGGATGGGGTGAAGTGTGAAAATCTTACCGAATAAAATACATCAGACTCTTTACGAGCTAATTGTGATTTGGGATACGATAACATTTTAAAACAATGCCGCAGAGGTGTCGTTTGCGTGTATTTTTTTTGTCGCATCTTTTTTTCTTCGCATAATACAAAACGCCCACCGTGTTCATTACAGACAAGATACGGTCACACAACTTACATCACGTTACAATAACAATTTTCAACTCTTACAAACACCGAGGAATTCGGTAAACTTTCACACGCGACATTTAAAAAAAAACCCACCCATTGCCAGTGCGTCATGCATTACATAAACACTGTCACCTTACACCTGACATACGCATGTCATGTTCTCATTGAGGTCAAGAAAATATCGGAAGATTAGAAGGTCAGGCCAAGGTCAAAGTCACTCGTCACCATTCACTGAAACTCCTACGAGAAAATATTACAGCAGCCGACTGAAAACAATAAATATATCCATCCAAACGTAGGATCCGCGCGCAGTTGGCGAATATTTGTTCCTAAATCATCTCAAAATATTTAAGCTATCTGATGCCCTTAATAAATCTTATTGATTGGCATTATGAAGACACCAACTGTCAGTATTTATAAAATATAGCGTGAAAATACCTTGTACTATTAGATAGTAGAGATTATTATGGCTCGTCGGAGCCAGAAGAACTGGTCTACTGTAATTATTTTTATTCCGAAATGATTCATTCATTGTTCTAAATAAAATATAAAACTAGCAGAAATATTTCCGGCATGTTACCAGCTATTAAGACGTTTTCTAGTGTCTGGCTAGAAAATGAAAATAGATAAGATAAAATCTAAACGCGTGCTTCTTTTAGAATCATCCGAGTTTATGCAATTACTTCTACACAGGGTCACGTTTAGTTGATTACTCACAGTTCGGTAGTAGAATAAAAAGCATGTATTTACGCGATTGCATCAAAATCACTGCATGCGTTCGATTAGTCACCAATGTTATGTAAGGAGTTCTTAGCTCGACGTCAGCAGTTATTTAGCATTTAAATGGTGTGATTTAACTACTAGCGACGGTATCAGTAGCGCCATAAATAAACATTAGTAGTAGGCGGAAGCTTCGAGAAAACGCTATAAGATCTAAAATTCCAGAATTTCAAAGTGGATAGTATTACAAAAGTTTGCAACTCGAGATGGAGGAAATCCGTTCTAAAATTCTGTACCAATTTGTCACATGATAATTGATAATGCAGTCGACCGTCGTATACAAAACACATATGTAAATTATATACATAGAATAGTTGAACCAATGTCGGGTCGTGACCTAAAACTGACCTCGAATTATGATAACACTCGAAAATTGAAAACTTTTTATCTTAAACTCAAGAGCAAATTTTAATTATTCTGTGTCTGTTGTGTGTAATAAACTGGTCAGGGGCTTCTATAAAACTCTGCGAACCTTTGTAATATAAGTTATACTTAAAAATAAGGTGATGCATAACAAATAAATCTTTGAAATATGTGCCAAGCTGTTAGCATGGGGCCTAAGCTAACATTTGAATTACTCATTTCGGAAATATTCGGAGGACTAACAAAAAACAAAGACAACCTGAGAACGGTTTAATCACAACAGCTAAAAACAAAATGTTGGTATTTTACTTTTATTATAAAAGGTTGTAGTTACAAGGTCATGAAGACTCATGTGCAAAACAAAAGCCACTTCCGCGATAGTTCTTTACTAAGAAAAATGGCAGAAGTGTTTATTTCTTGCAAGAATGACGCATCCTGGAAGTCATTTATCTCAAGTATTCGAAATATTACTATTTATTTATTTATTTAATGCTCAATCCTTCTCCATGTGAGAGGAGGCCTGTGCCCAGCAGTGGGACGATAAAAAGGCTGTAACAGTATTTATCAACAAAGAATGATCTGCGGTTTTGTTTAGTCAGAGATTACTCCGAATTTATTAAGAACCGATAAAATCTAAACTATTTGGAGATCAAAGTCTAATTTGTCGACGCAATGCAAACTATTTGATCTTAAATCCAAAAGAAGCTCCGGCCATCTCCATATTATGCTTTCACTGTAAAATGCTTTAACCTATTTACTTGACATGATTTTTGTATTATATCTAGACGACTGAAATACTTTCCATATGGTGTGGGTGAAACTGATGGAAACGGGTTGTTTGGCATACCTATAAATATTGCATATCACCTCAAAAGCTCAATCTTAAGAGTTTAGAGATTCGGAGCTGCGGGATTGTTTGAAAGAGTTACCGCAGCGCTGGTACATCAAGGGCTCTCAAGAAACATGGTGAGTTTTATTCAGCAAGAGTCTGAGACTAACTCACGCTACACCCAGAGCAGGAGGGATCATTCCATGATTTCCCACCAAAATAAAAGTTGTTGAGATACTTGAATTTATAAGACTTACCTGTGGGAAATACGGACAATGTACAGGATGCGAGCTCTTGGACCGTCCCTCTAGTCGCTCGCGCTTCTGTATTCTCTTCTGGAACTTCTCCCACTGGTCGTCGTCATCATCGGCCGCCGACGACTTGTCGCGAGACTCGTCCTCCGACGCATCGCTATGCGAACCCGACTCGTCGGAGCTACCCACTTCTGACTCGTCACCTAGCAACGAAAAGTGGAAAAAAATGGATTATTTTTAGGAATAAAAGTACCCCGTTCCTAAGTAAAAGTGTTTTATTTTGGGTGGTGCTCAAATAGATTTTATATTTCTTTAATTTTAGCGGATTCGGAAAAAAATTGTTAGTAGGTCAATGGTCTTGGCGAAAACGATTTCAACCTGCTCTTAAATTTCACGTTTTTTACTGAGACATATCTCATATTCTATAAATGATTTAGTTATTAAAAGTTTTTATTATTTATAAGGTCGATTAAATCATTATAGACATTGAACCAACTTCGGAAGTAATAATTTACCTCCCACACGGGTTCAATGACCGAGACGACTAGATAAAAAATGTTACTGTTCTTAGTATTTGCTATCCCCGATACTTGTATATTAGCACAGACAGATATAAAATTAGCACAAGTGCGTCTATCGATATCGTAGTTCTCCAGTTTGGAATTTATTTTAAGCATGATGAAGTGGAATATTTTAATATTTGGGAGTATTCAATGATTTGCGTAGTTGACTACGTAATTGATTAAGTATCAATTTATTCGTCACCATCTAACTCAAAAATCTCGTCATATCGAAATATAAATACATACATAACAATTCTAAATGACAGATAGCAAATTCTCTCTTTCACAAACAGGCCAAGAATCTCGGTGTTCGCTGTAGGGACCACCGTTTTATTCAGAATTTCCCGCTGCCAGTCGAAATATTTACATTAAATATTTAAATGGGAGATTTTACACATAGACTACACAATTAACAGTCATTTTATCTATAACATTTTCATGGATATATTAATTTGTAAAGACTATCAATAGCAATTTTGTGGATATATTCGTTTGTAAAGAGAGGGGCGCAGGAGATTGCACCCCTAGTATATAGTATGTAGTACTATAGTGGCGCACCCTACTGACAAACGGACGAATCCGGTTCGTAAATACAAATAACTAGCTACATTATAAGGCATACCTTCTTCATCTTTCTTCTTTGGTTCTTTAGTTTTCTTGGTTTCGCTAGGGGGTGGCGGGGTGGGTGTCGCGGGGGCTGCTGGCTTCGCCTGAGCCTTCGCAGCGACTGGTTTTTTAGATTTCTTCGACTGCGGATGTTTTTTGGCCTGTTTCATCCAGACAGGCCGCTTGAATGTCTCTTTTTTGTCCTTATCATTCTTGTCATTTTCTGTTTTCTCTCCATTATCACCAACTACGCCGTCTTCGTCTTCCCTGTTGGCAAATTATTTGATCCTTTTTATTATAACGTTTCTATATTTAAAAAAAAATACGATGCGACGTGACAGGTGTAAGTTCGTAATACTTGGCCATGTACAGATTCAGGAAACTAATAGACAGTATACATAACCATTTCATCAAAATGAATTCATAATTCTGTATAGTAAAAAAACCCACTGACCCCAGGTAAGAAATTGGACAAATAAGATAAAACCCATTACTAAACCTGAGATAAGAACTAAGTATATGCTCAATTATTCATGACGCGTACATGTGCTAAATTTGAACCGCGTCACGTATTCAAATTAATCTAATGATGTCACAAATTAATATGAAATTATGAAAGTAGCACAATGTACCACAATGTCAATGCCTTGTGGGCGTTGAACTCTGACGTAGAGCCTTTCAAATGGTTGATTAATATATTTAAAACGTGCTTCTAATAATAGTGACGCATGCAGTGGTACGCAGTAGAAAGTAACTTAAGAAATTCGTGTGACATGACGTCGCAAATAGTTAAACTGATCTGTATTTAATTACTAATGAACTACTTTATAATTAAATTAACAATTAATAATTCGTTTTTCTAGGTGTGGTTTGTTCTGGGGGTAAGAATAATACTTTATTTTATCCATAGCAAGTACAATGGAAATCACTTTAGCAGTTCAGTATCGATTTGTATTATAATTTATTGTCGTTCAACATGTTCTTTTACACAATTAATTATAGAAACTTTTATAACCCATGCTTTATAACTTTAGGTACCATATTTTAAGTGAATCCATTTACTTACTTAATGATTTCCTTTTCTTTAATAGTGGTGTCTCCAAAGAGTTCTCTCATGTTGGTACGTCTAAGGAATACTGTGACTGTTACTATCGCTCCTGCCGTCACCACCGTTGAGTTCTCGTCGTCAATTACTAAAAAGATGAAATAGAAATTAAAATATAGGACCAACGAGTTTCATCTTTTCGTTATATTAGAACTTAATTAGGATTGGTAGGTTTCTCAGCAATTTTTCATTTTGTTGGCTAATCTATATATTTCTAAGGGAAAATGTACAGACTAAGCGTATTTTTTGCCCGCAAAGGATATGTTATGAACAAAATTCTTTAACGTTTCTTGTTTCTTAAAGGTTGTAAACATGGATGCATTCACATTCATTAAATTCAGGTACATAAGAGAAAATAAAATACCAGAGTACATAAAAGAGTGCATAAGGAAATACATAAGTGAGTATTTTAAGACAGTACATAAAAGCGTATTTGGAGGGAGAACATAAGGAAGTGCACAAAAGTAGTATAGAAGTATACAGGGAGAGTAAATAGAAAAAAAAAGTTAACATCAAGCTAAATGCAAAAAAACTCATTATTACCTTCAGTGTTTACTTGGAAATGTATATAAGGCATATTGCCTAGCACTTTCATGAGGTCATCATACTGCTTATCGTTCAAAAACCTGAGGACCTGTCTCCTCTCTTCACCAGGCAACTGTGCCAACTGAAGCAAGGACTTGATATGCTTCTTTCTATTTGTGAAGTATTTCAAATGGTCCTCAGTTATGTACGGCAGTTGTAGTAGAGGAGATTTGTACTCCCATAGGCCTTGGACGATCATTGGAGAGAGCTTCATACAATTTTCTATTGTTTCTATAGTAGGCAGCCGGGGTACTGGAAAGAAAGATTTTGAAAATCAGTCATAAAATCTGAAGTTTTTACTTGAAAATATTAGAGATTTGATATTAGATTATTGAATTGGTCTCAAAGATGCATATATTGTTATGCAACACTTATATCCTTAAGAATCCAGATAGGACAATACCTATCATCCTATTTTATATATTGGTGCCAAACTTATGGTGGCTTGAAACCAGAAACCATTTTTAAGTATCAAGAGGTAGCTGTGAATCAGTTGTAAGTGTAAGTGCTGGGAATCAGTTGCGGGCAGCCATAAAGTTTAGTACCAACCGTTCTAAAATCCCCAACTACAAATAAAACTTCTTTCACACTTACTTCTCCTTGCATAAGCCAAAGCAATGAGCTGATTAACACAGTTAACCATCTCCACAATAAGATCAGGACAGCGCGACACGATGTACCGTCGGTCGCACTCCAGCGTGTCGGGCGGCAGGCGCATGCGCGTCAGGTGCGCGTGCAGCAGCGCCCGCGCCTTGATGCTGTACGGCCGGCAGAGAGGCTGCTCCTTGTTCTTCTCGCCTAAGTTCGGTAGCTCGCGGAGTAGCTGTAATCAAAGGTCCGCCAATCTATTAGCAACTATATATATATCCTCGAAATACTCTAACGAAATACTCTTATGTAAATTCTACTTAAAAGTATATCAGTCGCAGAAAGTAACCAAATGTGACAGAGATAGAAAGGTGTTTGAGCAGTCCCTAAAATAGAGTGATTAATCATAAGTATAGTAGTATAACATGAAATATTTATAAGGGACTCTCACTGGCTAATACAATAACAGATGGAACAAGGGGTTACTTAAACTTTTATCAGCGTGCAAAAAGTAGTTCCTTTAGTTCCTTTAGGATGGAAGTGAAACCATGTGGATCCATTGTTATCAATAGTGCTATCCAGCATCATTCTAACTGAAAAATTACAAAAAAAACAACACATACCATAGGAACTTCTTCATTATCAGTAATTCTCTCAATAATCTCAGAATTGTGCCGTTTATCAAACTCGCATGACGCTGCAAGAATCATGAGAGCTCTCTTCAATGGCATAGATGGAGTTTTGTGACAGAAGTAGAAATACATCTGAGTTGTGTCCAGCAACACTTGTTCGCCTGAAAAGCGTATTGACCGGTACCACCATGTACCAACCTGAAAATAAAAACTTAATATTAAAACTCTTAATTAAATAAGACGAAAATACACTGTGGCTGTTAATTCATCTATTATCATGACTTAAAAGTAATAAAGTATTATTTTGTCTGCAAATATTTTTAACAATTCAATTCAAATACTTTTCTACTAACTTATTATGCATTCTAAATGCATGTTCTAGTTTCTTGTTCTTCCAAAACTAAATGATTTCATGGTAATGCATAGTTATTATATTATAGCCTTCATTTTTAAATGAATTTTGATGTAGTTACTTATTAAAACATTGCCATTATTTTTCAAATCACTGATTTACATGCAATTTTATACTAAGGAATAAAAAATAATTATGATTTTAGTATTGGAGCATAACTAATATGTAAACCAATAACTAATGTAAAACAATGCTACAAAACATTTATAGTTAAGTTAAATTGATAGAATTACTTACAGCAGTCGGCAGTGCAACCATAAACACTAAAGCATAGAGTCCCAGCACCCACACGCTGTTCTCTTTCTCTACAATCCAGCTGGGCAGAGCAATACCAAAGCTCATGGCTCCAGGGCCATCGGGATTGCCATACTTCTCCCAGTTACGACGAGCCTCGTCATCTGTTAGTGCCTGAAGAGATCATTATTACTTTATTATGGGAATTAAATGCTGATTTCATAATAACAAAAAAAATTTCATTAAAAGTTATACTCGTAGATAATTCATTTTCAAAAATTTTGCTGATGGTTGATGACTGACTTAAAATTTGAGTTGGATTCTCACCTGATAAGCTTTTGTAAGCCTCATGAAGGCTTTTTCGTCACCAGTCTCTTTGTCAGGATGTAAAATGAGGGATTGTTTGCGGTATGATTTCTTTATTTCAGCTTGGGTAGCGCCGGGTGGCAAGCCCAATATATCATAAGGGTCAAAGTTAGACATTTCATAGTCAAATTGTGATACTTTGTAGGCCAAGAATCCAAGTAGTACCCATCCTGATATTATTGCTAATTTTATAAAGAAGTTTTTCACACCCTTGTAAGGTTGTGATTGTTCTATTATGATCTGTTTGTTTACACAATTTGGACACTGACATAGTTCCGCACGTTTCGCTGGATCTATAACAAAGATAAGCTCATTACATATTCTTTCCTATTAGTTTTTACGTAGAGTATTACCATGGGCGACACTATGCCGCATCGTCATAGGTAACTTCCTGACATAACGGTAATTAAGTTATTTGAGGAATGTGGACTTTTCTTTAGTCCAAATAGGATCAGAAAAATACGACTCACTGGGTACTTATATTGTAATAAGATGAATAAATATATTTTTCCTACTAAAACATGAATGGCTTACCTTCTTTCCTTTTTCTTGGCCAGTAATAAAATGTTGCAGGTACAAGTATTAGAGCAAGGAAAGAAAGAACAAAGTAAAAGAATGTAGATCCACTTTCATCATATTCAAATTTTTGGCCACCCATGGTTAATTTTTAATACATTGAGAATGAAAAATCATTACACGCTACACAAGTGCGATTGGTAGGTAGAAGACGTGTCATTTAGTGATGGCTCTATGGATAGAAGGCTTCGAAATGATGACATATAGGTTCATCGAATATATTATTAACGATAATATTTTATTTCTTTTATGGAAAGGCACAAACAGATTGTCTTAAAAACCATTTCATTAACAAAATCTCTGTTCTAAATAAGGTCATTAACTTTCAACTAGTTTTGACAGAAATTACAGTAAAAATAATAACAAAATAAATAAAATATAACAAAGCATCGATATAAAATGTGTGCACTATCCCAACACTATCTGTCAAAATACAAACTAGATCATAGACAAGGAATAGTGTGCCACCCGGCGCCACCACGCATGTGGATTGGATTGAAATCATAATTGAAATCATGAAACATAAAGTCTACACACTACACAGAGAACCTGTAGATGTTATTCAGTCATGATTTGGCCTTGATTAAGTTTATGTCGATTATTAACTAATAAAAGTGATTTGATTTGATCTTGTAGATGAGAAGTAGAGGTTGTGATGATCTACAAAAAGATAAAATTATGTTAATGGTGTAGTCGATTTTGAAGAAAATCAATTGCTACTTTCTATTACTGATAATGACAATGACATTGACTTTGACATTTTCAATTGAAATTTGATTTTGACAAAAATTGGCAGCCAAAATCGTAGTTATGAAATAGTATTTTTTTATTCCAATGAAACAGAAAAACAACAACTGCGCGTGAAAATAATTACGGTACGTCTTACGTGGTATAATCTCTTTTTTGCTTACATGAGTTGTAGACTGTCAGTATGCCTTTGCCAATAGATTTATATTAAGTGGTAATTAAAGAAGATTTCGCAAATTATTTGTTTTCATAATTTCAGATGGCCACGAAAACTATTGCAAGTGCAACCGTGAGGGCGGTGAAGAAGAGGATATTACCAACACGGGCAGCTCTCGTGTTGACTCCTTCTGCAGTAAATAAGATAAAGGAGATAATGGCGAAAGAAGAGGCTAAAGGTTTCTTAGGATTGAAAGTTGGAGTTCGCCAGAGAGGGTGTAATGGATTATCTTACACCTTAGACTATGCTAAAAGCAAAGATAAGTTAGACGAAGAAGTGAAACAGGATGGAGTGACTATAATAATCGACAAAAAAGCGCAATTAACGTTACTAGGTAGGTCAACAAATCAGCTTGTGCTTAGCACAGTACATTTTATGAATTGTTTGCAATAGTCTGTATATATAATACATTTCATAAAAAATATGAAAGCACTAGCTTCAATACCCAGTCTCTCACTCTACTCTCACTCATCCTACTTAACATGACCTTCCTCAATAATAATATTTCAGTACCTAATAGATAGCTGTTGCAGGCGTTCTTAAGATTAACAGTTTCTAGCAAACTTCTACTTTATAACATCAGTATAAACAAAAGTACATTTGCATTTAAATGAAACACAGGTATTGAAACAAAAACAAGAAATTCAAAAGGAAAATATCTGTAGAATATAAATTTTCCTTAAACAAACAAAACATGAGTACTTCAGCCAAAACAATGTCATGTGAAATGGGTACTTGGATTTCTGTGTTGGTTGCCAACATATACAAATGATGAAATTTAAGTTAGCTGTGAGCTATAAATATATCATCAATCTTTCTCTTGAAGGGATTACTCAGAATAGAGAGCAGGTTTATGCATAATTTCTCCACATTACATCATATCCCTAAATGCAGGCATAATGAACAGCTCCTGAAATAAATGACATTGTTCATTTCATTTTACTAAGAACTACAAAAATCTACCACAATAGTTAATCCTTTTTTTATCCTTTCAGGAACGGAAATGGACTTTGTTGAGAACAAGCTTTCAGCAGAGTTTGTGTTCAACAACCCTAATATAAAAGGCACATGTGGCTGTGGAGAATCTTTTAGTATATAAAATTAGTAGTTGTTGACTAGTCTATATTTTAATTTTATTTGTATACTATTGAGGTTGCTAATAGTTTTAAATAGAGCCTTTTTTAGGGTTCCGTAGCCAAAATGGCAAAAACGGAACCCTTATAGTTTCGTCATGTCCGTCTGTCCGTCTGTCCGTCTGTCACAGCCGATTTACTCGGAAACTATAAGTACTACAGTGATGAAATTTGATGGGAATATGTGTTGTATGAACCGCTACAAAAATATGACACTAAATAGTAAAAAAAAGAATTGGGGGTGGGGCCCCCCATACATGTAACTGAGGGATGAAATTTTTTTTTTCGATGTACATACCCGTGTGGGGTATCAATGGAAAGGTCTTTTAAAATGATATAAAGTTTTCTAAAAAACATTTTTCTTAAAGTGAACGGTTTTTGAGATATCAGCTCTCAAAGTCGTAAAAAGTATGTCCCCCCCCCCCTCTATTTTTATAACTACGGGGTATAAAATTCTAAAAAAAATAGAGGTGATGCATGCTAATTAACTCTTTCAACGATTTTTGGTTTGATCAAAGTATCTCTTATAGCTTTTGAGATAGGTTGATTTAACTGTAATTTACGGAACCCTTCGTGCACGAGTCCGACTCGCACTTGGCCGGTTTTTCTCATATTGTCTTTAAACAAGCACATAGAACAAATTTACCTTGACATTGCACCTGTGCAAATATGCATAATTATCTTTCATGTACCTAATTCTGTATGAATATACATAGTAGAATGAATATCTGATGGCAAGGCAACCTGGAAAATTTAGATCTAGCTGGTAATATAGTGTAGATAAATTAGAAGTGTATATATTTTTATGTTGTTACTGAAAATGTTAAAAATTAAATAAAAATGGCAAATAAGGTGTGAATAGTTTTGTAAAATATGGCTTAAAGTAGCAAACAATACTTACAATGGCTATGATTATTCTAAATATGTTTCTGCTATTGTAAAAGATTTTATCTTATGACTGTTTTTAAATTAAAACAGTGTCTTCAGTGATATTGAGTGAATAATAAACGTGTATATTTAGAAGAAATTAAATATATGATCTAATCTGCCTTAAAATTCGATATATATTTAATGTCCTGTCCTTAAATAATGTCTAGTCATCATAAATATTATAATGGTTGATGTCCTGACTCCTGAACTCCTGATGCCTGCTCCAAGTCCCATGGTATGGTATTTGTGATTGGTCAGTTATGTCTGTCACTTGAACATTTCAGTCAAATGTACTCTGTGGGTTGACCCTATGCCTGAGAAAGTGAGGGAATAATGAGTGAGTGAACCAGTCTGCGCGTATGATGAGTTGTAGTTCTGACCGTTATGTAAGACCATGATGAATAATGAAAATAAAAAATATTTTAACAAAGCTACGCCAATACTACTACTACGGACTTCGCCATCTGTGATCCTTTAATAAGAAGCGGACAGCTTATTGAATACCTTAGATAGGGAAAGCCCGGGCGGGACGCAGAAATTATCTCTAACAATTAAAACCATTTATATAATTAAAGCCCAAAAGTAAGATAATCGGTTGTAAAGAAATGATCGAAAAACTATGCTATAAAGATTAGTCAGATATCGTCACCAAACTGGTCAATGAACCGGTTTTATATGTACATAGGTATATATTCAAAGAACCTATTTGTATTGTAATTTATGCATCGTTTCTACTGTTAATCACCAGTTTCTTGCTACCAAACTTATTTAGCCTGAATATGGTAAGTAAAGTACTTATAGAATAGCACAAAGACTGCGAGATCTATGGATCTAAGAATAATATTTAGCTAAAATCTTTTATAGACGAGAAAGGAAGAGGAAGTACAGTATTAATAATGTACTCTGTGGGAAGTACCTATCTTAAATCGAAATACTTCTTCGTTTGCAATGAATTTTTATTTTCACAGAATCTTATCCATAGCATAATTCAACATTTTTAATAAAATACATGATATTGCATTACTAAATAAAGATAATTATTCGATAAAGATATTGCTCGATGAGGTGCGCTGCGCCGACAATATTCATGCACGATCTTAATTGAACGTAACAAAATCTCCTTTTTTCAATTGGATTCATCGATTAGGAACAATTTATTTTAAATTATGTATGTAATTTTATTCGATATATTTTTTATTAACTATTTTGTATGAGTTTCATTCATGACTGATAGGTAACAATTAAACGTTGGCTGTATAATTCTTAGTACCTTTGCCTGACCACAACACCAGAAGAGTAAAAAAAGCAATCTATCTCCTTCGTTCAAAAGTAACATGGAGGTTGTGCCGTGAAATTAGTAGCGAAGTATATTTTTCTTTGTTTACGTGTCGAATCCGTCGAGCTCATAAAAAGCGTACGAGATTTAGGATAATATTTTTGGTGATTTATGGATATTAGTCAGAGAAAACTGTATACAGAGTCGTTGTTATTAAGCAAGCGTTGAAATGAATAACGGTGAGATCGGTGCGCCAAGAGGCAGAGGCCGCGGATGGCATCAACCCGATAATCAGCCACGGGAGCTCCGTAGACCGAAGATTGTTGCTGAGGAAAACAAAGGTAACAAGTAAAACGATGAATTTGATTTATTCCACACTTTCACACACCGATCTTATGCTGTGTGACGTCGTCATACTTGGCCAGTTTATAACTGCGTTCTTCGTAATTATAATACTTCAGGTGAAAGTAAGGATTTTCATTTCTAATGACGTCGCTGTAGTTTGACAAAGTCAGCCGGCCGTGCTTAGAATCGATTACGAAGCGATTATTTCTTTTTGGGTCAACTGGTTGTGGTATGCAATTTTATTTTTCTGTTATAATAAGCGTGATTTTTCTAACTTATTATTATTTTCAGTGCCAGAACCTCCCAAATCAAATCTGTCGGCCGATGCCAAGGAATGGTATCCACCTAACTACACCCCTCATGCAGTACCAGCGTATGCTCCAGATCCTGCACCATATAGACCTCACCGGTCTTCTGTGCAAGATCGCCTTCGTCAAGCTCAAGATCAAAACCCTTATAGCTTAGAAGAAATGTCGTATTCGCTTGATGAAGCCGAAAATATGGACTTAAGGGTTTGTATTTTCATAATTGTTTTGAAATATTTAAGTTTTTTATTGTACAAAAAATATTAACACGATTTTATTGATCAGTCCGCCGTTCCGCAGGAGAACATAGCCAACTTGATAACAGTGATGTGTGAGATTACATTTGATCCTGGTAAATTCGATACCTTGTGTGGCCCATTGGTTGATGCATTTGCAACAACCCTGCATGATGTGAGCTACACCCGGCCACTAGTTGAAGCTATTGTCAATCAGGTAATACATTTTTATTTATTTAATATTTTATACATACTATTATTATTTATAAAACTAACTTATCTTTAATTACATGTTTGTTACTAACAAGCATGCTATAATCACATGTTATTGATTTGGTAGAGCTAATAAACTTGGTAAGGCAACAGATTAGATAAATAATTATTTAAATGTAGAGAAGCTGAGACTGTTCCATCTTTGTACCTAAACACTTAGTTTTTAAAAACTTATTATGTAAACAAGTTGTTTATTACTCACAACATTTATTTTTTTGTGTAAAAAAAAAAGATTTGCCTAAATTTTAGGGATTGCAGACATAGTAGTGCATGGTTAGTCTCTATGGCTCATCAACAGTTGGTTGTCATTGAAACTATAAAAATAATAGAGTCAAGAAGCTCATCCTCTTTTTTTTTGTACAGTAATTTTAAAACCCACAAGAATGTGGCAAAATCCTTATTAAGGACATGACTAATATCATGTAACACACATTGTTTGTGTGTGGTACGGTCTTGATTATGCAAGCTTTAAGAGTTTCATCATAAGAGGTGTGGTGAAATTATTATTTTTGTTAGGTAGTTTGTTGATCTCACTTTGACACAGAAAATTGGCAAAATATTAGCTATATTTTGTTAGGTTAGGTTATCTAGTCTCTTGTAGATTTCTCTGACATTAATCTGACGGTAATCTTAGTAGTTAATAATGATAATGTCTCTGAAAAAGTCGTAATGCAGCTGTTTTATAGAAGAATTTGTTCTGAAACTGGTATACTTTGTCGCGACAGTCAATAGCCGAGCCTAACTTCCGCTACAATGGCGCGCGACTCTGTTCGATGTACGACTCCGTCTCGCCGCCCGAGGAGTCCACCTTCCGCGCGTGCTTGCTCGAGCGCTGCTCCACTGAGGAGAACAAGATCATCAGCGGCCTCGAGACCTCGGAGGAAAATATGCGCGGGTTCGCCATGTTCCTCGCCGAGATATACACCCAACTCGAGGATAGCCAGGTTTGTTCACAAGAGAAATTACACTGTTAAACAATCTGATTTTCTTAAGTTGAAGTTAGGAGTTTTTGAGACAATACTTGAGATAAATATTTTGTATTGTAACGTTTTCTGTCTCAGAAGGCATCACAAGGGAATTTGCTACATGTAAATTAGTTAATATCTCATTTATGCACACACACAAAAGAAACAAGAGATTTAAACATCAATGTACACATATTGTTATGTTTAGGAAGTTTCAAGAAATAATGCTTTTTTTATAGCGAGGAAGAATCAAGAGTCTAGGTGAAAGCTTGTGCAAAGTGTTGCTTCATCTGCTCGACACCGACAAGGAGGTTAACATCAAGGCAGTCTGCCAACTGCTTAAGGTTAGTAACTTTTTTGTCGTATTAAATAATAACTAAAAAAATAGATAACTTTTCACTGCAATATTGAGTAAGTCTTTACGCTTTTTAGTCATATTGCGTCGCGGTTTCTAGAATCATTGTTTTAAATTATTAATGGATTCACGACAGTCAATTCGAAAGGAATGTTTTAAAGGAAACAGCGTACACAAACACTGCCTGCTGTCAAAATATGATGTTCGTATAACACGCAATAAGACAGGACGACGTGAAATTACAAACGTCTTCAACATTTTATAAATCGACTTGTTTCGTGTAAATTAATACAAAAGTAAACCAGACAAATGAGGCTGCTTGGTTTACTTCTACATTCAAGTGTTGGTTTTAGTTCATAACAACAAAAACTGCTTAAATAATAATGTTTAAGATTGATATTTCTTATTATGACTTTGTTTTTTTTTTGAATGTGAAACAGCTGTAATTGTTTTACTTTTAAACTTTAATCATTGTATGCTTTGACAACTGATTCAACATAACATAATAATTCCAAGAATCTACCTATATTAGCAACGGTCTCACGCACTGACGCTCGTCGGTGCCACCATTAACGTTTTGGTCTCTGTTAAAGCAACAATAGCCCTACAGCTCAGGAGTCGGACTGGGGAACAGGTGGTTGTGAGTTCGAACCCACCCAATACAACACGGTGAACTCGCTCTTCACACGAATATTTAGTCAGATAGATAGAAGGGGTTGACTATCACTATTAAAGTATTTTTCACGAAACTTGTGAACTCTGGGACTGTTGTACTCCCATTTTAATCATTCTATGTTGATTGATACCTATGTGAAAAATAGTTTAAAAATTAAGCAACTTATAGCTTTAACTTCTCTTCCTTTCTCATGCCTCACCAATATTCTACAATAACCAATATAGGTAATGTTCCTAGCTTTTCCTTAGCAACAGATTTTCTTATGCTTGCTATTCTTTTTACTTTAATACATTGCTGTACTGTGCTACCTCTTGTATGCTATGATAAATTGATAACAGAGTGTTAATCAAAATTAGTATTTATGCTATGATTAGCTTATGGGACTGCCTGACTAGTCTAGGCACATCGGGACGACAGAGGATTTATGTCCAACGTCTAATAGACGCGAAATGCCGCCATGCCGTCTCGATGGCCATAAGATTCGGAAAACGACCAACTTGAATCTAACCAAGTCAGGCATTCCCAACATACATGTCATTAGCAAACCATACTAACAGCATTATGTCATGAAAACGGTAAAAGGTGTCAATTTATGTTGCCAAATCCGTGTTTAACCGTGTGCATTGACAGTTGTCGGGCATAGCGCTGGACGCGGACTGTCCGTCGGGCATGCACGCGGCGTTCGAGCGGCTGAAGCGGCGCGCGTCGCTGGCGTGCGTGCGCGGCGTGGTGGCGCTGCGGGCCGCGCGCTGGGGCACCGCCGAGCCCGAGCCCGTCGCGCCGCCGCCTGAACTGCGTCGCCGATACAATTATGGCGGTAAGACTCATGTTTCTTGGTGTATTTTTACAGCCAAAGCAGACCTTTGAATCAGTCGCACATGTGAGTAGTCGCGTTGTGCATTCAGTGAGTGTCGGGTTGGGTTTGCGATCTGTTGATTCGCTTGACCTGGATGCATGTTTACGATCATCGTAGTATTCTTTACGATTTTATCAATGTATCTAAAACTAGGAATCTAGGTAGCCAGTTCAATATATATTACAATAAAGCTGAAAACTTATTAACAGTCTTGAAATGGAGACTGTACAATATACATGTCTACCTTGTTGCTACAAACAGTGTTACCACATCAATGTCAGTCTCAATACAACTGCAAATCCAGACCTAGGATTTAATAATTAATTGCGCGGGTTGAATTCACGTTTTCACCGTGTACGTCTGTGGTCACGTGCGTATTCTCGTTTCGATTACAGCGTCGCCACGTGACTGCTCCCGTCGAGACTAAAGCTCCCGACCAAATCTGCACGTGAGCGAAGCCGTACGCTCGGAGGAGAATTCTCAACAAAATTGTTACTTAACATTTGTTTTTATGGCAGCCAATTGTGTTATGAAACCTTTTTATACAATTTATTTTCTTGAGTTCTAGTTACTGTAGGTTTTAGTTGCATAATTTAAAGTTAAAGGAGAAAAGCTTGTCGCTAAGTAACAGCCGTTTAAGCCGATCTATCAAAGGTTATGTAATGCTAGTCATAGACCCATCAAAAACCAGAATCTCAAGATTGCCCAATTTTAGAAGTTCTCGAGGGTCCATCGCTCCACTCAGCCAGTCTTAGCAGAAGATAATAATCTAAATTCCCTTGTATCAGCTGTGAACGGTGAAGTGGAGAGCGGTCCGAGCGACGGCGGGTACCTGGCGGACGGGCACACGCTGACGGCGGAGGAGCGCGCCTTCCTGCAGAGCAACCTGCCGCCCGGCAAGAACGTCGCGCTCGATGAGGATATACTGTGAGTTCACACTTTTTATACAATCCTATGATTTTATCTTTCGCGATATCCTGATAGTTGCATTTTTTCGACCACGTATAAAACTTCGTGATGAAATAGTTTAATAATATTTAATTTGTTTCACAAACAAAGAAACAGCCTTATTGTAATATTTTAGTCAACATCCCTAACTTTTGAGTGAGATATAATTACTAGCTTTTAAGCATCGAGTCTCGTTATTCAAATGATAAATATATTTTAGCGAGGAGCTTGAGAACGACGCGTGGGACACCGGCATGGATGCTGAAATGCAGGCCGGATTCTTGGAGTTCCTCAAGATGTCTAATCAAATCAAACGATAACCGCACGTTGCGACTTGCCCCTCCCCTCGCGGGGCACAGACCAAACTGCGTCTACTATGCTAGGACAATGGTGAAAAACTATAAAAAAAATATAAAATATATAAAAGTATAAAAAAGATTTAATGGGAGCGATCAACCTCGTAGCCATCCTATCAACGATTTATATATGAGTTTGATGTAAGACCGGCGCGTATCACAGCATGGCAGCACTGCGCCTCTCCACCAGCAGTGCCAGAATACGCCGACTGTTAACTACAGCATCCTACTAACAGTTTTCCACCTTACCTACTACTTAAAGGACAACAACAACTTTACTTTTAGGTGCTCCATCGTAGTGATTAAGTATCAGGATATATACCGACTTAAAGCTTTTTTTTTTAATTTTAGATTTCATATGCCTTTTATGTATGACCAAACTAGAATATTTTCAGTAAAAAAAGTCTTATAATTTTTATTTAGTGTGATGTTTAATCTTTTGGTCTGTTGTTCCGGAGGGTCTTATTTGTGTTTACGTATAAGCAACATTCAATGTTTATAATTATTAATGGATTATATTACGTCATAAATTGCCCAGTTATATGTACTTTCATGTTATACGTAAACACACTCGACTTAAACACGTGGACTAAATGTAAACAAGTGTAGGTCACTAAGTATTTTATTTAAAGTAAAAAAGTACTGTTGTTTTCTTATATTGTTAAGCTGCTAATATATTTTATGTATACTAGTTCCCACCACTAAATTTGACGGCCATATGTTAGAGCCATTTTCTTGTTTACATTTCGTCTATTTTATCTAATGTTTAGTGATCTCATAATTTCTCCATTATGTTTTTCTATTTCATGTTATAGAAAAAACATTGCATTAATTTTGGGGTTTCTTCACATTTCCTCAAAAGAAACAGAAAATGTTGAAATAAACCTAAGTGAAATAAATAAACCTTCGGTATGCAAAAATAAGGCTAATTACTTCCATTCCATTGTTAACAATGCCCACTGGAGAAAAATGTTACATAATAATATTGCATAAGTTAGAAGGCTGAAAATTTTTTTATTTACTTAAATGACGTTTTGTCCATTTTACTGATGAATTAATTATTATAATGTGCATGTAATTATTATTTGTTTTCCTGCTTTTGGTGGGTGGGACAGTTAATAAAACAATCAAGATTCATTTTAATTGCGTAATACAGTTTTGGCACAAATCTCTTTAGTTTAGTGCATAAATTCACTGTTCAAATGCTTATCTCACTTCATTGTTTGCATTTTAAACATCATTGCATCATTTTGCTCATTTAATAAAATAAACTGATCTAAATGAAGTACATACCTAGATTACTATTTTAAGAGCATGTAAAATGTTCTGTCGAAACTTCCAATTGCATTTCCTCATAACTTTAAATGGTTTGTCGATGTCGAGTAGAACAATATGTTTTGCCAAATTCGTTACACTTGTGTCGTGTGTTGTAATAATATTTGCCTATTTGAAGTGAGTGAGACGGTGTGATAGTTGCCTTGTGTGTGTAATGGATTTAGCCCAATGACCTAATTGCTGATCGATAGACTACAGTGATCTATAGCGATTTAACAATCCACATAGCAATAAATAAGCTACCTGCTAAACTAGGCCATTTGTGCTGATTATTGAAGTAATAAAATCTTTTCGAATATATTTATGGAATACAACATTTATTTATTTGAAGCAATTAGGAAAATGTTTATAATATTCCATTGTATTTTTGTTGCAGTGATATTATGAATGTTATAAGAATAAATGGATATTTTAATAAAAGTCATTTAAATAAATTGTTTTTCATTATTTATTACACAGCATACTGGTTATTATCAGTTAAACTTATGACTATCGTATATCTTACGCAACCCTGCTATCTATATTATTATTGTTGTTTGTGATATGTCACACGTAATGGTTAACTTTAATAGAGACTTAGCAATACAATTAGTTAAAGGGATAAACAATAAATCTTTCGATATAAATTAGGCTTGGTCAGGTAATACTTTGTATGGATTTAGGATTCCATTTGGATCCATCAACTGTTTGAGGTCTTTCATAAGTTGCAGTGCAGACTGGTCCTTGCTATAATGTATGAACTTAGGTTTTCTGAAGCCGATTCCATGTTCTGCGCTAATAGAACCGTTTAGTTTGCTTACTTCTTCAAATATGAACGGTTCTAGCAGAGACGAAACTTCTTTGGTATATTGTGGTACTGTGACGTTGATGTGAATGTTTCCGTCACCTGGAATTCCGATCTGATAAGTATGATATAAAAAAGTAAAAAGCAAGACTTTAAATCTTACAAATTATTCACTAAACAAAGATTACTCACCGACATGACCATAGCCAAAGACTTTCAAGGCCTTATCGCCGAGTTTCTTTCTCAAGATTGGCACAAGATCGTAGTAATTTTTCAGCGGAATTGAAACATCGTACTTAAATATGTAGCCACCAACTAAGCCTGCTCCGGCAATGCTTTCACGCAAGTTCCAAATTGTCTGCAATCAGGAATGTAGGTAATTAAGTAACTAGAAGTTCGTAACCTACTTATTCAATAAACAAGCACTTGACACGCCATGTACCAGTACACATACCTACCCACTTCTACCACAGCTTCTACTAACAGCTAACTAAAGGTAAACTTAGGTCTTTAAAAAGTAGGTACTTCTACCTATTATAATCACCTGCATTTTAGCTGGCTCTGACGTAACAGTCCCGTCTACAATGAGTCCCGTTTCCATCTCCTTGTTGAGGAACCTCGTCAGTTTCTCGTTATCATGAGCTTCGTCACTCCCATGGGTCTCCACTAAAACGTAGAACGGATACTCCGAAATGGGGTTTCTGTAAAAAAAAATACAGTGAGTTATTCTCCACTTTTTAATATCGAATATTAACTCTGTGTATAATTTTAGTTCAGTAAACAGGAACGCCAGGCCAGGCCAGCAATAATAGTGTTTTCAAATATTTCATTATGCGATTTAACATTCGCACTAACTACGTGACATATTCCTCAAAACCAGTTAACAGTTACTGGTACTCATCGAACTGTTTCAATTTTTTGTTGCTGACTGTACCTGATTAAGGACGCTTGCTCGCTTTCACGCAAATATCAATGTTTTTTAGGTACCATTTTGACACATAAGCAGTTACAATTTTGACAATATTATGGTATAAAATGAAAGGTAATTTATTCATCTCCACGTTAAATGCATTAGAATTACACAGCCCATACTTTTTTTTTACACAATTTCGTTTTCACCGCCGGAAGAATCATAAAAAAGTACAAAAAAAGGAGTCTGAATAAGTACGTGTAACACAAATGTGGAGTTAATTTATAACTCCCAATAATAAAAAAATCACAGCTAATGTATTTTTCTACACGTTCAGCTATTTTTTTTGGACATACATAAACCACTTTATAATTTACAATAAATTATAAAATCACTCTCAAATTTCTTCATACATTTTTTCGCTATGCGCACGTCTCGGACCGTCATTCCGCGCTCAGACGCGCTCGTGGACGCACGGGTGTATCGCTTTGTCGGAAAAAATAAATACGTAAAATCTATGATAAAGAGTGTTGTAACGATTTGTGTACTGGGACTAGGGCTTTCAAATACCGGATTTTTTCAATGCCGGTATTAATACCGGTATTAGAAATTTCAATACCGTGATCACGTGATCACGGTATTGTCGGTCATGCAAATATTGCAATACTCCAGATATTAAAAGTTGTCGCTCCTTTATGCGTCTTCGAAGTGCTTTTGCATGATTTTGGCTTAAGTCATTAGCTTGACCATCTAACTTCGTCAACATAAATTTTAGCGCAATATCCGCTTTTAGTAAATTGGCATCCCGTATAGTACAGTACTAATATAGTTACTTTGACTACAGAAAGGCTGTTGTAAACATTTTTTAATATTGTCAAATCGAATTCGTCTAATTCGAAATCGGAGTTTAATTTTAGATCGATTACAACTTTTAAAACACAATCCTTTAGTTTCAAAAAGCGTCCAATCATAGCCCCGACGACACTATGACTAAAAACCGGCCAAGTGCGAGTCGGACTCGTGCACGAAGAGTTCCGTAAATTACAGTTAAATCAACCTATCTCAAAAACTATAAGAGATACTTTGATCAAACCAAAAATCGTTGAAAGAGTTAATTAGCATGCATCACCTCTATTTTTTTTTAGAATTTTATACCCCGTAGTTATAAAAATAGAGGGGGGGACAAACTTTTTACGACTTTGAGAGCTGATATCTCAAAAACCGTTCACTTTAAGAAAAATGTTTTTTAAAAAACTTTATATCATTTTAAAAGACCTTTCCATTGATACCCCACACGGGTATGTACATCGAAAAAAAAAATTTCATCCCTCAGTTACATGTATGGGGGGCCCCACCCCCAATTCTTTTTTTTACTATTTAGTGTCATATTTTTGTAGCGGTTCATACAACACATATTCCCATCAAATTTCATCACTGTAGTACTTATAGTTTCCGAGTAAATCGGCTGTGACAGACGGACAGACGGACAGACGGACAGACGGACATGACGAAACTATAAGGGTTCCGTTTTTACCATTTTGGCTACGGAACCCTAAAAATGAGATTGACTTCATCATGACGAACAAGAAGCACATAGTCAGAGACGTCTCCGTGATCAATAGGTTTAACACCGGTAGCGATCACCGACTTGTCCGAGGCTCTCTGAATATCAACTTCAAGGCCGAACGTTTCCGTCTGATGAAGGCCAGGCTCCGACCAACACTGCTCCAAACCATGACAGGATCTGAAAAGTTCCAGTCAAATTTGGAGAACCGATTTGCCGCCGTGGAAACCACAACAGACGTTAACCAGAACCACGAATATGTGGTTCGACATGTTCGATGTGGGGTGGACATGTGGTTCGGATCCTCAGGGAGGAAGGTTCGAGATTCTGTAACATGCAGCGTCAGGGCTTATGAAGAAACGACGTGAAAACCCGCCTCGTCAGCTAAGCGGGCTCTAAACCAAGAGATCAACAAGCACGTACGACGCGACCTCCGGTGCTCCAATACTCTTGACTTTGAAAGAGCAATTGAGCTGAATCGGGGGTCAAAGGTATTCGTACAATCTCTTGGAAGAAGCCACTTGACGAAGCTGACCACAACAAGTGGAGAAGTCATTTCTTCGGTGCCGGCAGTCTTTTCGGAAGTGGAAAACTTCTATGGCCGGTTATACGCATCGCATGCATCTCGACCTTATCCCGGAAATGAGGATTCTAGAGCCACATTAACACGCCATTTCACCGAAGACCTGCTAGAAGTCAGCAGTGGCGAAATCGAGATCGCTCTGAGACAGCTCAAAAATGGAAAAGCCACTGGCGAGGATGGCATTACAACAGAGCTATTAAAAACAGGAGGTAAGCCCATACTGGGGGAGCTCCAGAAGCTTTTTAATGCCGTCCTGTTTGAAGGGAGAACTCCAGAGGCGTGGAGTAGGAGTGTTGTCGTCCTGTTCTTCAAAAAGGGAGACAAAACCCTGCTGAATAACTATCAGCGGGCGGGTATGCTGGGCGGGTTGGCGCTTAATACACAAGTGTGAAGTGTGAGAATAAGATTACGAGTTGGTACATATATCTTACGAGTCGTAGTTATTTATCTTATTTAAAACAACTTCCTGTTACTTATTACAACAAACCACAATAATTAAAATTATAAAAAGATGTAATACCGTAATCACGGTATTGGCTCCTCAATACCGGTATTGAAAAAATACCAAAATATATCCGTGATCACGGTATTACGGGATCCCGTAATACCGGTATTGAAAGCCCTAACTGGGACTGAAATACGTTGATACTTTTTCGGATCAAAACAAAAGTAAGTACGGCCATCATGTTGTATGATGGCCGTACTTACGTACGTACTTATTTTTATTGAACGAATTGTATAATATATACCTATAATAGATACCTATTAAAATGACAGTAATATTTTTTTAATTCGAAATGGCGGGCACATTTTTTTAATAATTTGATATTATGTGTAATCAATTAAAAGATTTTTGGGGGTTGTGATTTTGAAAATGTGTATTGTAACTTTTTTTTATGAAATAGTAATTTTTTTTACAGATGCCACGGCCTAAAAAATTTGGATATAGACCAAAAAAAAATGTTGAAGTTAAGACAGGCCTCTGTCACTCTCGGTACTTGCGCGCGATAAATGCCTACCGCTCGCTGGGTTACCGGTAGCCCCACGCGGCTCAGGGCTTTCAACAGTCACACGCGCCGCTTGCAACACAATATTATTATTTTTATTTCGTGGCATGTTATGCTGTTGGTTTTTATTAGGTTTTTTAAGCTACCTCACAAACTGATGGATTATTTTGAGTTGTGTTGGTTTATATGCGACTATTGTAAGATTGAGAAACATTTTATATGTACAAACTTATCTAGTAATTCTATTTTTTTTAATAAATTAATACTTATCTACTTTATGATTTTAACAACAGAGATCATTAGGTTCTTATTTTACTTTAGATACCTACTTAGTTACCAGTACTCATATAATCCGATGACAAACACATCACACAAAATTTAAAAATCATCATATCAATAAGCGTGAAACCCTTTACAAACACTAAGTTACAACTAGTTATAGTCGAAAAAAAAAATATAATATAAAAAATCTTGCAAGTATCAAATTTCGTTGAGTGATGTACAAAATCTGGCCAACAATGGCTTGTATGTGTGTGTGATAGGGCTTTCAATACCGGTATTACGGGATCCCGTAATACCGTGATCACGGATATATTTTGGTCTTTTTTCAATACCGGTATTGACGAGCCAATACCGTGATTACGGTATTACATCTTTTTATAATTTTAATTATTGTGGTTTGTTGTAATAAGCAGCAGGAAGTTGTATTAAATAAGATAAATAACTACGACTCGTAAGATGTATGTACTGGTAATATTATTCTCACACTTCACACTTGTGTATTAAGCGCCAACTTTTATCTCCAGCATACCCGCCCGCACCTTTCTTAAACAACGTTATTGTTTTGTTAGTCAGTAGTAAAGAGACATCTCATCACTAGGATGTAACGTTAATCTACTTGACAATGCTGCAGGGACTCCAGAACAGACCAGATTTCAACCGACTCAAAGGCCTTCTCATAGTCCACAAATGCTAGACACAGGGACTGATTATACTCTTCGGTCTTCTGTATAATCTGCCGCACTGTGTGGTGCCGTATCCGCTCCGAAACCCAGCCTGCTCCGGTGGTTGGAATTCGTCGAGTCTTCGCGCAAGTCGGTTCGTGATCACTCTTGACAACAGCTTATAGACGTGGCTTAGGAGGGAAATGGGTCGATAGTTCTTCAGCTGGGTTTTGTCTCCCTTTTTGAAGAACGGGACGACAACACTCCTACTCCACGCCTCTGGAGTTCTCCCTTCAAACAGGACGGCGTTAAAAAGTTTCTGGAGCTCCCCCAGTACGGGCTTAACTCCTGCTTTTAATAGCTCAGCGATCTCGATTTCGCCACTGCTGACTTCTGGCAGGTCTTCGGTGAAATGGCGTGTTAATGTGGCTCTAGAATCTTCATTTCCGGGATCAGGTCGAGATGCATGCGATGCGTATAACCGGCCATAGAAGTTTTCCGCTTCCGAAAGGACTGCCGGCACCGAAGAAATGACTTCTCCACTTGTTGTGATCAGCTTCATCAAGTGGCTTCTTCCAAGAGATTGTACGAACACCTTTGACCCCCGATTCAGCTCAATTGCTCTTTCAATGTCAAGAGTATTGGAGCACCGGAGGTCGCGTCGTATGTGCTTGTTGATCTCTTGGTTTAGAACCCGCTTAGCTGACGAATTGACGGGCGGGTTTTCCCGTCGTTTCTTCATAAGCCCTAATGTCTCTTCCGAAAGCTTTGATTTCTTGCCCTTACGCTGCATGTTACAGAATCTCGAACCTTCCTCCCTGAGGATCTGAACCACATATTTGTGGTTCTGGTTAACGTCTGTTGTGGTTTCCACGGTGGCAAATCGGTTCTCCAAATTTGGCTGAAAAGTTTCAGATCCTGAAATGGTTTGGAGCAGTGTTGGTCGGAGCCTGGCCTTCATCAGACGGAAACGTTCGGCCTTGAAGTTGATATTCAGAGAGCCTCGGACAAGTCGGTGATCGCTACCGGTATTAAACCTATTGATCACGGAGACGTCTCTGACTATGTGCTTCTTGTTCGTCATGATGAAGTCAATCTAATTTTTGGTCATAGTGTCGGGGCTATGATTGGACGCTTTTTGATACTAAAGGATTGTGTTTTAAAGGTTTTAATCGATCTTAAATTAAACTCCGATTTCAAATTAGACGAATTCGATTTGACAATATTAAAAAATATTTACAACAGCATTTCTGTAGTCAAAGTAACTGTATAAAAATTTGCATGACCGACAATACCGTGATCACGTGATCACGGTATTGAAATTTCTAATACCGGTATTGATACCGGAATTAAAAAAATCCGGTATTTGAAAGCCCTAGTGTGTGAGCGCAATGTCGTTGTGTTGCCGCTAGTTTACCTAAAATTGAGCGAGTGAGAAATGTAAAAGCGTCCTTAAAGTGAGCACTTACGGAAGTTTCAGATTTTTGACAGTGCAGTCTATGGAATCGAAATCTGCCATTTCAAATGCTGACAGAATTTCGCCTAGGCTTGATTTCGCACTTTTGTATAGTTTCAAAACATCTTCAAATTTTTTCACACCTGGAAATAATAAGTTGATTATTTAGATACCCTATAAGTACGAAAAGGTTAAATTTAAATATTAACTCTGGGATATATGACATACCAAAGAATCCTAAATTCACAGCCTTCGGTAGCACCGGACAGTGTATAGCAACTTTAGTGACGAATCCTAAAGTACCCTCAGATCCTATAAAGAGATGCTTCAAGTGGTACCCTGTGTTGTCCTTCTTTAGCGATCTGAGGCAATCTATGATAGTGCCATCTGCTTTCACCTTAAATAAAAAACAAAATAAGATGGTACAATGATAGGTTATTAACAAAGACATATTAATTTTACGATTAGGTATATTTTGTTCCTTAGCATTCAATTTTACGTAGTTCGATAGCTTGTGCTGTTTTGATAACCGAATAGGTACCTACCTAAGTTTAATAGATGAGGAACGTATATCAAACAATAACTAGGAGGCTGATTAAATAAACTTAAAACTAGGGAAGTCGTTATCAACAGCGTACATTGTACGTATATTTAATTTACAACTTTTGATAGAATGTTATTTTATCCGTAAATAAATAATTTTTATCTGTCCATGTTGGTACACTTAAGTGGTGAAAGCGTTATCTATTTTGGTTGTGTTAATATAAAAACAGGAGTTTTGTCTTTATAGGATAATGAAACCAGCGCTATCTTCTCTCGTTTTGGACAAAACTGGTTATAGCCTTGGCTTCGGAAACCTGTTATGGATGCGCATTCTATGTGTTTATATCTAAGGCACGTCTATGCAGACATTATTTAGTTCGCGTAGGTGAATGAACCAAAAATGTCTTGAAACCAGATAGTGGCTACCTACCTACCTAGACCTTTAATCTGCTAACGAAAGTTGTACACTTTTGGTTCAACCGATAAAAAGATGCGTGTGAACCGTAAAAAAAATATTTAATACATTAGAATTGGCTCATCAGATTGTCATTTACCGTTGAAAAATAAAATCAATAGGTCTGCAGCTCTATGTTTAGCTCGTAAATCAGCAAATATTTTTATTCAATTAGGAATAAAACTTACAGCTTCAATTCCAAGTATAGATCCATGTAGGTTGCCATAGCGCAGTAGCCTCAGACCACCAGCGTTAGTGCTAGCGTTCCCTCCGATATGGCAAGTCCCTTTGGCACCCAAGTCTAACGGCATGATCAGACCTCGTTCGCGGACATAGTTATCCAGATTCTCCAAAATACAACCCGCTTCGCAGACTAAAGCCCCTGCGAAGTATTTTATTGACGTGAAATGAAAAACCATGAGAAAATGTGAGCGGTGGGTACTTATGATTAGGAACTGACTGTAGACTGTATTTTATAAGATGTTTAGGTACAGGTGATAGCATCTGTCTATTCTGCTGATCTGATGGTAGATTTAAGTGGAAGAAACAGCAATATCTTATCAACCTGGGAAGGTTCCTACTACACAAGTAAGTAGGTAGGTAACCAATAATGAGCCAAGTGATCGGTAGTTACGTGCCCATAGTTACATCGGTATACCGACGCGTCTGTAGTGTGAGGTAATCAAGTAGGTAACTGCAGCATTGCGTAAGTTTTCTATGTAAGTTTAAATTGATTTGCATAACGGTAATATTAAACTTCAAAAGGGTGGACCTACCAATAGCTACTTGCGGCTTTGTTCGTTAGGTTCCGGATTATCTTCCATGCCAGGCAGATAATCCGGAACCTCCAAAGTCGAACCCTCCAAAATTAAAAATTCATGAGCATACAATTCAGTGACAATATGAATAAGGAATGCCAAGAAAATATTTGTCTGTTAACCTGAGAGATCATCAAGGGTTACGATTTTGTTCATGAGTGCAAAACTTATGACGATCTCGTCGAACACTGGTACGGAGCCGCCGACAAGGCCAGTGTTGCCACCCTGAGGACATACCGCAAGTCTTCTCTCGTTGCAATACTTCATGATCGTTGAAACCTCATTTGTATTCCTTGGTTTTAATACAACTTTCGACTGTCCTGAAAAGTATTTATAAACTTGTAAATTTTTTCCCTAACTTTAAGTATACCTAGGTACAGCTTTTTATAAGGTACCTATATCTGAGCCAACACAGGTACGTACTTACCAGTGTTATGCATGACCCTATGTGTTCTTACCTCTGCAATTCTTTATCCAGTCTATGTTATAAGGCAAGACATCACTTTCTTCCGTCAACACCCGCTCTGCACCCAGTATAGATTGAAAATAACCAACATCTGATGATTCTATAGTGCCAAAAGGTTTCCTTTGTATATTGTATTTTTCCTAAAAGTAAGCGAAATACATCCACATTATATAGAGATATACAGATTTGTAGGTAGGCATAAATTAAAAAAAATACTGGAAGGATTTCAAAGGTCATTTCACCATTGGAATACTACTTTCTACCTGATTAAATGGACTATATTTGATCCGGTAATTGATATATGGAAAAAATGGAAGCGGAAGACATTACGCCAACCCCAAATAAAATTTGGCAGGAGGAAGATTTAATCCGGGAATTACCTCGCCCGAGATGCGGGTAAAAGCGCGAGAACAGCCAGCTAATAAAATTGTAATTAATAGTTATCAATAGTTAGTTTTTGTTTCATAGGGTAAGAATAGGAGTGGGGATTACCTATTATCTATACTAATATTATAAAGCTGGAGAGTTTGTTTGTTTGTTTGTTTGAAGGCGCTAATCTCAGGAACTACTGGCCCCATTTGAAAAACTCTTTCAGTGTTTGATAGCCCATTTATCGAGGAAGGCTATGGGCTATATATCATCACGCTAAGACTAATAGGAGCAGAGCAGTAATGAAAATGTTTCAAAAACGGGGGATTTTTTGTTCTATTGAGAGCTTCTGCTGCGTGCGCTGCGTAAACGGTTAAAGTTACGCAAAAATTATGAAGTTCATAGAGCGTACATGAGGAAATACATAGACTGTACTGTACATAAGGAAATATATAGGGGAGTACATAGAGTGTACATAGGAGAGTTAATGGAGTGTACATAGGTGTGTTCATAGAGTATACCTATACATAGAGGAGTTCAAGAGCGTACATAGGGGAGTTCATAGAGCGTACATAAGGAAATACATAGAAGATTACATGAAGTGTACCTACATAAGGAAATACATATGGGAATTCAAAGAGTTAAACGGTTCATAGATTAAAAGGGGATTGATAGTTTGCATGGAAGTCCTGTTTTAGACTTTTGTTGTTAGCCCGCTTACGTTAAAAAAATTGTACGCGGACGAAGTCGCGGGCGACAACTAGTTAATCTATAAACATTGAAGATCGTGGTCTAACATAAAAACTAACATAAACGTTGATGATCATGGTCTTATTAAAAAAGTAGGTAGGTAGCAAAATTATAGCTATTTTAACATGAATACGTATTTATTTTATAAAGCTGAGCCGAGTTTTGGCGGGGTCATTTAGTGCAACTTTGTGGATTTTATCGCATACGGGTGGATCAGGTCTTTACGAAATTCCATCAAAACCTGCTCAGCCACCTTCCCGTGACAGCATTATAAAATTATTTACCTACTATGTAAAATTAACTCTCATTGAAGAAACAATTAAACGAGCAAAACTTTTAAATTATTTACGGAAATGGTTCTAAAGCAAAGCTCTTAAAAAACAGGTAGGTACGCGTCTAATTAATTTCCTAGTAAAATATTCACTTCAGGTAGATACGGAATTCTTACCGAAGACAGCTGTGGCAGTGCTTGTGACGCATATCTAACTTGTTCCAAAATGTTACTTTTACTAGTTAATTTTACGATAGACACTAATGATTTTATCATTTTTAATTATTTTTTAACGTCTTATTAGTAAACACGGTCACCAACACACACTACAGCCTGTTGCTTACTACAAATTAACATCATAGCGATAGATAAGGTACGAATCTAAGTGTAATTAAAATTAAACCTTTATTTTATCTCATGTTTACTTTCACCTGTGTGAAATTAAGATACATATTTGGTGAGATAAACTAAAACTAATCAGTAATATGTAGGTATTGCATCTAAAATCCATCATAACATTTAAATAAATAAAATAGTTTCATTCGATCGCGTTAAGGTCGAGTTAAGCAGATATAACGATTACGTAACGTTCAATAAACATAGTTCATTCATGTAAGCGCGCACAATTTGTTCCAAAACAAAGAATTTAGTCAACCTTAATAAAAAAATATCACATAATCTAGATAAAAGACATAATTCATAAGAAAGTAATATAATTAACTATATAATTTAACATAGCGTAGGTATGCCAAAAATGTTTTAAACAATTATTCGACTAAGACGATGGCTCGTCAAGCCCTATCCTCTATTGTTTATGGTTCAAAAGGAATGAAATCTGTCAATGTCATTTATTGCAAATTGAAGTTTCGCGGTGTGTGCTTTTTGTGTCAGCTGCACAATTTTTGATTTAGCTTAATACACGTGTCTAACTAAACATAATAAAATGGTGAAGTTGAAAACTAAAGTTGGGAAGAAAAAAGTAAAAGTACCGGTAGTACTACAGAGTAAGAAAGAAGAACAAGATGTTGTATTGCCGCCTGTCCGAATGTCGGATGATCCGGTACCTAAACAGGTTAGAATTATATTTTGTTTACAATGTTTTTACCGAAATTTTGATTGGATTATTCTTCATACAACCTCAAGTGTTGTCTAAATACTTCGTATAGAATATGGCACTCTTTGTTGTAGGTAAAATGGATAAACAGACAAAGAGTTTTGGTATTTGCCGCACGTGGTATTAACCATCGTCATCGTCATTTGATGGAAGATATTAAGAAATTAATGCCGCACCACAAGACAGAGTCAAAGATGGAGAGAAGTAAAAACTTATATGTTGTCAATGAGATCAGTGAAATGAAGAATTGCAACAAGTGCATACTCTTTGAAGGAAGAAAGATGAGAGACCTGTATATGTGGATGGCTAACATTCCTAATGGGCCAAGCGTGAAGTTCTTGGTGGAAAACAGTATGTTTTTTTGCTAATTAAGTAACAAATGAAATCAACTCAATGAGAATACAATATAGAATTGGTTTTGCATGTTTCAGTTTACACCATGGGAGAACTAAAGATGACTGGAAACTGCCTGAGGGGATCCCGGCCCCTGCTTTCATTTGACCCACAATTCACCAAGGACCCACATTACTGTCTGTTAAAAGAACTTCTCATTCAGACATTTGGAGTGCCAAACTACCATCCTAAGAGTCAGCCATTCTATGATCATGTCTATACTTTCATGATCCTGGATAATAGAATTTGGTTCAGAAACTACCAGATTTTGTCTGAAGATGGAGCTTTGGCTGAAATTGGACCAAGATTTGTGTTGAACCCTGTACGTAAACAAATAATTCATATATTATCAATTTTTGCTGTCATAACAATAGCTATTTAAATTCTGCAAGAATTAATGAACAATTTAATAGTTCTTACATGTAATTTTCAGGTAAAAATATTTTCTGGATCATTTGGAGGTGCTACATTATGGGAAAATGCTAAATACATTAGCCCTGCAAAATTGAGACAAGCTGTATCCAAGAAAGCTGGCAGCAAATATGAGAGGAGGATTGAGAAGAAAGCTGTTTATGAAGCAACCAAACCAGAAACTGGTTATCCTGATATAGAGGGAGCAGACTTCTTTAAAGGAGACCCTATGGAAAAAGCACAAGAAGTTGTTGTCAAAGGTTGTTATCTCTTTCATTAGGTTTTTAAATTAAAGTTTTGAAATAAAACTAACACTAAATATAATTTTTTCTTTACAGAAGAGATTGAGGAACAAGAAAATTCAATGGAAGAAGAAAGTGACCATGAAGCTAAGAAGCCTGCATTCAGCATGATGACAAAGAAGACAAAAACAAATCCAGATAAAACAATCAGACGTAAACAACTTAAAGCTAAGAGTAAGGCCATATCTGATCAAATCAAAAAAAGGAAGCAGTTCAAAAAGAAGAAGCCTGGTAAATCTTAATAAAATTTATTTTTCCACACAAGTGATTATTATTTAAATATATCCTTTCTTCTTTTCTGATGAGTTAGATTCCCTGGATACTATTGGAAGAGCTAGGTTGAGGTAAATATTTTAACATTTGCAATATTTTTACTAGCGTATGAGTGTACTAATTCACATAAATAGACTACAGTAAAATGTATAAATGTTCAATAGAACATGTAAATGATAGTTAAATTAATTCATTAAAAAAGTAAAAAATGCATAAAAAATAAAGCACTACACTTACACATAAAAATATTCAATAGAACATTAAAAAATGGATGTAATTTTAATTAAAATTGTCATAAAACTAAAACTTATTAATGAGCCCATGTTGACCAACAATTAGAGATTCAGCAAAAATATTATGCATGTTACATTTTATTTATAAATATAAAGCAGGTATTATATATGGACGGTCATGAATCCTATAAATTAATACTTAAAAACTAGGCATTACGATTTTGCATTGTAATTATTATGAAAGAATTAATATGCTTCAAAAATATCTCAGTTGATTGTGTGCGTTCGCGCAGCGGAATGTTGTTGAATTTAAAGATTTTAATTATGCAGATAATTAGTGTAAGACGTCCTATAATTGTGTATGGTAAATAAAAATTTGTGTATGCAGCCATTGTGGAGAAATTCACCAAAAACAGATTCCGCTGGGCGAACGTTGGCGAACGTTGTCCTGGCGGAACTTTTTTTAATCCATAGACTTTAGAAGAAAAGAGATGTGTCCGAAAATTAGTGTGTATTTGTGTATAATTGATTATGTATGAATGAAATCAGTGCATGCATAAACTTCGGAGAAATTCAAGTTTCCGCTACGCGAACGTTTGGCCATTAGCTAGTTTTCATATAAAGCGCTTACATAGAGAGCTGTAGATTTTTACATACGTTGTTTTTAATTTGTTTAAAAAACAGATTCAGAAAAAGTCGTAGGGTTTAAAAGATAAAAATATAAACGTAAAATACACTTATTAGGTCTTAGTTCTTAAAGTATGCAGTTTGGGGTCTAGATTTTCACGTTTACACAAACCTTGTAAGTGTCTCCAACATGTTGCCAAGTATCAATGATGTTTCGTTAGTAATTAAAAAGTTATAGGATATTTTACCATGAACAGATCACTGTTTACAAAGCAGTCGAATATCACGACGTTCTAAAGGAATTGCATGGTAAAATGTATGCCAATAATTAGTTTAATCATTCAACTATTCACTTGCAAAATTTCATGTCATTAAATTCAGTAATTAAAGAAAGACAAATAAAATATCGAAACCCTACATAATCCGACCAAGTTCGGATTGCTACAAAAAAGCGGCCGTGCCATATGTCTAAGCAACGTTCTTAACTTGGAAGGTTAGTATATTTATTAAAATGGTACAGTTGCGTAAACAAGCGTTAGGAAAAAATAAAACAATTGCATTTCTTGAATGAAAAATATTTTTTTAATAATAATGCCACTATCTACGACATTTTAGTTAAAATACATAACGTTTATTAACGTTATTTTTAATCACGTAGTCAAGTAATTTATGTAAGTAATAATAATAAAAATATTTTTGTACACGGATATTTAAATAGAAAAGTACTTGTTAATTGAAGATTTATTTTTATCGTAGATAGTGGCATTATTATTAAAAAATATTTTTCAATCAAGAAATACAATTGTTTTATTTTTTTCTAACGCTTGTGTACGCAACTGTCCCATATTAATAAATACTAACCTACCAAGTTAAGAACGTTGCTTAGACATATGCCACGGCCGCTTTTTTGTAGCAATCCGAACTTGGTCGGATTATGTAGGGTTTCGATATTTTAATTGTCTTTCTTTAATTACTGAATTTAATGACATGAAATTTTGCAAGTGAATAGTTGAATGATTAAACTAATTATTGGCATACATTTTACCATGCAATTCCTTTAGAACGTCGTGATATTCGACTGCTTTGTAAACAGTGATCTGTTCATGGTAAAATATCCTATAACTTTTTAATTACTAACGAAACATCATTGATACTTGGCAACATGTTGGAGACACTTACAAGGTTTGTGTAAACGTGAAAATCTAGACCCCAAACTGCATACTTTAAGAACTAAGACCTAATAAGTGTATTTTACGTTTATATTTTTATCTTTTAAACCCTACGACTTTTTCTGAATCTGTTTTTTAAACAAATTAAAAACAACGTATGTAAAAATCTACAGCTCTCTATGTAAGCGCTTTATATGAAAACTAGCTAATGGCCAAACGTTCGCGTAGCGGAAACTTGAATTTCTCCGAAGTTTATGCATGCACTGATTTCATTCATACATAATCAATTATACACAAATACACACTAATTTTCGGACACATCTCTTTTCTTCTAAAGTCTATGGATTAAAAAAAGTTCCGCCAGGACAACGTTCGCCAACGTTCGCCCAGCGGAATCTGTTTTTGGTGAATTTCTCCACAATGGCTGCATACACAAATTTTTATTTACCATACACAATTATAGGACGTCTTACACTAATTATCTGCATAATTAAAATCTTTAAATTCAACAACATTCCGCTGCGCGAACGCACACCAGTTGATTGACGTTTGTTTAGGCACTAATTGCAAAAATATATTTTTGTGCAGTTCATTTTTAAATTATAAAAATCTTATTTGTTGAAAAAAATAACATCTAATACATTGTATAAAGCAAAAATTATGCATATAAATTATGTTTAAATAAAAATTGTACTTAAACTTAGCCTTCATTCGTTAAAATAGATTCAAGATTATTTTTAGTCACAGATCCAGTTGTGGTCAGTATATTGTTGTGTCAGCATTAAAGTCTATTTTGTGTACATAAAAAAGTGGAATGCAATCACACAGTTAAAAGTGCGGGAAAACACAGTTACCATAAACGTTGCTTGTGGCAAGCAGTCAAATATGACACAATGAGATTACAGGTTTAGATCATCAGTATCTTAGGCAGTCCCTATACCGCACTATATTATTGCGCAATAAGTTTTAGGAATCAACATTTTAATTGCACAGTAGTTTTATCGAATATTGCTCAATTCTACTGACTGTCTAGGGAGCGCTACTGTAGAAATACAGTTTGCAATACTAAAAAAATAATTTGTTGTGCATGCACATAATAAACATTTCTAAAAGTTATGTAAACATTCCACAAAACATACACAATACTTTTTTAAAGTATCAATATTCTCATTAGAAATGTTTTTATAATGTCAAAACAGAGTACCATTACTCCTTTATGTTAAAATGCACCATCGTCAAATATTATGCAAGATAATAAGTTAAAAATATTGTAAAGACACATATAAGAGATGTCAATTTGATTACAATTATAATAAAACACTAAAAATGCATTATGGAATTTGAGTAAAAGCGTAAAATTCTTCTTAACTCTAAAGCTGCCAATTTTACCTGCAAAAAGAAAAGTGATTTATGTATTTAACTTCAACATAATATTACTGCAAAGTATGGATTTTCCTGTTCCAAATTTTGATTACAGTTCTTGAAAAACTTCATGTCGTAGAATTGGTTTCTGCGCATCCACTCGCGCAATGTTCAGGGACGACAAAAAGTTTTGCGCTAACTATTCATGGGTTAGATTTAGCTGCAGAGGGGTGAACATTATGCTTATATATTTTCCTGATTTTCATTTTCCGAAACCTCGTAACAAGAAGGCTTTGTCCTTTATCTTTATCTACTGTACACTACCTGTGTGTGTATCAATTCGTGTTCCATTGAAATGGGTTCAGAAATTCAAAGTCAGACAGAATTACTTTCACATTTCTAATGTTAGTATGGATTAGTATTCATTCTCTCACCAAAAACAAAGCTACTATCTCATTTCCATTAGCCCTATTTTCTACACACTGACCAAAGCGTTATTCATATTCGTTAAACCCAATTAGATTAACACCACATGCTAAAGCATTAGTTAAAAGAATAGCATACCACAAGTATGCTACAGAGTACAGACAGTTAGATGGAAAGGAACTTTAGAACATAAATAAAGCAACAAACAATTACATAATTCGCAGCCGGTAACCACTATAAGGCACTGAACAGACATGCATAGGCCCCAAACTCAATAGGCTTCGAGTTTCAGTACTTTTCTGGCATGTCCTGTAACTCAGCGCCATCTTGTTCGTCGCCTTTAGCTTGTCTATGACCGCCGAGTTCAGCTAATCGAGTGTTCTTCCATCTTCCGTCATTACCGTTCATATTGCGGTCCTCGCATACACAGAGGAACAATGAGTCAACTACCATCTGTAAAAGAAATTACTTTTAAAAAAGCTATAACAATTTACTAATTAATATAATAGTGTCCACACAAAATAATAAAGTCACTACAGTTTAGGTACATATAATAAAATGAGAATAGTTGCTTTGGCCAATTACGAATACAAATTAATTAAATATAAGTTATTATAATTATAACAAAGTAACCAAAACAAAAAAACAAACCTCATAAAGAGAAAGTATACAGTGTGCAATGAAGAACGAGTAGATACATATAACTAGTGTCGGGATAGCAAAGAAGTGCAGTTCTTTGTTGCGTTTCAAGAGTAGAAGGCCGATGATGCCGGTCACCGCCGTCACAATGCACTTGCCCAAGAATAGTATGAAGTCACCCACGCTATTAATTGTGGCTACTTGAAGCGCGTTGTTCACTATCGTGCTGAAAGCCTGAAAGTTACACAACAGTTTTAATTAGATTGTTAGTAGTCTTGATAAGTTCAGGACAATCATGATGTAAATTGGAAAATGGAACACACTATTGTAGTACTTATTGCTGATAACATTTTTAATGAGGCTTTGTTTAGATTTGCTAATTAACAGACATGAAAAATTGCTGCTGATAATTTTCATAGTGTCAAGACTGCTGCATTTAATTTTACAGTCATAAATACATTTCATCATGTTACTTAGAAGTGTTCTCAGTTTGCTACACAATAAAATCACTACATATCTTTTTGATAATAAGTATATCTATGTTAATATTATAAAATTTATTAATTTAAATTGGATGGTACTAAAAACTGTAAACCCACCTTGCCAGCAGCCTTACAAAAGTGGCATCTCTCAATCGTTATAATAGTATAGGCGTTATGATTCAAATAACGAATAAACTTTTCGAGACAGTAAAAGCAGCATATTCCACACTTCAGGCCACATTTTGCACACTCTGAACCTTTTTCAGCTCTAGACGACAGCCTAAAATACGAAGTCAGAATTAAACACTATATCAGCAAATTAGCCCCTGTTCTAGAATCAGCGTGTCGTCACTTCGAATTTTTGTAGAATATATAATCGGACCGATTTTAGTAAGATGTTCTGAGTGAGATTTTCTGACCGACTTCTGTAGGATGTGTGCTATCATTTTGTTCTATTATTCTCCTACAAAAGGCGGCCGGGCCGCCTAATACAGGGAGCTCGGCGAGCTGCACGCAATAGTATTCGATTTTCAAGAGGAGAGGCCCCAGAACCGATCCCTGTGGAACACCGCACGACATTTCTCGCCGGTTCCACTACCAATCAAAATTCAAAATAATCGGTAATTCACAAGAACACAAAATTACATACAGCTTTATAATCAACTTACTTGGCATGTAGATACGTCAGGATAAGGCGAGGTATCTTGAACAGGGTTATCAGGAAGGATCCCTTGGCCACTGAACCTAAGTGGTATTTAATTAGCTTGCCGATCGAATATAAAACTGGAGAAGAATTCGCATTCGGCCCTCTGAAAAAAAAATATGACTGTTTTGCATTAAGACAAAACAGGTATTATATGTAGAAGAAAACACAGCAATGATGTGAAGAAGCAGTCCTATGATTCTGTGAAAATATCGAGAATATCAGTCATATCTGTATACAAATCGAGAATATCCTCCCAATTTCTGTCACCACAGGGCTATCTGTCATACTTTACCGCCAAATTTTCAACCGGCGCCATTGCAGTCTTCATCATCAGCAAGAACCTTGGCTCATTGCTGTGTTTTCTTCTACATATAATACCTGTTTTGTCTTAATGCAAAACAGTCATATTATATGTCTTCGAAAACACAGCAATGATGTGAAGACCTGTTTGATATCTGCTGGTGATCAGAAATTATAAAACACAAGAATGCAATGTGAGAGTAATATAATTTACTAGGTATTTCCTTATAACAAACCTTCTTATCACTCTCTTTGAACCATCTTTAACTTTCATTATTTGCTGGGAAAATGTTAAGAACAAAATCCAACCACACTATTAGTTTAAAATATTTATATTTTTCTTACCAAGAAACTCAAATTAAACAATTCAATATGAAAACAAAAATCATAACTTCCTTCTTAGGATTGATAAATAAAAATGCAGTTTAACTGCCACAAATTAACAAATAATTTTCAAACATAAACACTTTAGCTGTTCAGCAGTGGCGGATTTACCAATAGGCCAAGTAGGCCAGTGCCTAGAGCGGCAGATTTAGAGGGGCGGCAAAATTAGCTATTTTTTTTACAGTTTTTTTTTTTATAATTGAGTATATGAGTACACAATCCATATACATATAAATAGACGATTAATAAAACGCAAAATTAATAAACTGTAATATACATATACTTAGGTACTTACGTGATCATGAATTTTAAATATTCTAATAGCGTTTCAATAAAATAAAATAAAAAATCCGCTCGCTTCGCTCGCGGTTCGCGGCTTTTTTCATCATTCCTGGTTTGTTCTGCGCTCTTTGAGTCCTCAATTTAACAAAAAGTTAAAGCACCGAAGTAGTAAAAACAACTGACGCGTGGAGGACTTTTGTGTCCAAAACTCGAAAAATTTCGCGCTCGCTGCGCTCTCAGCTTTTTCACTTTACACTGGTTTTTTTCAAACTTGTTTGAGTATTTTTGTGTTCCAAGACTCAAAAAATTTCGCGCTCGCTGCGCTCGCGCCATTCACTTGACAGTGGCTATTTTCTGATTTCTTTAGGTATTATTGCGTCCCAAACATCAAAAATTTCGCGCTCGCTACGCTCGCGGCTTCTTCTCTTTGCAGTGCTTTTTTCCACTCTTGTTTGGGTAGATATTTTTGTGTACCAAAACTAAAAAAAATTCGCGCTCGCTTCGCTCTCAACTTTTTTACTTTACAAAATTATTGAGTTTTGGAACAGAAAAGTATTTACATTTGTCGTTTTTTTTTTGGGGGGCTGCACAATAGGTAGTCCGCCCCGGGTGCCACCCGATGCTACGTCGCCACTGTATCATAGCAGCCGAACGAATGAACCAATTTGTTTTTTTTTTAGTGTATGATGAAAATCGATTGAGCCGTTTAAAGTTACAGAGGTTTTACGCTTCAAAGTCGCTGTCATATAAACTTGTTAACATTAAGCTCTTCGGTACATAGAGGCTTGCAAAAATAATCTAGTAACTGACAGAAATATCATTAAGTTCACAAAGTTCAAGTTCACAAATCATTAGAGGCGGCAAAAATTGAATGGCCTACTAGCGGCAAGTTTGTAAATCCGCCACTGCTGTTCAGCCTTAATAATTGAGATCAAAATCACATTATCATAAATAATCAAATATAATCACTATTAATCACATTGTTTTAAAATTATTATAAAGTAGACCAGGGACATCCTCACTGACAGGCTTATTTATATTTCTACAATAATATTTAGAAAAGGTTTCCACACACTTCCAGTTTCCTCTTTCTAAAATCTCCTGTATAGGTCTATTGTCTAGCCATCCCCTGGAGGCCACTGCTGACCTTATGCTGCCTGGAGAGTAGCCATCTATCTGTGCCAATTTGAAGGCTGACCTCACCCATCCTGAGATCATGGTCTTAGAGGCAGGCTTTGTATCACCGGTGATTGATATAAAAAGGGAATTAACATTTGTAGCTTGATTGCGTCTAGTCTCTGAAATCTTGACTAACTTCTTAACGTTAGTGACTGGCAAAGCTTAGAATCTTGGTGCTTCATGAGAAGCCAGCCTGATTGTCTATGAGAACTTGTGTCTGTTTTTGAGCCAAATTTTGGCCAGAATGTAACTGTGTCCTCAGTTTCAGCATATCCCTTGATCACCAAGCTCCAAAAGTGTAAGATCATGCAACCTTCGGCCAGATGCAAGTAAAAGAATCAATGCAGTGTGTCTGCTTTGATAAAAAAGAGTGTCTGGAAATTCTGAAGACTTTAACCACTCATACAATATTTTAACATCCCATACTGGTAGCTTTGCTGGGCGTGGTTTAGCTAGACTCACTGCCTTTAAAACCTGCTGAACGAAACAATTTTTGGCCAAGTTCTCAACCCTAGGTGCACAGTAAGTTGAGACAGCAACTTGTTGAGACAGACTTGTGCAACATTACCGTGCTGTATGCAAAACCTTTCTCTAAGTATAAATTAGCTAAAAATCTGGCTAGGTCCCCTTGCCCTCTGGGCACTTATTATCCACTCCATGGGATTCACACCAAAGTATCCATCTTTTTAAAGGTGCACTATATGTATTAATAGTGGAGGGGCGCCAGCTACTTCTCAACAATCTTTGTTCGTCTCTGCTCCAGTCCTTTACTTGATCTCCCCACCCCCAATTTTCCAAGCCTGAAGTACTAGCTTGTCCACTGACGGTGGAGGTAGTCCCGTCGTCCTGTCCAGCAGCACCTCCCTCAGGTTCTCTATGGGAAGTGGGGGTACTTGCGCGCGTGTCTTCAGGTCGGGAAACCAAAAGCACTGGGTCCACTGTGGCGCTATCACAATGTATGTCCCTCTGGCCTTGTTCAGATGTGCCAGAACCCTGGGCATCATGCTTGGAGGTGGAAATACCCAAGCTGTCTGAAAGTCCCAAGTTTGGCTGAAGGCGTCGCAGAACTCTGCGGAGCCATCCCTTGAGTCTAGACTGACATACCTTGAAACTACTGCCGTGTCTCTTGTAGCGAAGAGATCTATTTCCTTAAACCCCCCCATTGTCTGAACACTGCCTCCGTGGCTGGTGGCAGCAGGTGCCACTCGGGTACTGACTTTCCCTTGACAGGCAATCTGCAATGCCGTTTAGGTTTCCTGGCAGGTGGTACGCTGTCAGCGTTATGTTCAGCCGACAAGTCAACTCTAACAACTGGGTTGTTAGGCCTAACAGCTTCAAGGACCGAGTCCCGCCCTGATTCCTTATGTACGCTACTAGAGTCCGATGTCGGTCTGAACCAAAATGTGGGCATTCTGTAACAATGACCCCTGTGACCTTATTACCGCATAAAACGGCATACATCTCTTTTGGTTCGAGTGCCAGGCTTTTTGGTTCGTGGCCCATTTGCCTGAGAGATATTTGCTGTTTAGACTTGCTCCCCAGCCCGCATCCGCTGCGTCTGTGGTCAAGAAATGCGTTACCTCTTTCTTGAGTAACGGGTTTGGACAGCCCTCTACTGCTTCCAACCACCACCGGAAGTCCTCTCGCACTCCCGGAACTCAAGTTTCTCTTCTGGTTTCTCCGGGAGAACTTTCTCAGGAAGAGTTGGGCCTTTCGACAGTGAAGACGGCCCTGGGGAATCGCATAGTTGGCGAAGTTTAGTTTTCCCAACACGCTCTGCAACTCTCTTAACGAGCAGTTGTCCCGCTTTAATAGCTTTGTCAGGGAGGCTTTTATTCCTTCTACTTTTCTGATGGGCAAGGCGATTGTTAGGTACTGAGTATCCCAGACCAGGCCCAAGTATTCCAACCTGTGTGTTGGTTCCGTCACCGAACTTCTGGTAATTCACGTGCCATCCCAAAGACTCCAAGACGGTCAACGTTTCCGCAACTTGTGCCATTAACTTGGATCTGTCCTGACAAGCTAGGAGGAAGTCGTCCAAATAGACCAAAAGACGAATGCCTCGATTCCTGAGGATCTCTGCCACCCAGTTTGAGACTGCCGCAAATACACGGGGCGCCGATGATAGGCCAAATGGCAGAGCAGTTAACTGGAGAATTTCTCCATTGTAAACAACCCTCAAAAACCGTCTGTGAGTCTCCGCGACACACAAATGGAAATAGGCTTGGTGAAGATCTATCTTCACTAGCCAGTCGTTTGCTTGAAGAAAGGTAACTATGTCTAATTGTGAAATTAGGTAAAAATGCTTTGTGGCTATGTACCTGTTCAAAGCCTTGAGGTCGAAGATGGGTCTCAATCCCCCATCCGCCTTCTTTATTAAAAACATTTTGGAGAAGAAACCGGGATCCACCACTGCTGGCTTCTCAGGATGCCCTGCATCTTTAAATCCTGAATCACTCTTGTCATTTCCAGGGAAACTTTGGTGGCTATACACTTTAAAAAGTTCTGACCGGGGTATGTCAGGGGAGGTTTGCTTCTGAATGGCAAGCGGTAATTGGCTATAGTGTTTAAAATGAACTGGTTTGCTCCCAACTGAGCCATCTCTCCGTGGAGAATTTTAGGCAACCTCCTCTGAAACACCCGGTGAGAGTCATTCTTCTTTAGATCTGGTGGACTATATCGTTATTGGCTGTGTTAGTGGAACGTTGACGAAAGGGCCGGTTTTTATTAGAAGTATGCTTAAATTTCTTATCAAACTTTCTAGACTTATTTTTAAAATTATTTTTTTCTATTTTGAAAGGGCTCACCCCGCTCTGTAACTTTCCTTTCCTTGAGGTAGGTTGGAGTATTCAGCCAGACCTGAGACCCTCCGAGGGACTGTATAATAGGCTGCAGTGCCTCTCTGCTAAATAAATGTTCAGCACTAGGTGGAACATTCCTCAATGTGTTCCTAAGGTTCGTATTTGAAATTTCTTTCAAAATCCTGTCCCGCCTAACCTCAATAGATTCAGATCGTTTTCCACAAATAATTTGCATTGTGGTCTCTGAATTTTTGTAACTCGAAGACCCAGGTCCAAAAATCTCTGACATTTTGTCCACCAATGACTTAGGGTTCAAATTAGTTGGATCCGCGCTAGCCCAATCTACAATATTCTGTAAACCCGATTTCAACAATTGTCTTTGCTCTAAGACTTTTGTTAGATATACCAGCTAAAAACATTTCAGTAGCAGCTAAATAATCCTTATTCTTATTAAAGTGACACAACTCATCATTGACCATAAGGCCTGTAAATCCTGGGGTTGCAAGGCAAACCTTGCAAAGCTTGCTTGTATCTAATGCCCTTCCAAGCCTGCGAGTCAAATTGTTGCAGCTTATTTAACTCATTAAACCTATCCTTATCGCTAGGTGGAATATTTTTCTTACTGTCTATCTCGGTGCTTAAGGCACCCAAATTTAGAGAGAGCGACTCGGGCTGTGCAGGCAAAGTAATAAATTGTCCCGCACAACTGTCCTTAGCAGCAGAAGGCTGCGAGCTCGTTATTGTACTATTTGGCGCTGCCCTACCATTATAGCAGTAACCTGACTGATATAAACTTAAGTAATTAGACAAATACGCCATTTGCGACATCAAAGTATCAACACGAGGATCGGTACGGACATGTTTGGACTTGTACTTAACGGTTCCTCGCCGACGCACGAGAACGCTTATTAGGCAAGGGCGAAGCCGTGCCCTCCTCAAACTCCGAGGATGAGGAGGAACTACTTTCCAACGCCCTCGAGCTTGTCGACGACGATTGCCCTCCATCCGGAGCGGCCGCGTCTCGCTCGCGGTTCTCGCACGTATTACTCACCGAGTCCATTTTATTATATAAACTGCCGTGTTTTCTAAAGTAAAAGCACTGAAAAACTCACTTTTACACTCACTTTTTAAACTTTTTGCAGTTGACAAAAAATTTTTCATGCGTTTTGAACGAATCACAAGAATGCAATGACGCCGGTTGAAATTTGGCGGTAAAGTATGACAGATAGCCCTGTGGTGACAGAAATTGGGAGGATATTCTCGATTTGTATACAGATATGACTGATATTCTCGATATTTTCACAGAATCATAGGACTGCTTCTTCACATCATTGCTGTGTTTTCGAAGACATATAACAAGCGATTAAGGTGCTATAATTACGGTATTAAACTATCGGTATCTTTAACTCAAACACAAATCTACTTTTCGCTTTCTGAAACTTCAAACGCATCTGAGTGTTGAGCTACTTTTGAACCTTTAGAATGTGTAGCTAATTTTAGTATTGGAACTTAGATTTATATAGCTATTTTTGGAGCTGACTGTAAAACCAGTGTAATACAAAACTTAGGTCTAAGTTTTTGTAGTAAGTCCCATTTTGTCTTAAGGGTCATTATTATGTTATGAATGTTTACCTGAAATACCAATGGGATACAGCTCCAGCGATGGTCATCTGTTGACAGCCCAGTATGAACTCACTGCCCCAGATCAAACACACCAGGCATATCCACCACATACTCTTCACCCACATAGGGTCAAACTCTATGTTTTCTAGTGTAAAAGCTGAAATGGGAAATACAAGTGTTAATATGCTATAGCTTTTCAATAAAATACGTATAATATAGCTCTATTGATTTTTGACACTTTCGCGAATATTAGACATTTAAATAAAACTCGCTAATCGGTAATTTAATTGCTGTAATAAAGGATCCGAAACTCTCGGTAGTAAATAATATTAATATAACCGCAATAAAATCCCTAAAAATAGTTTTATTTAAATATAATACAGCTATATTATATTTAAATACCGATAATAATTTCTGTTATTATTGTGGTAATTTGCTTACTTTGAGACTCGAATTGCCATTTTGGGCGGCCATATTTGTTTTAGCGGTGGGCTCATACTGAGTTGGACCTGACCCATTAAGTAGGAAGTTTGTTTGGAACGGTATACCCGGGTAGTTTGCTGTTGCCAAACATACCTAAAAATTGTTGCAATAAAATATTAATATGTACTTACTTTAATTTAATCTCAAAGTATTTATGATAAAATCTATTTAAAAAAAACTCTTACCACAACAATAGACCAAAATGCTAAGAACAGAATAAGGAAGAAGAAGGTAATTATAGGTTGTAGGAAAAGGGCGGGAATTGATCCGAGGCAATGCGCAGTTTCTCTGAAAAGTGCTGCCAAGAACGACACGCGGGATCGCATCACAACACCAAACAGTAGTAAAATCACCTGAAATTACAATAATAACGTAATTAACATTTATAATGAACTTTCGAATGGTCATTGGCAACCAATTAAAAATATGAGTTTTTTTTACTAATTTAGAAACAATGCTTACCGTAATTATAGTGGCTATAATTGAATACCACAAAAATGCAGTTTCGTTCTTGAGGGACTCCTGAAAAATCATGATTTTATTAAAATTTCGTAATTCATTATTTCATAATACAATTTATTATTGCGCATTTATATCATGTATTTCCAATTTTGTAACAAATTGCTTTGTGAACAAAAATAGTTACAAGCTTGTACTGATATACCTACAGATAATTATGCAATTTCGTATGTCTTATGTTTACTCTTCAATTCATGGTAAGTGTACCACAGAAGTGCTGTCCCAGCTACACTAGCTATTGACACCAATATCATGAAAATCCATGATACCAAACTGGCCACTAAATGCAATATTGAGACCATAATTAGAGAGCAAACTGAAAAAAAAAACAATTTATATCTTATTTGATTTGTTATATAAAAAAATGAACATAAATATGAATTACAGAATTAGCACATAATTGTACAAAAATAAAATACCTAACTAAATAAGTTTAATCTAGCTTTTTAAATATGTTTTATTTACTTCCATGAGCTAAAATATCCCAAGTTGTTTCTAACATTATTTACTTTGTGTTGTATTGAGGCTTGAAATCTTTTTGCCTTATAAGGCACTTAGCCTTAAGCCCAAACAAAAAGTTTACCAAGTCAACTAAAGTGTAACTAGCTACTTCTAAGTTATGTAGAATAATATTAATTACATATTCTATGTTAATACACAATGATAATAATCTACTAACACAATAAAAACATGCATATTATCTACAATCAAGAAAACAATGAATATTAACATAAAATTCTCACAAGCATGAAATACTCTTGTGCAAGATAATGCAGGTTGCTTACAATGCAATTTATTTGCTGTTTACTTCTTTTATGCCTAAAAATAAAACAGAAACTTTAAACATTTTATCGTCATTCAGTTTAAATCCAATACTGTATCAAGGTATCTAAAATGAAAACCTGAAACCAATTATTTGGTAGTAGTAGTACCTTTTTCAATACAAGGCCACTGACGTAGACTAAAGGATTGAATTTAGACATCCTTTTACCCATTGTTTTATTTTACACAGTTGATTTTCTATTTGTTCCATAGTTAGAATCATACAGGCAGTTAACTGAATATTAAATCCTCAGATGTATAATTAGTCCTTTTATACTAATTGGCTGTAATTCGAGGTCAACACTCTAGTGAGTAATTAATAATGACCTCATTGAACTTATGTTTTACCACATAATCGTTAAATAGAGTGCTGAGTGTAAACTTATTCATAGTAGCAGTGACATCACCAGGAAAAATGACTCAGTCTTTATTAACTTGCCTCCCACATAATGTGGATTAGAAGCATTGCTACAATGAAACTTCAACTAGAGAATATTGATTTAATTTGATAAACTACTGTGCAAGGTTATTTGTAAGCCTTGTCTTTAATGGATATGACTGATGTATATTATTTCTGATATATTTTAGGAATTTAGATATGAGGACTGTTTGTTTTGTAGATATGTAACATTTATTTACACTGCAGATTCTAAAGCATTTCACATCAAACATTAAAATAAAATCTCTGTGTTGATAACATGCAGAAAACACATATTATTGTGTTGATAATGCTGATTGTGAGATAGACAAAATTAAATATTTAGAAAAGCTTTTTGATATACTTACTGAACGCTATAATTACACATATTATCATCTCCATCCAAGAGGAATATAGATCTGAAAGCATTTGCTCAATGGTATCCCAACTGTTTAGCAAGTCATAGAAGTCAGTGAACACTTTTGTAGTGAGATCCTTTGCAGACTTAGGAAGCATCTATTCAGGAGGGGAATGTTTCATACACTGGCAATGTAGGACACGGCCCAATGTAGCTGTGCTCTATGTCACTTGTTATCTTATTCAAATTTACATCATAGCGGCAGATATTTGATCCTGTCTCCTTATAAAATTTCTGTATATCAGCCAGAGAATCCAACCCTTTTGTTAGGACACTCCTTGACACATATTTTAAGAGATCTCTGCAGCTCTTTGACATCCATGAAGAACAAGAACTTTTTGTCCACAGTGCTTATGCCAGATACTGGAGCCGGTGTGAGTTTGTGATTGCTTTTAACTCCACATGTATTACCAAAAGAATCAAATCCATTTATAACTCTTAATGGATTTCCATACACAAAAGATATTGAAGCCACAATTATCTGTGAAACAAATATTCTTGTCATAACTTGTTATCGGCGTTCAGTTTTATTCACATCAACTATCAAGAGACTTCAATTAATTAAGTAATTTGGACTTCACTTACCATTAAAATCCAAAACAAAATATAAATAATGAGCCACAAAACATCGGTGCAGCCCTTTTTCGGAGTTTCCTCTTGGGGAGATATTTCACTTTGAGTACAACCCATTGCGTAGTTCAATTCTTTGTAACTTTAAGTTAGAAATTATACCTCATTTCGCGCCGCTGCTAAATATGAAAATAATAAACAAAACCCACCACCCTTCCGACGCGCCCCCTCGACAACAATATTCAAATGTCAATGAACTAGTCTATGTCTATGATACAAACAGAAGCGTTGAAAACCAAAAGAAATGTCTATGGTTTTATTCTGCCTAGCAAAGTAAAAAAAAGACGAGACTCGCAATCTGCAATTGCGCACTTTAATTGATCGCTTAGGCATGTTATCGCCGTGAGCGAGGACTCGTGAGCCATCATCTGCAGGGAGGTAATATTAATGTCGGCTAGTTAGTCCAATTTTTCATAAATTATACTTGATTATACTTTTATTTTCCATGGAAGAGTCGACTGTTTTGTATTGACAGAGTGTCCAAGTACCAATGTACCAATACGTCAAATTTTGAACTGCGAGCTGCGACTGTCAAACGCTACTTGAAAATATAAAAATTTTGATAATCCTCGTGTGAGAATTGATTGAGTGATTATTTCTAAGAGTTTGTAAAAGCTCTATAAAACTTTATGAAACATGAACGCCAAAACTCTATTAAGTTTACAATATTCCATTGTACAAAACTGCTTTAATAGGTGTTTACATAATAATATAGCTAGTGTAACAAAGATTCACAGAGACCTATACTCTCGAATGTATCCCAACTCAAGTTGTACTACCTGACGGAGCATCAATTAATATCAGATACCATGAACCCAGGAAAATTATCAAGGTACTAATTCTTTATTTTGTAATACAAACTTAGGTTACAATTTGCAAGTTTTCCTACAGTAAACGTTAATAAGTAATGTCATGATTGATGATTTTAAAATTTTCTAAGTCCTGAGTTCTTTGCACAGCCTTTGCTACACTCTGACTGCTAAACTATATCAATAGATTTGTGTCTATTTGATAATGCATTTAATGTTAGAGAGTCAGCAGTTGGGTTTTTTATTGGTGGCAAAACGAAGCCTTAAGAAAACACATAAGCTTCTATTTCTGTACCTTTAAAAAGGTTTACATTCACTTCTATGATTATATTTATTTAATTCTATACTAACTCTGAAATAGCCAACAGGTAAAAACCGGTTCCTGAAATTATCTTACTTTATTACCTCACTCCTCTTCAGTGCACTAAAAAGCTGTTAAATTATTCCACTAACTTGAAGTTTATGAAACTTTATACGAAAATGTATATATTTCTGCTCTTTTCACTGTTTATTTTTTTTTTCAGCTGCCTCTGGATTTGTCCCAGTTATCTGAAGAGGAACGTAAAATGAGATTGGAAAAGAGAAAACCAAAGAAGAAGGTTAAAATTACTGATGATATACAAGATAACTTTAATGCTAAGAAATATTTGAAATATATGAAGAAAAAATAATCATAAATACAGATGTATTAGATAATATTGTTAGAACTAGTCTAATATACAAAAAAATCTTAAAGTTTTTGTTTTAAAACCTTACAGTACCTACATTAATTTAAAATTGACTGTTGGTTCTGCTTTTTTTTAGAACCAAAACCACAAGTGGTATCATGGTGCTTAAAACATATAGGTACATACAATGGCCTCTTTTAAAATTTTACATAAAATTATCTACTGTTTTATTGAGGGTTTTCATTGACATATAACTATATAATTCTAAGCTCGATGAGGGTTTTCGATACTTTTTCTGCCGCCAGGCGGCGCTTCGTATGCGTCAGGTCCAAACAGCTGTCAGATAGCACAGATTCTTACCGAATGTATTATTATTTTAGGGCTGATTTTTCAATCGCCAGATAACTTTTATCTGTGGAATATATTCACGTTTTAACAGCTTTTGTATGGAAAATATGTCAAACCGCCATATTTATTCCTCAGACAGAAGTTAAACTGATGATTGAAAAATCAGCCCTTAGTAAAATTTTATGTATTTGGAAGTGTTATTGATTTTATTATGGATTACGGCCAAAGAAAGGTTGCCGAACTGAAGATTGAGCTCAAAAAGAGAGGCGCAAAAGTTACTGGTACTAAAGAAAAGCTCATTGAAAGGTAAACATAATCTACCTTCTATTTGTTTCCACAATTTGATTGATTTTTTTTTAACTACTAAATTGAAGTTATTTGTGTTTTAGTGAGTTGTTGTTGATTAATGTATATTATATATTCCAGGCTAAATGACTATGACAGAAAACAACAACTTCAAATCAAATAAAAATTATAGCCCTAGCGGAGCCCTACACACGATGGGCGTCACTAAAACTAGGCTATTTAACGAATGGAAAACCACTGGATACTGTTTGAGTTTAAGTTTATTGCAAAGAAAACACGGAAATACAAACGAAACAGTACAGTTGGACAACAACCACGAATGTTACAAAACTAACTAACTAAACCCTGAGTTGAAACAATGGGGCGAGCGTATTCAACTACATGACGAGACTCAAGCGAGGCGCATCCGACGCGAACTCGCGGCACACGCTTCTTGCTCACTGTCGGCGTGAGCGGCTGCGCGATGTCGCGTCCAGTGTTTCCACTGGAAAGATTTCCTTTTCCCACACGGCAATTCAGATTTCCCCTTCTACGGATTTTTTTCCCCTCAAAATTATTTTGCTGTAGTTTTCAGGTCAGACTGACCAGAAATATTATAATAAAAACTTGGAGTTGTATACTTATTTTTTATTTCAAATCAGTTTACGCTGTCAGCACATTCATTTTTGCACATAATATTTTAGGCCTTTTTTTTTAACGATGTCACGAAATCATCAAATGACCCCTCCGCTGTAGGTTAGCAGCGGTGAGGGACTGTCAGGCTCTTACTGACTAAAAACCGTTGTGTTCCGCCCGTAGACCTTTTGTGTACCAGGGCCGCGGTAACACGCTTTCGAACAATCCCGCAGCCCCGGCAGACCTTGGCCCTGTTGGGCCCCCGCTGGGGTTGCTGACATCTCGCGACCACCCGGCGCCCGTGGTGTCTACCTGGTCTGGCGCGGTGGCCGAGATGAGAGGTACGAACTCTCTAAAAGTCAGAGTCAAAGTCAAAAAACGTTTATTGAAGCAAGGCTAGTTTTTAGCACTTTTTCACGTCAAATATACAAAACGACAGCACCCCCCAAAAGGTCGCCGCCGCCTAAAGCCTCGACGAGGACCCGGCGGTGTCCTTCCCACGCAGGGCACTCCTGGACTGTGTGCTCAACTGTGTCCTCGGGGCTGTCCGCACAGTGGTGACACCCGGGCGCCCTCCCTCACGACCGATTCGATGTAGGTACATCCCGAAACACAACCGTGTCCGATGAGGACTTGCGTCATGCGGTACGTGAGGGCGCCGTGATTCCTCCCGAGCCACTCCTCAAAGAGGCGACCTTACCGCCACTATGGTGGCGTGCCCTGCACTGGGTTGCGACAGTCACTCCACCCAGGCCACCGGATCGCGCCGGAGTTCCACCCGCTGCGCGAGAACTTGCCCGCGGCAATGGGGTTTCCCCCCGACGCTGTGCCTCCTCGCGCCAGTCGTACAGGCGCAATAATATTCTAGGCCTCAAACAGAATTGAAATAAGGGTAAGTATACTAAGTATACGCCACCAGCTCGTGTTGTCGCTTGTCGCAGTCTCTTTTATACGGTGACACACTAGCTAGTCCACGGTAGAGTCCATAAATAATATTTCGCGTATGAAAAATCCTCTAGATGGCAATACGCCGGCGTGACTTGTGAGGTTCGTCCGAGTGCTGCATGCTTGAATATTTTTGGCATAGCGTTGATAGATAATGTCAAAATTCACCAATCATGTAGCAGTTAGAGCCATCATTTATTATACGCGAAAACCCCTCATGACTTCCGAAAGGATTTATCTACGATTTCCCGCAATTTCCCCTTTTATAGTCTTTCCCCTTTTCTCTCCCCTCTTGACCCTAATTTCCCCTCCAAAAGGGGAAGTTCCCCTCGATGTGGAAACACTGGTCGCGTCCCCTTCCACGCGCCCCTCTTGCGGCGCGTGTAACTAACTAATAGGGCGGCAAACTACTTGCGCGACATACAGCCACACGCTATAAAATGATAATTCTAAAGTCTCAAGTGAGATTAATTAATGTAATAGAATGGCCAGAAGAAAAGTTATACAAAAGTGTGGATTCAAAACAGTTTTACCCAATTTTGACATTAATTAACATAAATACGTATTTCCTTGAATTGTATAAAGACGGCATAGGAATGTCAGATTATTCTGCAGTGCACAGAAGAGGTTATAATATGCTGCAAAATAACTACCCTACTCGCATTAGTGACCGCAAATACTAGTACACATATATTTTTCAAAGGTCAAGTCCATTCTGAAATACAAAAGCCCTCATTATTTTGCTTCAATTGCCATTAGAGCTGCCACCTCTCCGGGTTTGACCCGGAGTTTACGGGTTTGCATGGTTCATGTCCGGGCTACGGGTTTAACATCGATATCTCCGGGTCCGATGGAACGGGAAGCGACAACACGTCATAAACGAAGGATAAACCTGTATGACGAGACCCGAAAATTAAACCAAGTATTTCCTCAGTTCGAACAATCTATTGATTCAACATTATCTGTTGATTTACGATGGGTTCAGCTTTTCAAAGTCACCTCAACTTTCACCGAACTGCCAAAAAATAATTGGTAAAATCTTTTCAATCCCTATAAAGCAATGCTTTCGTAGAACGCGTCTTTTCTTTAATGGGAAATTTGTGGACAGACGAGCGAAAACTGCTTATCAGTGGACATGGTGAAGGCTGAATTAATTGTAAAGATTAATTACAATATGAATTGCCAAGAATTTTTAAAATTTTTGAAGAAACCTGAGCAAGAAGAAATGCTGAAACAATCCCTGCAGAATAAAAAATATAATTTTAAGTGTCAAACTAGTTCAAGTCAGCCTAGCACTAGCTAGGTAATTTATATTGAAAAAAAACGTTACATACCTGTATTAATTTACCATTACTTTCTACTTATTTCATTAAATACTTAAATCTTTAAAAAATGTTTTCGACATTTCTAAAATCTCCGGGTCTACTGTTTTTGAAAGGTGGCAGCCCCTAATTGCCATATGTAATGGAAGTGGATCTATTATACAAATCGGTGTGTGAATGTGTAGCAGGGAAAGGACCAAGTCCAAAAGCCATTTGCAAGCATGTGTCAGTTTTGTGCTATGCTATACTCAAATTCCGAGAGCAGAATAAATGGTTCATTTAAAATGACTCCAACACAAAAAAAAACAAGTATGGCATGTACCTAAAAAAAAATAAACTTGATGTTTCGCCGAAAAAGCAGAGAACCTTTCATATGAAATAGCAGAATATAATGTTTGCAAAAAAAAGAAAAGAAGTACGTGCTATGATCCAAGACCACAGTCCTCTATCAGTCAGGGAAAAGAATGGGCTGCAACAGTTAGAAATAAAGTCATTAACTACTGCTCATTGTCACAAAAAAGAATAGGATTATGTGGAATTTTGGACAGTGCTAACATGCAAGATGTGATACATGACCATGATTACCTACCTTTTCCTTTACATCATCAACTTATTCTTAATAAAATATCTGTAAGCCATTTATTCCAGATGAATTTATTCATTATAGTAGCTACGACTTGTACAATCTTATTGACTCGTACTGTTGCAAGCGAAGGGTGGTGAATCATGAGAAGTTGTAGCTACTAGATTTTTTATTATTTAGTATATTATGTAATCATGAATATTGATTGCACTAGCATAGGGATTATAGATGCTTGTTTAAGTTTATACCTTCATACTTTCCTTATCCTTTGCCCCCTAACAGGTAACTACTGACTCAGCAAAGGAAATTGAAAAGAAAACTAAAAATCAGACGAAGTCAAAGTTATGGTATACAGAACGATCTTTTCGAGTGACTGCTTCAAGAGTCTGTGAGATTTGTAAATTTACTGCTAAAAAGGACCAAGAAAAATATGCACAAAGCCTTATATGTAATAAGAAAATAGTAAGCACGGCCTTCTAACCTCAATTTTTAGTTCGGAAACCTTATTCTGACCGTAGTCCATAATAAAATCAATAACACTTCCAATATAACAGAATTTCAATAAACAATAAGTTCGGACCCTACAATTCCATACTATTTGACAGCTGTTTGGACCAGACGCATACGTGGCGCCACCCTGTGGTAGAAAAGTAGAGAAAACCCTCATTGAAGCATATGAGGGGAAAACTGGAAAAAAAGTACAGCTTGGCAAAAAAGAGTGTGGAATAAATGAGGTCAGCACTATCGCACCTGTGGCAACCGGAATACTACGATTCACAGATTTTGATATTTGTTATTTTTGGAGATATTCAATCTTAAGTAGGCGATGTCCCTTGGACACTTCAATGTCCAGTATTAACGATGTTAACAATTTTTATTTGATTTTGATTTTTAGTTCCAACTGTCACCGCGTCAGACTCTTTTTTGCCAAGCTGTAGAACGCTGTGGTTTATATGTTTCTGTGCCAGTACCCTTTCATTGGCGCTTCTCCTGATGGATTAATTGGAGATAACAACATTTTAGAAGTTAAATGTCCATATTCCATAAAGGATGAAATGATTGGATCCAACAATTATTTCCATTTAGAGCGCGATTCGGAGTATTTGCAACTGAAAGAAACAAGCAACTATTATACCAAATCCAAACGCAGTTACTTGTCACAGGAAGAGATTGTTGTGATTTATTTATATGGACTAATGTTGATGAAAAAATAATAAATGTTAAAAAAAATGATTCATTTATACAAAATATTATAATCCCTCGAGTAAAAGCTTTCTTTTTTCAATTATGTTGCCAAAGATAGCAAAAAATATGTATGATTGTTAATATACACCGCGACTTTTTAGTCGTCTTACAAAGGTGGTCCACTGAATGTATCCGACATAAAATACCACTAGACATGATTATTAATTTTACTAGCATTAATTAAGATAATAGGTGCAAAGAAAAATAAATAATACATTAGAAATAAGAAACATCCTGTTAATAATGTTTACGTATCAAACGGTAGAAAGTAGTTACCTTCCCAGCGCTCGAGTCGAGTGATCGTTCCATCTCCATTTTTTACGAGACAAAATATCGTAAGCCAATCTAGCACAGTCCACGTGGACTGTCATCCAATGAGATTCATTCCACGAGCGGCACGACGGCACCGCCAAAGACGACGACGGCACTTTTCAAAGAGTCCACGTGGACTTTGATAAATGCCGCCTTTTACTTAAAAATAGGTTTTTAAAGGTCATTCTGTGGCTCAGTTGCCGTCCGAACACCGCAAGTGGAAGTGTGCGCGCACTACCGGTAATCAAGTGTTGTTCGCGATCGCTACGAGTGAATAGGGTATACGTCTTGCATGATGAGTGATAGGAACCGTCGCTACTCGAATATCGAGTACCTACAAATGGTACGCGAGTACGCAATAGCTGGTGACAAATTTAAGGGAAGCAAGAAGATTGTACGCTGCGCCTAACAATCTAATAATGTTACGGAACCGAGGAGTGATCAACCCCGCACGAAATAAAAATAATAATATTGGAGCGCGCGCGGCGCGTGTGACTGTTGTGCGCCCTGAGCCGCGTGGGGCTACCGGTAACCCAGCGAGCGGTAGGCATTTATCGCGCGCGAGTACAGAGAGTGACAGACGGCCTGATAATAGGTACGTCATTGTCAACTTACATCACTTTGTTTTTGGTTTTATTACGCAAAAATGTTTCTGACGGTCCCTAAGCCCGTAAAAGTATGAAGGAAGAATTGGAATTAAGTGTTACAAGTTAAGTAAGAGTGCAAGTTTACAAACTGCTACATAATGAGAAACATTAAGATTGCAGTAGTAAGAAACTTATTTTGCGCTAGGGTGAATGAACTTTGATAAAGACGCCGCGCCCGCGCCGCTCCTCATTGATACAAGACTCGGGCCGCGCTCACTACAGGGTGTTTTTATAATCTATGTCATGCGTCATAATAATGAATTTATTTTCTATTTTTGAATTATTCAAATGTCATAAATATATACTATTTTTTTATAATGAACGGTGTTCTAGTCATTGGATACCATGAAGTGGGCTGCCGTTGTAAGACGACTAAAATGTCACGGTGTATTTTTATAGTAGTTATATTGTAAGATTCTATGTGATAGAAATTAGAACAAAGTTTAATTTTGTATTTTTGTTATTTATTATTTAACAAAAGTTGTTTAACACTTTCGATGCCCAGCACCCGGGATTCGAGTCGAACCCATAGTTCATTCCTTATGCCCGCAACCCGAATACCGAGTCGTCGCCTATGTGTAGCTATAGATGCATGTGCCTCATGCCCAGGACCCGAATAGCGAGTCCCTAGCTAAGTAAGCTGTAAGGGTCTGTCAAAAGTAAATTAATGATATCAATTGAAAAAACATCGCTTTAGTTTATAACGGATTAGAAAACGTAAATTGGTATTATTCCATCCAGTTATTGCTTCATTTCCAGTATTGTATTAATTTGGTTTGGTTAATTTGTAATTACGTACCTACTTTTAGCAGCAAAGAAAGGGTTAAGTTTTTTACCTGAAGTAAGAACCTTTAATCGTTTGCCGAAAACTTTTTTTAAAGTTAAAAACAAAAGTGCATCTATCGCCTTTTGTGCAATAAACGAGATTTATGGTTCTTTATCTCTGGCCCGTAAAATGACAAACAAAGCGCGTCGAGCATGTTTTTTGAGATTACGAGTATTTAAACTAAAAAACTAGATACTTATTTTCCTTTGTTATCCTATGCAGGTGTTAAAACAAAGCATGTCGGCGTTGTATTGATTAAAAAAAAAGCTTACAGAAACATTTAGATAAATCATATTAAGTAAATTTGTTCTAACATAATGTACGTTAAAATTAAAAAAATAGTCCTCTTTAACAACATAATAAATTAAATAACAAGACGGGATTTATTTTCTTTATTCTGATCAAAAATGCACAATAATTATAGTCTAGTAAATTATTTTGGGTAGCCCTACGCTCGGTGGGCGGGGCTTAAGTGAACCCGGACGCCGGGTTTTCGGGCATAAGGGTCCCGTTCGATACAATTGCGCTGTTGGACTCGAATTACCGGGTTGTTATGTAAATATGCAAAATATTCTTTGGGCATGTGGATAGGAATTGCATAGGTGAGATGGGCAAAATGTTAAACAGTACTGGTAAAAGCGACATCAAATAAAATAAAATTGATCCAATGTTGAATCCAACTTGCCGCTTAAGATCTTAAAAGTTTTAGCCAAATCAATGACCCCTTTCAACGTGTATCCGTTCTGAAGATATTTTTTTGACCTCGTCAGTTGAGAAGTCTCAAATTGTCCATCAGTATTTTTTAAAATTCTGGCACATTAACTGTAACATCTTTATGGCACACTAGGTCTTGCACATTAAAGCCACGGTCACTAAGATGATATCATTAGGTTCAAGTTTACTCAATAAGTCCCACTTTTTTCAAACAATTCACGATCACTCGTAGATCCACCAATGTGCATCGGACACAAATGTAACGCAGCCTGATGCTGAAATCCAACCTAAAACTTTTAGAGTATTTGCTGATTTGTAAGTGGAATATGTAAGTTGTTGTGTAAGTGGATTTTTGGGCTTCTCTATTTTTATTTCCGTGCAAATCTACTACTCACAGTGCATGGATTAATCCTTGCCATAGTATTTCTATTTTTACTCCTATGCATTGTTTGGCACCCAAAACATTTAACTCTTTCAATTAAACAATATAAGTAATCTCGATCATGTTATAAAAACTGTTTACTTAGTACCGTTTTATCAATCTCTCGATCGAAAGGCGAGCTTCTGTTAAATAGCATGTTCCCGGCCGTAGTTTAAGATTAACACTAGAAGACGATTGATCACAAGGGTCTTAGAAACGGCACCTCAATGTTTTCAGTTGAGGATAATATTTTAAACAATTTACTTCATCTCCAAAAATACTAAATATGAATTTGATATGTTCATAATCTTGGAAACCAGTATAAAAACTGTACTTCCGGCGCATGGTCTTTATCACCGCACATTTTGCAATTGAAGATTTTTTTTTTTTGTTTTCATTTGGAGGACATTCTTTAAATGTTTTGAGATTCATCACTTCCATCATAAATCACATTGGATACCCAATATCTTTCTGTTTCTACTCCGAAATTCAAGTACTACCTTTGCAAAAGTTTGACATGAGGAATGTGTCGTCCTTCTCTTTTTCATTGTTTGTGTGCTACTTGGACACTAATTTTCCTTTATTTCGCGCCCAAACGCCCTTTGATGTCGCTCCCTTCTTTTTTTGATGCAAGCTAGAATTTTCTTCATTCCATGGAATCGACTTGGCACTGCACTTTGTTTCAACACAGGTCTGGCTGAAACTAATAATTCAATAAATATAATGTTTAATGAAAGTAATTTTTGATAAGGCCAAGTACTAAAAAACGTTTGCAATACATCACTTGAAGGTTAGTAGCGCACAGACATAATCAAGGTGACTTAACTAAAGTTTATCATTATAAATAAGTACAACATATTCTTACGTTTTTCTAATACTGAGTCCTTCGGTAGCTGGTAATCGTCCCTCTGTGAAGTGGCTTTTGCAAACGAGGCTATTTTTCCGTTGGAGTAAATTTATCTCCTACGAATGGCTACAAGCCACTGTTTTAATCGGCTTTTATCTTTTGTAGGGAACTTATGTCCTCCCTTTTTTATTTGCACACATAGGCACTGCACAACACTGTGGCATTTTGTGAAAACAATATTCCGTTTGTAACGTTTTTAAGAATAAATAAAATAATGTTTTTTAAATAAAGAATAAATAATGCTTTTGACAGGTAGTTGGACCTGACGTTACAGCGCTGCCATCTCACGGAGAACATTTCAGAAAACCATTTGAGAAGGTGTAGGTACTAATGAAGTCAAAAAGCTGTAAGGCCAATACAAAAGTTGCTCATAATATGAGTTATTTATAGTTGGATTCCGTTGGTCTAGTGCCGCATATGGAGTCCGGGTTCGATTCCTGGGGTCAGGACAATACACAATCGGGGTTTTAACCCTATTGTGAATTTTCAATAAACGTCAGAAGCAGCTATATACCTATCATACCATCCAAACGTGGTATTATATGATAGAACCACCCTAGAACTCCAAAATTCTTTATATATTTTATGCCACCCCTAAATATTTTTTGTAATCGATTTTGAAATGAACAAATAGGGAGTACATCACTAGCTGTTCCTCAGTCACATTATCATAGGATTCTTGCTCTTTGATATTGGTAGTTCTATGCTTGCCTCTCTGACCTGACACTGACATTTCTGCTATCCCTGGTGTGGTCAAATCGGAAATTTTTGCAGTCAATTTTCAAAAGTTCAAATAAATTGTCGATACATTGTGAAAGGGACACCTATATTAATTATTCGATTAATAAAGAGCACCTGTTACAAAGGTCCTTTGAAAGAAGGGCTGAAAATTATGTTATTTTTGTGTTAACCCTCATCTTACGTAATTCAAACAGCGAAATGGGAAACACAGTGTCGGCCGAGGCATGGCGTAAAATTGCCAAACATTTCGGGTACCGTCCCAACCCACCGCCAGAAATGTCAATGCACAACAAGCAAGCCGATCCTCAAACCCGAAGACAACAAAACGACCATCCGAATGCCCCGTGCAGCATGGCAATGATGTTAAGTCCATACAACATGGTAAGTCTACAAGGCCGGAGCCTAACTAATCACTGATAAGCTGAAAACACCCGAAACTAAAAAGCTTAGACATGTATGAAATTAATAACATAACCTTCATAGTCATTCATTAACCACAATCATAGTCCTTCAAAACACATTACATTGACCTATTTGTTACTAAATTAACTCATGGAATTTGCACCCTAGCTTGTTGATTTGCCATGCCAACTCAGTATAATCAAATAAATTTGTTAAAGACTATAACTACTGTGCATGGTTGTTGACCCCCGTACAATGGGCTGTACCTCTAGGGTTCTCTTACTCGTACAAAAGGCATTTTAAAATAAGCAGTTCTAATAAAATTGAAAGTTATCAATGAATTTGACTTTATACTTTGAGCTAAGTACTGGTCTGCTGAAGTTCTCTATACTATGTGCATAGTTGCTTACTACATATACACATTTGACATGGCTAAAACCTAATTTATGTGCAGAACATTATGACATTGGCACCCAAATCAATATGAATTAATAATTTTCCTTAAGATGTTTCATCTACACATATGAGGAAGGATAAATCTGCTAGTTTGACTCCTTTCAGCAAATTTTTTAATAGGAAATTATTTTTATAATGGATTGCATACTTTATCCCTTTTATGTTTGTCTTGTTTTAGATGCCCGCCAGCTAACCAGCAGCCTCAGCCCCAGACCAGCCATTTGAACTTCCCACCCTAACGTCAAGTGTCCTCAATTCCCCGTGCCATGCCAGATGGCTCCACAGAGTTCTGGGTATACCCCAAGCCAACAAATGTTCTGGAATGCCATGTTACCGCAAGGGATGGCGCTGGAAGAATGAGGATATCAAACAGAAAGATATGGATGACATCATTAAAATACATAATGCCAACAATGAGCAGGTACCCATATTATTATAATTTAATTTAAATTAGTTTTTTTTCTCCAGTTCAATTATAATTTAAATCTAGAAATATTGAAAATATAATTAATAATTAATGTATTTTTCTATTTCTAGGCATGGCAAGAGGTTCTAAAATGGGAGCACTCTCATGCTAAGAATGTGGACATCCAAGATTGAAGCGTTTGGTGGCAAAGCTTCAGACTACAGCCCTAGGGCTCGCATCAGACATTGGCTTGGGTAAGTTGTGGAACCTTATTCACTATTACTGCATCTTTTAAAATCTTTTACTCTCATTCAAAAGAAAAGTCTAACACTTAGCAACGTGGCAATGGCAAAAAGCCCTTTACTTCTTAAAACCCTCCTATTTAGTCTGTTTGTACACAGAAGTGTTGGTGTTCCTTTCGCTAATGAATAAATGGAATCAAGATATCTAGTTATAGAAGATAGATCTATATCTTTGATTTTAATATGTAATTAGTTGACCAGTTTATACACCTGACATAATCAAATTAAATTAATTTCAGATATGAGCTGCCATTTGACAGACATGACTGGATCGTCGACAGATGCGGAAAAGAAGTGCGCTATGTAATTGACTACTATGATGGTGGAGAAGTCGACAACAAATACCAATTTGCCCTTCTTGACGTCAGGCCTGCCCTGGACTCCTTTGATAATGCATGGGACAGAATGAAAGTGATGTATATGAGATATCGCTTATGAGCTTATTGGCTCCAAAGAAAATAATAAGTTGACTAAATTAGATTCAGCACTTGATCATGCGTGTTGCATGAATTTATATTAAATAATTAAGTATTTATTTTTTTGTGGGGTTCTTCTGTCGACATGAGTTTGTCACTGTGGAAACTCTTTGTGATTATACTTTAAATTATTATTCACAAAGTAACAAGTACTTGTCGTCTTGATACAGACTTCATGATTTTTAATAATTTCCTTAATAATGCATATTAAAGGATATTAGATTGTGTAGTTAACATTTGGAGTAGTGAGAAGTATTGTTTATGGCCCTACAATCCGTATTTTAGTGTGAACTAATGTTTCATCAAGGTCTGAGTAAAACCTAAGAGAATATGTTAGAAACATTTAAAGCTAGTTCTAATTTTAATTTAGGTACCTAAATAATGTCAATAATACATTGGATAAGAACTTAACTAACAATTAAATGCAATAAAAAATGTTAAAAATAAATGGAACTCTTTTATTTACACTGTAAACTATAATCCTCTTACAATACAGAATGTTAAATCTTACAAAATCTGGTTAATGGTTTACGATAAGTTGCATCATATAACTAAGACAATAACTAACCATTTTCAGCTAGTGGGTGACAAGTGTGTCACCAAGTGTCACCAATGGGTGACAAGAATATATGACTGTTTATGGTTTGATCGTTATAAATGGTGAACTCACCAATATCTTTTATAGATAATTCTTATCTAATCTAACATTTCAGTAAGGTTCCTGATCCACTTATGATTCCTATTCCTATATAAATTAACCAGCAAACGCATTGGTTTGCTATTAGTTTTCCAAAGTCAGAATCTGTTGACTGTTAGCTGGGAGTCCCAAAACATTCATTCTTTGAAAATCTCAACCCTGTTGTTCAATATAGCCTTCGAAGTTATTGTATGGACAGCCTGAAAAGAACTTTGTATATTGGCTTCCCTTTATTGCAATGATAAATGGACCTGAGCGTTAATACTGGGGGCTTTTCTGAAATTTGACACCCTGAAAATATTAGACATTATATGCAATTGTCCAAGAGCATATAAAAAAGAAAATTATTCAAAGAAAAGTCAAAAAATATGAAGAAAGTTTACAAAACCAATATCTATCTGTAGGATCCAATGAAAACTATTCATCTCAAACAAGAATGCTGCATTATTGGTGTCATGCTCTAGGACAGCCTCCTTCATACTTTACAATAAGTTGTGGCAACGCAAGTCCCGCTTTAACTTTTTCATTGTTCAGCAAGTCATTTATCTGAAATAAATAAATAAGTACTATTTTGACAATCAACTTTATTATGTAGCACATTTTTGTAATGTATAGTTTTTTTTTTGGTACAATACCTTATTATTTAAAAGTTCTGTCACCCATGGGAAACATAATCCATAAGCACTCCCGACTGATGCATCCTGAAAGGCAATTTTTTGTAGAATTTTATATTCGATTTGCACATTATATACTAACCAAAGTATTTCTTAGTCTTATGTACTTACAAAGGTAAAGATATGTTCCCTAGTGATTTAGTTAGTACTGGTGACAGTATCAACTCAGCATTTGTTGAGTTTGGGTATCTCACTAGTAGTAATGCTGTGTCTATTCCAGGATTCTTCTCTATTCTGAAAAAAAAAACAGAGTGTATAATTTATCATAAATACAAGTTTATACTGATTGCTACTTGCTATGCTAAATATATACATTGTAATGGATGTTAACGTTTAGAAAGGGAATTGAAAAATAATATAGCTTTAAAGTCAATTTTACCCATCACTATACAACTCCGGTAATCTTGAAGTATCAACGTTGAGCCTGATCAAGAACTCCACAACATGGCTGCCAACCCATACTTCAATAATCATTCTCAGATGTTAGAGCATCACCAAGTAAGCACTGTATTCAAAGTACGCTCGGGAACTGTATTCTTCATTTAACTTTTTTATCTGTTGAAGAAATGGTTATTAAAGTACTATGAAAAAATAATCAACAATGCCTTAGGTAATTAGCTTTGTAAATTGCTTCACCAGTATTACAATTTTTAAATACATTTCTACACTACAATAAAAGGTATACCTGGTTAAAGTTTGTAAACATTGATAAGTTCTGAATATAAACCATCACTGAGTGCTTTTGGGATCATTTTCATTCCATTTGGCCAGACTTGGAACTTATTTCTTCCTAAAAACTGTTTCATCAAACATTCATAAGGAAGCTATCGTCATCAAATCTGAAATCTGGCGCGAACCAGGGGTGCTGTTGCACCTCAAATAAAATTTCCCATTTAGCTTCTTTGAGCAATAAGGTAAAACAATTCGTATCTTGGCTTCTCACCACCCATCTGAGTTGCCGGATACTCTTACAAAGTCCAACTTTCGTCTTACATAAACCTAAAAAAGACATAGTTCCACCGTAAAATTCAAATGTATTCGCTTTCATTTAAAAACCTAATCATATCATAAATTTCTACACCCAGTTTCAAATCTTGATATACATTTTGAATATAAGACCGCGAAAACACTGGAGCTAACTTCGTTCACTACTCCGAAACCTTTCTGAAGACATTCGTAAAAAAAAACTAGAGATGAAACTATGAATTTAGAAGTCCTGATAAGACCAATAATAAACACCGAAAACCCCTGAATAGAATAGGGGATTTTGAACTAATTACGAATTAAATAAATATCCGAGAACGCGAGAATATTTAATAACCAAAGTGTCAAATTTTAAAGAATTGACATGACAACTGATTTTTTTTTTTTTTTTAATTTTTAATGGCATGGCGTTCTAGCCTTTGTGCCAAATCTTCATTTTGAGACATGACACTGACAGATTAAATAACCATAGATACAGAGCGCAATGATCATGCAATGTCCTCATCTCAGAGAAAATCAATTTAACAATGCAAAATCACTTTAGTTGGAGCTAGATTGATACCAAATACTCATTTTATATATTTTTTTGTATCTAAAATACATAGCTTGACCTTAGTACAATTTATTGCGATATTGTTTTTATATATCGACATGAAACTATGTTTTTGTAGTACATCCAAGTACATCACTACAGATGTCATTTGTTTTTGTCAGCATTCGTCAGTTTATTGCTCAGTGACTGACGGACATTGTGGAATTTGCTGAACAAGGACGACAAATACTACAGCATTTTTTCGTTTAAACGGCTTAAAACGACTCGCGGTCCTCAAGTTATAGTTAATTTAATTATTTTTAGGCTTAAATCTAACCATTCGGTACTTATATTTTGTATGGAACCTGTATGGGACAGTAATATGAAAAATATGTACTCGTCTGCACAGAACAACATTTCCGATCTACTCAAATTAGCCAAAAAATTCAACTGTTTTTATCTATCAGGTATGTGAATATGTTAAGTGTGTAATTTGCAAGTAAAATGTTAATTACGCATAAGTTTAAGTAAACACGAGTGGCTGTTGAAGCGGAGTTTGTGTTTGTAATAACAAGCTGTTGAAGAAGCAACTCATAGCCGTTTGCTTACATATTTTGCATTGTTTAAGGCTTGCATCAGGGAGTATGCAAACCGTTCATAGTGGCCGGATATCAAGTGGGCTTGATTCGTCCAGATGTCATGAAATACCTAATTAGATTTCCAGAGGTAATCAGGTTCTTATAATTCAGCCAAATTATCACTTACATGTAAAAAACCGTTACTTAATTAAATCTTGAATTTACTAACTATAAATTTTCTCATTAATAAAAGCTCATTAATTGAGTATCTATATAGTATATTATTGATTAATGTGATATCAAGTCTGAATAACAGAACATTTTTTTAGTACATTAATCATATGTTTTTTTTTGTGCTTTTATAACTTGAAGCAGTTTTATAGCTAAAAATTAAGTAATCTCTATGTTGATATGCAACATAGCTGCACAGAATTCTAATAAAACTTTGAACTAATTTACAGGTATTTCGAATCACTGGCAAATATGTAGAGTTAAATCCAGCATTCAGAGATTATAAAGAGCGAACTACAAAAGTAGCGGATGTGTTGCAGAATTTGAGAAAAGAAAATGAGATATGTGCTTTAAAAGGATGGAGAGATGAGGTTTGTGTAAACTTAATAGTTTATGGACACTTCTGACAAAAAAGGTTGCAATTGTCTATGTATCTTCATAAAATCCACCCCTAAGAGGACCCACTGAACAAAAATCCTCATTAAATGATCTTTATGTTGCAAGATCATCCAATACTTGCATATGTAACAAAGTACCTGAGCTAATATATCATTATAATTAAATGTACTTAAGACAAAAAATAGAAATTGATGTAACAAACAACCAAAATTGACTAATTCAATTATGTTATCATTATCACAAATAACATTTAGGTTTCCTTATTCTGCCTCATTTATTATCAAATTGTTATTTCAGACATAAATGAAAATGACATCATTACCTGCCTTGTTATTGTATCTATGTGGATTATTATAGTGTTTTGAGAGATTTCTTATTGAAAACTATATGAACCCTTGATTGTTTAGATGTGTATTATGTTTTATAATCCCTAGCCATAATATAAATGTGGAAGTGAGGTGGTTTTGTAAATAATACTTTTATTATAAAATATCTTAACTGACAAAGATGTACTTTGATATGGAAATAGGTAGCATCCAGGTTTTTTATGGGAATTGAGAAGAACTTACCTCACAATGCTGGTGAAACTATATAAAACAGTTCATTCATGAATGAAATAACATGTTAACATTTCAGTGTTTTGGGGTCACTACACCTTTCTACCCAGAGAGCCTGCTGGAGATGGATAGGAGTGCTATGTGCCTCTTTGGTATCAGGAACTATGGAGTCAGTGTTACTGGCTATGTGAACCACCCAACAAAAGGCCTTTGCATCTGGCTACAGCAGAGAAGTTTCACCAAACAGACCTGGCCTGGTAAGCACTTATTTTGAGCTGTTGTAATCCATCTAACATGTGATTATATTTACAGGATTATAGTGCTTAAATTTGGCTATCTTAATATCCTTTGTTCAAGCCTTCCAGCCCTCCAGAAAATTAGTTGTTTGATTTAGGTTGCAGCTTTGAACAGTTGGCCTAACTGATGCCATACTATAAAGACAGTGGCCTAGTTTGAGGTTACTGCCCAAAGTGTATCATAAATTAATTTTATCAAATTAGCTTTTTTTGTCAGTCGCTATAGGTAAGAGTGGTAATTTCTAAAGTGTCATATATTTTTTATACTTTTTTAGGCAAGTGGGATTGCTTTGTAAGTGGTGGCCTGGCTGTTGGCTATGGTATTCTGGAGACCACAATAAAAGAGGCTGCTGAAGAAGCCTCCGTTGAGGGAGAACTAGTTAAAAAGTTGGTTCCAGCTGGCTGTGTCAGGTACAAAAACGTATTATTTAATTTGAACATTTACTTAATTTGAATTATTTAATTAGAACAGTACACTTAGTATGATAGCTGTAATCAGCACTTTTCAGAATTTGTTTTATGTTATAGCTAAACTGTATTTTTTTTTATTGCATTTCGTTTTCAGTTTCTACTTTGAAAGCGAAAGAGGCCTATTTCCTAACACAGAATATGTATACGATCTGGAGTTGCCTCTGGACTTCATGCCTCAGAATGCTGATGGAGAAGTTGAGAACTTTGAGTTGTTGACTGCTGAAGAATGTGTTCAGCGAGCTCTCACGCCTGAGTTTAAGACCACCAGTGCTCCAGTGCTCCTAGACTTCTTGATACGTAGGGGATACATTAATCCTGAGAATGGTAAGTGCCATATTACGTAAACGTAAGGTTTATTGATATTTATGGCAGTTAGTGTTGATGGAATGCTTTTAGAACAACAGTTTTTCCAATTAGAATATTCTATTTCAGAGCCTCACTACAGAAACTTAGTGGAGCTGCTCCATGTGCCCTTGCAGTCGATCTACACTTGGCCGTGCACCGCCAGCCTGGTCCCCGTCGCCACAATGACCACCAACGGCGACGGCGCCGAAATACATCAAGCCAATTAAACGAGTCAACTGAATTCCTTTACAATTCTCACTTACTTTTCCATTAAGACTCTTTATAGAACTTGATTGAGTACTAAAACATATGTTGTGTAAAAAGTTTCTAGTCTTCCTATATTGCAATGTCGAAGAGAAATTATGATATGTGCTTATCATTTTTGGGATTATCAGCGGAATTTATCACTGCATAAATTATAATATCAGGGAATATAGAAAAATAGTTTCATCTTTTCATTATATTTTATGCGCTCCTTTTATACAGATACGTGCAGTGTATAAGGTACCACAACAATAATAAGTGTTTTCATAATGACACCGCCATTCATGTTCAGGCTGCCGTAATATCCTTACAACATTGACGATCGTGTGGGTTACGGTCACAACGGTGAGTCAATCGAAGTCTGCTAACTTCCGGCATTGAAATGTATGTGTACACTTACACGCACAGTGTGTTGAGAACAGCACTTTAATCATAGTATATTTCTCTTTTATATCCATTTTGTTATTATTACAATGTTGCTAACAGGGAATTAGACGCAACTATCATGGTTTTTCTTAGATGGTGTTTAAGTAGGTTTAGACATTTTTCAGTGATGGCGTAACCATTACCAGTGATTATTGTTTGATGAATTTGTAAATATGTTCTAGTTTATTAATATGAAATACTTCAAGGCCTAATCATTATTAATTTTAATTGGCCTCGTATTCAATAACTTTGGTAAGCTTTGAGTGTTACCTAAGTCTATCTATTTAAATATAAATGTTTGTTTTATCTTTGCACTCGTGACTAGTGTATGCAGTATCGTAATATTTTAGTATACATTGACCAAATCTTGATGTGTTTCGTAATATTTCGTGATGTGTATTATTGAAGACATCATAGTTTAGCTAGGTATGGTTAATTTCTGTGATACTTTACCGATTTGGTATAAGGCAATATTATATTATCAGTTTGGTTCCTTGGTTATTGTAGTGAGACCACTGACCAACAGGATCGCGTATGTTCTGAATGCTGGTTCATCAAACGTTTCAACAATATGTATTATTATTTATTTATGTAGAATAAATATTTTGTCAAAGTAAATTTATCGAAAGTAACTAAATACCCATTGAATTAATGTAAAATACCTATTTATTAATCATATAAATTATAGCATGTTTGTATATCTACTAGGTGCTACCTGCAGATGTAGTACAAAATGTTGAATTGAAATTCGTTAGTCTAGTCATTCTACGTCAGATGTGGCGAATATTTAATCATTTTGAAATATGTATGATCCCCAAAATTTATGTTAGAGCTTGTTCCATTATTTTCATTAATATCTTGTCGTAATTAATATTTATCGTATTAGTTCTGCTGTAATTAATTTGTCCCATTTAAGCTGCAGTGCCTCCGTTGGGCAACCTTGTCTTCGCTAATTGCTTGTATTGTTCTTTTAATTAATATCACTAATGATATATTAAATTAGCTAATAAATACGTATATGAAAATACCCGCAAAAATAAATGTATACTATGGGATAAAGTATTTGCGATTGTTGAGTAGGTTGAAGATGATATTTCCTTCTATTTTATATCTATAGGTAAGCTTATAAATGCTATAATTTAAATGAAATACATAGGTACTCAATATTGATCAATGATAAATCTGGCGGCAGGCTGCTTAGCTAGCGCTAATACGATCATGAAACATTATTTATTATTTATTTTATAATACATACTAATAATTATTTACTTATTTTATTGTGGCATATGTACTCCATTTTAAATGATACTATGTAGTTAAATTAATTGCCATACTTCCCAATATCTCATACTTATCACAAATGAAAGATTCGCACATGAGATTATGATGTATTACCTACCGGCACGCAGTGGCGTAGCGTGGGTATCTGCCGCCCAGGGCAGTTGTCGATTTTGCCGCCCCTTCCCGTGTTTTTTTTTTAAAAGTATTACTGGCCGTTTGTCATTTTTAACCGACTTCAAAAAAATTTTTTTTTTGTATCGACGTTAAAAATCATCAAATGACCCTTCCCGCTGTGGGTTAGCAGCGGTGAGGGAGTGTCACTGACTCTTACGCGCGAAATTTTTATTGGACTTAAACCAAATATTACGTAAAATTTAGGCCAAACGTACTTAACTTTTTGGTTTTTGACAGATGCAAAAATAAGGGCATATCGTTTTTGAATACGCGAGCGAAGCGAGCGCGAAATTTTTATCGGACTTAAAACAAAAATTACGTAAAATTTAACCCAAACGTACCTAACGTTTTGTTTGTTGGCAAATGCAAAAATAAGGGCCATAATATAGTTTCTGAATACGCGAGCGAAGCGAGCGCGAAATATCGGACTTAGGTGATCTTCACACTGCCCCGCATCACGCTGCATCTTGCGTGTCGACGCACCTACGCGCGTTCCTGCGGGAGTGCAGATCTGCATCATCGTGCGGGTTTTTCGCGCACTCGCGCGCGTAGGTGCGTTTTGTAAATTCACGCACGGCGGCTTCCATTTTCAAATATACACGTCAGGCCCATTCAAAATCACGCGCGTCACTGCGGGATCAGTGTGCCATACCATGCGTCTCGCCCCGCACCTACGCGCGGGGGTGCGTGTTTCTCCGCATGTATGTGCGTGATCCGCATGAACGCGCGTGGATGCATTTTCAGTGTGTTGGAATATGCTTGTTTTCCATACAAACGGAGATATTTCCATACAACGGAAAAAAACGCATCCACGCACTACGCTGCATCATGCGGGCAGTGTGATAATCGCCTTAAACCAAATATTGCCTAAAACTTAGCCCAAACGTACTTAATTTTTTGATTGTTGACAAATGCAAAATTAAGCGCTTACAGTTTCTGAATACGCGAGCGAAGCGAGCGCGAAATTTTAATTATTTTTTATTTAAGACTCAAAACCAAAATTACGTAAAGTTTTATGTAGCGGCGCAGATACTAGTTGCGAACAATTTTTTTTTTAATTGGGTAAATTTTGCCGCCCCCTAAAAGCTGCCGCCCGGGAATTTGCCCCCCCTGCCCCCCGCACGCTACGCCACTGCCGGCACGTACCTAATTAGTAAACGATTAAGAGGCCTTTCAAGTGTTTGTATAGCATTTGAAAATAAGTAGACAGATTAGAAGAGACTGAATGTTCGTTTCTTATTTGTCTTTTTTACAGTAAGTAATACACAGCTGGATTTAGTTTAGAAGTATTAAGTATTCGCAATTGTTAGAAAGGAGTAGGTTCGTAGTATTGACAAGTAAATATTGGGTAAATGCTAGTGATTAATTTTCAGTTGTCATTACATTTTATACATTTTTATAAATCCGCTATTGGCGAAAGATTTTGTATCGATATTATGTAATACATACTTAAATTATGAATGTAATCGTTTATATTTGCGATAGTAATAAATTAGCGTTTTCCTAAAAAATAAAGTTTTGAAACATGTATCCTGTGTTTTATTAAATTATAGGAACTTTCTCACATCGTCAAATTCCAAAAAAAAGAGGACATCCTGCGGGATTCGCGAATCACATGTGAAAAACGCTAATTGGTGTGGCCTCGATCATTCTTAGATGTACCCACTAGCCAACCTACGCGTCATCAGTTTTGTTTCAGTCATCGTATTCTGACGAATACGCGGGCTTTCACTTTAAAGAATTTGATGAGCTCTCGCTTCGGTGCGTTCTGACTCTACGCTAGTATAAATTGATACTTATTTGCTGCCTACGCAGTAATCCAGGGTTGTAGGTGTGAAATAAATTAATGCCTTCAATACAAGTAGAACTTTATTTCAAATATTTTGATATCGACACAATTGTTATGAATACAGGTGTATTAAAATACGATTTAACGTAAGATTAGTAAAGAAATAACAATGTTACAACAAACAGTTTACCGTCGCTGCTGACGAACAATAAAGTCCAAAAACGACAACTTATACTAGAAAGCAACAGAGTTTTACAAGCATCGCTTATGTTGACAATCGCAATGCTTGATTGTATTACGAATAAAGATAAAAATATATTTATTATGTTTTCTGAAACTATTTAAATCGTAACTAATCATAACTGCAATCCTATTGATAAAAATCTGAGTTGATTTGAAGTTGTTGACTTAAATAAAAATTGCAAAGTGATTAAGCGGGCATAACATAACGTAAGTCGTGGCTATCGCTAGTAGTCATCTCCGCGAGAAATGACTTCTTTGCACGTGGGTCTTAGGAGAATAGTGTGTTCGAACTGCGCCGTGTAACAGCCCTTGATGTCGCAGAGTGGAGGGTAGGCGTCGACTACGCCCTTGTCGCACAAGTCCTTCAGCGCCATCGCGTAACGCGACGCACCCGCGCGCTCCAGCCACCGCTTACAGAACGCGAGAGTCCCGAAGTTCTTGTTGATCAAGTTCAATAACTGTTTTGATGACTGCAGTCTGGAAATGAAAGAAATTATGAGTTTAGATTGATGAGATTTATTTATTCGTCATCTCGCCCATGGCGAATACAGTATTTTTTGTCTTGTTTTGCCAGCGTGAGTCGATATTTAGGCTGGAAACAGTGCTATATCTGTGCAAGTCTATGAACGCGCATACAGCTACGCTGACGGTACGCGCGTGATTTTTGTATTGTGATTCGATGTGGACGTACGGTCAGCACTGACCGTCGGCCGAGCAATGTTTCCAGCCTTAGACTGCACAGAAAAAAAATAAGATTCATAATATTGATACAAGTAAACGTATTTACCTCAAAGGCACGAACTGTTGGTCGAAGTTCTTCATGTAATGCGAACAGTCCATATCATCATGAACTTGTCCGCGACCAGTGGAACCGAACGTTTCGATAGCGTAGAACTCATTTTCTTCCATGCGTGTTGTTTCACCTCCTTTCACGATAGGTACCGTTTTGCCAGCATGAATCCCTGAAATAAAATGTATTTATGGTTAAAATGTAAGGAGTTTGAAATAGCATTCATACTTTCACGAGAACAATATTTATCACCTTTCATGGGAATTAAAATTATCCTAGTGCAGGATCCTATAGTGTTGAATAAAATTTACTGTTGGTAATGAATAAAACAGCTAACTACTCACTGTAGGGTCCAATAGAATGTCCGTTCAAGTTACGAATAGGTTTCACTTGATACACTTGACCATCAAGTTCAACTTCATGTGACTCCATGACCTGAAACAACATTTTGCTTACTTTCATTTCTAATTGGTTTATTCAATATTCATATTGCTGATGATTACATTCACTAAAAGGATTTTAGTGAAATGTTTTAATGTGTAAATGTTTGTCTTAAGAATATGGACAATGATAACATTTATTTTCCTGTAACAAGGTTTACAACATATTTCGTTTTTGTCCCATTTTTACTTAATTGCACGATTTTCATACATTCTCAGGCAAAGAGTGCCTAACCCCTACCTAACAACACTTTTTTTTTTAATTTAAAAAGAAGTTATTCTTGATACAACCTACCTCTTGTACAGCAGCACCAACATCGCACAGCCTGACATCGACTCCAGAAGCCTTGATACCGGCTTCAGTGGCCTCCTGAACGCCCTTGACCAGCGGGTCGTAACGCGGGTTGAAACTTAGAGTGAACGCACAGTCTATGATACGCCCGTTGATGTGAGTACCGAAGTCTATTTTGACGACGTCGTCGTATTCCAGGACTGTTGTGTCACCTAGAAAGAAAATTATTATTTAGAAAGGATTGAATAGTAAATAAGGAACAGTCAGACAGGTCAGTATCTATCTTTATTATGTCTTATAGACAAAACTATCCAGAAAAGGAAAATGATCCATGATGAATGATTAAAAGCTTTTAACAAACCCCATTTATTATGAGGGTTCAATTTAATGTTTTAGGATGAATGCTTTTATTGGAAGTGGGATTCAAAACAAAATAGTATTTTTTTCATGTTATATCTAGGTTAACATTGAATATGCAGCATGGTCTTATCAATTTTATATTTGAATGTCCCCCTTACCAGTTGAAGAATTCACCTTAACAAGTTCTTGTAGTTTCTTACCTGTGTTTGGAGTGTAATGAGCTGCACAGTGGTTACGGCTGCAACCAGTAGGGAAAGCCAGCCCTGCCTTCAATCCATCTTCGCCAATGAGGCGCCTCGCAGTTGATTCCAGTTCCTCACAGATTTGAATCATTGTCATGCCTGGCTTGATCCAATCACGCATGTGTTTACGTGTCTGAAAACATACAATTGGCATAGGTACAGATAGGTCAAATTATTTATGTTTAAATACGATGATTATCAAGGACAAAGTTGTATGTGAGATGAAAATATATTATTGTACCTAGGTACAATAATATATTTTCTACTACTACTATATCTTTGAAACTAGTTTCATTTGTTGTTGAAACATGATTTTAATGGATGTAAGCATTAAGGTCATTCAATCCATTGTGGATAGTGTTACTGATAAAAATTGCTATTTATTTTTGTTGTTTTTTTTCTTTATTTACACAGATTTGTAACTTTTTATGCTGATATATGAAGTAAATATGAATAACATTAATATGACCTTGGTTGATGTTTTCTTTTTTTGTTTATTTTTTTTTTACGTTTTGTTGTTTACCTGTCTGTGTGCCTCAGCTGCGTGTCGTATTTCTTGATAGATATCCTGGTGCAGCCGATCCAAAGCTCTCTTCTCCTCACTAGAGAAACGCTCCTTGGCAGTTCTGTCATCTATGCCTTCAGCTGGACCATGTTCCATTATCTGACCCTCTGGGAAGTTTCCTAAGGAAACCAATGAAGAATATAATAGAGACACTTTTATATTGACTTAAAGTAGTATTCATTTGTTTTAATATTATGGCAATGTTTTGGAATGAAATTGGAATTGTTATTTTTTGTTGGTTTTTGGAGTATTCAGATATTATGGCATTCTGTTTACTGGGAAATACATAGAGGCATCTTTATTTCCACTTTTATATGCTTTTTGCTCGTGACTGCTTTATGCTCAAAAAACTGTTTGGATTTTGACGAAACTTTACAGTAGTATAGCATGTTTAACAGAATATTATATAGGCTTTTATTCTTGGAGCAGTTCCCTCGGAAGCTGGTGACTACTAGCAGAAGCTATAATAACAACTTACCATCAGGATAAAGTTCAGCAATAGGGATGGTTGGAGGGTTGGTCTGCTCCTTTGATGGACCCTTGCCAGACTTGCTTTTGTTCTTTTTCTTCTTCTTCTTTTTCTCATCACCATCTTCTACAGCTAACGCTTCAATTTTATCTCCAACCTCCTCAGTAACATCATTCTCAGCATTTGTGTCATTTTCTAAAACAAAAATAAGCGGACAGTGATCATTATATTATTATCATAGATCAGTTGCTATATTACAGGGCAAAAAACCGAATTAGTACCTACTATGTATAATTATAACATTATAGTGGTAGTTCTTGAATACACAACACTACTGTTTGATAGGTAGGTACTTGAATCGTAAGTGGTTCTGAGTTTCAATAAGAATTATGGCTTTGTTGTGACAAATGTAAATCAATAGTTAATTTTCATCTGTTACAATGTAATAATATTACAATGCGCATCATAATTACTCAATTTAATTTATGTGAATACATGATAATTTGTTTTCAAACGCGCAATATCATCAGGTTAAGCGTAGGCGCCTTGTTACTACGTGATATAAAGATAAAAATAGACATTTAGAGGGTAATGTTCGTTCACAAGCGGAGAACTTGTTTGGATTCAATGTAATTAAGATTACTGTTTGCCCTAACCTGCCTTCTTCTTCTTTTTTTTTTTTTTTTTTTTTTTTTTTTTTTTTTTTTTTTTTTTCTTTTTCTTCTTCTTAGCGGGATCTTTAGTTTCGCCGTCGTCTACTGCATCTAATTCGTCTTCATCGCCGTTTTCCAGAACTTCATTTTTGTTCAATTCCTCGTCCTTTTTTACGGCGGCCATTGCAACAATTATTATTCTTGACTACAAAAATATGATTGTAATGTGGGGACAAAATTTCCATGCGACTGCGGTTCTTAACCTCTATTCTGTTTCACAAACTAAAGATAGACATTTTGAGCGTGACAAATTGTACAGCAGGACATAATATTGATATTTAGTGTGTAAGAAAGAGAAAAGAATATCTTGTGTTTGAATGTTACCAAACGTAAAAAATAGTGATGCGCTTTATTTTATGGACAAATAATATTTCGGTTTTTCAAAAGAGGTGGTCATGTTACTCATTTTATAGCATTTTTATAGTTAACTGGGGACTTATTATTTTTGATCAGCTTGATGTTGATGCTCCATGGCAGTCCACTTAATCATTTCTGAGTGGGCATGAGTCTAAGTAAGGGCACTATGACACTAATATGAGACCTATACAAATAAGATTACTGTTCATACGAATACGACCACAATCGTTGGCAACAAAGGTTAGCTTAAGGCTAACTTAACTTTGATGTATATTACGATTAGGTCTTGACTGTTATCAGTCCGTTACTATTTAGTAGTCCTTCCACTGCAAGGGGGAGGTTGCTTTCACATTCCCTTTCCTCGTTTGGTCTTTTTTGTTAATAAGCGGAACACCTGTCGATCTCATTTCCCATGCACAGTCCAGGGGCCCGATTCTCCTAAGTTAATAATGTCAAAATCGAATAGAAATCGCAATCGCAATATGATCGCAATGCAGTTTTAACCATATCGGGCATTCTGCTACTAATAATAAGACCAATCGTATTCCAACGACATTCGATTGGTTTGCGATTGGTCTGCTATTAATTGTTGAGGATTACGAGGTCTTGCAGGAATAAAAGAACTGTAGAAATACTCAAGCAACGGAGAAATAATAATTTTGGTGCACACAGTACAATGCATCACAAGCAAGTGACGACAACGGTGGCATTAATGCGCCTGCTTAAAAATTACGAACTTCATTAGGCTCGTCGAAAACGTGTTGCTATGAGAAGCAACGGCTTAGGCGCTTCAACATGCCCCCGGCGTTGAAAGCTTCGGTTTCAACCAAATTAATCCGAGGACACCGGCAGCGGACAGAGTCCTGTTAAATGCGCGTCCTCACAACTCCGGTGGATGTCTTTATGTCGGCTACTCGAGCGATGCCATCCTTCCCTGGGTAGACGGCCACAATCCGTCCCAAGCTCCACTTCAAGGGAGGAAGATTATCTTCCTTATCACGACCAATGTGTTCACCCGTAATTCATCCTTCGAGGAACGCCACTTGGTCCGCAGCTGTAACTCTGCAACGTACTCTCTACTCCATCTGTGCCAGAAATGCTGACGCAGGCGCTCAATCCGTTGAAAGCGAGATAGGCGTTGGCAGAGTAATCACTGAAGTCAGGTTGCTTGATGGAAGTCAGAGGTCGCCCAACAAGGAAAATGTCCTGGCGTGAGCGGACTGTTAATCAGCAGGATCTGAAGATAACGGCGTCAGTGGACGAGAATTCAGACGGCTTCTATTTTAGTTAATGCGGTGTAAGCTCTTCAAACGTCAAAATTACAATTTCCCAACACTCGATTAAGGTGGTAACTACTTTGTTGACTTTACACCTGCCTCCCGAGTCCTCCGAAATGTGGGGTATGCGCCGGTATAAAATGGAACCTGATACCATCTTTCGCTGCATCTTTCACTCAATGACGGAACTAGTCGATTTTAAAACTTGGATAGTTCGTTGTATGCACCGACAAATGAGGTTACCGTTGTCGGAAAGATATCAACGGGTTTTCCTCGATGAGCAATAAATCGATGCAAAGCCAGTAAGTAACTTTTACCCGTTAAGTCGCAACAAGTTCAATGAATAGCTTAAGTGGTGAAAAATAAAAATGGCAATGTACCTTTACAATCCTGCATCCACGGCCTGACGACTGGCAACACAAGATAGGCCGGCCGTAATCAACGCCTGGGAACTCTCGAAGAGATTTAACCTGGACGAAACCGTTCTTGCGGTAAGTTACCCAATAAGAGGTGCTACCACCACCTTACCCTTCATGCGCCGACACAGAACGCACTTATGATAACAAGCCTTCGCCAAGTTGCGGCCCCCTATCGGCCAATAAATTCCTTCTCGATGCTAATAATAATTGCGGGCCAGCGTGCAAAAGCCTTTTATGCTCACAAATAAAATAATAATTTTGGTAAATTGATGAGTGGACTGAATAGACAAGGATGTTTATTATTATAAATTCTATAATTAGTTTTTTAGGATACTGCTCTGGCATGACTTTATAAATTTAACACATAATTTTGTAACACATTTTCATGGAGACAACAATAGTGGGCCTTTAAAATAATAGGAAAATCCCCAAAAAAGGGATCAAAGACTCGCGTAATCACGGACAACAAATCACGTTTAGTAGACCCGGCTGATCGCTGACTCAATTTTATAGGGAACCCTAATTCATCTGATCTAAAGTGTTCCAATTCAGTATTATTATCAGAAGCAGTTTTAGAAAAATTACATTTCAAATCATTACATAACAATGAAATAGAATTCTGACTAACTGGACCGGAAACTATCCACCCTAAACTAGTTTCATACAAAACAGGTTTTCCGGTACCTAGCTTTATTCTCTGTGATCCTAACAAATCCCAAAAGAGATCAGCACCGATGAGAATATCTACCTCAGCGGGCGTGCAAAATGTAGGATCTGCTAAAGTTATATTTAGCGGAATATTTAATTCGGCATAATTAATTTCACGGCACGGAACATTACTTGTAATGTATGGCAAAACAAAACAATTGAGATCGAAAGTAACACTATCGTCCATCGGTGTTATCCTTACACGACACAATTTACCTACGTGCGACGTAACATTATTAATGCCGAGTATAGATTGATTTACTTGTGTTGTTGCTAACTTCAATTGTCTGCATAACCGGTCTGTGATGAATGACGATGTGCTGCCGCTATCCAGAACCGCGCGAGCGACGTGCACTACGCCATTGTGGTCCCGCAGTTTAACCTGTGCGGTGGATAACAACACATCACGCTGCTTATGATCACGGGATGATGCAATGTTTGCTGACAATGCTACGTTACTCGTGTCCGTGGAAGCAGACGATACAGACGAAGATGCTGACGAGTTATTTGAATTAGCACTAACTGTATTCACCTCAGTGCATTTACTATCGGTGTGAACTAGTGTATTATGCCTGCGCTTGCATAGTTTACAACCTGGTTTTTTACATTTATTGGCATAATGACCGGACCGAAAGCAGTTAAAACAAATCTTCAAGGTGGGCAATAGTTGTAGTCGAGCGTCTTGCTAAGTGCGAGAAACTGTGGACAATTATTTAACGAGTGATCATTTTACAATTAGGACACACTTTGCGAGATATTTCGTTTTATTTAAGTTGTGATTAAGAGACTAGTGTAGCTACACATAGATTTTATCTTAGGACAATGATTTATTAGGTGGTTTGGGAACAATTATGCGTGATAAATTCTAAGGTTTCAATAAGGATCAGCTCGATTACGCAGGAACTTCATGAAGTCGGTCGAATGTTATAGGGCTGTCCTTATCTATCTTACCTTTGCACTCTTTCCCACCTCACGATAGGTCTTTGATCAAGCTTGCGAGTCACAATATAAATCAATAACGTGTCCCACTGCTTATACAGGCTCACCTAACGACTCTAATGCTCGCAAGTTTTATTTATTAAATCAATTAAAGACTTTAATACAACAGAAGAGCTCCTTTGTGATACTTTCAACATTAAATAAAGCAGACACATGATTTTGTATGAGTAATCTTCTGTTATCAAACCGATCACATAACAACTGCCATGCCACAGAAGTAATTACTCGAAGAACATTCAATGAGAATTAATAACTACCGCAGCCGACCCTTCAAGAGATGCTCTCAAGTAGTGGAATTTATTATATCGGTCAATGCATCATTGCAATGGACAAGACTACTAAAGGGTGTCACGGAATTCCACAGCCAATTCGTATATAAACCGCTGAACTTAGGTAACTGAATTGTTGGCAACTTAACTGGGCTTATGCACATTCGAGGTGAGTACTTTTACAGCTTTCCATCGACCCATTATCTTTATTATATTCACTGATAATATTCTGTGCCCTAGACAAGGATTTATAATAAAGAGACTCAAAATCAGCACGTTCGGAAAATTGTAATTTATTGTCCTCGACAATGCATTCCAGACGTAACTGTACCTCATCATTACTGCTCATACAACGACTCCATCTTGCCTATGCGCAGCTGCAGCTCAGGCCGTGTCACAACTGGTTAGGGTTCTTGGTCCTTGAGTGAATCCAGAAAGTTTAACGAAAGCAGTCATCGACCTTTGAAGCTTCCTCGCTTCTTGACTAATTCCCTTTCCTCGACATGCTGGGAGACAAGTGTATTCAACCTGTGATATTTCTTGAACGATATACCTTTATTTATATTACCTTGAGTGTTTGGTGATGAATTAATAACAATAAATGCAATACACCGCAAATAAATGCTTGAGATCAGTCCAAATAATTGTCCTGCACAAAACCTGCAAGTCACGCCGGCTAATTGTCACGCCCGGCTAATTGACGATCCTTAATTATTCCTTCCTTCAATTTTAAGCGCTGATCTTCATATATCCTGCTCGTAATGGGCCATGTTGAGGATTACGAGGTTCTTGCAGGAATAAAGAGAACTGTAGGAAATACTCAAGGCAACGGAGAAATATAATTTTGGTGCACACAGTACAATGCATCACAAGCAAGTGACGACCACGGTGCATTAATGCGCCTGCTTAAAAATTACGAACTTCATTAGGCCGTCGGAAACGTGTTGCTATGAAGGCAACGGCTAGGCGCTTCAACAATTATGGGTGATTTTGGTCTATAGATACGGTAGTTTGCTCTACAATCATATTGCAATCGTAATCATTTGCAGACAAAATGATTCAATATTGAATGACAGAAAAGAATAGAAAACGTTAATTTCAAAGAAAAATAGCGGTATGCCACATACGCTTCAATCGTAATCGAGTCGGGGATTGATCGCAGTCGAATGGTGAATCGTATGTTGCTTAAGGTAAAATTAGGAGAATCGGGGCCCAGTACCTACCTTGCGTGGCGTAACAACCCCCAACAGTAACGCTCAGCTAATGTGTAAATGGTACAGATTTTCAATTTTTACATTTTGTTTGTAGTCCGAAGGGGAAAGGATTGTTTAACATTGTTATCTACAAAATCCAAGAGGACCTCATGATGGGTAGAGCTCCTAAAGATTTAAGCATCTTCACCTCACCTATTATAGGTATCTACTAGAGTACATGCACACTACAAACTATCAGACGGTCGACAATTTGTTCGGGCATAACAACAATCAGGTTGGCCAGGTCTTGGCCGTATCAGAGACGACAAAAACTTTGGCTGAATTTCCGACTGTTTAGTCTGCAGTGGTGCGGGTTTTCTGTTTTCCCGCGGTAGTCAAAACCGCATTTGGATAAAATAGGACCTAGCGAATACCGAGCTTTCCAGTAGTGTAGTGAGTTTAGTGACAAATCCGATTTATAGTTTCGGAGATTTAAGGGTAAAAACAGGCAAACAAAAAAAAATCCTCTGTATTATGTTAGTATCTTCTATCTGGTCGTTCCCTCAATGCTGAGGATCGTGACTGTATGTCAATCTTCTCCACTCGGTCCGGTTCTGCGCCATATGTATGTACCGCTCCCTGTATCTGGCCTCCAGTCACCTCTTTGAGGTGGTCCACCCATCTAGCTGGTGCTCTTCCTCTAGCGCGCTTCCCCTCCACTTGTCCGAGAATGATGAGTCTCTCCAGGCTATGCAATGGAGATCGCATTATGTGCCCAAGAGAAACTCCGGATATGGTAGTATACCTATAGCATATTTGATGTATAAAGCCTATTGTGAAATAGATGCTATCAAATATTCTTTTGGACTGATTCCTTTTCTGAAGTCTGTAAGCTTGTTTTGGTTTTGGCAGGATACCATAGGAAAATAAAACGAATGTAGAGTTTCTCGCATATTTTTTATTCTAAATACATTAAGATTCTTTAATTCAACTCAAATATTCAATTTAAACTATTACAAGCTATTTTTTTTATTTTAAACATAAATAGTAAGTAGATGCAAGATGACCACATTGCACACTTTTAACTCGGTATTAATATTTAACTAGGTATTATCCAATCTTAGCGATAGTTCTCCATATGACAAAACATATACAGCAACACTGAAAACCTTTGGTGAAAACAAGTATCCTACATGACTATTGAACGCTGGGCATGTCCTATGCGCTAAGCCAACACTTGCTGCTCATTACTATCAAACGGTCTTTGGTAGAAGCATCACGAGTCGCGCAGGACGGGCGCACACTACAACTGTTGCTTACACATTACACATGCCACTTGATTACATTATATACCATTTTATTGCATTAGGTAGTGCAAATCCACTGAAATAAGACATATGACAACGAGTACCTACATTATCTAGATACCTATACATTCTGATCATTTATCATGTTTATTGTACAGTTATTATAAAATGGTTATGACAATTCGGCAAAGGTACAAGGTAGGGTACATGCAAATGTTCACATTATGTGAATTACCAAAGATTGGGTACGTACGTAATACACAGATCTACTGCAGTACGAATATCATATTCAACACAATTAGTTACAAATACGTATGTTTTTAATTAGAAAATTAATGATTCTAAGCGTAACGTTCTATTTTATAACACACAAGTAGTTAAGCGTATCCAATTTTTTAATGTAGTAGGTATGTATGTATATATACGTTGACGTAGGTACCAATATCTAAACTATGCAGTTTAAAATCAGACACTTTGGAAGATAGGCGATGCACACATGCTCGTAGTATTTGCTCGCCGACAAAATCTTAATTTATCTACGAAAATATGTACATTGGACCTTCCTTCTTGATGCTGATGGATGAGGGAAACGATGACTTAGACGAATACTTTCATAATAATACTAGGGGACATCTTCAGTGATGATCATCAAAACAATACAAAAACAAGGTGAAGTGCGAGGAACTAAAATCATTTAATCAGTTTAAAAACAAAATATCTTTTGAGTACATGAAGGAATAGAGACCAGCTCTTAGAATCGTCCATTACAAATAAAAAGATGGATGATGGAAATGCAAAAATAATACAGGTTCATTAAGTATTACACCCTCCTTATAGTATTGTAAATGTACCTACACGAAGTTTGTAGACGAGTATTATGTATAAGCTGAATAGCTCAAGTGGCTATGTGCATGCTAATAGATATAACATTGTCACAAACAATGAAAAGGTCGAAGCGACGAACATGAAACTGGATAAAATCTAGATTTCCCATCCAATGTACAATTTTCAGACATCTACTTATTTATATTACATCTTTTACACAGTGGTGTTTTATATATATAAAAAGTATCAGTTTATTACGATCTTTTCCTTACGAGAAAAAATCTATGTAGGTACACAAATATTGTTACACATAGGTGAAATCAGATCTGCAACAGCGATTCTGATATTGTTTGATATGATACAGTTAATGAAAGGAGCATATTTGGCATGAAATGGATGAAGTAGAAACAGTTGTGCGAAGTGTTTCCGAACTACCTACTACTATTGCAAGACCCGGCCCGCGCGCCGAAACAGTTTGGACTTACTCAGCAATAGACATTTGAATTCACTAAAAATAAAACTTAGTCGCAAACCACTCATTTGTTAGTACTTAACAATTTAATCAAACACTTCAAGCCGTTAGTTGCGTACAACGAAAACTTTAAGATTCATGACAATTTTTTTTGTTTTGTATTTTGGGTAAAAGAGAACTAGAATAATATACGTAACATTACAAAAATAATAATACATTACTCTAAAGAGAAAAGTAAACGGATCGCCAGCGATCCTCCATAAGTAATGAGGTGGCAGTTAGGTTCACAAAAATCAAGTAAAGCTTTCTAATAGGGATGAATTTGGTAAAGTGTCTTTTTTGACCCCCGTACCAAATACGAAGAGAGATCTTAAGTAATGAATTCGACCTTCCGACAATATGAATATCGACATGTGTTCCTCAGGGGCTGACATGATGTTCCGAGTGGGACAGAGTCCGGCCGGGAGCTGTCGGAGTGTGAGAACAGGCTGGCCGAATATTATATATTCAGAAAAGACACAACAACAACTCCGAAAGGCAATTTTTAAAATTTACCTTAAAATAGATTTTATATTTAGGATATCTATCATGTTAATATATTTTGGTGAATAACATCATATATCGCAAACTCCGTATTAAAGTATGAGAAACGTGGATGTATATGACAATATAAATTACCCTTTTCAGACCAATTAATAAGCGTTTTCAATGTCCTTAATTAGTCGAGCCGATATATTATGCGGCATCGACGACTATAACTACTTACACGACTCATTAAGAACCGAATACTAACTACTTACAGGGATTATCGAACGTCTCCCGTGAACGAAAGAACATTTCATATATCTTTGGTTAGACAAAACGAAACAATAGTAAAATACTAGACAATCGAACGTTACAGTCATTGGAGGGACATAATTATTTAGTCGTTAGGTATTTTCTAAAACAACATTGCGTAATAATCACATAAAAATAATCATGATCGAAATGTGACGATGCATCGGGATCGTTCCATTTGGAGGGTAAGCGTCAACAAGTATTACTATAGTCAACAAGCCCCGCCCCGGGGCCGGCCGGCGGCGCGCGCTACTGCCAGAGCTTCCACCACACTTGCATCTTCTCAGTGAGTTTCTTGCAGATTCCCAGTAGTTTCCGTCACATCCCGCCATCACCCTCCCCTTCGCACTCCTCTGAACCTTCACCCTCCTCTAACGTTACCTGTTAACAAAATTGTACACATTAGTTTCGAGCTTATCTATGTTTCTTCTATAAGTAAAAAAAAAGTTCTGAACAGACTGAAGAATATTATTGTTTTCCGAATTTAAAGTAATAGAGGAAAAAAAAAAACCCAAGAGTGTTAAACTTACTTGAAAGCGTATTTGTTCGGGGCGATCATCATCGGGCAGTGAATGCGTCTGTATGGGTGCTGGCGGCGGTGGACGGGGGTATCATACTTTGATAGTAGTCACGGTTCTCTTCTAGAGTGTCCAGAATGTCTTGAGCGTCTGGATGTACTAAATCTGCCCATGTTTCCCATAGAGGGTGTACAATGTAGTCGATGAATCCGACTTGAGATTTTTCTATCGTCGCATTATGCCTATCACACATTGGACTTATATCCATTCCTTGTTCTCTCTCACGGTCTCCTTGTTGGAAAAATTCTTCCATAAGTAAAGCTACCCATCGTTTATACAGCGGCAGCGGTTTAGTGGGATTACTCAGATCAGCACAATGTACGAGATTCTCCAACACTTGTATTCTGTCTGTATAATTTGTCTAGTAATAGCACGCCACTTCCAGCTACCTTCTTTGTTTCGACCATAGTTTTTGAGGTCTGCTAATAGACTCATGTGTTTTAGACATGTCTGTTGAAAGTACCATGTCTATGACCATCTTTCGCAACGTTTGCCTCTGCTTCTTGTGAAGATTGATGAATATGTCACATCCCTCATTTTGGAGAAGCTTGAACGCTACGGCAAGATGATGGTTCTCTAGAACGGACTCGTCGTTGTACATGAGAGCAAGTTCTGAGCTCGGAATTGACGAGGGAACTGGTTGGTGAGGCCAGGGTGGTCGACGTCGTGTACGCACGCCGCGAACAGAGCGGCGCACGTTTCTATGGGGGTGAACACTGCGTCCAGCGCCGGCGTGTTGAGCAGCACGTGCGTCGACTGCGCGGACATCAGCCGCGTGCAGGGAGTTGTGGAATGGGTTGTCGCGCACGTAGTGTTCCTCCAGAGTGATGGCAAAGGCAAGGAACGTGCGCGCTGGGATCTGTAGCGTTTCCCAGTAGCTTCCCTGGACGTGAATGCGGCGTAAGCTACGGCAGTCAGAGGTCGCCCGCACGACAAGGTCTCCAATGCGGAAGATGTCCACGCCCCACCGATCAATTTCACACCCAGTTGACGGCCTAAATCTTCTTCATGGGGGAGTGTCGACTCCGTATCTTGGCACGCGTTCTCCAGTGAAGCTGTTGTATGCGTCAGTGTCCTCTTAACGCCAGAGATCTGTACAACAAATAAATCACATGTTAGTATCATGCGAGTGTTTCATAATAAGGTCGTTGTAATATTGTTTTGCAGGAGCAGTACTTACTTGTGACATGGTGGTCGCAGGGCCGGCATGACGCGGTTTTGTCCTTTTTCTTGGCACGCGCTTTCAGCACCCTCGTCCACTTGTAGAGATGGTAGGTCGATATCTTGTTGTTTGTCTGGAATTAAATATAAAATAAATAAATAACTCGTCACGTAAAATCAGACAGGAATTGAGGTAGTGAATAACTTTAAATATAATATTCATATTGGTTGTGTAAATACAGGAAGCTGAATATCGATTACACACATTGCGTTTTACAATTGTGGTTTCTGGGTAACGATGTCGAAAAAGTGGGGTGAAAATGTGAAGTATCTATTAATACATTAATGATTGATACGATTCCAGGTCAGTGTGTGGTTTTATTATTATTATTGGTAGATAAGTAATCAATCATGACGATGAAAGCTTTGATATGTGCCGTACGAACATGGTGCCGGTTGGCCTTCATTATCAGATTTAGATATTATGGAGTGATTTCAATAATAATGGAACATCTTCATGACTCTCTTATCAGACACTTATCAGACATTGTCTAACGATAGTTGTTATTGTTCTCAAGGGAATTGTTAATATCGGTATACATTATTTAGTTTTGTTACTAGATGGCTTTTTACGACGATTTTTTTATCGTCTCGTGATTTCTTTTTATTATACTACCTCACGATAGGATAAAAGGGGGGCCAACGGACAAACACTATGATGAAAGTATAATCCGAGCACATTAAACGGATTAGCTTGTTATCTAAAATGTGATAGTACTACGCGTCCGCTCCTCGTCTAATCAGCAGATAAATATGTAAACTCGCAATAACATCTATATTTAGATTTCACAAATCCTAACGCCTGTCCAAATGATTTATATTTTTTAACTTTCCAATAAGATCACACATATCGGGATCCTAATTACAAGATGACAGATATTGCCACTAATCAAACGGTAATAAATAAATCTGAACCGTAATAATGATATGAAAGTGTAATTATAGCCAAGTCAATATAATTCATTAACGCGGATGCTAAGACAGTGGCCCATTCTTTGGCTGCCGTAATTATTAGTCATGGTCGTCTAACAGCGCAAACAAATTAATTTGTACTACGATGTTCCTTCGTTTCCCATTTGGCAATTGGTTTCAATAACAGCTCGTTGCTATTGTCAAACCTCTATGTCCCAAATGCTTTACATCCTCAATAAATTGTCTAAAATGATAATAAAGGGGCACAAGATTTGGTTTGTACACTTGAAAACGTGCTATCAAGAGTAGATGTTGTTGCCGAGTTATTATCTAATAGTGTATAAAGAGAACTCACCGCTAATCTAAATGAAATGTCGTGAAAGGGTAACATGTAGAGGGACAAGCAAACAGTCCGTTGTGCGTAAACGTAGGGCTGAAGTCAACAACGAGGTTTAAAATCGATATGAATGTTGTTACAAAGCGGGAAGTGCGCGCGCGTGGCATGGGGTTATCTGGCTTTATCGCCTCTGATAATACATTTATTTACATTTATTATCCCGTTAGGTTTATTTACCTGTTGATTTCAAACATTAAAGCTCATGAATAATATCCATTCCATGACGCGATATTTAATGGCATATAATCAATAAATTATCTTTTGTTTTTATGAATAGGTGGATAATCATGTGCCTTTTCTTTTATGCACATTTATTACCCTAATCCCAGGTTTTCCCAGGGGCTTTCATAATTACGTATGAAGAAAAGAAAGTCATTATACGGAAGGTCGAGTCTGGTATCCCAACTTGATGAATAATAGCAATTACTCATACCTACAGCAAAGTAGGCATTTATTTCAAAAGAATATATTTACATGAATGAGTTTTGTTTTTAAATATAATTTAATTTGACTCACAAATCGTATTTATTTAACGAACATACATACCATCGCTCTGTATTAGTTATTTAATATGCTTTGACATTCACGCCTTCACAAAGTGGGTCATGTAACTTTATATATATTTTCAAACATAAATTATGAGTTGTGAATTAGAATATATATTTAAAATGATGGATATTGACCGTAGCAACCTAAACGCAACATCATCGTGGATAATTGAATTTTTCTATTCTGGAGAAATCGTGGTCATAGATGGTTTTTGTTGGCAACTAAGATACTTCACAAGAATGTACTGTAAAAAATGTAGATACCATTGCGTAACTGTGGTCGGTCTATGATGGATGACGTACTAGATTTTGACAGAAAGAAGTGTGCCCAATTGCGTCTACATGAGCCAACACGCGTGATATATTGATTTCAGCGAGTTAGTACAGTCATCTCTATCATATTACTTATCAAGTTCAGTATGCGGCTATTCATAATGCATTTGCATGCGCAGTGATTACTTAGCGCTCACTTGAAGATAACTTTCAAGAGTCTCATAGAAGAGAGGACTATTTTAAACTTCAAAACTCGTTGATTTGTTTTGATTCGAAATAACTATTTAATGAAAAATGTAAATGTTTTTATGCTGCTAGTAAAATAGTTGTTATTGTGAAGTTGTTATAGCATGCTCGTAATGTTTAAACTTTTTTACAGCAATAAAGTTTTTATACACTTACCCAAAAATGTCGAGCAGATGTACTCTGAGATCTGGTGCCGGACTTGCTGGACTCGGAGAAGTGGCTCAGCTCCTTGTTCAGCATGCGCTTGAACTGCAAGTGCAACATATCCATTGAACGGGCCATCGTCACAGCGCGACTCCTCAGCCACCGGGCTGGCGCGAAACGAACGCTTTGTCTTTCGGCACACACGCGCATTTCACAAAACAAATAAAAAATACTTCAAACACAAAAAGAAATAAAGCTAGTATTATAAGCTCGAGTTCCGAACTTCAATTATTTATTGACGATAAAACGTTTAGAACGTGTATTATCTATGAGCGCTATCGTCAGACTGAAGCGGTCGCGCGGGCGCGGCCTCGTATAAAGCGTAGCACGACTATCGTCACAGCCCTGCACACTACAGAAATACCGCCTTCCCAGTAATGTGCTTTACGTGTAATCTACATTCAGTCACTCGCGCTTCCTCTCACACTGGAAAGGAACTGCCTTTCCTATTAAACTATTAGCAAGCATTCAGGGCTAGCCTTCATTTTACATGAGAACCAGAAAATTTATTGTTAGGCTGAAACCGACTCAACGTTTCGGCCTTGTTAGAATCGCTTTTTATTCCGGAGGGGAACCTGTTTCTATTTATTTTTCGACAGTTTGAAATGTTCAATTAACTGATACAAATGTTTTCGATTGAAAATGGTGATAAATAAAAGAACAGGGCATGAGTTATGTGAATCAAAATACATGGCGGGTGATAAGATGTCGATAATTTTTTGAAGTTACAGATTATAACCGAGATACAACCTACGTGGTAACATGATAGACGATAGTGGACATTAACAAAGGTTGAATTCCATTTAGTTGCTAACTGGTAATTTAAGATGTTTTTCAGCCATGAAACGACATTTATGTAGATCTGGTGGCGATTGGTCTTGACATAGTTTTCTTGATCGGCTTATACGGCCTAATCTTGATCCCTGGGTAGTCGATATGAAGCTAACTGATGTATTCTAAATAAGGAAGTTGCCTTCATGAAGACAATGGGGGTAGTATTCAGATTTATATGTATAAATGACACGAACTTAAATTGTACTAAATTGAAAGAAAAAAGAATTACATTGATTTTGTATACATAAAAGTCCCTACTTTTTCTCTTTATAAGTTTTGAGTTTTGTTTTATTGCTAATCTACCCTATGTAGTAGTCATAGTTTGAAGAGGCTGTTTTCCCACAATTATTCTATAAGAGATTTGTCCAACCACGACTGGACAGTGTCCACTGAATGATTTGGGCACTCGATTGATTCAATAAATTGCCTAAATTGAATGTGCCGAATGGAACATTCCAGATACGCAAAACAGTTACTTCAGAGAGATCAATATAAAGTGAACGCTTTAACCTTTAAAAGGTCTTGTTACAAATAGATTTCCATTAGTTTAGTCATAAAACGTAACAGATAACTAGCACAAACTACGTGAACATAGACAGTAAATATGGAAGTAAATCAAACAATCATATATCATGTCCTGAAAGCGTGAAGGAACTAGAATAGAGCACCAGGTCACTAAGTGTGGGAACGTGGTATGGAAATGATAATGCATTCTCATAAGAAACTAGTTCACGTGTCAACTCAGTCACGTAATACCTAACTGCTCAGTTCTGCTGTCAATATCACGAAATTTTCTGAGGAAACTTTCAAAAAATATGGTGTCACCCGTGTCATCGAAATTGAGCACATACCCTAAAACTATGAAGTTCGTTCACGTTGTTTGGCCTAGAATGACACTAAAATTTGTATTTCAAGAAAAACATGCTTTATAAACAACATAAATTAACGGTGTTTTATTTACGAAATATGTATAAGCGTAGATAGTTATGTAAACTCGTTGTTTTAGTTTTTCATTCACGAAAATTGAGAAAACATTTCAGGTATTCAAAATGTATGTACGTTTTTGTTTATTCTTCTTGTTGGGATTATACGAGTATTTTAGGAATGAGTTTCGAGAATTAGACCGTTTTGTTTACTTGTAACAATTTTAACATGTTTATTGGCTAACATCAAATCATTCTAATTTATATCCTTTGTGATTTATGAAAAAAATGTTACCTACAGTTGTTTTTTCTTTTAGTTGTAATGTAATATGCCTATTACAACTTCTTATTTCCTCGTTCTAAACACGATTTATATCCACAAGGGTTTTTGTGGAGAAATTAGCCTCACAATTTCCCTGTGACGCCGGCCATGTGGGCGTGGGCGGATAACAAACAATGGACTCAAAATACCTAAATTGATTCACGGCTAAAAACCATGACGTAGAAAAGCGTAGACTATTCAAAGCTGAAAATGGTTTTACGGGAAAAATTGTTGCCTTTACTTGCGTCAGGCTACACAGCATCTGTTGCTACAGAGAAATATGGCTAGTTTTTATTTATCTTTTGTGAATTGAGGAAAATGATTCATTCGTCGTGTAATATTTAGATTGTAATAATCACTTATTAGACATACATACGTGGGTCATATCGTAATAGATCAGCGATGTTGCATTAGATTACTTACGCGTAAATTAAGTAGATTTATGGAAGCTAAAATATTCTATAGGTACTGAAAATAGTTTCAGTGTTTAGAGCTTTTTTAATCAACATCTGTTAACTGTTGCTACAGTGAGTTATTGAAGTTACGTATATGAAATTGCAGCCATATGACGTAAATGACGTAGATCGGCGTCTTATTAAGCCTTCAATATAAAATTCCTTAAAAATCCAGATATTTAAGATAAAACCTAATAATCTATCAATTGCTTTTATTTTACTAATAAATAATATCTATCATGTACCTAGACCATAAAGAGATGTGATTAGGGCGTGGGTAGCGGTAATATGACGCGATGATCGGACGATACTCGATAAATGCGTTTTAATGCCAAATAGAGTACCAGCGGGTTGGGATTAATCATTCCCCTAGCGATTGAATCATCTCTCAATCATATCAGTTAACTTGGCATTAAGTTTTGTGCTTTGATTGGATCAATTGTGATAGCAATATCGTATTAAAGGGATAATGGATATCTATTCTTTTGGATAAAATCTGATGCATGCATAAACAAAAACAGCGAATGTTTTTACTTTATTTTGAAGTTTTAAATGAAATGAACGAAAATAAAAAGATATAATTATCATTTCGACTTTATTGAAAGGTAGATAAAAGACTTAAATATTATGCTTCCCAAGAATTTCAAACATGAAACGTATTTTTGTTATGACTGCGTAGTAAAAGTTGGCCTTTCGTATGGCTGGTAGCAAAGTAAACAATACAGAGCGGTCAAGAACTCTGTACTTACATTCAAAACATTTTTTTATAATTATGTCCAACTGCTTTGTAATTTTACTCAATGACTTTTCTGTCTAAACTCGGTGGAACTTTATTGCAAAAAAAAAATGACTATGTTAACTTAACCTGTATAATCCATCAATGAATGTAGGTAATTTTAGTTCTAAACGGAATACCTATTTGTGTTAGATACTGTGGTGCTTACTTAATTCCGATCACGCACTAACTATGAGCAAGAAGTGATTCTTCCAAAATTCGCGGTAGGTACAGGACAACAATTTGGGAAACGTACCGGGACCAAAAAATACATTTTCCTTGCGGATGAAGTGTACGACACACATACGCAAAGTAGGTATATGCTACGCAACCTACATAGTGATTTTGGACTAGCTCCCGTGAATTTCGGCAGACTCATTTATTTAACGATGTAGCAACGTACATGTTTTTTCTGTGAAACAGAAAGCAGGCGCCTCCGCCGAAGCTTCCATTATTTTTCTTTTCTTCGTTTATATGTTTTCACGTGTATTAGCCTTCAAATATTAATTTGGATGGATGATGCTTGTTATTATTTTTAAAGGTTTTCTTCTACTACGATCAATTTGTTTGTATTATATATTTTTTTGGTGTATGTGTATGCGTATTATTGTGTGAGAAAACGTGAGGTTTTCGTCGACTATTTGACTGTACTTATTTTGGTGTTGTGCGGTTTAGGTAATAAGTGGTCAGATTGCAGTTCCTGGAAATTATTGTACACGTATTGTGTTTACGATGGGAATTTTCATGGGACAAACGTTAAAGAAATATCGGAGGAAACCGTTAATTTAAATAAAATTCTTCGTGGAAAAGAAAACCACATATTTTTACCTAACCTAGAGTCAAAGTGATTGGATCAATTTTGAAAATGCGCAGTCATAATTTGCACAAATATGTGTGAGTATATAATGTAGTAATTTCACACTTATTGGTGAGCAGAGCGAGAGATCACCAAATATATACACGAAGGAGATTCCCATTCAGAAAATTAGCATCATCATTTACCTTGTTGGGTAGTTTACTTTGTAGACGTAGGCTGTGACGTAGACATACATATGAGGACGTAGTAATGCTTGTATCGTAGGTGCCTACTTAACATCGGCTTGTACTTAAATTCATTAATAAAGACAACACCTACGTCTGATTCATTCACCTTTGTCAATGAATTGCGTGTTTGAAGGAGACAGTGAGATACCATCTTACTTCCTATATTTGAACACACAAGTATTACATAAGATGTTGATTTAGATAATACTTGATGATAGGTAACATTATGATTACTATCATGACAGTAAAACTGTCTCAATCATTGCAGACGATAAACAATGCTACACGTTTTTATCGATTCGTCTAATAGTTAAAATTAGTGATACTTAGAGAGGAGGTGATTGTGCCAAGATAAGATACAGATGTACGATTAAATAGACGTAAACAAGTCAAGTTATATGTTCAGATGTTTTACGACTATAGGCAACCCTGGCCTAGATTAACATAATACACTTTATTCAACTTTGAAAATATTAATCGTGTTTACTTACACAGTACTTTATAGTTCGGTAGTTTGGATATTACGAGTGGGTTCTCCTTGATTCAATTTTATTACTGGATTGAATTTTATTATATTTTACAGTTCAATTATTTTATAACAGCTTTATTAATTTCCTATTGCATCCTTGTGTTGATAACCAGACTACCGATGTTTCCTTTGCGTCATAATTATTTTATTAACTGCAAACAATATATTATGAAATAAATAATATTGCAGACAAAGTCATTTAAATACCTAGTTTATGTTAGAATTTGAACTACAGCTTGACTGTTACGTATATTATTACACTTAGATACAGCCCCATAAAAACTCGATCGCTCTATTTGTTATGTTGACTATAGATAGGTACTTGTAGTATATTTTATATAAATATGTACATTACGTAACAATGTCTAGTTCACGAGCAGGGTTGACCGTGACAACTTCTTGATTCTCGGTTGCATTGACGTTAGCAGATAAATCAGATAGTTTAAATTTAGTTCTCAATGATAACATTAGACGTAAGTACATTCATTAGATACTATGTAATAATTATTTGGTGATCTTGGTCACATAAAACCTTGTATTGTTCCTATTCAACAAAAATTAGGTATATTTTTTTTTGTAAATGGGAAAATGATACGAAACTGATTTTGTAAGTACCTAAGCTTTTTTCAACAATAGTTTTTTACCTAAATGGTGCAAAGTAACAGTGACTCATAACAGTATTTTTTGTAATGCCAATAAATAAATGACGTGCTCCGGTACTAAAAAAGTTTGCGGTCAGAGTTCCAGCCACATGTCTTAATGTTGCCAGGTCAAAATAAATTAGGTATCAGTCCTGTTGGCAAGTCGGAACTTAAAAGTGATTCATAAAACACGTCACGACATGCAAGAGTAGGTATTCAAATCCGATAGGATTGTGATGTCACAAAACAATAATTAATTTACTCTCATTGTTTCCTTATTAAATGATAATGGTTATAGGTATACCTACCTCCTACCGAACGCATGCAGGCTAATATTTAATATTCAGATCCTTATTTAGTGTTTTAACCTTTTACGGTATAATAGATTAATCAATATTTACAACAAGTGTTTAGAGGTCCATATCATAGAGTTTAATAACCCCTGAAAAAATTAGCAAGGTATTGTATTCGTAACAAAGGTAATTTATTCATATATCTTGATTGATTTAGTATGATCTGATCTATACATTACATCTGTACATTGGAATACTTAGATTGATATGTAAGAAAAAAATAAAGATAAAAAACGAATGCAGGATTTATTAGTTCTTGTTCTGTCTATCAAATACTTAATTATTATTAGCTTATTTGACGTTGTCCACCTTTTGGACACAGGTCTTTAATATCGCGAACAATGGGTTCTGTTTTTAGCATTAAAACATGCTAAAGATAGACTTGGTGACAAATCACTACTTGAAACATAACACTACACTATACGTAATACTTTTTTTAAGTCAATCCCGGATTACTCAAAAGTAGGACTGAAGCCAATTAAACAAAATCTAGTTCACGTATTTTCTGTACGGTCGTATTGTGGCGGGGAAACTCATGTCAACCTTCGTGACCGAGGCGACGGGGGCGGCGCGCGGGCGGCCGCTGCAAGCCTGAGGTCGGAATATACGTCACACACTAACCGGGTCATTAGATAGGTAACGGAGTTGCCAGATACCCCATTTCTTTATTTGAAAACCTTTTTTTACTGAACATGCCAGGGACTTTAATTAAGTGAAATCCTTCAAAGTAAAAATTTTACATTTTCCCAAATTTTGGACAATGAGCAGATATTTTTATCTTTTATTCGAGGTCGTGCATTTTGATTTTATTAACCTTTGGTACGCTTACAAAATATACATAGATACATTTATGAAGAACAATGGACTCTGTTTTGCTATTAGAATATTTCACTAGTCACAAAGCATTTCGCAAATGGCAAGTCACTTGTCAAGGAATTTGACGTCACATAATAACAAACAAAATTACCGACTTGACCATCGGTTTCTGGAATGACAACAACAAATGTTTGGACTGCGTTTTAGTGCAATTAACTTTTGACATCACAAAAAACTATTGCTGAAGGACCCAAATATTGTATCATAAATTAAATTCTATGAAATAATGTTTAAAACAATATTTGTACAATCAATTACCTTGTTCTGTTGTACAATTATTTTATGATCAATTAATGAATGAATCATGCTCCAATTTGTTATCTATATATGGTGAGTCATCATCGTCTCCCGAGCCTTTTCCCAATTGTGGTCGGCTTGTTATCTTTATTACGTAATGTTAAGTACCTTATTCCCACTAATATTGGTTAAAAAAACCAAAGGCTTACAGACTTTGACCAGAAGTGTAGAAATGAGTAAGACAATAAAATATTAATTATTCTGACAAACAGAGTGCATGATTGACAGAGCTAGGATTACCTTCACAATTAGTCCAAGAATATACGCAATTAGTAAATACGGCTATGACGTAGATTGTAACATACACTCGTAAGTGCTATGACATTTCTAGAAACGCAGGTCTTTCATTGTTTACCAATGATAACGTGTTTACAATATTGTATTATGAGTAGTCATACATATTGTTTATAATAAACATCTCCCAATTTTCACAAGAAATTTTATAATGGTATCTAAACATGAGCCGATATCTGTCTTTCATTCTTAAGGAAATCTTAAAAAAAATCCATCCAAACTTATCAAAATCATAGTCGTACAAAACAGATTTTCTTTTGAAGATTGCATTTACATTCAATAATATATTTCAGGCGAAATATACGATTTGAGGCGTGTAGGCGGCTGTTAGCAATTCAGCGAATTTTCATTCTATTTATCGTACGGATCGTGAGAATTGTGAAGGATGTAGATATTATATTATAGAGGAAAAGTTTTTCAGGTAAACATAATAATGACAGGTAAAGCTTCTGTTATTGTGATGCCTGATATTGTTCAGCATTTTGTTTTGTTTTGTTCAGTTTCAAGAAGTCGTCAAGAAAATCAGTGATAGTGTATTTGTATTCAGATTGCAGCATGCGTTTATGAAATCAGATGTAATATTTAGAGCTGAGCTGTCGTGTTGAGATAAGGAATTCAAGATACAAGTGTGTCATGAGACAATTGATCTGGCAAGGCGGGCGGGCGCCCTAGCTCTGCGTACGTGACTGCGCGAGCGTAGGGGACACCCGCCGTCCATGGACCTTAGCCGCGCACACGACACGCTTCCAACTATTTTATCACTTGTTGTGCCATGCAGAAGCCGCTATGCGCATAACCTTCCGGATAGTTAGCGCTGATTAATTTTATAGCCGATACACATTCTCTCGGAGATCCGCGCGTCATTGTAACTCGCTGCTTTGTTATGCGCTAGTATTTTCCAAGGATGCTGGCTGAATAATAAATAAAATCTACGCACCTGACTGGTTTCAGAAAACTACCTTTTATTCGTACAATAATCAAGCACGTCTTTCATAATAATTTCTGGGACAGTCTTTGCTATTCATTATTTTATTCTTTAATTTAATTATTATGAGAGAAAACCTTCTAAAATAATAAAAACAGTTTTCTTTACTGCGGACATCTACAAATTTATTAATTTTCCGAGAAAAAATGTCTACATAAATGACTATTTTAAGACACCTTGGAGAGGTGGTAAAGACGAAGTGGAGAGGGACCTTTGAAGTGAAGTTAGAGTTATGACGCACGACGTTAACCGTGGACGATACAATACTCTGTTCTGTAGCAGGCACCTACACTTCATCGCATCCGTATCGATATTGAATCTAGTAAACGTTCGTGCGTATCCGCTGCATCCATAAATAGACAATATGTCTGTGAAATATTGCTATCGATTTGAACATGATACACGCATTATTTTTCGGACTGTGTATTTGCGTCATTCACGGGGGGCATGGCTAGGCTGCCCTTCAGTTTAAATGATAAGACGTCACGCAAACACACCGCGCCAACTGCCGATTACACTAAACCCTTAGAGGAAGTTATCCAGGGTCTAGCAATCACTGCCAAAGTCGTTTATAAACTCATGTATGTACCAGATTTACTTCGCTAAAGCTCTCAAAGGTAGCTGTACCATCCCTGACATTTACATGGAGGAAAGGAAAGTTATCTTATTGAAATATTGACGTTTATACGCGCAGCTGGATAGCTAGAAATGAAGTAGTCAAAGAGTTCATGAACCTGTATAAAATCAACGCGTTTTAATGGAGAGTTATTGAAATTTATAAAATGTTGGTGCTTTGAAAGCGTTTATAATTGCGGAAAGTTATAAATATTCCAGTCTCGACTATCAGTTTATGAACACTTGAAACCGTTAGTATTTGTCACTTTGTCCATGTACCAAACACTTGAATATCCGTCTGTCATTACAGTTACGTACGTATGTATCTAATCAAAAGCTCTTTAACATGATAGGTTTAAAATCGTTGTGTAGTCGACCAAAAAAATATTAAAGTGTTCGCGTCATTGTGACGTCAAACGCATCGATCCACCAGGAACTAACTGGCTCTCACTCAATACGAGGCGGTGCAAAGTGGTGCAATGCTAGCCAGTCGCCTCCTATTCAAACTTGCTCCACTAAACAATAATTGAGATAGACACAATGGTCCTCGACAAATCAAAAGTAACCCGATAGTGAAATGTGATCCTTTAATTAGAATTCATCCCTCAAATATTTGAGCCGCTAATGAATCTACGAATATTTAGAACTTAAAGGACAACGTAAGTCTTGAATTTAGATTTTAGATTATAATTATTATAATCCTGTCACTTCTATGAGTTCGCACTTGATACGTTTTGGAAAGTAACATTCTAATTAATGTAAACTGAATGCTTATAAAATATACGTGCCTACTTATTATAAAATATTTAGGTGTACGGTAATTAATTAGTAAAAAATAAATTGCCTTGATAAAAGTTGACCAAAATTCCGTCAATTATGAAAAGTATATATGAATAGCAAGTCTTTTGGCTTCAAAATCATTAAAAGTTTTCCGACTCAAAGAAGGCTTTGAACGCTGACGTACGATCGAAGGCGAGGAAATTTATATTTAACTTGGGACGTGATTTAAAATATAAGGTAACCAACAAAATATATTTGACTTGCTAAGTTATAAGCTCTACCTACGAATACTATTATAGACTGAAGCTGTAAATTTCAGCTACAGTCAGAGCAAAACTGGTTTAGTCAAAATATACAAATGATGTTTGACGCACAATATTTCCCATGCATAATTTAGGCACGGTATTCGACTAATGAGGTAAACCTTGTCAGTTCCTCGAACAGTATCTTTAGACAAATACTTGAGTACGGACTTTCCACAATTTTGATTGTAAACTAATGTACCTATTCCGAATTGACTGAGGTCATTCATTTCACGTCATGTTGCAAATCTGATTCTATGACGACACTGAACGGGTAAATTCCCATATCCGATATGTATGATGTCAAGTAAGATCGTTTAGAAGAACTAGGTTATAAGTAACACAGAGTAAAAACTCCATGTCAACCTTTGGTCAGAGGCCGTTTTTTCTTCGTGTACAAAACCTCATGATGTAACGAAACGGTTTTTCCGAATAATTTTAGATCAGTGGCTCAATAATAGCTATTACCGTAGCCGCTAAACGTAATCACAATAAAACGTTACTGTATCATAAGCTACGACACTTATGCAAACAAGTTGATGACAATATTTGCTAAACCTACGTCTGTCAATTGACAGATTGCTATTCTATTCATTCTGTCAGGAAGTTTCCATCGTCGGATTATCCCCTCGATTTATCTTTAGTTATTCATGAGATTATCACGTTCGAGATGCACTCGCTTCACTGTTGGTCCATTCATAACTGTGATTTATCTGAGTGCTATAAAGTGTGTACGTGAGGATCGGCAGTGATAATGATGGATTACTGGCAATTGAGTAATATAAGAACATACTTACAATGCCATGCTTAAAAATATTTATTGTACGATGGAATACTATTTTATTGTTGTTATTTTTTACGTATTGTAAATATCTAAAAATAAATTGATGACTTAATTGAGACGACAAAATTAAAGTTTTGGAGCTATGTGAAGACGTTACTGTAAAAATTCTTACAGTTTTCCTCTTACCAGATTCGTAGTATTCCCTAATTATAAAGGTGACAAACGACATTGTAATGTATTTAAATGTGCGATTCCAAAAAATATAAGATGAGCTGTTGGTTTTGGCAGGTCTCCGGTATGTTATTGTACAAATAAGAGACAGTAATGATTCTAGTAAGTATCATCATAAATTAAGATAAGGCATTTGATTAAAGTCATTGTCTTCTACATTCCAAGGTTCTTACCTATAAACGTAACAATGTATGATACATAATATTATTCAGTTTGGTACGTAATGTTCTATTTTATAATAAAAGGTTTTTAAAGTAATTGTTATCTATTTTATAACTACAAATGATGTATATGATAATTTTACGCGTGGTTTAGTAACATTCTAGGCTTCTGTAATAGTGGGCTTGTAATAGTAACCCATATGCTATAAATAGTACTAATCTTAGATATGTACATGGAGATAGTCAGTTATCATTGACCTACATATTTGAATATAAAAAGCCGCAATTTTAACTCAACATTTGCAGTCTAATTTGCATAGATAAGTGGAAAAAACAAGAAAATGTCATTAAGAATTCGATATCATTGTATCTTGTTTTGTGAAATGTGCGTCGTTTACCTGTTACCCAGTTAAGTAGCTAATAAGGGCAGACATTTTGGTACACTGAAGAACGAATATTATGTTACATACTTACATTAATCGATTAAAGGTAACTTAGTATTACGTTTAGAATTTAATCGTACCAAAATCGTCATACTTTATAGCTAAGAAACTCAGTAATGGATATCATTTATTAAGTACCAAGACAAAGTTCGTTCGTTTCATCAGTATAAGTAGCACAGTACATTTTAAGGTTACATGACAGTTTCAGCATTCACTGCGATGACTCATAGACAGCAGTATGTCTTTACCTACGCTCAGGTGATTATCACTGACGTAAAGATCAATCACCTGCCTCTCTTGTCAATATTATCAGTGCAGTATCACTTGAATGGAGCATTTCATTTTTACATAATATCGCAGTGAATCCGTATATGTCTGAACATGCAGGTATACCGACCTTGAGTGAAGCCATATCGGACACGGAGCGGTGTGTTTGTATGGTCTCGAGCTGGTCCAGGCACCAGTCCAGCTCCTCAACGGTTTCTAAGGCTAGCTTCATGTAGGCTTCGTCTGAAACAAACAGAATCACATTATTTTAAGCACAGAGAAAGCAAAGCGCAATGACTGTGTGAATTCAGCAGGATGGTGACAAAGAGAATAATAGATTCGTCAAGCTATTGACAATTATTTGGTATCAATATGAATACAAATCTGTGATTTCCAAAATGAACTAGATAGCCTCGAAATTAAATTCCATTGTGAACCTTGTGAATAATAATCAACTTTTTTTCTGGGAAATCGATATTCTTCTAGACGTTAGTGTACATAACAATGATTAATATACATTTCGGTTGAAGGATATGATCGGAGCAGATTAATTTCACGCTGTTTACATGTGATCAATGAGCCAGAGCTACGTGATCCCGTGCGTCACATATTAGTGTCTCATCATCAGATACTGAGGGGTCTGACTTCGTTTGACCCTTTTAATGTAAATACTGATAGTGTAGTCTGCTGGGGTAGACGGATCAGCAGAACGTGTTATATTAACGAATGATTTGTATAGAGTTGTAACCGAGGCATGATGGAGTCAGGCTTAGCAATTTTACATCTAAATGAATGCAGTTGTTTCTGAACTTTGACTGACAACACAGTCATGCATTGATGTGGTGCAAGTTTGTTAAAAAATGTACACGGAATATTGATACTTATTGCATTATAATTTTCTATAAAGTATCCAAAAATCCTGACCTCTACAACACAAAAAACATTTAGCCAGCCAGCTTCTAAGAAAAATCATTTGCAAGTTTTGTATTTCTTGGGGTTGTCAAGAGCCTATTAACATTTCATTTAAATACATTTGATACAATATGAATATATTCCAGCAAAGAGGTTAATTTCCATTGTATAATAATTCCATGCAACTGTTTTTTATGCAGTCGGGGTAAAAGATGTTATTTTCCTGTTTGCAGGTAAACAAACAGAGCTATAAAGGATACCAAAGGAAGGGAGCGATATACACATATTTATAGCATATTTTTACGGCATATTGTTTAGCTTTATTGAGTGCTAGAGTATTATACATGTTGGTAATCTTTAAATTATCGATATTGCCTTCAAATATTGTAGTGTTTTTTGGACTTGTGTGATGACCTCTGCATTGACACGATTACGTCACGATTATTTCTTATACTAATGTTATCAATAAACAAATGAAAACATTGTCACTAAGAGGTCGTGAATGTTATTTGTTTTAAATTGGGTGCAAACACGGAAAAGTAGGTATCAGGAACATACCGGATCTCTTTATCAAAGACAATGATAATTGTCTTGATACACGTTTGCTTAAGATGTATATTGAGGGTTCCATAATACTAAAGGTTAAAAGGAATCAGTATGTAATTACCTCAGATGAGGCTTTTCCGGACGAGTTCCGTACTGCTCCATCGCAAATTGTTATGTATGAGGCTTTGTAAGGCCCGCGATTAAAAGACGAATGAAAAGCATTGACCTCTGGGCCTAACATAAGGTTGTTAACCTTTCTATCTTTTCCTTTATGAGTCGACCCGAGAGGCTTCACTGTCATAGCCACCGAATACCATTATGTACCGAACAGATCATAATTAAGATTAAACAAGGATTAAACATACCGAATTTATCCGTTGCTTTTGTCATCAAAGTAAAATGTTTTTGTCCCCAGAGTAAAATGAAAATACTGGGCAATACAATAATTATAAAATTGAATAGATACTCTCATTTATATCGGTGCAAACCTTGAAGCCAAATAGCAAACAGAAGCGAAAACCAATTGTTTGACAATAAACTAGACAGTTTCAGTGACGGGAACTGTTACTGGATACAACATGACAAATATTTTACTGACGTAGGAAAAATCGTTTTCTGTACAAATGGCAACATGATGAAAAATGTGAAATATCGCAGAGTGATATAGCTCATGGTAACGGCCTCCAGCCACCGAGGAAACTAGAGCATACTAAATTAGCCACACCACTTCGTCAAATAACTTAAGCGTGCAGAAGATAATCACAAATGAAAAGATATATTTGCTTTGCATAGTACCGCTGAATAAAATATAAATACATGATTCAAGGTTTTTCATAATTGAGTAGCATTAACTGCTCAGAGGTTCAAAGAGTAAAATGCGGTTTTGAACGCTTTTGTTGCTAATTGTGTGCGCTTAAAGTGTAAGGCAAGCGAGAGGAAACCACAAATTTAGATTGTTTATAAGTTTACCTGAAGTTTGGAATACCAAAATAGTTTATTATTGGAAATTATTGGAATAGTACTGGGCAAAAATAAAGCAACAATGACTTGTGCGACAAAGTTACAAAAATAAAAATCATTTCCGTATTATTTGTCACGGCTTGATCCAAATAATTGGCGCTATTTAAAGCTTAAAAGAGGTATATAAACAACCTGACTTTTCCCTTTATTCGCTTAACCGTTGCATAATCGATTGATTGAATTATGACCGCATTGGTGCCGAAAAAATGCCTCAAGAGCAAACTGGTTAATAGAAATAGTTCCACAGGAAATTGACGTTGCAGCCTCTTGTCACTAATTGGAGGGGAAACAAAGGATTTTTTCTTGCGTGTTATGTGTAACAGCAGTTTCACCGACAGTGGCCTACATTAGAGCTTTTCCTGGAAGCAGTGAGTGTCGACTGACAGCACGCGTCCTGAATTCAATTCATGACGGGCAACATCGGCACTCATTAGTACCTGTCACGCTCCAAATAGAAGCGGCACGTTTTACTCATTTATAAATTGTGAGAGCTTTGCGAGCACACTTTGTTTTTATGTTTACTGATGTTCATATATTGTAAAGGACGCGCTCTCAAATTACAAATTCAGGTATTCAACTCTTTTATGTACGTGTTATCTTTGTGTATTACATGGAAAATGAAAATTACGATCGAAATTGTTTGAATTTGTTCATTAAACGACAAACGGTATGACGATATAATTATATTAGTATGACACACCCCTCAGTCTCAAGACGTCAACGAGTGACGACACGACAATGTCTACTCATTGAAATAGTGACGAAATATGGTATGTTTGTTCACGTCATCATTGTACGTTGGGAAAAAGGCTCGGAGGATGATTACCGTATTTTTTCAAAGTATTAATTTTAGTTATAAACTTGCCTTATGACTAAACAAAACCGTTAATCATCTCACAATCTAGGTCGATTAAAGGTTTTACCCAAGTTTGCGGTAAGTAATTAGTACTTTTCCTTTACCGTGGAAACGTTTGAGGATTAAACTACTACGCTACTCACATTCAGGATAAAGCTCCGACCACAATTATGTAACTGTCTAACTAGTTGTAATTAATCACAGAACATTGAAGCGTAGGTATCACAGATTTTGCAGTCACATTGTTATTGATTTAAAGCACTTGAACACATTAAGAGGTTATCTTATAGATAGTGATATTAAAACACTGTAGTTTTGGAATAAGAACACAAACATACACAGAATCAGTCCAAAGCGATGGTTGCCGACACACTGCAGCAATAGTCGAGCCGCCTTCAACATGATGGCAACTATATCGAAGGTGACAATTGTTTTATCACGATTTCTGGTCATTTTCCTATCCGAAAAGGCAATTGACAAAAAAACAATACTGTCGTTTATAGCTATGTTGAGTATTTCGCACTAACGTTTGTTTATATAAAAGGTTAAAGGAGTAATGACAGTGCAGGGCACTTCTATGCTTTATATAGTTCAATGCGGATGCGTCATAAAGCCACAAGACAAGGTCGTTTTCTAGAACTAATACCTATCTCACGAATATACATTCTTTAATTAATAATGTTAAAAGTGCTGAAAGGAAGTCACTATCTAAATATATAAAACTCAAAGGTGACTGACTGACTGACTGACTGACTGACATAGTGATCTATCAACGCACAGCTGAAACCACTGGACGGATCGGGCTGAAATTTGGCATGCAGGTAGATGTTATGACGTAGGCATCCGCTAAGAAAGGATTTTGATCAATTCTACCCCCAAGGGGATAAAATAGGGGATGAAAGTTTGTATGAAACTTGCCCACGCAGACGAAGTTGCGGGCAACAGCTAGTAGGGAATAAGGAGTCACTTTTTGGCAAAGATATTTCGACAAGGGTCCTGAAGAAGCAGTCGTAAAAGCTAAAGCAGATAAATAAAAAAAAAAAAGAAATTCAAGACCCTTTTTATTTACATTTAACCTCACATTAAGTATTTGTAAAGAAAACATCGTCATAAGATCACAAGCACTTGAAGAATGAAATAAAAGGTATGAGTGACCTCCAGCTGCACCGGGCCTTTGTGACCTTACCGTGAATCCTTATAGAGAGGATGCCTGATTACGTCTATATAGGTCAATTACGTTACGTAATGTTTTTCTTTTTATTTCCGCATTAAATCCGTCTCCATTCATACGAGATGTGTTATCTGAATTCAAAGCACCCGAGCACAGTACGTGACGGTCATACCAATTTTATTCTATGTGGTATATTATAGCATAAGCAACTAATTACAACGAAATACTACGCCTCTGCCTGTGTGTAGTAAAATAAGACGTTACCCAACTGGTGCAATAGTAATGACTTCGGTCCACAGACTCCTCTGTATTGGACAGAAAACCGCAATCAAATTGTTTTAACACGTCCAACGGTGACTGGGTTGTGTCAACTTTGCCTTAATTAAATCGGGCGAAGCTACCCCGGGGGTTGCTCAAACGACGAATATCTAGGTGGCTCTCTGAAACGTATGTTTACCTACTGACCACCTATCTAGGGCCTTTATCTAAAAATCTGTCGATCATATATATTTTTTAGCTGTCATTTGTCAGATTATTATGATACTATTTACTTTATTCCGGTATTGAGACAACTTTTTCTTAGAAACTGTAAATTGTGTCTACAGGATATATCAATATTTATTATACCTAACGGAAACTTAGGAGGAAAACGTTATATTATTTTGAATAGATTCACGGTACAATGACATGAGTTTCCTGAAGGATGTACAGCACTAAGTTTATCTTTTTCCATTGAATGAAGGGAAGGAAATTTTCGAAGGATTATCGTGTGTGGCTTCTGGTAGGTAAAGGGGGTGTACATTGTACAATCCAATCACACAGGATTATGGGTCCTGTTACGAGGTTCAAAATAAGGGCATGACTGTGATCCTGCATACAGCTCAAGGTATAGTTCCTACGATACATTTTAAAGGACCAAAAGTAACCACTGTAAAAACTTTCCTTACAAGATAATTGTGGCTACCTACTTGTACTTGTAGGAGGTGAGGTGATTAAAGATTATAAATCATTTTCCTGGTACGGATATTACTAAGAATGTGACAGTTTGCAGTGTGACATAACAGTTCTTCGTAATCTCTTTATATCGCGTCGGAGAATTGATCACATTACTGATAAAGTTGTAAACAAAGCATGTGTAATGCGACGTTTGTTTACTCTCAGATATCTTCAGCTTCGGAGCTACGCATTGTTTGTGTTTCTCAGTTCCACCGGATATGAATGAAACTGGCTGTTTTTCCGTTCCAACTGTAATTTACTAATGAAAATTTATTACTTTGTTGTATTTTGATACCCATTACTTAACCGTAATATACTGAAATGTTTGCGTATTTACAATGTTAATATTATAAACGTGAAAGTTTTTGCCGATGGATTAATGGATGGATGTTTGTTATTCTTTCATGCAAAAACAGATTTAGGCTCACACCATTATTCCGGTTCACACTATTACCTATATTTTTCCCCGAATCTGGAACAAATCATGAAATAGAGGTATATTAAGAATTATTTTGACTAACAATAACATTAAACTAATAAACGTTAAACTGAAGACTAAAATAAAAAAGTATTTTCCATGAAGACTCCTTGCATACTTTACAAAAGTAATTATTGAAAGCACCGCACCGGTTTGAACATTTCCAGTGAACGTAGTTAAATTATTCCGTTTACAACTGTCTTCAGCACCGACGTTGTAAGTGCTCTATAGCAATTGCTTCATCCAATATTGATCCAAGTACCTTCTAGCTTTAAAACGTTATTGGCATTCGTGGGTGCAACACTTTTACACACGAACGCTTACGAACTTCACTTTATCGGTAGAAGTTATTTATTCCAAGTTTCAATACGTTTGTTAGATCTGTATTTTTTATTATAAATACCACGGAAAATCTTTTTGCTTCTTCTAAGTAAATCCTACTAATATTATAAACGCGAAAGTTTGTATGTATGGATGTATGGATATTTGTTACTCTTTCACGCAAAAAATACTGAATGGATTTTAATGAAACTTTACAATAATATAGCTTATACATCAGAATAACACATAGGCTACAATTTGTAAACATATTGTTCGAAATACTAAACCTGCGCAGACGAAGTCGCGGGCACCAGCTAGTAGTTTATAAATCATACATACTTATAAAATGTCAGTCTTTATGGAGAATTAATATAAATAAATACATAAATATGATATTGTGGTAAACGGATAGAATATCATGCGTGCGTCGAATCGTAATTCATAGAATGGGATAAATTAAACAACGTGATCTGAGCAGTACTTTTCGAAGAACAAACTGAAGACAGCTGTAATTTAATAAGATTATTTCAGAAATTACGCAATAATTTAATCATAAATTAGTTGTACTTTCTCAAAATGAATATATTTTAATCTATCTAAAGCAAAACGATAGAGTAATATTCAAATGTAAGAATAGAGATCAATTAATTTCTAAGTTTATTGAAGAAATCCATTTTATGCCAACAAGTCATCCTAATCTTGTAACAATAATTACACGCGATATAAATTAGGCCCTTAAGATTGTGATATCTGCGTTTTAAGTTTGCGGCGTAATTATGAAATTGCATTATCAGATAAGTACGATTATGATTGTCTATAAATAAGGGCAATGTTTTCTATTCAATAAATAAGGACGGCATATATACCTACTTGTATTACTTATTGGAATTCATAGCATAGGTAAATATATATATATTTTAAATACAGTATTGATTTATTAACTGGTATACTGTTGGTTGTCCTTAAATAAATAAATAAATAAAATAATCCTTTGAATAATCTAAGAATTGAAATAGCATAAAGTGTAAATCAAGATTGACTAAAATACCTCATAAACGCATTAAATGTCATTGCGCTTATTATTCTTTCATGGGTACGTACATAAATTGGATTTCTCTTGAAAATAGCGAAGTTGTCTAGTGTTGCAAACAATTAATTAAGCGCTCCACTGATAGAAATTCTAAGTTTAATCACTCAAGCGCAGGTTATTAGCATCTACGTCTGCAGCTAACTTAAATAATATAATTTTAACTTTAGATTTTCTTTAAAGACAAGCTTTGGAATTAGTTATAAGTTATAATGTTGCCCTTCATTATCATTGACGAATCCGTGCAAGGTTTCTCAACGATAGTTAGTTTAAACAACGTTTGTTTTGGTAGTATTAAGTGCTTAGAAGATGGACCGTGGGCCGTTTGTCCCTTTAAATGAGTTTTCCTAAAGTGAAGACTTGGCTAAATCGCTTTCTCGCACTCGAAAAGGGTAGAGAGGCACTCCATCAAATTCCTCAGCTTTATCTACGAACTAATGTGTCTATGTATACTCCTCTTCAGAAGGATTGTACTCACTGAAAATAGGTCCTTAGCTCTGGTAATTGTGCTTTTTAAGTCTAAAAAAATCCTTTAATTTACGGCGTTTCTTTGTCGGCCTTTTACAATTGTGATCTTGAAAAGGTTTTCATATTAAAGGTATTCATAATCTTAATTGGTTTATTTCTTTGAATTCAAATTAATCTTAGGTACCTACAATTAGTAGGCACACTAAGAAGCTCAGGTATTGTACGGCTTAATTCTTGTCATTGACAAGTTCATAAATACCGTTGATAAATCAATGTCACTGGTTTCGAAACTTCTTAATGAATTATATAATAAATTAGTATTTAATCTATATTATGTAATTTATATTTATTGGGTAAGGTTTAACCGTGGAATTCAATGGTAAATATTACGCAAGGTAATCTTAAGTACCGGATATTTGTCATTATTTGTATTGAGTATCTATACGCGTATTGTACCTATGTGAGTAAAACCTTCATGTATCTTACCTCCTGGGTTTAAATTCTTGGGTTGTGGTGTAACGGCAGATGCTGCGCCCGACGACCTCCGTGATCTGAAACGACCACAACATTACATTAGATACACAGTACTAACACACATACAAATAACTTGTACCTCGGTCCCTTTCCGACCCAAAACTAATTTGTGATACTCAAGATGTAATAACGTACGAACGGATATATTAATACTGTCATTTGTGCAGATAAACCCAAAGAAGTTTTAAAGGTTAGAAATAAAACTAAATATATTAAATATTGGGTTACAGAAAATATAACGTTTAAGATGAGATTTGGTATAAAAATATTTCTAAATACCAGTTGATATTTCGATTCAAAGCACAAATAACATTTAAGAAATAACAAGATCTGTACATTCGCAAGGACCTCCATGTTTACATTGTGAAGAAGCTGCCATTGATGATATTAAATTGTGTGTATCGGTTTCCAATCGGATTGATCGGTTCACAAGCGTTCTCTCTCTATTTATACACTAAAGTCGCTAGAAAACTTACACGAGCTCGATAATGCTCAAATAGTTGTTTATTTAAACTGGTTTAAACTAGTTGGTTATTTGATTATAAATATTTTAATGTTTTATTATTTTAAAACATTGCTATTAAGATAAGAATTATTTTGCCAATCTGATAAACTGTGTGTCCGCAATTGCTTCAGATTGTTCTACATAACAAGTTCAAATTCCTCGGAACAGATGTGTTATTGTTTTTACTACTTTTAGATTACGATACAACTGTTGTGTTGATCATTCCAGCAAGGATGCCACGTTGGCCGTCACTAAACTAGATATAGCGTCAATAAAATTTATATAAACACAACATTTAAATACGAGGCCTCATTATGTTACCGAAAACTATTAAAAAGACCATTAAAGTTTTATCGTGAGTTCAAAACGAAGCAGAATGGTAATGGATTAACGAATATTGTAGACAACCCTGGGAGCAGTTGTAAAACCATTGTAGATCATAAACAGATCATCATCATAACAATGCTATAATTAGAAAAATCAAGCGTTTAGTGTTGTTCGGTCTGCGATGCTTGTAATCTAAATTTAGCGTCGAGACATGTGTTAGATAACTCTGCTGAGGTCATGTCAAGGCCCGATACGACACAGATGAGATTTACAACTGTTTATTTCGTTTACAGAAGAAAATTACCTATCTAACTTTAGCCATTTTCAGTTCCATTTTCTCCTTAAATGGCGAGTTTAAAAAAGGGAGTGTAAGAAGCCTCGGTATTTTACGAGCTGAATGGTCCTGAAGGTACAAAACAACATTTATTTCTATGAGTTCTTATTACAGTCTGTAATTACAGTAAATAGACGCCACAAGTAATTGAACGTGATGCGCCGTCCATCACATTAATTGGCTCTCAGTATTATGTTGACTATCTTATTCATTTAATGTGCAAGGACATCCTGAATGTAAATATTTGTCTCTACGTGAGTAAAGCTTTTTAATATCCATTACAGATTGATAAAGTGTTCAATAACTAAAGTTCGAGTAAATAATTCAGCTAAACAAATAGTTGTTGACGATTTCCATTAAGTTTTTTAAGGTTTTGCATTTATGGTTTTAAACTTGTATTTGTGATAAAAGTATGTAGTAAATAGGAATTTATTTTAAAAGGTTTTAAATTTGTTTGACGGCCGTTGTGTTTGTGATCACTTAATTCAAGTATAAATTCTAGTCAATTGTATTATCAATTGGCAACTGCATTTTTTAAATGATTTTGTAGACATTAGACCACTTTCAAGTTACTTAGTCATAGTCCGTCAGTTTTCAATCGTTGCGTCGCGTGGTATATACGTTCGACAAAATCCGCCCCTGCTGAGTCACTTTTGACTATTCATGCGTGGTATATTGCATCGCGAGTTTTTCGTTCATACTGCATCATACATCGTACGATATACGTATGTTGAAAATTCCGGAAAAAAGGCTTGACTAAAGCTTCATTTCTGTTACAAGGAAAATACGCACCTGCTTCTGCAATCGATAAGATATCAAATACACTGAATTTGTGACACGCAAAACGGGGTTTTCAAAATCGATTAACAACTGATTTCAAGTCAATCAGCAGTTCACAATTATCGACACAATAATTTCTCAAGAGTAGACAATCAATTGTGTATCATTTCACTCATAGCTCTCACATTTATATCAGTTACATATTTGTAAAGGTTAAGGGTCCCGTACGTGACGTCAGGCTTAACCTTTCAATTAGGTTTAATGCATCCTTTGTTGATGGCTGAAAATTACAGCAATAATATTTATCTATTTCGTAAATCACAATAACGGTATGATTAGTTGCGTGTTTTGGTGTGATAATGTTTATTAAATGTAAGATCGATTCATTGCGAGGCTTGGCGAGTCATGTGTCGGGCACGACGCGGCGCGTGGGTGACGAGTCGAGGACGTCAACCCGCGCGACCACCTGATTCGGCAGTCGCGTGCTAGCCTACCAGTCGCTGCCGACAGGTTTGTCATCGCGACGACACAGCTACGTCACAGCCTACGTCATCGGAACCAATAATAAATGGAGAAGCCACAATTATTGTGACGTGGTTTTGGCGTTACTATGTTAAAAGGATGATTAATTAAAACGTCTAGCGTATGCTAGTGCGGTTAGTAGAGATAAGAAATAAAAAATTATAGCAATTATTTTTTATAAAACGTTTGAATATTACGTGTGCTAGCAGAATTCTAGGAATTTTAATTATGAAAAATAGTAAGGTATTAGAACAATATCATTCGATACATTGAATCTACGTAACTCCTTGATGGACTTTGACCTTTTAATAACGTTTTTACGCAACAAACACGCCTTCTTGCAATAAATATGACTCTTATATTGAACAACTGCGTTTTTCCCACATCATGACACTATCTATGTCTACCCGTCGAAAGCTTTTAATCACACTTCGAGTGGCGCGATAAGCTAAACTTATCAGTTAATTTACAACAGGTAGTGTGTACTTAATGATTATTATTACAACACTTTATTACGGCACTTAATATGAGACATTAATAAAGTAAGTAGAATTACTTTTTGAGCACAGTTGCTTTGCGCATCCAAAGTTTCATCGATCTCAGTAGGAAGACCTTGGATATGCTCTCACGCATAAGATAATATCAACATTGATGACGGTGTCTTACACGTAAGACATGCTGCTTATACGGATATATAGGAAAAATGCAAACTCGTGAACAGTTAATCTTTTGTACCTAGTAATCTCGTGACAGAATTTCCATTGTTGAGCAATTTATGTGATGCTGGCGTGACGACATTAAGCAATAAGCTTGCCTTTTTCGAAACATTTTTGATCGATAAATATTTTCTTATGACGATGTACAAAGCTTGCAATTTACTTTGTTAGTAATGTTTTGACCTTTAACTGGATACAGTTTAAACAAATTAGTAATTAATAATTTTTATAGGTTTTTGAGTGAGTAATTGAACGGAAAATAAAATACTAGGTAATATTTTTTGGTTAATTAAAATGATTCAGAACAAAATACACAGAATACTAGTTTTGTATTTGTACTGCGTACTAACCCAATTTAATGATTGGAGTGACAAATTATTAGAATTTAAGTATTACAAATGTCAACTGATATCTATGTAAGTACATAATTAATTAGGGATTAGGAAGTAGGTATAAAATTATAGTTATTATCATTACCTACTTGTTTTTCCTATATGACATTATCATAAATTGAGCCAATCTGAAGCGGCGGTAAAATATATACGTATTTTCTTTACATTTACGCCAACGGCCATCAAAATTATGTACAGTGTGTGATGCAGATGAGCTTACTAGTAAGCTTTCTAAAGATTTGACACACATTTTTGGGAATAAAGCAGGAAATCGCAAGAAAATTCGCTCAAAGTCTACTTACTATTTATTGGTACAAAGATGGCTCAAAGCAGATAACGACAAGAGATAATATGTAAATGGACAGCGCACCTATTTTGATGTTTCGCATTCAAGGGTTCATTGGACTAATTTATGCTAAGTATAATAGAGGACAATTATTCGCGTGTCATGTTTTTGTGGTCACGAAACTACACGGATATAACGATAAAGCGTTTTTACCACGGATTTTGCTGACTAAAAGCCATATAATACCTAAAGGTGAGTTTGGGAAGTACGCACTAAAATTTAAAACTTTCCCATCGTGCAGTTTAAAAGGAAGGAGAATGTCAGCTTTCTAGAGGTTCCAGGTAGTTTCCAATTAACGTGAACGCATGTATGTAATAGCTCAAAGCCCGCTTCGCGGTTGTACAATCTCAAATTTTAATTATTCAGCATTTCGTAGCTTTAGTGCATAAATGCCGTGTAATTTGTTTTAGAGCGGAATCGCGGCTGAACTGCGAACAGAAAGATTAGTAGACGTAGAAATAATTGAACATTTTGAACTCATATAAGTCTTTTACAGATACAGTGTAGTTTATACCAGTTTAAATAGAGCGCCTGTCTGAACGTTAGCGCAAGTATGTGATACGCGAGAACGTAGAACTTATCTGTAGGATAGTTGGAATTAATATTCATTCATAAGCCTTTTTAGTGTTATTGTAATCTGGCTTCCAATGACTATCTCTCAATGGGATGTAATAATACCAATAGGTAGATACTCTTTCCTGCATACATGCGTAGGTTTGCGTCACTCTGTAACTCTGGAAGGTCGTGACGATATGATTCGTTCGTAGTAAGTGGAGGCGTGAACAGAAACAAAAGAATGACTTACTTGGCGACCGGCACGTTGGTGAGGCATAAGAAGTTGTTGCGAACACTGCGCAGGCTCGCTAGGACCTGCGCGAAGGGCGTCACGATCAAGTCTTCCCCGTGGCTGCGGACAAAAATAAACCTTATAAATAAACAGACAAGTTGCAAATTGCTACGCATACGCTCAACAAATCTTTAGGCAAATCTATAATGAAAGGAGCTAGAGGCGTTTGACAAAAGGATTCACTCTCAAAGCTGGATATTTTCATATCACTACTATGTATCTCGATCCCGGTTATATCATACCTACTTCATACAATTTTCCTAATCTCAATTTCCAAGGTAAAGTACCGTTTATTCGAGGCGAAAAGTGCTTAAATATTGTTTCAGTAAAAGGCAACAAGGGCTGAAATATAAAAGTTTTGAAGTTTATAAGACAGTCTTAAATATTTTAGTCTGTATTATACCTAGGAGATTTTTGCAGGCAGAAAAATTATACGCGAAAAGCGTTAAGCAGAAAACCTATAATATCTCATGTATTTACTTCAGAGACTTTCCTTTAGAGATACCGAACCATTAACAGAGAAAAAGGGGGAATTGATTTATTGTTTTACGATACTTTTATGAGGTAAACAGAACTCATTAGCAAGTTACCTCTTTAGTGTTCCTTCAGTAGTGAACAACTAACGACCCGCCGCGCTTCACTCAAGTGGAAATGAATGTATTACACACCTAAACCTTTAACTAGCAATTATCTAAATGTACGTGAGTTCCACACGATATTATAAAGTACCAAGCGAATACAGAGACATACCTCTCCGTAGTATAATATCTTCAAGAGATTTGATGTAGGTACAGAGAAAAGATAAACAGAAAGAAAGGTACGCAAAAAATGTAGAAGTGCCATTGAGTCCTCGATTTGAAGTTACGGTTCAGAGTACGTTTACACCAATCATTAATGTTGTTGTTGACAGGGATCAAAGGGATCGGGCTCTTTTGCAATTGATATCAACGCGACTGTATCATAAAATCAGTAATATGAAACGCTATGCGACTGTTAACCTTGTGAACGAAGGTCGAAGATATTTTAAAAAGACATAGGTGAATAATTGAAAATAATAATTCCGCATAAAAAAGTGCCAATATGTCACATAAATAAAGAAAATAGATTTTTGCATGCAGTCAGCCAATTTCTTTCAAATTGTTGTGATCAATAATTCCACCTAATTCTATTACCTTTCTAAGCCAACAAAATAAATATGACCTCATTTGTGAAAGAAATAAGGAAAACGGTTTCAAGTGGCTCTAGACCCTGTTTACCTACGCACACTCTTATTATAGAGTACAGAAAACCTGTAAATGTTAAGCCTACTTCATATTGAATACGTAGAATGTAGATATGAAAAATATTTTTTATAACTGTTACAACTAAAGTGACAAAAATAGCGTTAAGACCTATTTTACCTAAAGCAACATTTGAATGATTAAATAACTTAGGTACTTATTACTTATAGCATGGAACCTGTAAAGATTGCTCGTCTAGATCTAACTGAATTATTATTCTGCGAATATATTTTCCCCGCGAACCCTCAATGTTATTTATAGAAGGGTGTGGGCCGCAAGACGAGGAAGATACCTCCACAATTTAATACCTGAACTTGGGAAACCTGACAAATTCACTGAAGCGCGAGTACAAGACGTCTTATAGTTTCTATTTAGCATTAGGTTTGTATAATACTCAAAGGAGACGATGAATCTATTTCATATTCGATGTTCAATTAATTAGCGATAGCTTTGTATGAATTTATTAATTTGGAGACCGACATTTCAATTTCCATTTAAAAGTTTGTAAAATATTGCTGGACGTAGTTAAAAGTTATTCATGAATAACTTTCAAAGTTTGACTGGGATGCAAACTGAGGCGCATAGCAAGTTTATACTAGTAAAAACCGAAGCAGGTTGTTTATTTAGACTAAAGTCAATATTGGTTTCATTAGCGAATGGGAGAAGTCAGAGAATCTGGTTCGAGGAACTCAAAGCTTATGTGTTGAATGTGCAATGTCCTATTGAAGTTTGTAGCAATATTAGTGGGAAATTATTACTATTTGCTCTGAGAAACATCATGTAGATTGATAAGCCGCCTACGCTAGACAAGAACGCTAGCCGAGTAAACATAATGTTGTGTGCGATATTGCTTACTCAAATACTGCAGGCGTTATTACTCCGGTTCACTAAATCAAGTTTACGAATAATTATTAAGTATTGATTAAACGCTTGTAAAACATGGTATCTACGTTAATACCAACGCCATAATCATGAATTTCCATAAGACAGAGATATTGATAGTACATTAGTCTACCTACACTGAGCTACCTGGTCCCATATGCAATGTAGTGCAGCGAGATTATTGCTAACTACGCGCCATGATTCTACTGAGAAATTACTACGCGATAAACTCAATTAAACTTTGCACGACCTGGGAATCAATTCCAGGGACCTCGTGTTCAACATCATCTTGTTAGAACAACGAGGAAGTCCAAGAAACTATTAATGTCTTAAAACTTCAATCGTCAATTCGTTTGTTAATTTACATACTGTCATTTAAGCTAAACTGTCTGACTAAAACTAAGTTTCGTTTAAGCCAACAAAATAAAGCTTTAAAGCTAATGCAAGTGGCTTTGTTGTACATGTTAGGATAACTAACAAGTGCTTTGTAAGCACAGTTTAATTAATCAAATATTTAGAAGTCGCTAATTGCATCGTAGAAGGACTTGTTTAGAGATAGTTCTTTACAAATGAAAATTACTGATTACATTGGAAAATGGATGATATAAATTGGAGTGTTATTTTTGTTTACTATATTTTAATAGGTCCTCGGCACGTCAGTGTGATGCATTCGACCATAAACAACGGTTCATTGGTGTGTAAATGAATGGCATTCTCCAGTTTTCATGATGCCCATTTTTTTTCTCTGACATCCAAAGATGGTTTAATGTAATCTTTCCGCTTCACCGTATCCCTCAAGGATATTTTTAACTTAAATTTCCATTTCACGTAAATGCCAATTAGCATTATCCAACGTTATCCTCCGAATTTCATTATTTAAATGAACTCACAAAGAAAAAACAAAAGGCTGTCAATAGGTTGTCCTCTATAGATAACATCGTTTGGAATAGCTAATAAAATAATGCTTCAACAGTTTAACGTTGTCATGTAAGTTTTCTAATAAAATATGTATTCATGAGAGTAAAATATGTATGAAGAGATATTTTCGAGTACTAAAGGGGATGCGGTGGACGGGTGTTTGTTTTCTTTGGCAAGTATGTTATGAGATGTGAGATGATATTAAGAAACAACATCAGAGCGTCGCTGGGGCGGTTCGTCCGAGTATTAACTCTTATCTGTGTTTACATCGTAAACAAACCGGATAAAGCTCAAATATGAAATTGCTAAACGTGATTAAAATGTGAATCCTGAGTAAAATAAATATAAAATTTTATGTCAATAAATATTGATGCGATCCAAAGCTTTTAAGATAACTGTCTGTATGTGGGGTAAATACATAATTGACTTCATGGCCAGTTATCGCGGTAGGAATTAATGGTTTTATTATTTTTTACATTTAGTATACCTATCGGCTTCTGACGATATATTTAAATCACAAAATGTTGATTTGTTGCTGCTGGCGCTCTTCAGAGCAGCATATTTTCCTTGACAATGGTAATCTATTTATAATTTTAACGAAGAGAAGTGATTTCCTAGCTAGAGCCAAGTTCTTTCAAGATAATTTAGAAAATCAAAGCGATAACAGAAGACCCGCTCTCCGCGAGACTGAAAATCAATAATAATTTCAACTTAGGTGATTAAGGTTGTTATTTGAAAGACAGTTTTTCTAATTATTTTAATGTGATAAGTCTTCAGAAACTTGTGAAAAATTAGTGCCGACTTAGACTAGATCATACTAATAACATCAGTTTTAAAAATGAGACGTGACACATACTGGTGCATGATTTACCTGACTTGTTGAATTCTATTCAGATCGTAGAATCATGTGAGTTGACAGTCATGCGGAGGTAAGAAGGCGTTGGATTTGGCGAGCCGGTTTGGAAGCATGCCCAGTTGGCCGTCACGTGCCTCCTTATAGTACTAACGAACCACTTGGAGTACGTGAGCCGGTGAACACGACATAATTGTATTAGGCGAGACATTCTACCGCGGAATACTACAATTATGATCGATAACAATGACACGATCCACGCTAGATATGAAACCCGCCGTGTCTGTTATCCACGATCTGATGTTTGGTGTCGTACGTGCATTCTCTCACATAGGTATGCTTAAACATTTTTCTAGGAACGTAATTGAGACCATTATCTTTAATAGCAAATTCTTGGTATACTATGTTTTTTGCCCTAGATTCTCACTAAGACGTAGGTACTACAAATCAATACGGTGACGAAATCTACATCTCCTCTTACTCTTCGAGACTTAGTCTATAGATAGCTTAGGGCTTATACTAGATTAAATGAATGATTGGACTGTTAGATTCATTATCAACTGTTTTGTTCTTTAAATAAACAACAAAGGGAACTCTCTCGTATGTTTTTTTTTTTAGTTTTCCTTATTGACATAAAATGTTTTTAATTGGTACGTAATTAATCTTTATCGTGTTTCTACTTTGTACCTACTACCACTAACATGTTAGTTTATTTAGGTAGAGCTGCAAACCGGTTCAGGCTTTCAATTAACATATATGAACATAGTAGGAAGTTAGAAACACTCTCGTTTTGTCACTTTTATTTATAGGAGCAGTAAGCGCACGCATAGCGTTATCTCGAACCATTTTCAGCAAAAAGACATAGGAATGGGAAACATTTATCACATGGGACCTTTTAAATTTAAATGAGAGAGATCTAAATGTGCAGTACTTTTGTCATGAATTTGAACATGTATGTAACAAGGGACCCTCGATTTGACGAGGTCCAACTGACATTCGTAGCCTCAGTTATAGCCTTAGTCTATTAACTTTAACGAACGTCTATAGCGAGCGACCACTTTTCTCGTTTACTGCATCCTGTCCAAGAGAACTAACTCAATTATAAGGAATATAAAATAATGGCAGTGGAAGTATTTCATACTGGATATATCGGAAATGAATAGTGAATAAAATGTAATAGGTACCTAATAAAAATGGATATATCTTTTTAGGCTAGGTACACTATGTAATTGTTGCAAATATATGATATAAAATGTATCTGTTCTACATTCTATAAAAATATTTTATGTGTCTGACCCAGCTTCATGAACTACTATAATATGAAATGTCCAAATTGGATTAGCCAAAACAAAATAGGTCCTTAACCTCATTTCGTCAGAACAATAACGGCTATAGTACACAAGAAGGGAATAGTAAGTAGGTAATAATCCTTTATCCACTTAGACTAAGTACGTTCATAAACAAAGCGGGACATTACACTGCTATACAAAAAAAATAAAAAAATCTGCGGCAGGGATTTTGTTAATGGTTTTTGTTAATACTCATATTAGACCTTCACGCTGCATGCTTATTTATTTTTGATTCACTCTGGTTATTGAGATAAACGGAACTAAAATTTCAAACTACCCTACAAACATTGTAGTTCATTGATTTGTTTTCACTTACGTTTGTTATTTTTTCAGGGATTTATTTGCAACAACTTAACTTAATAGCTATCAGACCCTGAAGTTATCAGTTATAAATCGGTTGTTTTGTGTTAAAGTGCATTTTTCCTTTCAAAACAAAGTAAATAAGAGAAAATCCCAAAGGAAAAGTTTTTCATGATCTTCATTTATTTATTCTAGTTAAAGGTACCCCAAACTATTATTATTTTTGTGTATTTTTGTAAAGGTAAACAATAAAAAAAAATTTAAATACATCTTTTGGCCCATTTATTGAAGCATTTTATGGAAAATGTTAGAAGCGTTTATCTCAAAAACTGGAGTCAATTTGACCATTCTGGTATTTTTCCCGTTATCAGCACACTCGTCTTATACAAAATCTACTTCAAGTATGCCTTCCGCGAAATGACTGTATAGCAGTGTTATTTTTCTGATACTAATAAAAGGAGGTTAGTGTAATACATCCTCATTAAATATGTATGAAAACGGGCCGACAAAAAAGTTCTTCCAGAAGTATAGAGAGGAAAGTTTTCACATTCCTATTTTGTTTGTGTTTATATTCCGCGCTTGCGTATAATACTTAGCGTGAAAATAAAATTACCTCCGAATTTTTACAATAAGGTATGCACGAACACGCGCAAAGTTCCAGCCGAATTTGTAAAATTCACATTTATAGTCGAAAAACTAAAATTATATTTACTACGTGCCCCTAAAAGCATTTTTGCACACACGACACAACTATAACGTTGAATTCCAAACATTTGGTAGGTATATGTTAGAATATTAGAAGCTGAACAAGTACCTACTTTTATGTTTAGAAAACAAAAAAATCCAGACAACCCGCTACAAAGTCGCTTGAGCCGCAAAGCACAAAACCAAGTAATAAGATGAATTCAAAATTACAAAAGATATCATTCTAATTAATTTACATTACAAATACATCTCTATGTATATTTTTTCTATTCAACCTCAACAAAATTAAAATGTAGCGAAATAAACATGTCCAATAAAAAATCCAAGCTTGTTGTTTAGAAGAAATAGAATTAAATTAAACGAAATCCACCCACGTTACAGTATTGTGCTTACAAAGAAAAACGTACAAAAAAATTGAGCCAGCTGGGGTCATGGCCTTTGTAGATATAAAGTTTATTTCTCTCTAACACTGCAGTTTTGCTGACTACACTTCATACACATGATGTTTCTCTCTTTTCGAGACGAGTAATAGCTGGGTTTCGATATCAAAGGTACTTGTAACTTTCTATCGATTTAAACTTGTCTCTCAGGACTCAGCTCCAACAAAGGCAATGTTTTCTTTGTTTTACAAACTGTACGGGGAACTACGCTGCAATCTGTTCAACTAATTTGATTCTTTCACGGTAACAAATTGGATTTATCACTTTGCTTTTGTTCTATAAAATCTCAGTTAAACTAACAGGTACTGCTAGTGTCTGAAATATAATATCGGCTGCAGGTGCATACACGAGAATATGCGTTTGTCTTAAACACCCCCACACTCTGTCCACGTACAAGTTTTCTGCAGACTCATCGCTCTTATTACTTTCAAGCTTGTTTATGTTGAGCTCCACAAATACGTACCACAGGCTTAATTAAATGTCTTGCGTTTAATATACTCTTGATATTTTTAGATCCTGACTAGTCAACTTATTGTTAAACTTATTTTTAAGCGCCACTACGCAATTGTTCAATTAGTTCCAGCGTTGTATCACTTATGAAAAAACTCATAAAAGCTTTATTCTTGCTTATTCTAAAAATAAAGTGAATACATGTTCTTGTCTGTTATATTTTACTTATACTACCTCGGTACAAAGTTGGAAACATATTTTTCCTCTTTTTATCAGATTTGCAAACAGTTTTTGATGTGTTCAGAAAAGGTAAAAAAGGCTGGCTTAATATTCCGAACCATTTCAAACTAAAATTTATGGTGAGTAGTTTGGGCCCTGTGATATTCACAAATTCGAAATATTTCGTTAAGTTTACACAGCGCCGTAGCAGGAAGGGACGGAACGGGTGTATTTGGCAAGTTTAAATGACATTCTGTTGGCGCTTTCACAGTTGTTGGAACTAAACCAAAACTTCCACCAGTTGTCACCGCTTCTGCCGATAACAGTGGCATTCAATGAAATCAGTAGCACCTAAACTAGTACAAGTAAGTAAATATAGTGCCACGTCATAGAACAGTATTGATTTACTTTGAATGCACGATTATGCTGTCCCGTTTCTTCTTATCAATCATTCAGGCTGAGTCAATTTTCATAGCTGTTATTGTACAAGGGCTTGAGCGAGAAATACTTTTATTGATTTTTCGAAGAATACTGTGAACACAAGCTTAGCATTGGGTTTACTTGAAATTATCGTTGCTAATTTTATTCTTTACGCGAAGATTTTGAATTAGAGATATTATGGAGGAAAATTAAAACCTATATACTTAACAGTATAAGAGTATAACATGGGATTAGTTTGATCCGGCTAGAAGAAGATATTCGCTTGAACGCGTAAAACGGGCTATTTTCTGTATAAATTGTTACTGGAACATCCCGTTATTAAGTAAAAAACCCATTGAGTTGAATTTTCGAAAAATTTACGGAAATCACTTTAACCTTTACAAGACGCTTTATATTATGTTGATATCAGATCTTAAAGCCGTATCGATCTGCAACGCGTCTGCCGTCCGACAATCTATTTGTAGAAGCAGATAAAATACAATTGGCCTCAATTAATAAATTACAACGGCCTAAGTAAATGTTTGTAACGCTATTGTAGATCCCTTGTTACAATATTTTAAAGTTATGAATGTTGAAGAGCAGATACTTTTATCGGTTCCGAAACCTATTGTTTGGTTATTTTTTTATGACATGTAAATTATGTACATAACTACTGTTAAAAGTATTCTTTGTAATATCACTCGTTTAATTTTCAAAATACATATTCAAAGCTCTTAGAAACAACTTTAATATCCTTAATCATCAGAATTGAATGGTAGATTGGCTTCAATACAATTTCAAGTTAAGTACTATTTTCTGTATGGAGAACCTGCGCCAAATCACGTACGGACGGTAAATTGTATAAACCCTCGTTTCGAGATTACGATGCTGCGTATTGAACGCACAATTCCACATGTAAACAATTTTATTGTACGAACGTTCGCTAGTTCCTTACTCGAAGGTCAATGCTTTCCCTTTAAAATTGCTCTGTTGAGACTTCGTTGATACAGAATATATTGTAAGTACTCACCGTTTATTTGTTCAATCATCAACGCATAAAATATACCTGGGTAATATTGTATTTGGTATACGTAGTTTGCAATATGTTTATATCTTTTGTATTTTAAAAGTTTTAAATGTTTTCTTTTCATCTAATTATACAGCGATATCTCAAAGCGTAGCAATATTTTTAACCGTTTTTTTTGTGATCATTTTCTCATTTTCCGACCCATAATATTACTTTGAAATACATACAAATATTAACTAAATGTATATTTACCTCATTTATAACAATATAAATTTTCACAGCATTTTCCGTAGCTCTCAAGATTTGGCGTTAACTGTTTGAAGTTTGTTTTTGGCTTCTATTGTCTATGACCATTTGACGTAGCCAAATATGAATGTCTTTGGCTACATATAAGATCTCTTTGGATACAATCACTTATTTTAAACAAACGCATACGTGATTGAATACACTAATAACATTATTTAGAGTTTAGGATTGGTATACAAATTCGGAAAATAAACATCTTAATTAAGAAAATTGGAAACAAACATCCAACAAAGTAGGGCGTTATAAATGGCTAATACTCGTCTAAAATAAAACCCGTTGCTATGATTCCTAGCAGGCAGTCGGCAATAAATTACAATTGAAAATAAACGGGATTGGGCCGATAAACAATTGAATTACACGATAAATCACTAGAGTTGGGCCAGACAAAAATTATTCCCAATAACAGACATCCTAATTTTTTTACATTGCTTTTTCATTTTTGTTTCTAATTAAGCATTTTCATTTTACGACGAGTCTTTTGTTCAATACAAAATCGAATTTATTGAAATTCGTAAATATTTAAGTTCTTGGGTTTATAATACAGATATTGTATTATTCCTTTATTCGAAGGTGACTGTATCTCGAAAGGTTGCCTTTGAGTTTTTTTCTATATAATAACAAGATTAAGCTTTTAAGACGTATTCATTCATAGTGAATTTAAATAATGCTGAAAAACATAGGTTATTGCTTTGTATTTCATCAAATAAGGCACTAAATATAACAAACGAAAATGAGTTTTATTGTGTGTTGTAAATTATTCATAAACATTTAACGGAAACTTGAGTGGTAATTCGCTACGGGTTTATATTTTGTTTACTCGTACAATAAAGCCGGGTTTTGATTTATTCGCTGAAAAGCCCTTAACAGGTTGTCTAGAGGGAGCAAATTGGTTTTATGATTCCAGTCGTGGCCGACGGAAAGGGAAATGACGTAGACATCCTCTATAACTGAACTACCTAAATGGAAATAAGTAGGCACCTAACCTCTCCATGTAAATATTATATTTGAAAGTTGTTTTTTTTTGGGAAAACCAAACTACTATTAAGCTTTCTTTGTATAGCTAAATACAAAACCAATAACTAAGCATGATGTTCCGAATAAAAAGATGGCTTTTAAGCAAACAAGTTTGTTGAAATATCTGAATAATTGATCGTTTCAAACCAAACTTATCTTTGCATACATTTTTTATTTCTTTTGATCTGTGTTTCTGAGATTCGCCTTTAACTTAATGAATATTAAAGTAAAATGTAAATGCGTTCAGTTTTAGCTTTTTCTATGTACAGACGAGTGGGTTTTGGCTATAAAAGTTTTACACACTTTACTACAATGTAATAAAAAAAGAACAAATTGTATGTTTTGTTTTTATTGGCTATGATTTTTATTTGTTTTTCTTTGATTCTTTTTAAAACCAAACTTTTTTATCGAACAGATTTTTATTTTGCCACCATTGGTTTGATCACCCTAGTTCATGGTTATCATATGGTTTGAAACACCTTGGATTTAGAAACTCCCGTTAGCAGTAATTACGCAGTCACGTCACATTAATAACGTTTACGACCAGTATCGCATGTACGAACCCTTGTCCCGGTGGGGTTGTTTGATCGTTTGTCAATGAGTTCTCAACTTTGTTCGACTTTTAATAGGTTCGCCCGGGCCGTTTTGCATCACAGTCTAACAATTAAATGTGGTAATAAAATACAGAAATATATGGTGACTAGAGGAGAATACCACAGAGTTATAAAGCAGTGTTGATGTGTTTTGTTTCAAAGGCATAACTAAATATTTGTCTCTATGATCGTGATTGTATTACCGTTGGTGCCAATGACCAGTCGTGAATTTGTTTGTTATTAAATAGCGTGTAGTTTTAGAAATAGATTTTCTTGTAGTCGCTCTTAAATAATTCAATCGTAATTTGGTATTGATTTACTGAGTGAAAGAGTGATTCATTCAAAGTTTGTTTGATGTGAATCAGTGATATTTTGATGTAAAAATCGCTTTCTTCTATTCTTGATTGATCACAAAGAAGCTAAAGAAAACACAACATTATAGCGTACACTTAGTTACAATACTCGTGCGAGCATAAACTAAGCCTTATGATTGTTTACTTTGCAGAGAATAAAATCGTTCATTGAAAAATGTGGATTTGCTTTGAAAAGTAAAAGCTATATATAGACGATTGAACATCGATCCTATTAATTCTTCTATTCAAAGTATTGCAGAACATTTTGCTTTTATAGAATTTAAATATTTATAATGAATTGATGCATAAGGAGCCACTCAAGTTTTCTAAAACATGTTTTCATTTAAAATTCGAATCATTTAACATTGAACGGGTAACTGATCAATAATTCTTCAAAGATTATGCAGAGAACCGAGTCATCGATTTCAAATATCGATGTCTCGTTTATTATTGTGGATGGGTCTCGGTATCGGATGCCTACTCGTGTTTACTTATCCTTATATATTACGTTCTGTGCGTTCGGATAACATCTCCCCATACAATAGCTGCGAGGGGAAACATGATCGGTATAAAGGAAAGGGCATACGATATCGGCGACTGTCACAGACGTATGGCCCATTCTATTTTTGTACACAAAACAATTTTCTCACAGAACTGTGGTGAGGATTACTGAAATAAAACGTAATTTTTGGTTGAGCCTCAATCATATTTTTGCGGATAATATTTTCCTCAAATAGTAGGAAAAACTATCAAGCAACATTTATCATCAGTATTAATTTTCCTAGAAGTTTTATTTGAATTGTATATTTCGAGAATTGACATTTAAGAGATTTTTATACTTTCTACTTAATTTTCTTAAAAGAAAACCTTTGGGGAACTGACAGAATTTTTTTTGTAACGCAGCATAGCTGAACAAAATGCTCTATCTGAAATAAAAACATGCAATAAAAGCATGCACATTCAACAGACAATATTGTATCCAAGCTCATGGGAAATCCGATGCAGGCAATTATACATTGTGAAGTTTCTTTGCAATACGCTGTATGACACGAAGTTTGAAGGGCGGCGATTATTTCCCCTGACATGCCGCACGGCCTTGATGGTAAGTACTTCATACGTTTGTTATCTACGAGGGCTTGTTTCTACTGAACTAACTATCAACTCTATTACACCTAACTTCGGAATCTCATATATTAAACCGAGAAAGTTACGGCTCTTCTCGGGATTTATCTACACATAAAAGTCAGGTAAAAGTTAATAATAGAGAAACGTTTCGGCGCCTACACTAAGTACTCATATAATACAAGATTAACAAAGTTCAAAGATAATATTCACTGTGAGTATAATAATCGTTCAAAGGTATAGTAAATACGTACACTTGTAATTGAATTCAGTTTATCGCAATAATAAAGTCAACACCACAAACACTGCACTTGATTTGTGGTTTGTATGAAGATAAATTCAGGTGGAACACTGAAACAATCGTAATTTCCAACAATGTTGTAAAGTTGTTATTCAATGAGGTATTATGTTAAGCTATGTATAATACTTTGTAGACGTTACGTCCTCATCCTCATTTATCCGGAATTCTTAGAAGAGAAATGGAAGCCGAGAAAAGCATAATCATTTCTATTGTTGGTGAAAATAATAGCAGTACTTTGCCAGTACATTTTTCAGTATTTGTGTAATATTGCGGCGTTTATCTCAGCTAGACTGATAACTGCCGTACTTTTGTTCAGCAAGTACTCATGTTTGTTGACATTATAGATAGCTCGCATACATTTACGTTTCGTTCACCAATTGGCACGGGTGATAGAAAATCTGTTGGCGTAGGTCCGAGCTTGCCAATCTTATGGAAATAAGATGAAATATGTACTGTGTACCTTTGTATTGTTATAGACATACATGCGTTCCTTTGTATTTGAGCAGAAGCATGGTCATGTCTAGATGTTTACAGTTTATAATGCAGGAGTTCGCTATGTTGGCGGCACTCCATAACATACCAATGGTTTGCATCCGAATAGTCCATCATTATGACAATAACAATCAAGTTTTACTTTGTATGATATGTGTATAACGAAATATGTTATATCCACAAGTAATTCCGTTCCGTTTGTAAAATTTTCACGCGAAAGCTGATAAATCAAATCGGATGGCATATGGAATGGAAATTGATTGAAACCTGCGGGAGGACATACGGTTGCGTGAACTAGTAATGTAAGGGAGATACTGAAACAGCGGGAAACAGTACTAAACAATCGAAACCTTTCTTATAATAGAAAACGCGTCTGTTTGATGTCAAACCAAGTCCTGTTTGTGGAGTTTAGCGCCCACGGCTACTTATCCCTCAGAAAGGATTTGAGGTAGGATGTCAAACGACTCAATTGAACTAAGTAGGTAGTTCATAAGTAGCAAAAATCTATTAAACTCCATAATGGAGTACAAAAATAAACAAAGGTCAGTGTCAGTAATGTGAAGTGACGTTTGAACTTTACTTTAACAAAATGTTTGTAGAATGCTTTCATCTCTTCCATTCATTCTATTTGTAGTCAGGTAGAGCCTGCTCGTTGCACCGGCCACGTGTTCCAATTAACGCCCACTCTGTTAACTAGGCAACCAAGCTAAGCTTTCATTTTATAAAAACAATTCAATACAATTCTCAGACCTTGTCTATTTTCAGTTCGCTATATGGATTTAGTGAATTTGCCTAACGTGCCCAACGAAAAGAGAATAAAAATGAGCGTAAGCTGCAAAAAAGAAAGATTAGGCTAAAAGATTTATCAAATATTCTACTACATTAATACTTAAACATATTAAAGGGATGTTTTAGTCGTATCCATGCCTACATACATGTGGGTGTTATTTTTCTATACTTTCTGCGTGATGAAAATCCGATAGTTCTGAGTTAGAATCTTGAGAATATTGCTACAAATACAAAAGATTCTTTATTGTATCTTCGAGTTTCGACTTCAGATTAAAACTGATCGAAAACATTGCGTTATTATCTATTTTGATTCTGTATAATAGCACTAGTCAGGTGTCGTACAATCTAGAATAAATACCATAGTGATTTTAATGGTATGAAGGGTGTATTTACAATATCACCCATGTTATTTTTTTGTCGTTGTGTTGGCATTTGTGTTTACACAATCAACAGGCAATATTGGATTAATTTTCGCCGAAGTCGAAACGACCTTTGAAATCTGTGGTGTCAGCCACAGTTCAAAGGGCAGCTTTTAGCTTCGTAAATCAAATAAATCGAATCGTAGAACCGGTATGGCAGCACTGAAAGTTTAAATTGATTTCAAAGTACATCATTTTGTTGCAATTAAGATGTGACGTCAAACTGACACAAAAATATGTTATTTTTGCTACTTATTCATACACTTGATACACCCAAGTTTCTACTTTCCTCGTACATAATCTTGGAGAAAAGCGTAGGTAGATGTAAGTATTTACAATACTTATTGGCGCTTATTTATAAAGTTCAGTTGGCAATTATCGAGGAAAGCCCTTTCCAGGTGGGTGTCAATATGTACATAATTTGTATAAACTAGCAGGCAGGTGCATGAAGATCCGCTCGAGCGCTATTACAGTTAAATACCGAAGTGAAGGTGAATGCAAATTGCTATCATCTATCTTGCGCAGAGTAGGATGTACTCGTGCCTATAGATTCAACGTTTATTCTGACGTAGGCAGATGCCTCCGTGAAAATTCTGACATCGATATACAGTTACAACAATCGTAAAATCCCTTTAATTGTGCTATTTCACACAAGAATGGTTTGCGAATCTATTAGACCCCGCCCGATAGCCACCCTCCTGTTCATTCGGTTAGTCGAATATTTGATCAGAAACAATTGATTTTATAGCTTTTGCAAATACGGAGTATTTTGAGCCGTATTCATAGTATGTATAGAAGGCCATACATGCTGATTAACACCTTTCATATAATTGCCAAACAAGTATTTGTACAATACTTTTTGGGTAAATGAACGATATTTTGAAGTTACCATTTTGGAGATCTGTTTTTATGCCGTCAATCAATAAACTGAAGTGTTAACTAGTTTTCGTCACTGTTATGCAAAAGAATCAAAATGAAGCCATGATTTTGTATGTTCAGTTATTGCTTTTCTGATCGTTCATCTTCATGATAAATGTTCAGTCAGCAAAGTTTATTGTCTGCTCGAAACAATATCACAGCACGTAATATTTCATTTAAAATACTACGAAAGCGCATTGAACATAGTTTACTGCGAAAAAGGCTTCTACTTAGCATCTACGTGAAGCTTCGGACAATGATGGAATGCTTTTAACCGTGATGCATGCAAACTTTGGTCTGACCAATTAAAAATTCAGTTTGCTTTTTGGATCGCAAGTGATGGACGCTACACTTGGGACAATTAATTTACTACGTCGTGATACTAGGTTACTATATAACTGTTCCCAAATGACGTTCGTGATATTAATTGATGCAAAGAATAATGTAGATTTGTTTTAACGGTTTGAAGCACGCAGGGACGCGAGCTGACGCGGCCGCTCCCCAGAGAGTTAAGATAGTCAGCGCGCAATTACTCTAAACATAAACCGAGATGAATGTACCGTGAGCAGAGCGAGGATCAAGATGAAAATTCTTATTAAGGTTAATGCCTGTGTACATCGTTCCTACATACTTGCTTTGAGTAGGTAACTACAAAAACAATAATTTCGCAAGGAGAACAATGTTTACGTAGTTATTTTCAATGTTATACAACAAACGAATGGGCGTGATGGAAAATGTGATTGATTTACAAGTTAACAACGTTATTGTGTTGAACAATTTCATTGGAAAAGATGGAACTACTAACTAGTTTAGTAATTTGTCGCTTCTCGTCAAGGGCTTTGTTTGTGAAAATGATCGTTGATTATATTGTTCGAAATTTTACGGAGGCATTTAACGATTATTATTCTGGCGGATTAGGCTGTCATTAACGAGTTCAACTGAAGTAGGTATCACGTACTTTTCCCTCGTTATCATAACTGTTATTGGTACAAAAATCAACACATAGCCGTTTTTCCTGGTTCGTATATTATGGGAGCATAAAAGATTGTGTCGAAAATGAATTTCTAAAATCAATAGAAGAGCTTATTTTACTCACGCATCGCGCCTGGTGCGTTCGTCCCAGAATTTCTCCCAGAAGGTGGATCTGTTTTTAATTCTGAGTACGCTGGTGCTAAGAGTGCGCGGCAGCGTGCCGCCGCTGGAGCCGGCCGCCACGCCGGTCGACATGCTGTGCTCCGAGGCCGAGCTCTTGGCGATAAACGTGACTCCGGCGCCCGCGCCGCCCAGCCGCTCCGACTGGGACCCTGACCGCTGCATGACTGTCGGCGCCCACTGTCCACTGACGCACTACATACCACGCTGCACGCTACACGCTACACGCGGTCACGCACGCACTCGCCACTGACGGCCCTACCGCGGCCCGCCCGTCATCACCCTGACGTCGTCTCCTACGCCGAGCCACTTGCCACTAATGACTGTTGTTATTGCCGAGCTCAGTAAGATGACACTCGCCTACTGTTATATAAACACTCCTAGCGTCCCAGCTATGCAATGTCGATATATAAATAACAAATGTTTCAGGCTAATCTCCTATTCGATTGAGTATTCTATCACTTCGACATACATATTATTGTGTTCAGATAACTTTATCACACTTTGTCCTTATCGACAATAATATTTAAGTGAAACCTGTGTATTTATTTATAACATCATATTGCCTACGTACATAAAGAAGCAACCATATTATCACATAGTCTCCTAATCTTTTACTACATAGTTTATTGATAGTCGCTTCTCAAAAACTAAAGGTATGCATAAATGTTAGGCCTCATCCTTGGCACCGATTGATGAGCGCAGTTGTTGAAGCTCGGGCATTGCGTGCAGCTCACGGCGGCCGGGGCCAACCTGTCAGATCAGTGAACGACCTCGACAATGTCCAACCGCTCAACCGCGAATCTCAAACACTCAAATAAATATACTACACGATAAGATATTTCTCTTCAGAAAAGAAAGGTAAAAAGGCAGATCACTTCGCGTTTCAATAGCACCGATGCTTTCAGTCACATTTTAGTTGGGGTTTGAGTGACGGCAGGGGTTTGTACGGCAGAACAAGAGGTATGTGCATCGCGTGTCGCTGGGCATGGAGGTGGCGTGTCGCCGGCAGCCCGCGCGGACTATCAATGGAGCCGAGCGAGGCGCAGCGGGCGGCGTCCCACTCGCTCGCCCGCCGCCCGGCCGCCCGCGCCTCGCCGCCTCGCCGCCTCGTGCCGCGCTGCCGAGAGCGCGCGACGCCGCCCGACGATAAATTTGGCGCTAATGGAAACTGGCGACGGTGGGCGCCGGTAATCAATGTTCGACTTGGAAATCAACGGCCAGTAAGAGTATTATCAATATCAAAGACAAATCAGATATACGCCTAGGTACTTGTAAGGGTACAGGTTGAAATAATGCCGAGATGAAATGGAAAATATACCGGGCAGTGTTCGCCGTAGTCTCAGTATCGATTATTTTACATCCAAGGTGCGAGTCGCTTTCAGGTCGAATATGTTACATGTCGTGTTACAAGTGTATTTGTGATTTATTGATGATATTCATGGTACTATTTCTTTCGCGGTATAGGTACTTTTGCAACTTTATTTGTGAATTTTTCTATTTCCACCAAGCTTCAAGCTTTTAATTAACTACCTCAATTTACTTTAACCGATCACTTTAAAGTTCTAAAAATATGTTTTATCATATTTTTGTTAAAGATTCGACCGTTCTGACAGTTAAAATTATGTTGATCACGAAAATATCACTTTCATCTTTTTTGTTTTTATCAAATACCTAGTTTATTTCATCATGCTTGTTTGTGTTTTTAAAGAACCTTATGAAAGCATAAACGCTAAGTGGCATTTAAGAAAAAGGTTGTTGAGTAATAAAAGCAATGTTATTGACAATATTTTGCAATGTTATCGTATAAATAATCGTTTAAGTACATAATCCTCTTGGGGATCTACTCGAACTTTTAAGTCAGAGCTGTATTTTCTCTTTTGTGTGACGAAAATAAACCCAAGTCTAAAGTGTATGTAGGTACATATGTATTGTTACTCGATTAAGTGATTATTTGATGATACGTCAACGCGTGATTACATGATTTAAGGTGATAAAGAGACGAGCGATTTCATCAGCTGTGTAGTTACAAGAGTCTAATAATACCCACAGAGTAGACCTAATCTGATAGTCGGCTTTAGAAGATTCGGGATCGCTAAACTGTTTTTAACGATGTCCAATTAGGTGTCATTAGGGATTCGTCAATCGAGTGTCTCAATCTACTATCAATTACGACTCTGTTGGGACTTTATATCAAAACTTTTTAATGTGTTTGTATTACTAACAGGTATGTTGAACGCACAAATACTATATAGAATTTATTTATGTGACGTTCCTGAAAAGTATAGCCTTAAACATTTTGTTTATTTCAGTTCTTTATGCAGATCAAAAAATATATGTTTAGCATAGCAATGGAAATCAATCAGATCTTTAAAGTCCTTATTTCATTAACAGCGGTTGGTAAAAGTTAAAAAAAGAGATAAAAATAAACGACTGCTACTGACAACCAGCAATTATGTTGTTGGTCATGTTTACTTAATCAACAATCTGACGAGGATATTAATATTGTTATAAGTACTATGTAATAAAACATATTGGTATTTTTTCAGAACATAAAATACAGGCATATTATTTTGAAAAAAAAAAAACGAACATCTCCGAGAAAGTATCATGGATCATTAGTTCTCATCCCCTGGTAGATTTTCGTAAATTCGTTTGAACGTAATCTAATACGCATGGTTGAAACAGAGCCGAATCCAATAAAAGTCGTGTGAAAAAACCTAATTTAATTTGTGGGTTTTCAAATATTATCCTATAATGGAAAATAATCATGCTACAAGCATGCAATGTTCCAATTCAATAGTGATGTAAAAATATGCAGGTACATATCATAATTCAGTGGTATGGTTCGTATATATATCACGCTATTTGACATGCTTATTTCCTATAGTATTCTTATGAAGGCGTATATTGTAAATTTGTGTATATTGTTTCGGTTTTTTATTTCCTTTCCACTGTCGGCAATCTTGTTTATGAGTATCCGATAGAACGTTACAAATGTTTCGTTCTACCTCTAGTTACTTGACTTGTCTAATTACATGTTTCATCTTTATGTCAACTGCCTTTGAATAACGATACTTTAGTTGATCCATAGCTTTATCTATCTAGCAGTAGTATATAGTACTCTTCAAATATGAAGAGTGGTCTTTATGCTCTACTTCTAGAACAGCGTCCAATTTGCAGTTTTATGTTTTGTTCTGCTCTAGAGTAAATACGTTTAAAAGCCGACAAAAATAAAGCCCTTAGCACGAAGCCTGAAACTCCTGAAACCTGTATGGACAGTAGGAACAAACCATAGCACTACAACACACACCAACAACGAAAGCTCTAAAACAATGAAAGCGAGAATGGAGAGCAAGCCAAGAGAACTGAGACAGATTATAAAGCGGTGTGGTGCTATTATATGTGCGTAGGTAAGTATACGTACGCTCTGTCCAGTTGTGCCGCCTCGGCCTCCTTGAATCTGCAAGCAATTAAAAAATAAGGAAAAGAAAGAAAGAACGAAGATATCAGAGGACACATATCGTTATGCCACCTAAGCGGGTCAGGTCGCGTTTACAAGTATGCGGGGTCAGCGTCACACCAAGTTTGTGCTGGAGTAGTGTAGTGAGAGGCTCTGTGGGTGATGGGATGGAGTGTCCGCTCGGCTGGTGCGGGCGGTGTGAGCAACAGGCGACACAGCTGACGTCACACACAACCGCGAGTACGCATGCTGTCACCGCACGTGGCGCTTGTCAGTAAGCTGGCTACTGTTAGTCGTTCACAACATATACAGTTAAACATTTTACATAGAACATGATTATTTAGCTTACTTTGGTCCTGTGTGCGAAGCTGTGTTGCTTCGTTGATTGTTTTGTTTCATGCAATTCGGAATGCAGACAAAACCTACGGTGAGTAACATTTACTGATGACTAGTGTAATGTCTTGGTTACACATCATAATTCTTAAATGGTTTCTCCGAATATTTCTACTGCTTCTACTTAAATGATTTTTCTAACGGGAGGGTTAAAATCGGTCATACAAATAAATGAATTCAATGAAGATATTATCGGCTACATAAGTCTATTTCTAAACCAATTATTATCTATATACAACATCGCAATAATGCGATATGAAATGATACCCGACTGTGTATCGAGTAGTTTGTTGACACTAATTAATCTTGATTTCTCAACACCTTAAGTATTGATTTTAACATTGCTGGGACTATTTTAGATATTACTATAATTGATTTCTAACTTTTTAATTTCATAATCATCGGTAGATAGGTACAAACCGGAGTTTTGAGAATCATATCAAAGAAATTAAATGTTGAATGTCAAACTTTTTTCAGATGCGCAATATTAAATTGAATGTAATGCAACTATTGGTCGTGGATTCGTAATATTAGAGTCTGCTACTCGATATCTATGAATGTTCGTTATAGTAAAGCTTTGTTTGATTCATCCTATCAGAGTTCATTATTTCGAAATCGAAAGTTGAAGTCTATGTTTATTTAGCGCTAGAGTTTGTGTTCGAACGCACGAATCAAGCATGAATAATGTTGTTTTCTTAATAAGATTCAAATAAAATTGATCCAATAAAATAATAAAAGAATATTTATTGTAATATTAGAAAATGAGTTCTGTGTGGCTGTAATTAAATTGACAGTATCTGGTGACGCATGATTGTTCGTGAGACAAAAGAATTTCGATCGTCAGTTTAATATAATTGAGCTTGAGAACAATTTACGTTAAATGAAAACGTACATTTACGTCGATGGCTTTATTTGTACTCTTGAATATTTAGGTATAGCTATCTTTATTATAAAATTTCGGGATAGGGACAGCCAGTTGGTCTATGAGGGCAACTCACAATATGGACCCCTTTTACATTACTTGTATTCTACTGATTTCATTGAATTAACATGGGTAAAATGTTTCCACCATACGCAATCTACTTAGGACATGGACCATATCGATTTACTTTGGCAGAGGTTAAAAAGGTCATGTTTTTCTAAGTAAAATTAGTATTAAGTATGCCATTGACCTCTTAAATAGATATTACCGCAAGTAACATCAAACAGGTGGTCTGTCTCGAAATCAAACATCTTTTATCATTAATATAAGATCCAACAACGAGATTCACGCTAAAGAAGTAATTTAAGTTGCGCCCAATTTCGGAAATAATTCTCTTCATCAATTTGTCAATGGAATTCGAGTTACCCCATTACGAACGTATAATGAGTTCCTGCAGTCCCTTTGAGATCGAAACGGTAAAGGGCGTACCTAGTAAGGTATTCAAAGTTATTGAAAGGGTGAATCTGTAATTTTTTAATCAATTTTTGTTGGGTAATCTTTAGAAAAATATCTAGATGTGCTCATTTCGCACGTTACTAATACAACACACATTTTCCCCTTTGTGTAACTTTTCTGCATTGTGTAGCTCCTTTCATTAGACTGCAGAGTGATGGGTGATGAGGCAGAATATGCATCGTGCGCGCCTTATATTGAATTCTGATCCCATAATAATATGAAAGAGTTGCTGAGTGCGGCACAATACTGCGTCACACTGATGCTGTGAAAAATGTTCGCATCAGTTGTAATAAAAGTAAGCAGCTTATGTCGCCCACTGCATGTGAATGTACTGACGTTTTATTGAGAGAGATTATTTATATATACGTGCATATGTGATATCAAGTCTCGCATGTTCTGTCGGATCATGTCTGGAGCATGGCTTGTGAGGGCGTGGCAGGCGTGTTTGATAAGTTCCGTAGCTCGTATGAAGGCTAGGTAAAGATCTATATGTCTAGACAAAGAGGTCTTACCTTTCGCTGGCAATCGAGCTGTTCCTCGACATAGATTTGGGCGACATTTCGAAGTCGGAGTCTGAGCGGTAGAGGAAGGACTCGCGGCGCTGCGGCATGGCCTGCAGGACGAGCGCGGTGGACGGCGAGCCCCCCTCGAGGGGGGAGCGCGCGCCCCCCGCGCCTCCCGCACCACCCCCGTTTTCCACATCGAAGCTGAAACAATAGCACACAGTGATTAATATAACGCACAAATGACATGAATAGGTCTTAATCCGAACATACGAGTACATCGGCAGATAAGCTCAGATAAGACAATCGCCACGCGAGTAGAACTCGCCGTACCTCGTGTGGCGGCGATAAATTCTAAAGTACACAGCTGAATATTTATTTATAGAATAGGTAAGTACTAATCATATAAGTTCGCTTTAATATTATTAAATTAAAATTACCCCAATAGCACCGGCATTGGTATGCGTTTTAGTTTTTTGTCGAGTATTACTTATTTAGTATTTTCGCATGCTTTTCCTGCAAAGGTAAACTACGTCCGCACTGAAGGAGGAAAATACGTAAAATGTACGTGAATTGTGCAGTCACTAATGATATGAAGAAGTGATAACGTATTACGTAGTTTCTGCGTCCTTTATCACAGATAATGATAACGCTTTTAAAATAAATCGCTAATATTAGTAATTTTACAAGTGTATTTCCCAATCTTTCGAACAACCAAAGTTGATGACTCATTTAATGTGATATGATATTTAAGAATATCAATAATTGAAAGCATTGAACATAGACGCATGTTGTGATGAACCGCTCGTTTTCACAATGATGAGTATCACAGTGACATCTGCGGGAAAATCTCGGCAACTGGCTCTCGGAAAGTTTCGTTATCGCGTCGCTGTCAGCTGTTTAGTACGTATTGTTCCCGCCAGAGGTCTCTTTTAAAGGCTAGCGTTGCTATTTTCATCGGTTTCGCGCAACATTTTCACAGAATGTGTTTGTTAAATCCATATATTTTTTTTAATAACTAAAAATCTAATATAACAATTAGTTTTTAATTATTATCTGTACTTCAGCACATGATATAGGTAACATTTGAAATCCTAAACTCTAGTGTAACTGCTTACGAGTGTAAAACCTTTGTTGTTTCGCAAATAGACGGTTAAAACCCGGATAATTACGGTAATCTATCTTAATTATAAGGTCTTGGGAGCTAAATCAGGTAGATACTCTTGGTTTGTCTTACAAATGGTGAGTAATTATAGCACCTGCCGCGAGATAGCACGTAATTGAGGAATAAAAAGACAATTAATGTCTGAGTGGCTTGTAGTGTAGATTATCATCCTTACATGACCTTAATTGATGCCTTATAATTTTTTAAGAAGAATAGATACATTTTTAGAGTTTAAAAATAACGAGAGTTTCTAAAGTATGGGGCATATACTAAAAACCTGCGTGCGAAAATTGCTCTTTGACCTAATATTATTAACTGCCAGTGTCATAAAATTGCTTAGCCGATATTTTTAAGAGGATGTGTCATGGAGCAATATAAATAGAGTTTTCTTAGTTCCAAAATAACTCCACAAAAGTTGTGCGTTACAAAGAGTTCATTGACCCGCAATGTTTTCGCAGACAAAAGAAATTAACGACGTTGTAAAATAGATAGTCTAAAATTAGAACTGTATAGATCTACTGTACAGGCTTTTTCTATTAGTAGTTATATTAAACTATTTAGCTGCGAAGTATATTTTTTTACAGTAATTATATTTTAAATATATCTTACACGTAAGTACCTATTCCATCGTAAATTAAGCTGAGAATTACATTGCGTCAACAAATAAAACATGAAGTAACAATTAATTCCATTAAAAAATTGGTAACACTGAAATAAGTCACGAATGAGAAAACCAGATGGAAAATGTGGAAGTTACAGCTAATAAGTTCAAAGAAACCCATAACATATCTTATGGTTGGACAAAGGAATAGTACAAAGGACATCGCACTGGGTGCATCATTGTAAATCTCACTATGACTGCAACAAATGTCATCTTCAAGAATGTTTATTTCCATTACATCATTCTAGAACACCTGATGTCACACAATTAACAGGAAAACTGACATCTTCCGATGTTGTTTTACATTTTAATGACTTAATAACAATGACGGAATATAATAATGACCCGATTTGTATATGAAATACTATCAGAATAATGTCATACATGATACATTTATGACACATTTGTACAAAAAACAGGAAATACATGCAATATAATTTCAATCTTATGTAAATAGCATACTGGTTAATGTTTTGATGACTTAATTATAATGACGAATAGTCTAAATAGCCGGTTTATGTAATTACTGTGACATAAGTTGTTTTTCGTGGGAAATCATCCAAATTCCCGCTGTGGGTGCAGCGTGAGGGAGTGTCAGACTCTTACTGACTAAAACCCACTATGCTCCGTCCTGAGCCCTTTATGTACCAGGGCCGCGGTAACGTTTTCGAACAATCCCTCAGCCCCGGTAGGCTTTAGCCGTGGTGGGCCCCACTGGAGTTTGCGCTGGGGTTTGCTGACTCTCTAAGGAATTATGGCATAACCTCATGAGACGTTTATTGGCAGCCGAAATTAGCGTCATTATTTAGTTTTGCAGAATGCGCGTTCATAATGATAGTGTGGTTTTATACTTAAAATACCTATGTTTGTTTAATCAACGTAGACAAATATGTGGCGTGCTTATGACGATGAAACGGATATAACACTTATCATAGTAGGCTAAGATACAAAGGATTAAACATTTTAAAGCATACATTATGTAGAAATAACAACCCTTTATAAAGTTAACGTCTCTAGTAAAAGTTTTTTTAACAAATCTTTATACTATTAGCTTATTGCTTTTGAAGAGAGTAGAGACTCTGTAGGGTTTTCAGTATTTTCTTTGACTATATTAGTAGCAAGTAAATATAAGTGGTTACTTCGACAATTCATTTTAATTCATTTATGCCAAAAAATAAATGATATAAATAACGTTTTCATAAGGCAGGTTTTCAAGAACTTGTACCTACATGAAATCGGGGACTGTATTAATGAGAAGTCTGGCATAACAACAATTGACATGTCAGCAACTTACTTATCAGTATCTTATTTATAATTAGAATCAAGTGTATTTAAAATACCTGTGCCTAGTTGGGACTCAACTAGGCACAACCCTTAGGCAACCAACATGTAAATATTCTATTTGATAATATTGTATCTTAATATAAATACACATGATAGGTATCGGTGACATACATTCAAGGAAATACATAAATAATGCAAAACGTATTTCGTGCTATATGAATAAGTGTATGTTCTATATTTTCAGGACATTTTCTTTGTGAAATGAGTTCTCGGGAAAAGCTTAAGTAATTTGATTACAAGCACAATTTGACAAAATTGTTTACAATTATATAATTACTAAACCTTATTCTATTTAAACGACTAAGATATCTGGACATCCCTAAAAAGAACAAAGAGAAGAAAAATCAATTTCTCAAAATAAGGGCGCATCACACGTGTAATTTCCCCCGAGCTATTTATATTGTACCTGCCAGTGGTGCGTCTCCGTGCGGACACTGGCGGCCTCCGCAGCGGCCGGCGGGACGCGCCCCTCGCGCTCCAACGCCGCGGCGCCTCGCTCCACCTGACCACATGCCTACCCGTCAGATGCGACCACCAGCCAGCCAGACCAAACCCATCATTCGATGACTATCAGCTTTACTTTACATTTTATCAGCCGTAGATGCGGGGACGACACGTAATGACATTATACGTGATAATAACGTTAAGGGTCGGTTCATATCTAACGGAATATGCGTCGCGTATTATCGGTCGCGTAACGCCAGAACTGACAAATATACGGTAAAACATTCAATCATTCACACATAACCGATGATGCGTTAGTGCGTCGATCATACATTTACGATACGCTCGACGCATTTTCCGTCAGATATGAACCGACCCTAAGAGCAAAAATCTGTCACTGGGCTACTGATTATTAAAATTAAATTAATTGGCATTTTATCATAGTAATTTTTATGTAGCAGATACAATGTTGTAGGAAGTAAAAAGGCACTTAATAGCTCTCTTTAAAATTAAGTTTAATTTTCCCGTATGCTATCAATTCTGGCTAATTTGTTTACTATATGGAGTTCTTTCTCTGCGAGCGCTTTCCTATAGGCTGAGTGACTCGGTTCGCGGTAAATAATTGGAAGAACTTAATTACAGAGCATGGCAACCGACGACGGTATAATATAATTACGGGGCAGTAGTTTGTCTTTAGGAACGGTAAATAACACCACCGTATTGTGTTTTTGTTCATTCATTTTTGGATATTCGTTGGATTATTTCAGTACGTGTAATTAAAATGGAACAAAAAATAATAGGTTAAGTGAACCAGGAAACCAATCTACATATATACTGTAAATATATAGACTTCCCCAATTATACGGGTATTTGTGTTATTTCGTCTCAAGTACATAATATTTTCAACATTTTAATATTCACATGTGATACGCACGAAGCATATTTCCTAGATACCTATGTCACCGTCATACATATTGACATTTTTGAAGTTCTGCCAAATGTATGGGCGATGAGCTACTGCGCGGATTACACGTATTCTGTGATAACACATAACACATTAGACAATAAAATATATATTCATAGAAGTAAAGATGAATGTGTTATGTAAAATAAAGAACAATTCTAAGGTTTTTCTTCCTGCATTTCTACCATGCTCAAGCTTTATTTTTCATATATGTGCATTAACGTACGCAGTCTCATAGTCGTAGTACTGTTGCTCATATCACACTTCAACGCTTGTTTACGAAATTTTCTCCAATGTTCGTTTATTATTGGTTTGGGACCGTGCCAAAGTAACTAGATGCAGATTTAAAACCACGTGTTTTAATGTTGATTCGAAATATTATTTCTTATCAACGCTTATGCCCAGTGACGAGATACAAATTGACATTGTATGACGTACGTTACTCGTCATTGCTATCGATGATTATTATCAACAAATAAATAATTGATAAAAATTCGGATATTGTAAAATAAAGCTGCATAGGCAATAAGGAAAATGTGTGTCAGCAGCAAACAACAGTAACAATTGAAGGTTCGTAAAAAAACATTATAGATCTACCTATACGATAACTATACGACGAATTCGACGAATATATTCGTCCGTCATGATTTTCAAATTTCTAGGGATTATAAATCCGGTGTCGGTCTTTGACGGAAAATCCAAATGGATTATTTTAGCTGTGAGACTATATTTTTATTATATAAACTTAGTCATTAAAATGTATGAATTATTTTTGAAAATGTCTGGAATAATAATTGAATGACTCAATTTCCAAATAATGTATCTATGTCGTTATGTGTTATTAGTAAACGTGTGACCCTATGCCAAGTTTTCTTTATATTTAGAACACAATGTATCATTCATTAGTGCATCATTTATTGCTGTCACAAAACCACTATAATTTAATATATGGAGCCGTAGTCGTACAAACAACAGTCGTATGTATACTTTAGGAAAATTCGAATAGGCTAGTTTCCTAAAAAATAATAATTAGTCCGTCTTGTAGATTGTCCAAAATTAAGTGATACGTATTTTTTCTTTTTTAAATTGGATCAGAACTTGTTAAGATATAGCGTGTTAAAGTTGAGTGTGACGTCACAAGTTGCTACAATTTTCAGGACACTGTGACGTAAAAGGCCCCCACTCCTAATTTTTGAAGCGTATTATCTTTGTCATTTTATGTTTAATTAAAAAAAGAAAAAATACGTATCCAATATTTTTTGATTATCTAAAAAGCGGACTAAATATTATTTCATTATTTCGACCCTGGAAACTACCCTATTATGCGTACTTCTCATCCAATGAGAGAATACAACGATCATGATTCACTGTACAAAATATTAAAATAAATTTACAAAAATTTAGTACATTATCAGCGATAACTACTAAAGTTTGACAATTTCAGGTGATGACAGTACCTACTTGATAAAAAATTCAATGAGAATTCTATAAAATTGTTGCAGTCGAACAGTAACAGGGCATTTCTTTTATAAACGTTTGCAGTCTAGATTGTTATCGAAAATATTATATTTGGCCTTATGTTGCCACCGCAATTTAAAATTTCTTATAAGAAAAATATGTACCAATAAATTATAGGTATTCGAATTCAACACTTAGTACTCATTGTTACCGTAAACAGAGTTATAGATACGTCTACGTAAAGAAGCTCAATTTCTCGCTACATAAATTTTATTCCAAGTACGTCTGAATAGCACTGAAAATCTCCAGGTTTCGCGTCAAATATTGTTCTATAACAAAAGGAACGAAGGTAAGGTTGCATCATGCGATGTTGAAGAAAGCCTTGCTCTTTGAAATAGCTTTCGAAATATAATTTCGTGACTAGCTTAACAATATTTCTTTGCTATTTCATACAATGTTTTATGAGTTTTATTGTCGTATCCTCTTTCATGTTAGATCTTTATTTGAATTTGATACTGAATTCAAATATTTTACTGGACAGGTTCATCAAAGAAATTACATATTCGTGGCTACAGGTGTATCATTAATTGTGTCCTTGGACGTGCAAAAATGTATTATCAAAGGGGTAACCGCCAGTTAATGCAGTCGACCGTACATATCATTTATGTACGATAACATAAATATAAGCAAGCGTATCAATGTACTCATACACTGTGCAGATTTTAATTAACAGTTACCTGCAGATTAAAATCAATAAAATGTATATACCTATGTAGGTACATATCTACATATGTATGTAAACTCGTACGTCATTGAAGATAATGAAATATCTAATTTACATCAATACATTATCTAATTCTCATCAAACGATTTTATCGTTTACTTATGATTAGTGTTTTATAGTGTAATACGTTTGAAGTACGTAGTTATATTTTTGAAAAATTCCACATATTACGATGTTATATGTATGATATGGTAAATAGATACGACTGTTGTTTGTAATCAAATATCCCTATGTTGCTTGGTGACGGGACCTCTTGACATGGTCGCCAGAGCTGGTCTGGCTGGAGCTGGTGGTGGTGGTGCTGAGCGTGGAGAGGTCGCTGGAGGCGCGCGCCGAGCGCAGCCGCGGCAGCACGGGCGCCTCGTCCGCCTCGGGAGTCGACGCCGCCTCGCACGCCCAGCCCAGCGCGCGTGCCGCCGACCACACCGCGAACACGAATGTCAACATCGTCGGCGGCGCCCTAGCGAGCCACGCGCCGCCCGCGACCCCGGCCCGCTCCCCAACCACACAATCGCGGAAACCAAAACATCGGTCCCAGTTCACACTAACATCTCTTAGTACAGTCACTTCAAATACTCAATCACTAATAATGTATTCCATGGATGACAACAGCATGGCACATGGGTAGCACGTGCAGCGGCGCGCGGTGCCGGTGCTGGTGCGCGCTTCACACGCCCGCGCGGCTCGTACTACACTGGGCTCGTCGCCGAGCCGCCGACACGCGCTCTATACTATGCACTTGTGTTATCGTCATTATTGATAGTTATTAGCTTGACAACCACACGTTCACATCATTAATGTGTAAAACATACACCACTTTAACGATTTCGCGGCAGGGCAAGCTAAACATTGTTTGCGATTATTGTCACATGGCCGACCTCTTGACAGATCGTCTTATTATAAAAACACATCAATTCGTGGTCGAAGTTCACGTTACGAACTGTCTCTTGGAGTAGAAGCGATCGTGCGTGTAGATATTATTATGTGCATCGCGGACGGCGTGACGCGACCGGCAATGTTGACGTTGCGCGGCGCGGGGAACGTGAGCGGCCGACGTCACTCACTGCTTGGCTCACCCGCGCCGCCACTCACTGAAAGGGCACGTTCTATATTTATATGTGACCCACAATTACATCACTGCTTGAAAACAATATCAGTCCGTCATTTATTCGTCCAGTTTTCGACACGATATCACTTGTTGCACGCGCGTTCCGAGTCGGCAGCCGTGCCGTGTCGCTGCAAGCGTCGAATCGATCACGACGGCAGTGTCTGAGCGGATGTGCGTGTCAAGGTGTGCAGCGCGCCGGTAAATCGTGTCGACGTCGTTTCGGACAGGAGCACCGTCACAGAGCATCCTGCGGCTGCCCGGCGGCCATGTTGGCACCGCCATTTTACCGGGGGTCGAATGGGGCGAGCCGCATGCGTACGCCGGCACGCAACTCTTGTGTAGGAAATGACGCAAGTCACCAAGCCGCCAAGCAGAAGTGGTGCTTATGGCCCTCTACCTAAGAATCACTTTCATGTACTATGCAAAGTGCGTTCGTTTATAGGTCAAGCGAAAACCTAACGTCTTCACTGAAGCTTGCTACGAATCACAACCACTGAATTCGGTTTAATACATTCGTAAGGCTTCAAAGATTACGTTTTCAGCGATAAGAGTAACGTTTCAGATTAATTTAGATACCTGACAAAGATACCATAGTAAGTATGGCATATACTTTCAGTACGACCTGAAAAAATGCTACTGAACGGTTGTGCACCGAAGCTATCTTTCAGCGCTACAGTCTCAACAATCTGCCGCACAGAGTACCCTGTAGGAACATTACAGGAACAGATATAGTGCAAATCTTTACAAAACATTATGAAACTTACATTGAAGAATGCATTTTACTGGTCCAGAATTGCAAATACCAATTTCCAATATATTTTCATTTAATACAACGACAACTTCAAAGCCATCGTGAAAACACGCAAGCATTCTATGTAGTTTCGCTTACGTTCAGGAATGTAGGTGACTTAAGTAATTAGAAAAGTGTTCGCAATACAAAGCAGTTATATTTTATTGGTTTGTCACGTAGGTCGCGCCGTGAACTTGACCGGCGCGCGCTGCCCTTCGCGCCGTGCACCCTACATCACATCCGGGGAACATTTGCATTGATCTTGCATAATAAGAAAAACAAACCATAAAAACAGTTTGCGAAGGCTTGAGAGAATTTTCAATTGACTCTAGTAAAAGTTTGATGTAGAACGTTTTACATACTACAAGATTTATGTATGTTGTGCGCAAAAAAAAAACTGGTGGTACAGAATCATTAACAGAACATATCTGCATCATCATCAACAAAATTTTTTTTTCAATCTTTTGTCCGCCCTAAAATCAGCAAAATATGGATACTAACTATTCTTACGCGCTTGGAGCAGCGCTCGCGTCAGTAAACCGGTTTCGCGTTGCCGCCGTGCCTACTATGACGACTGTGACCGTACAATTGGATACAAAATAACCATCTTTCGATATCAATAACTTTTCTTTTTTGTACTAAAACACGGCAAAACAAAAATATACTTATCTATAAAACTTATTTAACTATAAGTTAACAAAGTTTGCTCACTGGATAAAATTCATTCCTGTATAATGGTATAAATTGCAGCATTTACAACATATATAAGATGTCTAAAGACACAGCTGGAACCATTATTATGTAAACTATGAAAACACGTACTCATTGTAGAGAACAACGTGCCATTATAATAGACACCTGTAATAGAAATACATCGATCGTTCTTACAGTAAACAGCCCTAAGATTGGCAGTGTATATTTCACGTGAGTCGGCACAATACCGTATTGTGTTCCTGTTACCTTGGTTTGTAATGGCCGGCGGCCTGTCTGCCATATTATTACGCCTGTGGCCAAAGATAATTACTGTGGGAATGCACGTAGATGCAATTACGCCGTACGTCCGAGGCTGATTGTGCTATATATTATGAATGTGCACTACAGCCTACAATATGCATACTGATTTAATTAGCTGAGAGGAATCTTGGTAAATCTGATTATACAACATTATTAAGTACCTATATACCAAACCTCATAGTATCTATAGCTGACTCAAACAGATTAATTTTAGCTGTTTTTATGCCTATCTCCATCTATTTACGATCGTGACGCTAGTTTCTGTTTATGAGTAATCGAAAATTGTTGTGGTGTAATATAATTTTAAAGTGGAGAGCTTAGAGATTCACAATAAATTATATTGATTTATGCACCTCAACGCGTATCATCACATGTTATTAATTTGAACTATTATATTTTAACAGATAAAGAACCATCAACATTTTTGAGAAACAAAATATACTTTGACATATTATATAAGACACATTGCACCGACCCCAAATAAAATTGGTAACAGGGCAGGAAGAAGAAAGAAACAATAGTTATTTTGAGGGTGCAAAGCAGCGTAAGCAGGAAGTCTCTAGAATTTAGGAGTAAATACCGATTATCCTGTTTACTCTCTTTAATTGAGGCTTGGGTTTACCAACACTCATTTAAAGACTTAGGAAGGAAAAGCATTTCGATTAGGTACTTATTAAAATTAATAAACATTTCCTACCACAATAAACAAAACGATAATAGGTACTACATTGATAGGTATAAAATTTATGTGGAATTTGTATAGAGATGACGAAATATCTATCAGTTAAAACAAATCGTTTATGAAGCGATTTGCACGCGATAGCTGAATAACATCATTATGGAACGCTGCGAACTATCACAGTACGCAGTCATTGTGTATTATGAGAGGTTAGGAGTTAATCGCATTGCCGACGAAGCCCATTAGGATGCAATTACCCACTTGCCACCAGAGCTCTGTTCATCACACAAGCCGCTGGGGAACTCCTTACAGCAGCCGTTAGATTGCTTTACTTGGTATATGTGCCTATGTATAGGATTAGGTATCGCTATGTGTGGTTTTAAGACGTCTAATTAAGTTTTTTTTGAAATGAAGAATCATTTGAGGTTTCTTGCAAAGTTGAATGAGTTTTATACTGTTTTTGTGCACTCTGTATTGTCTTTGTAACTTCAATAATTTGCCTTATGGTTGGTTACATACTTCAACCCACTTAACGTTTATGTAGAAGTTAATAATAGTATATATTTAAGATAATAATGCCAGTCAAGTGTATTGTGTTATCGTGATACAATTCAAGCAAATGCGCAAGTTTATTGGAATGTGCTAAAGTCTTGATGATAAGTTAACTTGTTGATAGGTATTTGATGAATCGAACATACTCGTATTTAACAGGTATATACAGATAATTATTATTATTTATTTAGCATTGGAAAAATAAACTAAGCAGCATAACCCAGTTTCAAAAACGCTAATTACAATTAGGTACTAAATAAAATGAATTTTCCAATTGGTCCTTCGTTTTTCATGAATATGCAGTTAAAATCCTGAAATGTTTTAAGTAAAGGTGCTCTCGACCGCGCAGATGGAAATAATTGGTCCTTGTGGATTTCAGAACTTTACTAGATCTTTCAGTGTCGACAGTTTTAAACTGACTGGACACCTTGAAAACTTTTTGTTGTTTGTTTTATTTACTGGATCATACTGGTTTCATTTATAGTGTGAATAGTGGTTGCACTCGCAGTAATATATGACAAATGAATTTTGAATATTTACTCAACGTGTTAGAAGTATGTAAGGCCAATATTACATTTATGAAGTGGCTATATTCGTACAAAACATCTCTAAACATAACATATTGACAGAAACACCTAATTATCACTACATATAACTTCAATATGTACAACTAATTATCGATTTCACGTTATAATACCATTTACGAGTGAATGGAGTTGACAATAGAATAAGTAAACTGCTGAACAATTCAACAAAAGACACTTTTACTTGTGTACACAAAACTATTTGGTATTTTTAACAAAGACTCGTTTAGTATTATATTTCATGATTATATAGGTAGTAATTTTAATTAAGTATAACTTGAGGATATAATACTACCTATATTTTTACTGATATTATCTTTCTGATAATAATATGTCGGAAGTACCTTTCAGGGTTTCAGGGTTTGAGAGACCGCGTTTAGCTATAAATGCAAAATCGTATAAAATCACACTGAAGTAGGTAAGGGTCAGACAGATCTAAATAATATTGTACCCTTTGACTTTATGACCTATGTATTTTGATGAGATCCCTTTTTGATTTTCTTAAAAATTCGTTAGGGAGCTAGAGCTACATTTAGCGTTTTAATTGTATTTTAATTGGTGTATGGTTACTTAGGTCCATAAATATAAAGATGGCGACGGTGCTGTCCGCTTCTTATTAAAACCTTTTTGTACAGAACCCTAAAATTTATTCATTATTTAGCGTCGGATTATACATTCCGCTTCAACTTCGGCCAAATTTCGCTCCGGTCGAACACTTTTATTAGCAAATTTTTATGAAAAAAATTACGGTATATTCATCCATATTATTTCTTGATTGGAGTTTGAAATATTTTACCATAATGTCTTCCGCATTTCCTCAGATTTTATTTTTTCGGGATATTTACGGTGGAATATTGTTTAGTCAGTAATAGAGTAGCGAACGACATCTAGCTACCCTTAACGTGAACCTTATGTAAAAGCTACCGGTGAGCACCCTCCCTCTGGCCTAGATGTCTGTCACTATCGACAGAGGGCGGGAGTATCGTTATACCTTTTTACTACGATATCTACGATGCGTAAATATTACAACATCATTCAACACACAGATTTTCAGTAGAGATACAACAGTGGCAAAAATATAGCCAATGATTGTCATAGGTCAACACGCTGAAACAAATGAAGATGTTTGATTTTTCCCATGAAGTTAATATGTGACGGTATTGCCATAGTTACCGGGTGTGATGCGGGTGGTCCTCCTGACTGCTACTCCGCTTCCTCTTGCGTCGGAAGCACCAGTCCTGGCCCATCGCATCACAGCGCGCGCGCCGCGAGCCGCCGCCGCCCAGGGCTCGCTTCAGGCCGTACCTTCCATACGCTAAATCACGCACAACCTTCGTTTGTCACAGGAACACAATATACCATCACATGGTTTGATTTCTTTCCTCCTTCAGGTACCACCTTTCGCTGTAGTTTTTGTAATCGTTGTATATATTTCAAACTTTCATTGTATTTATATGGGTTTTGTACGTCGTTGAGATTTCTGTGGTGTTAGAACTTTTTTTATTGGTTTGTGTTTAAAACGAGCTTCCAAGTTAATTCTATGTAAACGAAAACGTGTTAAGTTTTCGGGTAGTTGACCCTAGTTGTTATTGATGTGACGTGACTGCCGATATTTTGCTGTGATGGTTAATGAAGTTTTGAACGCTTCATATTCAAAAACTTTGAAAAATATAAATGTTACGCGAATATATGTTACTTATTACATGACGTATACCGAAAATAGTTTACTAGTAATGTTTTATTGTTCCGGTGGCATATAAAATATATTAGTACAATAAATGAAAACGTTAGCGTTGTTACCGCTTCAACTCATTTACAATTAAGTTGTATATAAATGTATAAACAATAAACAAACCTTTCAAGAAAGGCAAAGCTTTTACAAATACTAAGAACCCTGCTGCTATAGAGCTGCTTTACAGCTAATAACAGTTATTATTGAACTGAGCTGAACTATGATGAAGCTGATTAATGTTCTAGTTAATGTTTAGCTCTCAGAAAGCCAGGAGGAGGTATGTTAGTGAACTCCCGGCCGTTCCCTTCCACAACAGAGGCGAACCAAGCTTTTCCATTAACTTGCAACACTTCCAAGTACTTAATCTAAAAACAATTTACCGCCAGTTAATGGATAAAAGAAAGTACTTCGCAAGTTCGCAATAAAAATAAAGCGGATTTTTTTGATGGTATCCTAAGTTTTGATTGGTTAGATGCATTTTAATAAACAAGTAACAAGAGTTCGATGAACTCCCCGCGAGTAGTGCCTATCAAGGAAAATAAACATTTGAAAAGTAACTGTAGGTACTGTTTCTAATGAATAATTCTATTTAGAAACGTTATTTTTTCCTGAAAAATATTTATGTTTTTGTATTTACTTGTATACGGAGCAATGACATTTAAAACAGGAAATATAATCTGAGCCTTTGAATCCGAGTGGCGAAAGAAATTTCGGAATCGAATCAGAATTTCCCGAGGTTATAATTTAAATGGGAAACGTGATAACCTCTCATCAGCAAATGTTTGTTCAGATGACACAATTTTTCCACTGATATATTCCACGTGCAAAAAATAAAGAAAAACCAGATTTTGAATACCTATGGAACTTTTCCCTAGTATATTGGAGTCTGCTTCTAGTCTAACAGGATGCAGCTGAGAACTAATGTTTTACATTGAACAACTGCCTATCTGACCTCCTCAACCCGGTCAACACAATACCCCTTGGTAAGACTGATTGTCAAACTTTCTAGTTTCGAAAATTGATACATTCATACATATTTTCAGGCACTTGAAAAATACGAACGTACCAACGTCAGTATGAACAGTACACCATATTGGTACAATGCTTGTTTGTAAACATTGTAGTGGGTCTTTAAATCTTTGGAACATTACATAAGTGCATGAAACGGGCAACACATGCGCTCAGTAGTACTACGACCACCTTGTTGCATCTACGAGTACATGCGTAGGACTTGGCACCTTTACACAACAACATGTTGAATATCAAATGGCTGCCGAAATGCTTGCACGCATTTACTATGCATTGGACCTAACTATGCGGTTCCAGTGAGAAAAGTGCTCTACTTACGACTTTACATATATTTGTGGTCGTATCAGTCCGTAGTTGAATATACATACACATTTCAACTAACATTTTTGGCTTTCGATACGCGAATTGTTTGGTCAAAACGAATGCTTTGTTTTGTTCACTATAGACATGAACAACTATGGGGGTATTTTGTAGTACCTACGTTGTAAAACGTAGCCCATTTCTATCAATTGTCGCTGCTTGTAGTGTTGAGTTATCGGAGAAGTATTACATTTTTGTTTGGATTAGTGTGCATTATCTAAGAGTACCTATGTGTATGTATATAAAGATTTACTATCTACGTCTCCTATAAATATCTATATCTAAGTATTTTGTCTTATTATGAGATATCAGCAAAAAATCTGTTGAAGAGACATATTATCAGAGTTTTCCTACCGTGGCTGTCAATAAACAGTGTCAATGAAGATTATTACAAGATTGTTATCTGAAATATTCAGCGCTTTCACACTAGAAGATTTGTCGCTTGGTGTTTTACGCGCGAAATATTACGAGTGACAAAAACCTGTCCCGGGAATTCACGTGTCATCATTTGGATGTCAATTGTTTGCTGTGGCACGTATACGGACACCATCCATACAATACGCTCGGAAAAACCGAGAGGAAAATGCGCTTGTGGGAAAGCGTACCTATATATCAATGCGTTTGTCTTAGGCTGCCCCCCACTTTCGACAATACGCTGATAGCAACGGTGCAACGCACATATCCGACAAAAAGTCGGCCAGAATTTTTTTGTCAAAACGTCCTACAAAAATCGGTGTGATTATCTATCCTACAAAAAGTCTGCCGTTAGCGGGCAGCCATATATGTTGTTGTTATTTAATAGTATTTATCATTTGAAAGAAGTAATCTTGATATTATTTCACTGCTGTATAAACAGGTGATACACATCGCATCTGATATATCTACTCGAGTACAATAGAGATGATCTGATGTCTCCTGCGATAACTCGGTAACTGACAGCTAAAATACCTTTTTTAACTTTTTGTTAGGTCAAAAGCAGAGCAGCGTGATTTTAGTCATACAAAATTTTCTGTTAAATTGTCTTATTACAACTATGTATTCAAACCGTAGAAAATTGTAATTTAAAAGTTCAAATTTTATATTGTTTGTTTTTTTTTGTATACAAAATGAAACCTATGAACTCTAACTTAAGAAAAAACAGTTTACTTAACAACCGAAACACGTTTCTTCAAAGTAAAAAGCGTAACATTGTTGGCAAAAACCAGCATTGTGCCCAAGTCTTTATTGAAATCGGATCTTGTACAAAAGTATAAATCTTATCAAAACATAAAGAATAGATCGCGGCTCCTTTGTATTCGCAAATACGTCTGTTTGGAAAGTACTTCTACACATAAGATACATATTTTATTTACTGCCATGACTGTATTTACGTAATGTACAACTTTTAAATATTGTATACCTACTTGTTGAAATATTCATATCCTACATTATGCTTGTGTGCTTTACTTAGGAGATATGTAATTTTATTTATAACCACAGAAATAAGTACCTACATCGAAGTAGCGACATGTTTGCAAATATGTGTTTTAAAATAATGTCTTATTAAATGTACACTGTTTACAAGACATTTTATAAAGTCTTCTAAATGCTACCTATAAATAAAACTGATACGTATGCTATTTACTATTCCATGAGATAAATGTAAATCTCATATTTTCCTCCTGAATGCCTGTTATGATCTCACATAGCGTAAAAGGAATATATGCATGTAAGTACGACAGACATAAAAAGCTAGCAAAATCCCCATTTTACGGAAGATATCAAATGTAATTTGAATAAACATATTTGTTAAGTGTACATCTACATAAAGTAGAATACAGACACACTCGAGGGTCCCTTTGTATCCAACAGTATTCAACTGTAAGAGACGGAAACACGAAGTTTCCTCCTTCAGGGTCTTCAGATGTCGCAACTTTTTGTAACTTCACATTTCTTTATAGTTGTACTTTGTCAGATTTCCTTTGAAATCACAATACAGGCATAAGTATAACAGATTTTGAAAATATTTCCACAAAAGACTCAAATATTTTGATTCAAATTCTCCATAATGGTTAATGTAATTACTTTGTAGTGCAATCAATTCACATCACGAATTTAATTAAAATTAATTAATACAAAAATAGCGTGGGATGCCGTGAGCAACAGTGATGTAAACATTTTTGGGGAAATGTGTGTAAGTAGACGTTAGATAAAAATAGGTCGGAGGATGCTTGAGGATATATCGCGTGGCCAGTGCTCGCTGAAAAATATGTAAGGCCAACAGTCAAGGGGTTTTAGCGTTTGTTAGCCAAAGGCAGACTATTCGTTCTGCTTACGCACGCACAAACATATATATACAGGCCCGTCTTGAGACTCGTAATAAGCCCAAGGGCAATGTGGAAGGAACGAAATTGGATAGAGTGATGAAACGAAAGTCGTCTCTCGTACCGGCAAGAAAAATATTCATGTTTTATTGAAGCTATAAAGGAAGTTTTGTTGCGATTTGAATAAAATGTTGTATACCAGAAGGAAATATTCAGATCTTAGCTTAATGATTCCTATGGGAATGATAACGTTGTTTTACTAGTTCATAATGATGCCATTAGTTCGGTGTACATACAGTAATTTTGAATTTATGAGCACACTCTGTTGCCTGTGTAAAATAAACAACACAGTGGGACCGAATACTGTTAATCGTAGCTGATGGCTCTGTTTAATCTATTAATGTATCGACGTTAGCCTCCCTCGAGAAATGTCCTAGGAAGTAGCGATAACCCCATCAGGAATCGTTAAGTGGTTTCGACATTAACCCCAACAGATACACTGGAAGACTGATGGCGTACGGGGACGTTATTTACTTGATAACAATGTATTTTAAACGAAATTGTAACTGAATTTGTTAAAAAATAAACAGCTGTGTTAGGTGGCAAAAGATTATGTTTTGTATGGATGATCAATTGTGAATCAATTCATGTAAATGAATACTACTTTATTTATGATTCAATAAAGGTAATGTCGAAGTAAGTATTGCTCCATTTTTCAAATTAGTATTGTAATACAATATTGATTATAGTAGGATTCATTCACAAGCGGAGTAAGTTTCTTGAATCAATGATAGTGAGTGTGTGTGTGTGTGTGTGTGTGTTGTTTTCTTTGTTGTTTCAAATGCCATTACCTCTTACTTACGATACAAGTGATAGATGTCAAAGTGTGCACCCAATGTAATATTCCGGGAACAGTTACAAAGCGAAACGTTTTGTTTGTGTTTGTGTCAAAGGTACACATAAAAGCGTTTCGGAGGATTGACACGGAACCTTTGTCTTCTATTGCCAAATAGTTTGTGCTCTGTGATTTCATGACATCCACAGTACGATATACTAATGTATCTACATGTACACAAAGTTGTATTATGAATAAAGCAGGTATTCCAATCTAGCTCACGTTCCCACAAAATATATTAGAACGTAGGAATCCTAGAATTTGAAATGAATATTTATATAAACAACATGTATGCAACATGCAAAGTGTATTTGTGCATAAAACTGAAACTGTGGAAGATGATATTTTTACTGACATGAGTTTGCATGTAGCTTTAGTAAATGGTTCTTGTGGATCCCCAAAGATGACCAATAATTTTGAATTGATTGGCAAATGCATAATAATCAAGCAAGTTCAGAACTTTTCAAAGTTATTAAAAACTTTTTAACCTTAAAACACCTTAAACTATTTAATTTTGAGCTATACAAAGCACATGTGAGAAACCACGAGAGTGATTGAATAAGTAAAACCTTAAAAGCTTAATTTAAATAAGACACAGTCCATGAATAATACAGTAGTTTTAGGAACGCCCCACCAATCGATCTGTGGGCTCTTGTACAAGATGTTTCATTTATTAAAGTGATGCCATGCACCAATCTTCATTGTACTGCGGAGAGAACATCACAGTTTTTGTTTGAAAGGAGAAGAAATGCTGACATACTGTAGTTTATGTACTGCATTTCATTTGATGTAATTATCATAGCAGTAGGGAAGTACCACAATAGTATTTTTTAAAATTATGTTTAATCAGCTGTTGTGGTTACTTTCATCACAATCAAATGGTTTAAGATTATATCAAAGATCAATAATTATAATGTATTGAGAATCGTTTGTGTCAAAATCATTATCAAAGCATGTAAAGGTTATTGAACTTAGGTAATGTTATTATAAGACCGTTAATTAATGGCACCTTCAATATCACAATGAGATGAACCGTTCAATACAATAACTAAACCAGGCTCCTGTATATACGTATGTTAAGATATACAGCATCAAAATCTTTAAGATATTACTAGCACGACACCCATCTTCCCAGGCCGATCCTTTTGTGTTCACTGGATAAACCGCTTACAAAGATGTAGTCCCTATTCCTATTGCGGTAAGGTCTATTTCTTCCTTAACATAACCTCTATACTTTCTTATCTTAAGAATATTGTATTACGCACAGAAACGTAATCCTTGCTTATAATACTTTTATATATAAATATATACTGTAACAGAAGCTTAAGAAAGTAACTGATACGAGATACAAGTGTAGCCTTCATCTTGATCGTGATCATTTACATATTTTATAAAGCTGGGTACACTACATATTCAGAAGTACCTAGTGGTTATATTAAAGTAAATCATCTAGATTTATGTATCTGATAACGTAGATATGATTCTCATTTTAATGGCCAAATATGGTGGATGTTATCATAAGTAACTTTTAATTTGTTATCTATTTGATGCAATTGTATCATCTAGATTCTATGACTACATGTTTATTCATTGATAAGATTCAGCTATAAAGATAGTTCCACTTTACTTACAAACTGGATAAACTCCGGACCAGAATTATGTCAAATGTTATGTGTACATGTAAAACGAGCTAGTGTAACCTATGTAATGTGTACGTGGGTATGAAATATGGCAGCTTATCACTGCTCGTCAGGCCGGCAGAAGAAACTATTCATCACTACCACATTGCCACAATGTTGTCAAGTGCTTAGCGTGTACTTATTGAGTTCAGTTCCCCTATAATTCAATTTAAACAGCCGTCTTTGTATACGTCATCAGCGACTTCACTGCCTACGTATGTAAATATAAGCGGTTTGTATGGAATGGCCATAACAAATGTATCGCGAGTGGAAGTCGCAGAGCGCGGCTGTCACGTCACATCAGCCACGTGGTGGCCGGCGGGGCTGCGTCCGGCACCCGGCGCGAGCTAGTTTATGAACAATAACCGCTTGTTTATGATAGAGAATTAACATCGGAAGCTCGTGATCGTGTTTAGACGATTTAGGGCGGGAGTCGCGCGTGACTGATCGCGCGGTCGCGAGAGGCACTGGCGCGACGCCCCGGGCGCGACGAGTGACGTCAGAGCGTGCCCCCGCCCCGCGCATGCGCCCCTTGCCCACCTCCAGCATTCTCCAAAACTCTTCACGAGAGCCCTCCACCTCGAGACCTCAACTCCGCTTTGGGACTTAATCGATTTTTGAGCTGCAGTTTCGCGGAATCGAGTACCTACTCAGGTATACCAGCCGAGCATAGCTTTGTTTCATTTTTATCGAAAACCAATATTATATCGGACTAGAGGAGGTCAAACATATTTCAAGAGTTTTTATTTATTTACATTTTGTATGACTTCGATTTTTGTTGCTTCGATCATATGGTCTTTGTTTTTGTTGATGTTTCCTTCGCCATTTGGTGAATTTCACAAATTTCAGGAAAAAAATTGAGGGAGGAAAGCAAAAGTTTCAAACAATTTAAGGTCTCAATTCCAAAACATTCTGGTGTTAAGAAAACTATTTTTGAACTCGTATCCAACAACAAAAAATTAAGTTTTCCGATTATTTAAGTAAATAAATTAAAGCATAAGTGTGTCGCATAGTAGCACAATGCGAATTTAGCGCGAAATTGCCTATTAATATTAAAGCATTTCGTAGCACTACGGGTGTCGCTACGCGGTGGCTACGCGGCTACGCACGTAGCTTGTAGTTCGCATTCCGACATGTAGACAAATGTATGTGCGTGAAGTTAGCCCAATAAACTTTTTTGATGCATGGTGTATTTTTTTTCTGTAAAATAAACCATCCCTTATCGTACTCATTTACTTTACTTTTTAGTTATTAAGGCATAAATATAATAAGGTATCTTCAGAATACGGCCCTTGCGAAGTAATAGTGACTGACATGAAAACCGCACTGTTTAATTAATTTCTGTTCAACTATTCATAAGATAAACTAATATAAAAGTTTTTCAGCAACAAATTCCATAAGTTTCATACGTTGTTTAGATAGTTTCATTATACCGCAAAATATTCACTAAGAAGCATACATTATATTGCTGTCTAAAAAACTCCATTATAAGAAGGAACCCTTCCTCTAAATCCCCGTTACTGTATCATACATTTTTAAGCATCCACGTGGTACTGTCATGCGAGGCCCGATATGTCACTGCTAAGTAAAACATTTGATGTATGTATCATACCCAGACACACCTCTCACTGGATATTGATGGATTTCGACATAATAGGCGTGTAATGTAAACGTACACTGGTACAAAGGTAGTAGTAATAGTACTCGAGAACGTATTTAGTGAAATCGCATGTTTTATACTTGATTGAACTAATCTGGGTTTTGGTAGCCCCTTAAGCCTCACTCGCCACCTTTCTATATGAATTGATGTAAAAACATATATAATATAATTATTGACCAATTCATGATCATTCAGAATCCATGCAGATTCCTCCGGATTTTGGAACAAACGCAAGACAAAATTGCTTTGGTATAAGGAAGTACTAAGGGTCTGAAGAATTAGTTGAAGAGGCAAAGGGGCTATAAACTTTAATAAAACAATGACATTTACACTGACTAAACGTAGCTTTTCTATGGCCGTTCCTTATAGCTTCACGCTAATAATCACACGTCAAACTCACGTTCATAAGAAGAACGCTTCTTGCACCCGAATGCTTGGTGTAGCATACGCCTTACTAATACATTGTACTTCTGTTTCATTTTTCATTTCATAGCAACACTTAACAAATACAATGTTGTACTGTTACTCTGTTTCTGTAAAACAATAGAGCTTGCCAGGCATATAACGGGGCACAACAATCTATTGAATAGCCTCTAGAATGTAACACTTTGTGATGCTCCTGCGTCATGACGCTGTGTTTATTACAACTAGCTTCTGCAAGCGGTTTCACCCGCATCCCGTGGGAAACTCTGCACGAACCCAGAAAGAAAGTAGCCTATCCCTTCCTCCAGAAATGGGCTATCTAATACTGAAAGATTATTTCAAATCATACCTGTAATTCCTGATATTAGCGGCTTCAAGCAAACAAACTCTTCAGCTTCATAAAATGGTATAGATTACAGGGTATATTCACTTTGTAGCTGTAGCTTTAGTTTCTCAGTGCAAAACTCGGCTTCTAACGTCACTGAGTGTGCCCAATTATTTGTTACCGATGCAACCATTCAGAGGTATGCATGCAGGTTGTATAGCTTGCGTATTTCTATAGTTGGTGTTCTATTTAATCTATGCGGTAAATTAGGTTACAGAGACTATACTCGTAGATATTTGTATTACTGCATTTTTCTTTGTTTAAGTTATTAGTTATTTGACCTCCTCAACGTACCTGGTATATTAATATCCCTTTTTAAGGAGTCCTTTAAAGGGTCCTTTAAAGTATGAAACTCTGCTACCTTAACACTATTACGGTCTATTTTTTCTGAAGCGCAACTTGTATTCAAATATATTTTTGTGTAACATTCTATATATCTTTTTGCTTAAGATATATCAGTATCGCCGAGCTCACTCATTGGATCAATTTGGTCTCAGGCAAGACAGTTTAACATTTCCAGACTACTTGAAGAATAGTTGAAAAATGCAAGTCGTTGCCTTTTTGCAATTGGACGTGACGTTCCGATCGAGGGAGACGAGACAAGAATAAAAGAGCATATTTAAATGAATATTGATCTTCAATTCCCTCCTTACGGCTGTTCCCAATATTCGATCTATCTATTGTTTTGGTTTGACTTTAGTTTTATGGGGCCATGATATCCCAAAATTATATCTATGGGTCGTTACTTAGCTAATCAATCCTTTTATGAGAAGTTCAAAGATCATCTGACTTTACATAATAATGTTTAATCCAATGACACATTAAATAAATAAAATATAGATATAAATAATAAAATGTGTGATTCACCTAACTACGTCTGTATCTACGTACCTAGATGCCACTACAATATATGTACTCTTTGCATTTCTTTCCCCAATATTCAGTGTCAATGTCTGAATAAACTTCCCTGAATGGCAAAGACGTTACATAATTTTCCAGTCAATAAAGCTCAATCCTCCACAAATATAACGTTAAGTAAAAATATCTTCCCGAAAAGACTTTCTTTTGTTTGTTTTCCGCCTATCTCAGACCAAGCGCTACCAGCTTGTGCCCGCTATTCTTATGATAATCTTACGTAAACTCCATTTTAAAAGTTTTATACAAGTTTAAAGTTTGATGCGACTTATGTTAAATAAAGTAAGATGGAGGTGTGTTCGACGTTGTAACTTAGACTAGCATTTTCGCGAGCGCGTTTGCAATTTTCGGGGAAGGGATCCCGAGGTAAATCTCAACGTTCTTTGTGAATTTTCGACGAAGTTTACAGCTTTAGGGAATGAAAGCATGTTAGACGCTGATAAACTTGATGTTAGTGGTGCGAAACTATATCTGCAGTCAAGAACCTTAGCAATATATGCCTCTCTACGAAGTTTAGAAATATAGTATTTTAAAATATAAATCATAAGCAACCAAGGAAGGCATGAATCTCAAATATAACTTTCATAACAGAATGCAAAAGTCAATAAATTGTTCGCTTGTAATTAACAACGAGTACAAAATCATGTAAATTAAAATCCGTCAGTCCGTCAGTATATATTAAAAATAAATTGTAATATTTCGTTACTTCAAAATCCTGATTAAATCATTTTGCTGTAGGGGCCAGGTCCCCGGATATTCCCCGGCCGGGGGTAGCGGGTGTGGGGGGTGGAAGCAGGTGGGTTGCTGACGTCACACGTGTGACGTCAGCTCGGGGGGCGGGGCGCCGCGGCCGACGACCCACACTCTCCAGCCAAAGTCCGTAAAATGCAAGCCAAGCAGCTTACATTTCAAATTGCACTCTATTATACTCTAGTAAGGTTGAAAACAGCTCGTGAAATGTAAGAGCAGGCAGATATCAAGCAATATCTATAAAGAATATCTTTCGGAAGTCATGGAGCCAGTATAAGTGGACTAGATTTATAGCCCCAGTTCTAATGACCGATTAATTTCTTGGAATGCTTTAAATTAACTCTTTAGATGTTAACTATCTATCCCAAGAAGATTCATTCTACTGCAGAGAGAATTTAAGGTTTGCAGAGTAAAATCGACTTTTATGCTAGTCATTGAATAAAAATAAATTCCGGAAGGCTTGCAAATAGGAAAATTTTGCTATTCACGTAAAGTTTGGCCAATATCTTTATTTTATTGCTGGCTTTTGTTACTAATGCTAAATTAGCGAAACGACTTTGGTAGTCACAATCTTAATGATTGTCCCATTCCATTATAAATTTCAGTTACATTATTTTGGAAGAAAAAGTTAGGTATACAAATAGTGAGTCAAACAGATCTTTTGAAATCACTTTATAAAGAACAGTCGCGGTTGCTAAACCATGTCAGGTGAAGCAGCGCCATCTAGGCGCAGTTACAAGAACTTGGAAGCTTGCCACTAGTCGTCGGAAAATTTTCAGTGTTTGGAGCCACTGCGAACTGAAACGAAACGCTCTGGTAGTTCGTGTTTTCATCCGCGTCGTTCATAGATGGCGCTTTGCTCACTGGTGAAAAAGGTAACAAGATTTCAGACTTGTTCGTTCAGAACAAATCTGAACCTAGACGGTTGTAAGCTTTGTGAGGGTTCTTAGCTCTTGGATCTGGAGGCAGGTGGCGCTAGCAATCGCTGAGCATAAACTAGATACATTCCATGGAAAGAAAATAATGTTGGCCCCTCAATTTACCCTTGGAATCAACTGTGAACTTGGCCAAAACAGGACAAAAGTCTGACAGACATTTAGGTCAGTACTACTAGCATAGGTATAGTGATATTGATAGTGAGGTATAGGGATAGTGAAATTCAATCACCGATGATTAATCATATAAAAAGCGAGATGATTTTAATTGTTGATTAGATAACATCATTATGTTCATGAAATATAAGGACGTATAAAAATATGGTTAGAACCTTAATTATCTTGTAATATACAAATAATATCCTTGACGTTCTTTTAGTTAGTTAACGCGAAATTAAAACGTTCTTTTGGAAAAAAAATCTTTGAACAATTAACTCGTACATAACGAGCTTTTCTAACAGCTTAATATTGAATATGCGAAATTCACATTTCTTTGATAATTATGAAACATAATAAATTATTCAGAAGTTCTTCTAATGTTCATTACAATAGGAATGTGAAGAGTAAACATTTTTCACTTGTACCTATTTAAAGTGAATAATTCAGTGAGTAGTTAAGGTTATTAAACAAAATCATGACACAGTCCGAATTTTATAAGGACAGCAATATATGTATAGTAGAGCGTTTATCGTAGATAACAAATAATTGAAGTATGATGGAATAGAAATAAGAAAAAAATTACCCATTTCTAGTGAAACTCATCGGTGTAAATGCCTGTTTTGCCCTGTTATGCTTACAATTTTCCGCCATAGTATCGGATACCAAACAAGCTACCGGGAAATTGGCATCAATTAATTTGTTTGTTTCTAAATTCACTGACTAAAACAATATTCTGAATAATTTATGCCGTGGGCGAGCGAAATATAGAAACTTTATTTACTGCTTCATTTTATATTTTTAATTTCAATAAACTGAATGGTTAGTCTAACATTAAACGTTATTCTTAAGTTCTTTGATTGTAAAATGTTGTTCTAGTAAACTCGGTACCACTAAGATAATTGAGATACAGACACTAGATCTCGAAATAAATCGAACGTTGACGTGGAAACTGGCGTTCGCTCTTGACATTTTTATAGGCAATTGCACAAAGAAAATAAAATGACGTGAAATTACACGTGCTACTAAACAAACGCTCAAAAATAAGCTTCTAGGTACGAAAATAATCAGTCGATTCTTTTCAGAGTTGCAATCTCTGTAATGTGCGCTTATCTTTCTACCCATTGACAAACTATGCTACCAATAACAATAGTTATACAATACCAATTTTCATGTGCTGTATTCAAACTCTCATTGTAACTGCAATAATACATATTAAGTTTTACATAGCAGGCCCCATTAACTTTTACTGTTAAACGTTCCAAATGTTATTTTATAGTTTAATGGTAAGCTATCGTGTGTTTGTTTACTACTGTTAATTGTCGGTTGGAGTCATGTGGACATGTGGCTAGTATTTGCAGGAAAAATATGGTTTGTTTGGGTTGTAAAATTGTTGTTGCTAACATGTGGTGGTAATGTAGTGAGGAAGTTATTGACTGTATCGTTATGTAAGCAATTGGTGCAGTAGTGGACAGTTTTAATTCTCGATCAAATCTTTCCAAAACAAAAATATGCGATAGTAATTTTCTTGTTAACTATAGCAGATGATAGTATAATCAAATGACAAGCTTTTATTAATAAAAACTGCTTCCAAAATTGTTTTTTGGAATGCGCTAGGGAAATTGTCTAAGGTATAAATGTAACTTACGTCTATTCTGTGAATCCAGGTATATCTAATGCATGTATTGCTCGGATTAAGTAGATAGGATTACAGAGTAGAAGTTATCCAAGTTTCAGTGGAAATAGGATACAAATACACACTCTAGGTTGCTACTGAGAATTGATGGAACCATCCAATAATACGCTACTGGATACAGAGATCAAAACTTCTTATCGGTACATAGCGATACTGTGTACCTACTACCTACTGTTGCAATAGGGAAATGCAGAATCTTATGTTGAACGAAATACATATGAGAAGGTATTCACCGGTATTTAGTATTCGTATTCCAAATTATGTATAAAAACCTTTAGGTATATTAATTTGGCCAGGTTCCGATAACATGGTATGGCTTTAACGAAATTGATATGCATTTTCAGTTGTTTATCAGTGATTTTTATTATTCATAGTCATTCGTATCATGTAAGCATGACCATTAATAAAACGAAAATGTTAAACAAACATCTATAAAAGAAAGTCGTGTTAGTTACACATTGTATAATTCAAGAATGGCTGAACCGTTTAAGCTGAAAATTAGAGGAGTGGCTGCTTAGACCCGGGAGAAGGATATATAATTTTACAGTTTTTACCACAATCCGGGACGCGGGTGAAACCGCAGGCAGAAGATAGTATTGTATAAATAAACCAACCCAAATAATGATACTATGATTGCTATTGCATTAAATGCGACAATTCGCTGCAGCGTAATTATGTGAAGATTAAAACCATTATTACATCGATTCGTATGCAGATTAAGTAACAACAGTATTTGCGAAGCTTAAATTATTACTATACATAATAATAATGTTGAAGCTATTGCTATTCTGAATATTACGGCTAGTGATGTTTTATTCAGCCTAAAACCGAGATTAGGTCAGCGATGCGCAAAGGGAGATCCATTATTACTGATCCAGGTACACAAGCATTCCTACCGAGTGACCGAGTTACGGGCTACATAGTGGGATTTTTGCTACCCATGGTATTAACAAAAAAGTCGTGGTGGCCCAGTGGGCAAAGAACGAACCTCTCGAGTGAGGGTGTGATTCGATTTCAGGTCAAGCAAGTACCAATGCACCTTTTCTAAGTTTGTATGTACTTTCTAATTATATCTTAGACACCAATGGCTGATAAAAAGGTGAAGGGAAACATCTTGAGGAAACCTGGACTATAAAGTCTGAAATCACCAACCCGCATTGAGCAAGCGTGGTGATTAATGCTCAATCCTTCTCCGTGTGAGAGGAGGCCTGTACCCAGCAGTGGGACGATAAAAATACTGTAATGGTATGCGGTATTAACATAATACCTGAGTATTCTAATGCGAGAATAATAAATCTTTACAATCAGTATAAAACTGGCTATTTTTACTTGCATTTATAGCTGTGAACACACGCAAACTTGTTTGTTAGATTTATATCGCAGCTTAAAACCGACGGTGTGCATAGGTCGATAGGCCATACTGACATGCAAGTGCAGTGTGTTTAAATATTTACCATTCAGTGTATTTCATTTCGTGTTGTCTGTACCGATACAAGTCAATAACCTTAGTGTGAACTATAACAACCATATTAACGGAATCAGCTTATCATAATGAAGTTTGTACAATGTTATTATGAAAATGTAACCTATTACGTACTATTGTGGACCGAGCGAATGTTAATACCACTGTTAATGAAAGTACAATAAAACAGTAAACAGAGAAACATTGTATTTAATACCCGTATCGAGAATTTGAAACTAACAAAAACCAACAGTTCAAATGCGCATAGAGATGTGAAAAACAGATTGTGAAAATCGAGACTTCAATTGAGTGAACGTGGTATCGTACACTTAGCTATCTTTGCTTAGTACGTGATTTTATTTTATGAGTGTACCAGCTTTACAGTTTAAAGTTGAAAGTTTAGCCGGTCGGTTAGTACGGTGGAATTTTATCTACTTTTCACGCTAAATGGCGCGTGACTTCCAAACGGGGGCTTTGGGTGTCGTCTATTTAGGTGTTTAGACTTCGTAGGTCACGGTTCACATGGACGGAAGGTCGTAAGGGGTTCCAACTAGTACAGTATGTATGTATCTATTAGTATATAACCACGCTTTGTGTATTTGACCTTAGATTTTATGGGCTTTCTGCACCGTAAATATATATGAAGGTGTATCTATATAAGTATGAAGGTCTCATTTAACTTTTCTAAAGGAATTTAAACTTAGCTCACAATAAGAAGCGATTCACACTGACAAAATATATCCTTAAAAATCTAACTGCAAAGACTAAAGAAGGGAAGATGGGCTTACTATTATATTTTCGTTTTGATGAAAATAATCTAAGCATTACAGTAAATATTTATCCAACAATTTATATTTGTTAGCAAACAATTAATCACAGAACTATTTGTACTGTGTAACAAAGCTTTAATATCGTATTATTATAATATTCATAGAAGTTTCGTCGCGCGCTGATACGAACAGGATTATTATATTCGACAAATAGAGTAAATATTTGCCATCACAGTAATTGACGATCTAAAAAAATATTGATTTAATAAAAAACTACCTCCCAATTAGTGAGGAAATATTTCTGACAACTTATTTAACAAAAAATCCAAGGGTATACACAGAGTATACCTACTTATTTTTATTTTCAAGAGCTTTTAGACAAACATTCTTTGGATTATTTTTTATATGATAAAATAAAGGGTTCTATGATAGAAGTTTAACACTGATAATGTCTAAGAAAATATCAAATATGAGAATGTACATAGTATGAAGCTCTACTACAAAACAAACTTATGCTGAATATGGGTATATTATCATGGACACTCAAGATCTCACCGAAGGTTTGAAGTACGATTCTGATAGGATAAAGTGAGTTACCTTGCCAATCCCTTTAGCTCGCATGATATCAACACGCAAATAGAACGGTTTATATTCAACTGGCGAAAACATTGAGATAACATATCAGTATTTACTAAGGATTAGTGAGTATTTACAAAAGGATTAAAAGTAAAGACTACTGATTAAATTAAAACTCTGAGATTGTGAAGGTTATGTAATTGATAACCTATTTGAGTGCTAATGCACAATTATTTTAAAATACAATACATTAATGTGTCACGGACTAGAAGGCAAACAAAGTATATGGTTAAATGCCATTCTATACCTTAATTGCTAGTTAGGTAACAAGTCGTTAATCAATCACTACTTTACAAGAGAATTACTGCTTCAAGCTGGTAATTTTAAAAAGAAAATACAACCGCGCTACTTGACATTAGAGCTACCGAGGCTGATGGCAGATAGGAGCGCACGAACCAACCATTATCTAGATCACGGACAGGTCTTTAAAGCTTTAAAATCCTTTGTGAGACCGCACAAGACCTCTTTAAAGTATTAATGTGTTTCAATCAAAGCGTCTCGAGAAAATCGGTCTATTCTACAGAATTGTGGATTTAAAGTCAATTTAAATTTAGCTGACACTGATAAATGCAGAGGTTATGTTTTGCCGCGTTTTTGTATGTATCTATGTAGAAGAAGAGTTATGGGCTGATTTACGGAATTCAATTTGGCAAAGGAAGCCATTTAGTCAGTCCCATAAAATATAATTTAAGTTGAGCGGGAAGTTTACTCGGCTTTGGAAACCCTTCGTTTCTTTAGACGATATTCTTGTTACAAATTAGAGTAATGCAATGCACAATTTTGTGAAAGAAAGAACTGGCTGATCAAACCATTACCGTTAAATTAAAAATGTTACTTAATAAAATGAACAGTAACGTTAAAGTACAAAAGATCATTAATTCAGGAATATCAAAGCATTCAAAAAGAATGAGAGCGATTATTTAATATTTTTAGGAGGCCACGCTAAAAGGCCCATAAAGGTCGGTTATGCAAACAACACATGACTGACACAATGAACGACGTACGATGTGAACCACATTTTAATTTATTTCAGGAATACGGTTACCTTGTTTTTTATTATTAGATACCAAAAATAACAGTTTATAAAATTCTTCATAAAAGAAAAAGCTGGCTATCATTCTCATGTATATACTTTAGTACAAAAATCGGAGATAAAATTGTAGAAATATTTAAAATATTCCTGAAGAACCTCTTCCCGTAAATAATCTAAATATTTAATGCAAATTTAATGGCCGTCAAGGAATATTTTTTAAGACATTTTGGGCTGGGTCGACGGCGTTTGTTTTAATTAGAGAAATGTTAATGTAATTGTTTGGGTTTGAGATAAGAACACCTTATTATGATATTATCTTAGAAAACGTTTATGAAACGGGTCTGTTTTTAACCTGTATGTGTTTTAATATTCAAGAAACTAATTTTGATCAAGTTTTCAAATCCAAAGATCGTTAGCAACACACTGATTTTTGTTAGTGTGCCTAACGTTTGAAATTATGGACTAACATACATATAGGACCAAGACCATTTGGATAATAGTTACTTTGAATTAACTTCCGACAATGTAATAAATTCAGTAAACAGTACCTACTAAAAATAATCCATCATAAAATAATAAATCTTCGTTGTATTTATATTTAACCTTTACTTTATGAAATTACAGAATATGATAGCCATGTAATTAAGGCTTCACTCAGAAACAAAAGAACAAACATTCTGATTTCTATTTTTATTCCGTTGTTAGCATCCTCGTAAGTTCAAAAGGTTTTTTACAACCTGTCTAAAGAGTCCTTAATAGACGCTAACTTTTAATAAGGTTATCGCTTAAGATGCTTATCCTTGGCACAAAAAGCTAATCTTTAAAAAAAGTTGCGCAATGTTTTACTCAATTATATTGTCGATCCTTTTATTGTTCACATTGTTTCATCATGTTTGAACAAACTGGTAGAAAAGAGTAAGTAGTTTTGAACATTAACGAGAAATTAGTTGGGTCGTATGCAAATAACAGCAGGAATTTTACATAAATAATAATTTGGTTAGGTTTTTTCACTGGTATTTATATAATTTTAAATAAATGCTTAGTGCATTGTTTCAATGGCAGTAGTTTTAAAAACCTTAACCATCAGGTATGCTTATCGCTTTTGCCGTAGCGGAGTGCACTACGGCGTAGCTGTCACCGTGCTACGATCGCGTGCGCGCTGTTACTTCATTTTCACGTAGCACTCTTCAATTTATTTATCGGACGACCTATTTTTTGTGGTAATGTATCTACAATCCATTGTCCACTTTTTAATATATTTAGATTGTAGGTATTTCAAATATATTAACTTTTAAAGCTTATTAGAAAAAACTGCTTAGTCACATTCTTGTTTAAAGCACCCAATATTTCTTGGGAGTACCTACCTATATTCGAAATTGATTAAATTACGAATAACCTAAGCGTAAGGTTAAAGCCGATCCAAGTACCTACTTTCATGTCGGAGGCGTTAAAATGAGAATCGTTCAACAAAAGATTCAAGGTCGCGACAAGGCATGCAGAAAAGTGCTAAAACGAGCAAACCAGGGTTCCGTCCTTCAAGAGCCTCGCGAGATTCAAATCGCGAATTGGGTACGAACTTTCTTAGGCTTTATCGGGTTAATTGCTTGGTACTCGAAAGCTAAAGACTTTTTATTACGCGTAATTTAGGGGTGAACATGGCAGTTATGCCAACCGATTAAATGCTGTTTACATACAATTTATTCTAGAAGACGATAATTATGTGAGCAGTAACACAATACGAAATATCGGTCAAAAACATGGCCTTCTTTCTATCAGTCAGTAACAAATTCCACAGTCCTCATTACTGCTGTGACGTATTCAGCATTCTTTCACAAAAAAACATAGGATAGCGGAAAAAGGATACCAAAGCCTCTCATGTAACCAGTAACAAAAGATTGGAGTACCATTGTCTAAAGAGAAGTGTAAAATTCAAGCCCCCGTAACATTTGAGCAAGAGCCTGATATATTCAGAGGGTGCAAAAATGTACTTTTTTCCACCGAGGCAACGCTACGTGTGTCTAAATGTAAATAAATTACCCTCGTCATTTTGTTCTTCATGAAATTACCATTCTTTTAGGCTTCCTTGCAATCGGGCAAAAAGTATTTTTCCTGTATTAATATTTCGGTAATAGATGCCTGTGTTTTTAGGCCTTCACTTGTTGCTACTAATCTAGCTATAAAAATCATTCTCAAACTACTTTATGATCAAAATATTTTCCAAATAATACAAAGGAATATTTCTAACCATACTACGCTTATAAAATCACTAGATTGAAGTATGAAACGTCTTGTTTCGACAGTCGAGACAAACTTTTCCTTCAGTGTACCCATCGGTAAATAGGATTGGATTGATTGTATTCACTTGTGTTACAAAAATAGAATCAAATAAACCAAACCAATAAAAAACATACGTTTAGCACCAGGTGCTCTACAGATTTGATCTTGTAATCACTTGGTTTTAATATTTTTTTACTTAGAAAATTGGATTTTGCCATCTTATTTAATCTTTATCTCATGAAAATTGATAAAACGTTGCAAAGTAATGGGTCTTTTTAATTATCCTACAGCTATTTAAAATATTCATTATTGGCAAGCCTTTTGTATCTTTAACATATTTCTGGTAACTTGCAATCATTATATGTATTTCAGCTCAGTAATCTATTGAGACCATATAAAGTTCGTTAATATTAAAATGAAAAAGATCTGTTTTCGGAAAACTTGAAATTCAAACGAAATAATGTTTTTCAACGAATTAAAATACAAAATATTAAACATTGCATTTATTTTTCCTCACTGTTTGTACACGTAGTAATGAATTTCGGTACCGACGAGAAAAAGCTCTGTTTTATGAAGAAAAAAGTAATTTTCTATTCATGTTTTAAAACTGAAGTAATAGCCTATTAAAGTTTTATATTTTGCTGTTGTCAGGATAATTTGTTTCATAATTTAATTCTTGTCATGTATGTGTAGCTTTGTGCGAACACAGCTGAAATTTAATTTAAAATATTATGTGCTAAGTATGTAAATCCATTTTCTTGTTGTCAATGTTCCTCGTAAAACTAGTGGATGCATTTTGTTTGAACAAAAACATTGTGTAGTTTGTCTGTTTTTCTGAACACAATTTGAATTTTGTGAGCACCGAAGCACCAAGAATTTTCCGTTTTGTTTATTCTTGTGACTTTTGTGCGGCAATAAATTATTCAATTTACGGTCTAATCTCCACGAGACCTTTGTAGCTATTATCAAAGGAACGGTAAATTAGTGGTTTAACTACTTCGCATCTATCGTTTATTTTGTACACTTGAGTACGTAATTCTAGGTACCAAGTAGTCGTTATATCCACAAAACCAACTATCAATTTATATACGAAATAAATATTTAGGTATACTGAATTTCATTAGCTTACAAATGATTCATTTTGAGTAATGGTATACTTTTCGTTTATTTTCATATCTCATTTATTAGGTTTCAAGTACGCATAATTGAATAAGCTCAGCCCTGGATATACCATGATTGATTGCAGCTCTATAAACTATTAAAAAATCCGATAGCTTTTGAGCCTCCGACGCAACTACGATTCCAGTAATAACGAACTTATCGGGCTTCGATATTCCATTGATGGTGCCTCCTATCTGAGCTGTGTGAGCTCGCTTCAACGTCATTTACTAGGTTCATTTTATAGTCAAAAGAGTACAACAGCTAAGCTTCTATTCCTGTCATCTCTCGTTACATATCGGAAACCATGTGTATTATCTTGAACACAATATGTCCGACATCAAAGGCAATACGCAACAGTATTGTTAATTCGGACATAACAACATTTACACGGTCCATACTATTGTTACAATGAAGTTATCAATGCTAGTGAATCCCTTTGAGTATGAATCTCTCGTTGAGGTAAGGTTAATTGTATTAATCAATGTAGATTGGACCTATCATAGGGCTATAACCGGTTTGGTTTTGTTACCCCTTTCTACTCTGAAATGTCTAAAAAGTAAATGGAGAGAACCCATTAGGGTTCCTTGCAGGACAAAGTCAGTACATAAGTCTAATTTTAGTTACAAACAAGTAACTGTGGACTCCATAATACGCTGCGTAGGTACATTATTGTATTAGCGGTATCACTCGGGTAAACGTCGAACCTATTTCGCGAGAACTAAATTCACGGAACATAGGCAGACTTAATTAGTTTGTCAAGACGACTATAGATTCCATTACCTCCTGCGTTTCTATACAGAGGCTTAATGGAATTGCATACGTTTAATTTGCCGGTGTGCTATTAAAGGGTAATTTAAGACTTACGTTTATAACTTGTCGTCTCGTTTTGCAGACAGTTTTCATTGTTTCATTTCACAACAAAGTTAGATTGGTGTCGAAAGCCAAATACCTGGTGCGGTATAACTCTTTCGCGAGAAGTTACTCGTACACCCACCGCCGGTTTTGTAACTTACCTGAAACAAAAAATAAATAATGTTAGGAACGGTAACAAGCGGTAACTAGCAGCGCCAAAACTTCACAAAATGTATTGTTTCGTGAACACGTAACGATGAAATACAAACTTGTGTGGAACAGACGAATTTAAGCGTATTTGTGTGTAAAAAATTTCGTAATGTGTTAAATGTTCATACATAATTCATGTTTCAAACAAAAGACAATACATTTGTGTTATCTGAAAATCTGTAAATGGTTCATTAGAATTAGTTTTCAAATAAAGTTGTATCTCTTTATTTTTATGATTAATTATGACTAGACTTTTCAAGTGCTACATTTAATTATAATGAGTAGATTAGCATAATTACATTCATGTAACTCTCTGTAGTTTGTCTGTCCCTTCCAAGGTTTAACAAAGGTTTATTAAATAACCCTGGCATACCGTAATCTGCTCGTAAACGTGCACTGCTCACTGGGGGTTACAACAACAACCGCAACGGAATATGTTATGATTACAAGCAAAGCAAATAGACTAAGTAATCACGTTGCATTGCAAAAGATTATGTATTTCGTATTTCGCTTTTATTTTAATGGCAATAAAACTCAAAATCGAAATCGCACAGCCAATTAAATAACAGCACTATTTGAGAACCACCCAGGCGTCCGATTTTTGGAGTACGCTTCAGATAAAGTGACAACTTGTGCCAATAAATCCAATTTGACTGACGCTAGATTTTATCGACGTTTTTCTATCCTCTTTGTTAGCTACATTTTGTTAGTCGTAGATTAATTAAATAGCATTTACGTTTCATAACATTTTAATTTTGATTAATACGAAATCATTAGGATTAGCTGTTCAAAATTTTAATTAGTACACATAGCTGTATTATTAGCTGTCGTTCTGCAAATTGCAATTAATGAGCATGTTTTCAAACAGCAATGATAGTAATTTGTGCTAACATGTTGATCGGGAAATTATATGCAGTGTAACGTGTAGAAAACCACTAACGAGCCGGACTCGTTGGTACGAATAAGCACAATCGATCGATAGCTAACAGCTGCCTAAGCTCCCGATAGGCAGGACTAGGCTTTACTATACTGGGTCAATATTAGTACTGATCCACATTACTACATATTGGACAAGAATATTTATAGCCAATTTTGTTACAGTGAAAAAATCGGCAGCAATCGATCTATCGCTGTTTATGGAATAGCGCGCGAAGAGCCCAATTTGAGCTATAGGTACGTGGAACCATTTTTGTGACTGGTAAGTCATTTGCGATATACTGATCAAAAGTTTGTTTTAAATTAGTTTTAATATAACTTATCTAATACCACAGTTAACATTTAATCAATTGATAGTTGCGTTCTATTCTGGTAAGGTTAGAATTCCGTAGGAAACAATTGATGTATCAAACTTTTGGGTCTGTTAAACAAATGTTTGGTATCATGTTTGGAACATGGAACGTATATTAGGATTCTTGTTCCACAACAACAAACTTTTACACAAAAATAAACAGTTACATTATTTTCTTTTACAATATCGATATCAAAACATTCTAATTCTAGATAAAGGAACGGGAATGCTAGCAAGCTGACAACAACACACGTACCTTTATGTTTCTGTTTTTTTTTGAAGAAATGGCAGTGCTTTGATTCCATTATTAAGCTTTGCTAGCAGTCAAAGAACGTTGCCGTAGTTTATTTATGTCCAGTCTTTGTTTGAAGTCTGAGCAATAGGAAATATTTCTTGCCCACGCTTTAAAATATGAGACTCATAGTTATGAAAAACGTGGAATTTAATTTGCTATGTCGCTTCTAAAAAGTTTTCGTAAAATTGCAAGACGGAGAATTTTGCCTCACGAAGTAAAGCGAAATGCAGGTCAGGCAGTCAACATTCATTAGGCAAGACGCTTTTAAAGCTACAAGTCAGGGCACCGTATGACATTATGTTCTCCATGTAGGGACGTGTTCACATCGTAAAGGGGTTATGGCGTGTCACACCGCGCCCACACGATCGGTAGGATTAAGAGAGAATGAATATCTACGTCGGGAGGTAAACACCGCGCTGGGATCTCATCTTATCATGAAATATTGTCCTGGGGACCGAGGAGTTTGGAACGCAATTTTAGGGCCATCAACTTCAAGTTTTTGTCCCTCGGCACTAAGAGATATTGAAGTTTCGTGCTTGGTGTAAAAAATAATTCGTAAAATCCCTGCAAAAGTTTGATGTTAAAATTATTTTAAAAGAAAAAACTGAATTTAATACTTTAATAATTATACAAATTGATGTATTAAAAAAGTTATAGGTTTTTAAACTCTCTTTCACTGGTAAAAGAAACTGGCAAATTAAAGTTAATAGACTGGGGTGGAATAGTGGAAGCTTACTGTTGCTTTTATGTGTAAACAGAATCAAAGCTAAATAAGATTAAATTTTAATAAACTTAGGATACAATAAAATACTTACTATTCTTGTTTGATGTCACGACAAAAGATTCTTAACTTACAATAAAACTGAAAGAGTCATTGTTGTCGCCTAGCTCCTTTTGTATTTAGCGTAATTATTTGTTAAATACCTGTATTCATTCATTCATATTCATATTAAGTGCTTTGCAATTTGTTACTTTGTAACAGGGTCTATAGCAGGTATCCAGTAGCTGCAGATAAACCTTTCACTATCTATGTTTGCAGGATATATACATTTACAAACCGAAAGCTTTTTGGAAACGTACGAAAGAGTGAACCAAATTTGAAAAATACTACTGTTTCCTGCTGTACCATTTTGTCTAGTTTTTCTCTTCTTTTAATTTCTTCCTAGTTTTCCAGTTTGTAGCTGTAGGTAGTGCTTGTATAAATAAAATATTCGAGGGGCACGCCAGCTTGTTCGGAACTTAAAATTAGCATAGAAAAACATTTCTGTGAGATGTTTTGATGTTTTTCTATTCATAAAACATTAAAAATCGAGTGCCAATTTGTCCTGTACTTAGACATTAAAAGTAATGTTTATTGGTCATCGTTTCATAGCGCCTTCTTCAGAAAAACTATTTCATTTTACTGAAGTGTCATATTCGCAAATTCAGTGTTCACAGTTCCTTCTACCTCACATATTAAGTAATAATTTCAGCGCAGTTATCTGCACTCGGCCGGGCCTCGGCGAGCTCTCTAAGAAGATTACACTTAAATGTGTTTCTGCCTGACGTTTATTTTCTGAAAATCTTTGAGATAAAATTTTAAATTGTATTTAAAATGAGGCTTGAATAATCTTGACTTTTGAAAGTTCAGATGCCGTTTGAACAAAGGCAAATGGGCCCAACTGTTATGATGAACGATGGTCGTCTGTCAACCCGTGAATTTCACATTCATTTGTTTCAGTCAGATTTATCGGGGTTATTTGACTTTTGTATTTATAGAAAACAAAATATGAACTTGCTTTTTATACAAACACATTTTCATGTGACATTTTCAAGAATAAAATTGTTGTTACTATTTTCTTGTGGAAATAAATTTAGTTAAACTGCGATTGCGTTTCAAATAATTTGACACGAGGGAGCGTGAGTTTAACCACTTATGATTTTGTAAATATAGGTCCCTAGTTGCCCATACATCAGACTTTTTAATTAATAAATATTGCCGTTTATATACACGTTAAACTTTTGAGTGACGATGAAATGTAAATTATTCATAATCGTACCCTTATCAAGGGACATTAAACATGATAGCCCCACAGGGTTTTTAATGATATAAACATTAATAACTTTGATCATGATATTAAGCAATAGGTACATTATCATTTACATTTCGATACACGGGTTTCCCAATGAGCAATGACGAGTTACACATTATCATAAAATAATAATTGATATTGGTATTTCCTGGTATTGTTTCGTATTATATACCAATCAATTATCATTGTCATAGAAGAAAAAGTGGGTTTTATTTTGTGACGTTTTGGAAATTTCATACGATAGGTTTCTATATATAGCCTACTTATAAAGCTTAAATTACTAATAGTAGGTAATCTCAATGATAACTAATATTGCATTATTCTGTGCACAATATTTTGTCAGTTAGCCAGATTAAACGGTAAAGCGGGCACGAGCCGACCTTATATGCAGGTATTGTATTCGCTATAATTGGCAGACTCGGTCTCGAAAACTAATAAAACGTAAAACGAGATCTCTACATCGGTCTATTTCCATTTGCTTGAAAGGTGTACTACGAAACATTGCGTCTCTGGGGAATCAAAAGTATGAGGTTTTTTCAGGAAAGTTCCGGAGCGCGTCGCAGTAAGCTCCTAGTTCATATACATACAGTCTACCTGTAATACTCTTGAGGTTTCAAATAAGCAGCTGAATTCATTCGTCGAGAACTATTAATTAGTCTAATGATACACAGAAAACTTAAAAGCTACTTAATTATGTACGTAATGTTATTTGACAAATACCGTCTAGTAAAAGGTATTTGTATTTAACAGACTGTGAACCACAAATATTGAGCGTTAATTAATTGTGATCGGGAGCGTCATATTCTCTGGCAATCGCGTAATTGACTGAGCACAATCTGTTAATTAAAATCCACTCGGGGCTCGAGGAGTCTTTACATTTCCTGCATAGAATATGACTCGTATATTAAAATTATTTATTTTCACGATATAAATGCATTTTAATTTTACGTGAAATTCAATTTTTATAACATTTTCATGGGGTTAAATATCAGGTTGTTCCAATGATTAAATTTTTGTTGCGTGTTGATGCTTAATGACTGCAATCGTGTAAAAGGAGCTTTTATGTAATTTCACCTTCAAATTACTCCTTTATTTGGACCATAAATTTAATGAACTCGGGCGAGTAACATGATAAGACCGGATATCTTAGTGCGTTTTATGTAAATGTACGTTAACAGTACATTCTAGACATGTTCAAGTTAGGTGGTTATGTACAACAATTTTGCATAACGTCTCTTGGAAGTTAAAGCTGCAGGGTTATGTAAGAAACTATGGCGTACTGTGTGGACTAATTACATACATTAACATGCTATTATGATAAGACTATTGGCGAACAAGGTTCGGTGCCAACGCGGCCTAAAGCTACGCTCATAACTATTTTGTTTATCGAAATAACTGAGTTTACACTGATCATTAATTCTGTAAAGCCAATTTCATAACATTAAGCTGAGCGCATTCACTAAATACAAATCCAATTAATATGTACAAATATCAACTCAGTTTATACACGAGTCCATCGGTTTTTATGGCTAAGATTCGAAGTACGGGTAAAGACATCAACCTAAGCTTTCGTCCATTCGTCTGAATTAGACAATGCTTATAAAAATCACGAACCGAATAAAGAATGTCCCATAAAGAAGAATACAATCGATGTGCTGTAATAATTATCTATTATATGATGTGATTCCTCCAAAAAATATATAAACAGATAAACGACCCCTCTGGGACTGGAGCTCCGCTATGGAACCTCAAATCAGTCGTAACATATCGCCAGTAAAGGAGAAGTATCGAATAAAAGCCGTCATGAAATGTCCCTGTTCGATAAAATGTCGGGTCGAGGCAAAACCCGGAAAACTCAATAAAGGTAACAAGGGCAATGGAATGGTCAACAGATTTCAATGATTATTACGTACACAATACCCTATTCTTTGCATTAATGGACTGTAGATACTTACTTAGTATCGAGATAAAATAAGGAAAGGTTTATGTATAAATAATGTTGTGATCCAATGTACTTGTTGGAGCGTAGCGAGTTACGGCTACGGTAGCGATGAGGTTGGATTTTGTAGCCCGTGAATAGAAAAATATAATATTGAAACGGAAATAAACAGAAAACGATGTTGCTAGAATAGATCTCAAAAAGTAAAAATAGATTTATAATATGTTATTTATGGAAAATATGTTTATGTAGAAATAAATACCCTCAATTTTCTATAAAATAAGGTTTCTCTTATGTGAAGATCTCGTGCCCAGCATTGTAAGCACTCTTTCTCTACGTTACTATTCCGCACAGATTTTTCAGACTTAGCTGACTTTTACAACCACATTTGGTGTCGTTGCAGCGAACATCGATGGTTTGTAAATTCACTTTATTTCGAGGTCCGAAGAATTTGCCAGCTCATGTAGTCTGGGCTTTAAGAGGGATTTTCTAAAGCATTTTACTACCCACTTTTGTATTTCGTATTTTCCTCTAGAGTGCTATAATGCATAATGTTGAAATATAATCTGCTTCGCCGTAATTGGTAATTAGCTTTGGACACTCTCGGATCGTTAAAATTGAGATGTTTATGTTATTCATAATTTTCCGTCTAAACATAGAATAGCATCGAGCTTCGAATGTTATTTGATCACGAATTTAATTACATGTCGTATGTTTATAGCTGGATTATGTTGTAATATTAATTTCGCAATGCAATAAACCAATGACCTAATAATATTAACGGACAGTTTGATGATGAACATTACTCTCAAAATAACGAGATAGTCAGTAAACTAGTATATGATTATTATCCATATGTATGACACGGTACAATAAAATGTGCATTACTGTGGTAGAGCATTAATACGATCCGGTTAGATCGTTTGAAATCATAAAAGTCCGCTTTCACCCGAGCCAAGAGCTCTAATACTTCGGTACAAATCCAGATTTACAGTTGAAAATTATGTTGCTTTGTTCCTGTAACGTACGATAATATCAGTTACTTTGTATTTATTGTTAACATTTTGCACGCATCTTTTCAGTTTCCGAATATTAATCAGATTACATTTCCATGGCCATATTATGTTTCCATGATGGTCCTTTCCTGTGTCATACGTTAATGGATTGTGAGAAATGAAATGCGGTTTCATAGTAAATTCAGAAATCCGCTTCTTATTGCAAAAATATGTTTCAATAAAATAATATATTTATCGCGAACCAAATGTTCCAATCACTTTTACATCATGCATTTGAAAACACGCGTCACATTTCAGCACTCCGACAAATAAAAAAGCAGAGCATTTGAAGCTTCGAAATCCAGTGCCGAAATCGACGAATTTATTGTTAAACCTCAAATCATCCGTCACGTTAGTACGAAAGGCGTATATTTAGTGAGAATAACTATCGATTTTTTTTGTTCAGCTCTTCTCCGCAATTTTGACGAACCTTGAACCTTTCTGTGAGCATGACTGCCAATATTTATTTATAAATCTACGCTCCTTTCAAAGGTTTCTGCGGCTGCTGCGGTACTTACATATGTATAAACATCATTTGGCTCTTAATGTAGGAACGTGTTAAGCCAACTCATCTCTACGTTTAGTTGCAATCGATTAAAACATCGAAATATGGAATCGGAGCGGAGTTCCATTCGAATCAATTTCACTCCATCAATTTGTCTAATTCGGAATGCCTTCAAAGCTATGGATTTATACGTAACTAATAGATGATAAGTTTGAAATAGAAATAGCTCACATGCTAAAAACGGTACTATATGTATATTATTATGAAGACATTATTTTCTAATGACACATTTTTTTGCATATTATTTCATAAATTATTTTGACTACCAAACCCTAAATATGGTAACATCAAGATAGAGGCGGGTAGTTGTTGCTACGTCAATCTGGGCTATGTTTGAACGCTTAAACGGGAGGCAAGGGTATTCAAACAGTGACTTGTAACGGTCCCGCCGCGAGCGCTTTGTGTAGTTAGTGTGCTTACCCAGGGTTACACCGACAAGAAACTGGATATTTGAATTTATTTTATAAAAGGCTGCTGAATGAACCAATTTTTGTTCTAAAATTGGTGGTATGGATCATGGTACTGTACAAAAATGTGATTTGAAAACTTAATTGCACAACACATAATAAACTGACTCCCATTGTGATACCTACTAACTAATTTTCAAATAATATTTCTACTTAAAAAATATCCAATGTATACCTATGTTCTTTTGAATAATGCCTACAGTAAAAGAAACACCGCAGTTTTCTGAGACAGCCTCAATTTATCCATGGTACGAGCTCGCTTCCGAGAGGCAGAGCAAAGCGAGCGGTGTAAAATATTCAGGAGCGTCGGTCGTTCAGCCAGTCGACGCTTTGACTAATGCCGCGTTATCTCCGCCTCCCGCGATTACTGCCGCTGTTTAGAATACACCGCTATTAATACTGGTTAACTGAAATAAACGCTGATTAGAGAATAGGGCTAAAGCTGTTGCTCAGAAAGAACTTTTTCTCTGATAAAAATTCAATATCAAGATTCAATCGATACCTATCGAAAAATTCCACAGGGATTTATTAGGATAAGAATTTGCAAACTGATTTTCAAAATATTTTTTAAGTAATAACTTGTAATAAATTCCGAAATTATTACCTGTTTAAATTAAAGTTTTCTTTCATGTTTTTAAGCAGGAAATTAAAGCCCAGTTACTAGTGAAATAAATGTTCAATCAGTCTAGTCATTCAAGTAATTGCCATTTAGAAAAAACTTTAATCCTTGATGAAAAAGAGGGTTCAATTTTCTACCTTCAAAAGCGCTGAAAGATTGTTACATGGCCAGCTTGATTAATCTGTAAAAAGTAATTTGGCTCATACAATGGCTTTACGATAATAAACCGCTTTCAACGATATAAATAGGTATGTAAATTACGAGTATCTTTTTGAAGTTGCAATTAATATTTCAACAACTGTGCGTCTATTATAAAGGACCAATGACACATTCATACTATGAAAGTAATTTTATTTTCGGAGTGCCAGAAATCCAATAAAAGGTTATAATGGGGTAAAGCTTTTCGTTACTCTAATGTTTTATGAAAAATATCATCATCTAACATTTTTATACGAAAGGTTAACTCTGTGCCCTGCGACCTCGGTAATATTATTCAGAAATTCCATAAATATTATAGTAGATCGTACCTACATTCTGTAATCACGCACCTAATAAGCTACTACTTTTATTTTAACGTCGGTGAGATTTTCCAAAACTTAAGTATATGAGCAATGTAATATTCTTGTTGTGTACCAAACTACTACACAAACAAATAGATGAGATAGGTGGATACACGGAGGAGAAAAGACTAGCGGAGATGCCCTAACGCAGGTAGGTCACGCGCCTTCAAGTAGGTCAAATACGTCACGACAACGTCACGGCAGGCGTGGCTGGACACCGCCCATATACCGTCCTTCACGTCTAACTGACATCTTGTCATGGTTGTATTTTTACCACAATTTCAACAGATTTTATTTGTTACTCGATTAAAACTTTTGTCCTCCGTGGGTGGATACGTTTTATCCACTTCAGCTCGTTTTGTATAGAACTAAAACGAAGCGGTACAATATGTTCCCGGGTTTAGCTCGGTATGCAATATGATTTATTGCTCACATTCTTTTTGTGTAGCCGGGTAACCGTATTCAAAACATAGAATATTTTTGAAATAAAAACTTACAAACTTGCCTATTAAAACAACTAGATTTTCAAGTTTAATTTTAAGTGGTAGTAGGTGTACTAACCCTTTAAATTAATGAGTAATATTTTCGAAGATCTTTTATATACCATAACCCTGCTTTGGGAAACATACAATAATATCTAGTGAGCCCGTCGGCTACAATAGAGTGAGCTGAGATAATTAATACAAGGTGCATTAGGGAGGCACAAAGGCAGGTTGTGAAGCCTGCTTTTGAAGCTGATGGAGAGCTTATCCAGTCTATATTCCCGCACCTATGTTATGAAATGGTTTACAACGTACCTGATTGAACATTCAAGTACTTTTAATAACAACGATTTCGTTGTGATTTTATTGGAACGAAAGCAGTCCCGCCGTTCCATTTATGTACATGCCAAAGTAATCCAACAAGGAATTTATGGATTGTAAAAAGGATTTTTTGTTCGCTTTTCATGGTATTGTAATGAATCTTCAGTGTAAATAGCTTGATATTTTTTGTAATTTTTTCAGAGCTCTTTTCGTCAGTGAGGTAAAATTAGTAAGTACTGGTTGTTGACAAGTTTTATATGCATAGGATGGAATAACTCTTGGCACAGTTCGTTGTGTAAAACAAACAAACCGACGACGTGCGTGTGATTGTGCACTATGTATACCGTATAATTTATGAAAGCGAATTCCTGAACTGGTGCAACGTAATAAAAAGTGTTTTACAATTCTGAGTTTTAATGATATATGTCTAAAGTTCAGAGTTGAACGCAGCCGTGGTTTGGGGCGGCAGTTAAAAAAAGCGCTTTAAATCATGCTAAGCTTTTTTATTTAGATTTGCTTTTATGACTTCCGCTATTTATTTTTAGTCATTCAATTTTATTTTTAGCTTTTTCTCGCATGGTATGTATGTACTGTAAGTATGTACTTGGTTTCAGGTCACTGACTTTATGACTCGTGTCTGTCTATAGATAGAAGTGTCAAGTGTATTCATTTTTCTTGAATATTTTTACGAAGTTTTATTTACGAAGTGCATTGGTGACATAAATATGTATAAGCAAGACAAAAGCTTCTCATTTCATTTTTCTCATTTTACAGTATCATATTTGGGAGGTTCAGTCAAAGGTTGAAACAACAATAAACAGAATAAAATAAAAATACTCTTGTTATCATCGCATATCAACCATCTGTTACTCGGCTCTTTTTTTTTTTTTTTTTTTTATTCTTTAAAATTATAAGGGGTTTTTATCCACAAGGATACGCCAACCCCATTGTACCTTATCGCTACTATTACACAGATAAACTTATAATCTATCTTATACACTACTTACAACTTGAACTACAAATTGGATTATAAATTGAACTACCTTTAATTAATCTAGGAATCTGTTATTAAGTAACATGTTGTACTAGACCACACAATCTTTTTGCAACTTTTGATTTAGGATTCGCTAAAATAGTGAAAACGAGCCCTAGATCAAAAACATTTAAATTAAAATCCCTAATCAATGAATCTCTTTCGTTTTTGTTCTTAGCACATTCCATCAGCAAATGTTGCACGTCTTCTATTGTGTTGCAAACTTCGCAGTTTGGAGATGTTGCCTTTCGCATTAGAAAAGCAAATTTTGCTGACGGAAAGTGCCCAGAACGCAATCTTAAAGCTATTTTGATAAAACTCCTACTCAAATCAGTGTCATCAAACCAGGGCGCACGAGGAGGTTCGCTCTGAATAATTTTGTACCATATACCTTTTTGGTTCGAAATCTCGTTGAAATGATTTTTCCATTTCTCATAACAAGACTTCTTTATTTTAGAAACATATTCCCAGTAATCAGGTAAGTAAGAAATGTTATTCTCTGCGTTAATCGCTAATTTCGCCAGCCGATCAGCCTCCTCGTTGCCTCTTAAACCTATGTGTGCTGGAACCCATTGCAATATAATTCTGATTTCGTCTTTATTAATAATGCTAATAATTCTAAGTATGTCGTAAGCTATCGATGCACCTCTGCAACCAGAGGCGCATCGAGCTACATGCTGTAAAGCACTTTTGCTGTCGGTAAAGATAACTGTTTTGTAAAAATTTTGATTGAAAGCATAAGCTACTGCCTTGTATATTGCAATGAGTTCCAGCGTCATTATACTAACACTTGCATCAATTCTAAAACTAGCTTTGAAATCTAAATTAGTATGAAAAAAAGCTGCCCCACCACCATTAACATTTTTTGATCCATCCGTGAAAATTTTATCAAAATCTTTATATTTACTACTTAATTCTGCTACGACTTCATTTACCAATAGATTAGGGTCATAACATTCTTTCGATTGTTTTATATATTCTAGATCAGATCTAATAACTCCTTTAGTTTGTATGGTTGACACCCACACATCCAGAGTAAACATTTTGAGAACATCTGAGGAAACAATTTTCAGTTGACTTAATTCATTAAGCGTAGATGCTAGCAACGGTTTCTTTTTATTTACCCAGTAACTATTATTTATTAAAGAACTTAATTCTGAAATTATATTAATATTTAAATTATTTGTCCATGATCGAGACTTCAGGATATGCTTATAGCAGAGATATTGCCTCCTCAAAAACAGTGGTGGTATGTGCAATTCGCTTTCCATCACATGTATTGGTGAGCTCCTAATGAAGCCCCCTACAACTCTTAGGGCCTGATTTTGCACTTTATCCAATTTATAACCATGTGTCTTTGCAGCAGAATCATACAAATAACACCCATAATCGATCCGACTTCTTATGATAGAAATATATAATCTACGCATATGTTTGGTGTGAATTCCCCATGAGCTACCCGCTAATATTTTTAATATATTCAGATATTTTGTACATTTTTCAATTAATTCATTAATATGTTTTCTCCAGCGCAGACTTCTATCTATCCAAAGTCCTAAATACTTAATACATTCTACTATATTTAATGGTTGATCATACACCTTCAGAGTTGGCAATATTCGTCTTTGACCCCTGCTGTAGATACAAAAGTTAGATTTAGTTGACGACAAACTCAGTCCAATCTCACCCAGTAAGGCTACAATACAATTGAGAGCATCTTGTAATGCATGTTCACATTCCGCGATTTGTTTGTTACTAATGTAGATAACAAAGTCGTCAGCATATTGTGACACTATCACATTCTGTACTTGATGACATATTCGGTAAGTAACCAAGTTAAATAAAAGGGGGGAAAGCGGATCCCCTTGAGGTAACCCTCTATTAGTCCATCTACATTCAGTCCCTTGACTATTACAAGATTTCATAATTAAATGTCGTTCACTTATAAAAGACCAAAGGTACACACAAAATTTAGAACCAATTTGGATTTCATCTAGCACTTTAGTAACTGATTCATTTAGCACATTGTTGTAGGCATTTTCAATGTCCAAAAAGCATGCGATTGTAGGAGCATTTTTAGTAAATCCGATTTGTATATAAGATACTAGTCTAGAAAGTGCGTCTAATGAAGATTGTGACTTCCTAAATCCTACCGTATATGGAGATATTAATTTGTTCTTTTCTACGAACCATTCAATACGTTTACAGATCATTAAATGGAAGGTTTTACAAATGCAAGATATCAAAGAAATGGGTCGTAGTTTAATGTCTGTATTAAGATTATTTGAGTGTTTAGGAATAGGGATGATTACAATATTACGCCATTGGACTGGAACAATACCGAGTGAAAATACCAAATTGAAGATTTTAACTAAAAATTGTTTTCCTACTTTGGGTAAATTATAAATCATTGAATAAGAAATACTGTCATAGCCCGGAGCCGTGTCCTTCTTTTTTGAACAATTTTCGAGTTCTTGAATAGTAAAATCCATTTCTAAAACCTCATTTTTAGAACTAAAATAGGGCATACAACTAGAAACATAGTCTGGAGTTAGGGACCGTAACAATTCATTTTGTTTTTCAAACGGTATACATGGGCGTTGATGTTTGAAACCCTTCATCCATCTCATCCTTCGCCACATCTCAGGGGCTGACGTAACTTCATCAATTGAACTGCAGAATTTTTGCCAACCTTGATTTCTAAATTTTTTAATTTGTTTTTGGGATTCTAAAGTAATTTTTTCTAATTTAATTAAATTTCCAGGGGTGGGATTTTTGCGGAAAGTGGATAAGGCTAGTCTTCGTTGTGCAACTAATTGCGATAAATAAGGGGTCCAATAATTCTTAGGTTTAAACTTTTCATCCGGCTGTTCAACTAATTTGTAATATGGTATATGTTTGTTCGCCGCATTTTCTATAGTAGTAATAAAAAAATCATACATTTCTTGAACATTACAAGCAGTTTCACTAAATTCTAAAATACATCTATTAATCGTCTCCCGGTAATCACCCCAGTTAGCATTTTTAAAATTTCTTTTTTTATGGATATGAATAGTACTTAATACATTAGCCGTCATTTTAATAATAAGATGGTCACTGCCCAAGTTTTCGTTAAATACCTGCCAATCAAATTTAATTGCAACATCAGAGGTAATAAATGAGACATCGGGCGATGTCTGTTGTAAAATTCCATTCACTAACTTAACCCGAGTCGCTTGGCCGTTGTTTACAGAAATAAAGTCATTATCTAGCGCTGCATCCATAACTTGTGTACCCCGAGTATCCGATTTAACAGACCAATTAGTGTGGTGTCCATTAAAATCCCCCGCTATTATTGTTTTACTTGTAAAGTGTGAGAATATGTCATTCCAGTCAGACAGGTGTGTTTGTACGGATGAGGGACAGTAAAGCGACACCACATATTCTATGTCCTTGCAATTTAATAACTTAATACAGACCATTTCGATACCCACATTGTTATTATTTAATGACACTAGGTGAGATTGCACTGACCTGTGCACCAACAAAGCGACACCACCGTAACCGTCATATCTGTCATTCCGATATACATTGTATCCGCTAATATTTACACTGACTTCACCGTCAAACCATGTTTCGCTTATAATTGCGATATGTATATTTTCTCGAATTAAAAGTTCTGAAAAGGATACAAGCTTGGGACGTAAACTTTGCGAGTTCCATTGAAATATGTTCAACTTAATTATTTTTTGTAAGCTATCCATTACTAAAACAATTTATGTTGTTCAAGATTTCTTCCCCTAATATTAACTTAATTACAAAATTTTTTAGTTCCTCACACACAATTTTAAACAAAGATATAATTTTTTCTTCAAATTTACTCTCGGATCTAATAATACTTTTTATTTTCTCCCAAAGTTTCTTCCATTCAAATTTATCTAATAGTTGTTCGCTCCTCTTCGGACCTTCCTCAATTCTTTGTGATGTAGAACGTTCTTCATCTACCCGCAGCTCAAAAATATCATCATTTTTGTTATTGTATGTTTTATTTGTATTCTTCGTGGTAACCTGTTTTGAAGTGACTTCTTTATTTGTTATTGCCGCTGGTTTTTCGGTCTGTCGTAATCCTTCTTGTTTATTTTTATTTTCATGCAGTTCTTGATGTACCAAGGCCTTCGTCAATACACTACTATATGTTTCTGTAGCGGAGTTAGGTGGGATTATTGGTTGCGTGTTAGTAATTTGTGATGTGTCCATTGTGTCTTTATTCATTTCTTGTTTTTTATCCATGTAACGTTGTAGGGCATTTCTGTATGTAAGTTGTTCTTCGCTCATGATTTTCCTGATAGTTTTTTCTTTTATGTACATGGGACACTTTCTGTCCAAAACAAAATGATTCCCCTTACAGTTAAGACATTTGTATTCTTCCAAGCTACAATTGTCATGATTTCCTCCGCACTTAGGACAACATATCTTTTTAGCTGGGCAAAATTTGATGGAATGTCCAAATTTCCAGCATCCTGAGCATTGTGTCACTGGGAAAGTATACGCTTCTACTATAAAACGACAGTCGTATGCATAGACATATTGAGGTAATACATCACCTTTGAAACTAATTCTTACAGACTCGCAATCAATCCATTTACCTTCCGAATTCAGTCGTTGTAGTCTCTTAATTGATAAAACCTCAGTATTTGATTTTAAGATATTCTTAATTTCGTCTTCGTTTAATTCAAGGTCAATACCTTTCACAATTCCATAGGAAGTCGTCATTTCCTGAGTTGATTGACACCTCAACCCCATGTCTTTGATTTTCTGACAGTTTAGTAGTTTTTCAGCATCCTCAATTCTTTTAAACTGAATCATAGCTTTAAATGAACTTTTATATTTTATTCTCAGAATATTCTTCATATTTTCAGCGCTTAATAACTTAGCCATGGCTATAGGTTTAGGTAGTTCATTCTGCGATGTAATACACACTTCATGAGTGTTCGTTGCCTTTTCCTCATTTTTCTCAATCTCATTACCATTCCTAGTATCCGTAGAATCACTTCTTATTAAACGTTTAGGTTTCCTTCGATTTACAGTTATAAAGCCATCTTCACTTGAGTCATCTTCTCTTTGTTTTCTCTTCTCCACAGATCTTGCTCTTCCATCAGTTGTTTTTTCTATCCCTACACCTTCAACTTCCATCTCAATCAATTGTTCTTCACATCTCTTTACTATTTCTGAATCACTTAAATCCGTTCCACTTGAATTATCTCCCATTTCTTGATTGACCCGTTTTAGACGTATCACTCGTTACAAAGCTGCGAAAAGCATAAACGCGTACGCACAGCTCCACGACTCGCGCCACACTACTACTCGGCTCTTTCAATACGCAAAGTGCGCCTTGAGCTTCTTGGCACTAGAGGCTCAAATGAGTATTCGAAAGCTCAACTGTCTGCCAAAAAGTTGAGCATCTACAAAGGTAGAATCGGGCACAAAGTTGATAGTCCGTGAATGAAAACCTTGTATCAAGTGGATTGGTTTTCCTGAAAAAGTGCTCGATTCGAGTGAAATAACGTCGTTACTAAAAAAATCATACCCACTTTGTTATTTCACTTGCAAATGAAATCGATTCCTTTGCAAATAGAGGATTATAAATATTTCATATAAAATTGCCACCTTGAGTCCTCCCGGATGGACGCAATCGAAACGAAAACAAAAATCTCATAAATATGCACATAAATTTATTTTGCAGGAAGGCTGTGTTTGTAGTGTAGGATTTAAGCTGTTTTATCCTTATTGTCGCGGAGATTTCAGCGTTGCATGGTAATGTAGTGATACTGGGTCGCTATTGTCTAACTGAACTACAACTCACGATATGCGCAGTTAAAATTAAGTATGTACCTAGGTATGTTTTGTGGAAGTATTAATGTAAGCGTAGGTCATAAAATATTTTGGAATATTATTAGCACTAAAATATTTAGGTTTACAGGTGTACTCTAGTAGTTATGATCACCTCTTACTACAATAAAAATATTTTAGCCCACCTTAAAAATAGAATAGATTCAGGCTTATCATCATTTAAAAAACAAAAGTACACAATAAGATTTTTTCTTTGTAAAACATCATTAGGTACACTTTGTAGCACTCGTTTACTAAAGAAAAGCGCTCATTATCTCACCAAGGACTGAGAAAATATGAAACTTTTAAGGAGATCGTAATAGATTATCTGGAAAGCTATCCTTAAGTACGGTCTCCTACAATATCTTGACCTTTACATTTGTAGAAACAGATTGTCCTTCTCATGTCAATGTATCTCCGACGTTCCGTACGATACAATTAGAACTCGTATGTCTCGCATTTTCTCCGTCCTGAATGTCGAACCTCATGAAACGAATGTCTAAGATTTTTCCTTTGGTCTGTACAGTTACATATTTTATTACGTGAACAAAAAGTTGTGCTAGTCTTTACTTGAAAATCTAGGTATAGATGATACCCTAGATACAGTAATAAATTAAAACTTGATTGAGAACTTTTGTTGCAAAGCTCTGCCAATTGTAAAATTAATGAGGTTTAGATGAGTCAAGTAGAACCTACTTTCTCACATTTTCCAATTTAAATGAGGTAGGTATAAAGTTCATCAAGCTATATATTCTGTAGATAAGTCAATGTAATCATGATGACATGTGACGTCACTGTAGCTCTAACAACACATTTGCGATAATGTTTATTGTACCTACATTAAGATATACCACACGTTACTAATCCCACGTACTTCATCACTATAAATTAGTTAAGATAGCCGGACACTCCTAGTCCCCTTAAATAATCATGTCTTGCTACAATTGGCGTTTACGACATACAAACCTAAAAATAAAGAGTTTATGGGGTGTTAATTTGTCTCATAAATGAGTAACGACGACAACTATCTGTCATTTGTGCAGTATATTACGATCATATAATAATTAACTGTTCTTCACTGCTGACTGTAAAATTACTGTCATACTTAAATTAAATCCTACAATTGATGACACAATGTATTTTATCAACAAAAGAAATCTCTTACAGATAAACTTTGAATAGACTGAATACAACAGGAAAGGACTGGTATGTGGTCAGCTTAACCCTACTGGGTTGGTATATGCAACCCGATGAATGCCGGTAGTACATAAAATGTTCATTCCACGTACCAAGAGAACAAACCAATTACATTGGTTAATTCAACAGCTTCAATCCATCATGGCAATTCTGTTTGAACTGCAAGATCACACGACTAGTGCTTTAATATGTTTACTGTACATACACATACAACATACATGTTTATTTACTATGCCAACCTGTTCTTCCCGAGGTACATACAAAACCAGAAGGATTAAGGATAATTACTATGTTCCACGGCTGGTAGAGCACGTTAAGCCTTCGATTACAGTTTATGTAGCTACATAGCCATATACATACAACTACACTTCAATGTAATTAGGTACATGGATGAAGCCAGAACTGCATGAATAACTGTAATTCAGGCATAGCGTATGTGTGCTTGCCAAAGACAAAAGACTGTCGAGTAAAAAGTTTCATATAAAAGGGCTGTCGTAAAAAAAATGACAGGTATTTTGAATTGAGAATATTGCTATTCTATGACAGCGATCAAGAAACAAATGCGAGTCGATTTAAATGTGTGATAAAAATAAATCTGCATTTCTAGACGCTGAATATAAGATTTTGAATTTAGAAGACTATCACACGATTTATTGGAGAAGCTTACGTGTTCGGCAATGCTATAAAGATTTCGCTGCGCTATTGGTGTATCTATACGAGTTGTGGGTTTAGCCAAACCCTCCGTCAGACAGAAGAAATGTACCCTTTTTAAAATGCAGATGAAGGTCTGTTATTTTTATATGCTTGAGTATTAGACTATGCCACTCAGAGGTGTAGCGAGTTCATATTACATTCATAAATTTTATGGCACAAAATAACATTACGCAATATTACGCTGACGTCCACTAATCCAAATATTTTGTTTCCACATGAGCAAAGAATTTGCAAAACAGACTGATCTCAGAGACGTATGAAAAGTAATATGAAACACAAATAACTATTAACTTTCGGATTACTCATGAATCGAGTGATTCATACAAAACTTCAGTGACATACATTATGGCGCTAACTCCTACTATCTTGACGCATAAGATCTGTTTTATGTGCCCCTATCGACTTTATTGTATTTATCTGTATCTTTTATATCCCAGTATTAAGTATTTTTCAAGTGTGACATGCACTTATTCATCTGTCACATTGTCATGTATTACCTACACAAGAACCCAAGTACAACCGGTAAAAAAATACATATAAGGTAAGTATATGTGTGTCAATCATATTCGCGGAGGCTATTTTAATATACTCACTCGTCACCTATAATTACTTGGAAAAATAAACTAGGCACATAAACAGATTGTGTTAACAGTCATTAACCCCGCTAGTTATGCCCTTATGTGCCTATGACCTGGCCTGCACATGTGCTCCATTGTTCACCTGCAATCAATAGATTTTGCGCAGTCTGATTGACTTGTTCACGAGTTGCACTCGGACTATCAATCAATTGAAATATCAATATAAAAAGCCAAACACGTCAACCGAAAACTACTAGAATTAAATTCGTTTCCCATTGTGAAATATTTGGTAATACCGGTACCAGAAAGAATGTTGTTTTTCATGTATCAGTGTTTAATCTATGTCCGAATAACGTGACAGGCATAATTATTTGTACACTTTCTTATCTATTGCAGATATCGGGATAATCAGTAATTTCGTACTACGATCAGGTAGATTCGAACCCAGTTTTAGCGGGTTATCACAAAAAAGATAAGTAGCTGAGTAACATTGTTTCATAACCATATCAATTACAACTTCGATAGCTTATCAGTTTATCATTCAATGTCTTTGTTGGTGTTATAAATCAATTTGGCAAAAATACACGGAATTATTTAGCCTGAAATATACGAAAGTAGAGAGCGTGGTTTACGAGAGTGATTCTTAATAGCCTATATCGGAATGTTAATTAACTCGATGCCAGAATAATTCAGTACTAGTGGAAATATGATGTTTACCTGTTGAACGTTTTCATTGGAACTGCTTTTACCGCAGCACTAATTTCGTTAATGAGGTTCCAAAAACACGACTAGGTTTGTACATTCTCTAATAACTAAACATTTTCGCTCACAAAACAGCCTCTCTATTGCTAATGTTCATTTACGAAACTAAATTCTGGTGAAAACAGCTAGTTAGACGTCAATTGTTTCATCCTAGCGGTCTTCTTTATTTATAGTAACAGTACTGGGATTCTATAAAACTCGATCAACAACTCGCATTTCACTTCGATTCGTAATGTCATTTCATACTTTAGGGGAGGTAGGGGAGGGATGGGCACTTTTTCACAATTTATTGCATAAAAAATCAGATTTTACAGATCATTATCAACTTTTATTGCCATTTCTTATATTCGGCTAGATATAATGAAAGAGCTTTCCTAAAAATTACAATCAGTTTCAACATTACGAGATATTTAAACGGTTTTATTTAGCTCACCCCGTTTGTTTTATTATTTATTCTTGGATCAAATTTAGTAATTCAAATTTCACCCTCTTCCTGTCAACCGATTGGTCTGAAATTTTGTATACACCTTTAATTAAATCCAATATGGCACAGCCCCCTCAATATGGGTATCAAATGAAAGGGCTACACAAGTAGAATACTGTCAGCAACCCCAGCGGGGCGCAACAGGGCCAAGGCCTGCCTGCACGTAGATTCTATAAAATTCGAACAACAACTCGCATTTCACTTCGCTATTCACTCTCACTTCGCATTCGATTCAGAACGACCTTGATTTTGCATTCTGTAAACATCACCTAATCACTTGCGAAGTGAAGTGAGCTCGACATCGACCAATGCTGTGCTAGTGACTTCCCCACTCGACAAAATGTCAACCGAGATTAATCAGTTTTTAATTTTATCAGTTTTGACACAGAATTTTAGCTAAATATGATGTTTTAGTTATAATTTGTTATTGTAAGGAATTTGAGGCAGCTTTTAAGTATAAAATAAACAGAAATCTCTAAATTCGTGCTGTGAATATAATCTATGCTTACCCTACGAAAAAAAATACTGACAGCGCCAATTTGCCTTTCTTGCTGATTTTGAGGAAACCTTATATATTTTTTTACTACGGCCGGATTGTTCAGAGCTTCCACTACTTCATTTATGCAACGAGATGCAGACGGTTGCGATAAATAAGTTCTGATGCCCTCTTTAATAACCTTCTGGTAACCGCCACTAGCCAAGAATGATAAAGTACATAGTATTTGTGAAACAATAAATCAATAAAAAATGTAATACCTACTTTATCTGAATTTAGTGAAAACAAAATTGAGACCAATTTGGTTATTTTCATGCTTAAGAGAATACCAATATTATAACTGAAGTACAGAGTCTTTTGAAAACATATCAGCTGGCGGGGAAACCACATAAAGGGAATACTCCTTATTAAGAACTAAGTGTTTTTCTTATTATTGTGTGCTTGATTACAATTTTTCAACTATAAACTGTGTCAATACTTACTTTTACACGAGTTGTAAGTCCTTTGCCTCGACGTTTTGTGGGCTTTATCAGGGGCAGTAAATCAGACTCCAGTTGGTCAATTAGCTCCTTTTACAATCTATATATGCTCACATAGTCATCATCGCGAGTTAATAAAGATAAACTACGAATTCTAGCAGATTGTTGACGCTTTTCTAAATTATCTAAAGCATGAGCTTCTTCTAATAAAGATTTAAGCAAAAACATTCTAGCCATCGTTAAAGGTAGGCACTTAATCACTTTAAAACCCTTAGAACTTTATTTAAACACTATTTTAAATATAATAGTCTCTAGATCAAGTTGGCAACGGTACCTGAAACAAGATTCTATAAAGGATTTTTCGCGCAGATTTATAACCTCACAAATTTTCACTGACGAAGAAGAGCAAAAATTTACAAATTATACATTACATGGTATGTCCAAGCCTCCCTACCATAGGGAGCATTGGACACTTTTGACTTAGTTTATGAAAAAAAAATCGGTAAAAAAACTTTTAAGTTGAACGGTTTTATCTTATGTGCACTGAAAACTAGAAAATAAAAAATAGTTACTTACCTGTCAACCTACGTAGGTGGTCCCGGTCATATTAGACTAAAATAAAAACGTGGGGCCCATTAACTATTGCTGTAGTACTCTCTTCTAAAGGTATAATAGGTGTGGATTGCATCGACTTACTATAATTGTAACTGGAGATTTTGACAATCAATAATTAATAATAGAAAATACACATACCTTTCATTAGTTTTCTCTTTATAACGATCCGAAACCGCAACAAAATATTTAAGTACTTTTACGAGTGTTTGTTCTTGACAACTCACAGAAATGACAGATAGTCTATGGATGAACACCGTTACCAGTCGGTAACGTAAACTACCCAATAAAAAAAACAAAACTATGATCAGAAATCAGAATAAAAGGACCCCCCTTTTATTCTGATTTGATCATGTCTCCCAACTGCCCATCTCTCCCCTGCCTCCCCTATAGATAGACAGATTTTGACAGATCTGTCAAAATCTCGACTTTGATTTAGTTCAACTTGTCAACACGCTCGATAGTGTAGCGCTAGTGTAGTTTGACAATGTCAATCACGAAACTTTAAGGTAGAATTCCGTGGGTCGCGATTGTCGCAGCCGCGCGCGACAAAAGTCAACCTATGAAAATGTATGGCACCGCTGCCGAGGGCTGCGACAGTCGCGCGCGGACGACGAATTTCGTGAGCCGCTCGCGGCCGTACGCTTCTCAACATGGTCTAGCGCTTAATAACATCTATAGAATTTTAGTAAAACCAGAATTAAATTTTTGACAATGCCGCGAGCAGCTTACGAAATTCGTCGGCCGCGCGCGACTGTCACGGGCCTCGACAACGGTGCCATACATTTTCATAGGTTGACTATTGTCGCGTCCACGGAATTCTACCTTTAGATCGAAGTCGAAGTGAGAGTGATGTCGAAGTGAGTTGTGATATTTTATAGAATCGACATGCAGGCCTCGAACCTGTAAATAGAAGAGGAAATAAAATAGATTTATTCATTATTTTAGTTGAACTCATAAATTGATTTTACTTCTTAGAACAACATTTAAATGTTAAGGTCGTACGGACACGTGTTATTTTCACATCTGGTCATAGTTTCGGAGAAATCTGTGAGTGAATTCAGTCATGACAGATTCACACTCTCTATGATAAATGTAGTGACGTAGTAAACATGGTGTTATTTATCACGGAATATTTATATGCCTCACATCTTGTACGATTGTTAGGGAGGGTCTTGTGACTGACATCACGACAATGACATATGTACACTACATTTATTCTCAAAAGAATCTATTTAACGACTCTGTTGTTCTGAGTACTGTTCTCTTTAGTGTTCCACCTGTTTCGCTGCAATGTTTAATCATTACCCAGGACACTATAGAATATTCTCTGGATGCTTTCCAACTATCAGCACGTGTGTCGATTTAATCGTTCAATAGACACAAGGAATACATAACAATGTACTATTTTCTATTCGACAGTGCTGTAAACAAGCTTGTGTTGGAGGCCATTGAGAAAACAATTTTGTTCAGTGTAATCTTTCTTTTGTGTGAAACTTGAGATGAAGAAATACGTTTCATGATAAAAGGACTACATTTCTTTTATACTATCTTATGTGTAGTTTCAGGCCAGGTGTTCCTAGAAGCCGCTTTATACTGCGTATGAACTTTAAAATATGTATTTTTCATAAAAGTTTTAACCAAAAGTGTATTCAACTGAACTGATATTTCACGGTAGTACAGCTTTTGTGGAAAGCCGCTGGATAAATATCAGTATTTAAAGTTGGAAATACTAAAATAACACGAACAGCAAATGTATTCATGTAAATAGAACTGGGGATTCATTTAACTAGCGTCCCTCTCTTTAATTTAATAGAACGCCATTCTAAGATATTTGCCATGAAAAAACCTGCTTCAAGATGAAGAATTTGCCCAGCAGTAGGACACACTTGTCCGTATTGATGTAATATGTCGACCCAACCAAGGCTTTTATTATTCTGGTAGGCCATCCAAAAGTTATTGCATATCTATAACCGAGGTGTCCTCTCCAGGTCAAACGCCTCAATATAAATATATAGGTAATCATACTCGTATTTTATATTATTGTACTGAAATACTGCTTCTATAAAAATATATCTTATCTTGTGGTTTAAAAATGTATTTTTATTTTGTGAACCAGTTTCGTACTTTTTTGTTCTCTTTTCAATAAAGATAACAGAAAAAATGTCAAAGGTCATGTGCAACTTAACATTGATATCTAAAAATAATATTGTGCAAATTGCAAGACCTGTAATACCACCAAGTTATACCATCCGATAATCCAGTGCTATCTACAGCTACGAATATTATATGCTTCTGAATACTTCACAAATCCTAAATATTGATATAAGATATAAAATAAAGGATATATAAGCATAAAATAACTAATAAAGTGTACTTCACGAGCACCTGCAATTAAAATTCCTAAGCGTACACTGACACTACGTCAAATATAAAATGATCTTCATGTGAGCTTTAAAATATCTGGCAATCCTATAAATGTGTTGGTACGTCATTCGCTAATGAACAAAACTATAATTTATAGCTTGTAATTAACTTTCAGCCAGGTTTAAAAACAAATAAAACACGTTCGCCCAGAAAGCCGTGTAAACATAGAACAGTAAAGAGTTTTACTTTTACTTCAGCAGTGACGTACGTCATTATAAATGTATTTCTTGGCAAATACAATCTTCTGTGTATTCCAATTTTTGGCATCATTTATTTAAGTACTTTCGTATTTGAGTTCAGCTAGTGAATTAGACATCAATAATAAAATTTCTTCGGGTAAGAATAAAAATATTATTTTTGTAGACTTGTCGAAGTATTTGGATGATAGACAGTTATCGAAAAATAATGTAGGTAGGCTTACATAGTGCTAGGTATCTAAAATTTAGAAAAAAATACTATGTAATAATAAAAAAGTGGGCACCTTTCTAGAAACACCTCCGAGGCATCCGAGTCGCTACGAGGCAGTATTAGTTTCGGTAGCACCATGCCTTTCTTTCGCCTTCCGCGAATACCAGGAGGCGAAGGCCACTGCAACTCCGTGATGGCCATGGGGCTGTGGGGACTGAGTATTGTCAGGCGCCGCTCGGGGGGCGGCAGGCTGAGCTGCTGCAAGGCACGTCGCTCTGTGCTCGCGAACAAGCCGCGACGTTTTTCAGCAGAGCATCCCATATCTTCCCCGGACAAGGCTCGCCGCGCCGGCGCACCGCGCGTCTCCCGCACATCCCGTTCGCTAGCCGTCAAAAACGAACTCCGATGCGCGCGAACGGTTGTGCAGGAGCTAGAGGGGCGCGCCGGCGACGTATCCTTGCTTGGACGGAGGCTTTCCATAGAACGGGCAGTTTCTACCCGGGCAGCAGCCAGGTACTGACCGCTAGTGATTGTCGTATGAGCCACCTCGCATTCTTCTTGGCTCGAACTAGAAGTACCACTCCGTGAGAAAGTACTAGTTTTCGATGCAAAACTTCTATCACTATACTGAGCTGCCGAAATACTTGAAGTATTTGCATCGGCGGATTCTGATGACGCTTGCTGACGCACGTAACCTTCCTCCAGCGAGGCATGGACGACACGTGCGTTCAACGAGCTAAAGGCTGCGAGATTAGGCCGTCGGCTCTTTCTTTCATCATCTTCCTCTTCCATTTTTAAAACTTTCCCTATATAACCTCCACTAACACATGTAAATCGAACACAACACTATTCAATACACAATTGCATTTAAATATATTTATTGCATACTTATCAAATTTTCTCTTACATAAATAGATAAAATAAAATACTTAATAAGGAACACTGGACACAGTCTTTATCACTATTTGAGACCACCACACACGCGGGATAAGGCAGACACCTGAAACAAAATGTACACAAGTAAAATAGGCTGCTTCCATTTAAAATGCTATTAATATAAGTTGGTTAAAAGGATGTGTAATTGTAGGGTAAAAGGTTCCGGGAAGGACAGAAAAAGAATTAGGATTTTTCATGTTGCTCGAACATTAGTAAGAACCGGCAGTAATTAAGGATTGATCAATAAGACCATTTGGCTGCTTGGTTAGCTCAGAATGTTGAAAATACGTGTGTTAAGTTGCAGGCATGTTGTTAATGGCTCCAGCTAATGTACGGAATTGTTTTAATTACGTTCAGTTAGCAGGCTTGGAGTCGAGCGCCAGTTGTCCCGCCTCGTTCGCGCAGTCTGTGAGCGCCTTCACTTGCTCGGCGTTCAGGCCGGTGGCTTTAACTTTGACGTCCGCACTCTTCGAATGCTCTTTGCTCTCACTGCTGGACTCCACCCTCTTTGTGGTCTCATTTCCGAACTCATCGATGAAGGTCTCCTCTTCAAACTCCTCCTCGTAGCTCTCCTGGTAATGTTCGCGGAATTCCTGTCTGGCCTGGATGGTGACCTTCTCTGTTGTTTGCTTCTGTTGGATCAGCTCATCCATGGTCCTCTTGACGAGCTGCTGGCCGGCTTCGAGTTGCTTGCTCTCAGACATCTTGATAGTTTAATCTACAATTATCGGAAATCGAAACATTATTATGCTGGCTCAAGCCGGGGCTAGGTTTTGTTTCTAAATCCTTATTAAACTTTTGACTCATCCTGTTATTGTTTGCATGTTTACTAAATCCGTTCTCGTGAAATCCGTAAGATTTTGCGATTGTTTAAAAAAAGTAGAAAGACAAAAGAAAATGAAAAACCGTTCATCATTGTTCATGTAAACCTAGAAAGCTCAGTTTGATAGAAATTGATAGCGTTAGCTGGCGTCGCGCCAGACGGAATGTTTGGACCACATTTAAATTTACGTTGTTAGAGAATTTCTGGGTATGACTTCGTTACTGCCGTCTACTGTTATATTTTTCTTGCAATAACAATCACTGGAATGTTAGACCTGAACATAAAATTATGCAGGAAAATCATGTAGAATTTACCTTTAAAATTGGCTTGCTTCACTGTCTAACTGCATTTACTATCAAATGCTACTGTGTCGTTACTGTTATGTATAACGTAACTATTTTTTGGGATTAAATGGACAACCATTTATAAAGGCACTTTATATGCTCTGGATATGAATATGAAGTGAAATCTCAATGGCTAGGCATGGTCTTGTTCTATTTATCAAAAGTAGTAAATGTACCTCCCGTGCCAAGTAACCGATCGATTGATTCAGCAATATTTGTTTATTCTACGAGAAAATAAAAGTAACTCTATAAAATGAAGAAAATATCTTTTGTAAAATCTGTAAATGTGTTGTTTATTCAAAGCTGTGTCGTGATTCGGCTTTCGTGTTGGTCATTTGTTACTGTTTCGTGGTTAGAAAACTGTGACACAAACTAACTCGTTTCTAGAAAACTTCTGGAAAATTCCCGTTTCTACAAACTGTTGTTGTTTTAAAAGTTTGTCTACATACGAATAAATGTTATAGGTACCACCGCAATCGAAAAGTTAAACTATCTGTGAAAAAATAGTGTATATATTTATTTTGTACGTTCTTACATGATTCTGGTAAAAAAAAAGTGTGGGCTGTAAAAATATCAATGAACTGCGATGTTTTTTTTTCTGAATGTCATCGCTATTTAGGGCTTTGATTGACTTCTGATTTCGAGTAGATTACACAAAGGAATGTCTAACTCATCCGAGTCATTTGAGTCGGGCCGTCCTTGTGTCACCGGCCTAGCTACACGACAATAGGAATTCGTGTCTATTAAAAACGTGCGAATACCTGTCTGAGTTTACTTGACCTATATTACGTCAACTACTGAATTCCACAGTTTTCTCTCACTATCGCGATGAAAGTTTAAGGTTTTTTGAGTTTAGTTGGCGGTACTGGACATTTAATATTTGAATTTTGATTATATGTTTTATATTGTTTCGATATTGTAAGTTTGAGGTAACAATGCAGTTTATTTCTTAAGGGTTTAAATTATACATGAACAGTCCCAAAGAATACCTAACAGCAATATCAATATTTAAAAAATAAAAAGAAAACCCCGAATTTGGAATGATATGCAAGTGAGTTTACAAGTTCAATTCCAATTTCAGTTGCAAAATATTAACCGTACGGATTTCAGCGCCAATTGAATGTGTTATACACAGAAATAAAATGATTATATTAAAGCTTATTCACAAAAAGAAAATAAATACCTTAAAAGTGTGAAATGTAAAGAAATTTCGTTCCAATAATGTGGTGCAACACTGTGATTTTAAAATACTGGTTTATATTTTGGAGTTGTTTCCTTGCGCAAGCTCGCGGGTGAACTGAGTGGCGGGAGATCCCGCGTCGCGCTTTGTTGCGTACGAGAGCTTTGCGTGGGCGCGCGCTACGTGGCACTGCGTCTGCGCCGATACTTGGCCGAAATAATACGCTACATCTGTCTTGGCAAATTAACTATTTTGTTAATTAATTCTGACAAGGAATATTGTGATTCATGTGTTTATTTATAATGCATAATTTTGGGTGTCTATCATCCATGTCAATTCAGATAAAGAATGACATACCAGAAACACGGTTGAGGACGCCCTGAGAGTTTCCGGATAGCAATTTCATGTGTCTAGATAGGATTAATTACATGTATATGTCAAAATATAACATTTTTGTAAGATTAATTACGCCAATCTACCGGAGACGTACTGCAAAGTTTTCCGAAAATAGCGTTATGCGTCAGTAGAAGGAGAATCGCGAGCGATGACTCCAAGCGATGGAGAGGGCGATAAACATACGGCGTTATGAATAATGATTGGCAAAGCTCCCTGACTAAGTTTATCATTGCTGCACCGCGAATCAAAAACCCACGGGTTCTGGAAATTATATGGAAAACGGGAATATGCTGAAATCATTGTTTACGGATAAACTCGCAATGAGTCGAATTGGTATTTATATCTCATTTCGTCAGTATTTGTTTGGTCGTACTTCTGTATATAAACTGTTGTCATCAAAATGGAATTTTCACTATACATGTTTATTGTATTATGTTACTTATTTTATAATTAAAACGTGAGTAGCCTTTCGTAGATGCGAAAACTTTGAGCTAAATATATTCTTGTATATCTATTTGTTATTTTAGGTATTAAGTAAATACAGGTTATAAAAACAGTTTACCTTTACTTAGTGGTTAACTCGTGTTTTTCGCAAAAAATCTTACAAAGTAAGAGATTTTCATCAAACGAACAGGCTTAGATACTTATATATAATTTAATTTGGATACAGACTCACTATTATTCGTGTATATATTCTAGAAAGTTTTTTCTTTGTGTCCATCAATCGCGTGACTGAATAAAATGAACACAAAAACCCTAGGATTCAAAGAACCAAAAGGTTTTTCTAAAGAACAGAATACATAACTCAATTTTGAATTGAACGAACATGTGTCGAATTTAAAATAAAGTCAAGAAATTATTTTTAGCTAGTGATAAATAGTCATTCACTTGTCATACTCCAAAGTTTGATACATCACACACTTATAGCGACAGAAGTTTATGAACCATTACGAATTTATGTCGTTAACTAGGGCGAGATTTATATTTCACAAGCTCGTCTAAATAATAAATATAAAATTGGAGTATAACTCATTTTTCGAGATGAGAATTTTGTTAGAGTGATTTAAGATTAGTCGTTTTCCTGCGGTTTGATCCGCGTTCCGTGGAAACTACTGCTCGTACCGGGACAAAATGTATCCTTTATTACTTAGGAAAAGTGTAGCTTTCCAACAGTGAAATTTTTTTTCTAATCGTTTCAGTAGTTTCGGAGTCCTTAGGGTAAAAACAAACAAGAAAATGTTTCCTCTTCATTATGTTAGTACTTATAGAACTTTAGATTTTCTCGTACATTTTATAATCACAAATATTTCCTCTAGTTTATAAAAAAGAAGACAGCTTTTGACTACCTGTCTGTACGTTGTATATTATCCTCAGGAAAGACCGTGGTCTCAACATTACAAAGCGTTTAGCTACTGACAGCGAGCTTCAAAGCCGGCTGTCATTTGTACGGATTGCCGGCGTGAGGCTGCGAGCGGCACGCGACAGAACTTGACGGATTGTTACAGCCTCATAATTCAACTGAGTGTTTCTTAGTAGTTCTGCTTGGAATTTTATAATCAAAATAAACTCTGTAGGTATCAAATGTTTACGACTATGCCTAGGGTAAAAGGTTTGCTTTCAGCCATTAGTAGATAGATAGATAGATAGATTATGCTTTATTGTACACCAAGAAAAAAGAAAATTTACAATACAGGACATCACAATACACAAAGAAGAGTACAAATGGCGGTCTTATCGCTAATCAGCAATTTCTTCCAGACAACCTTATATTATTAAATTATATTTATTAAATTATATTAAGTATTATTATTAGTAAACATTAATATCGAAAAGTTACTATGAAAATGATAAAAGCACCTACTGAAATAAACTTTATTACGACACTAAATAATTCAGTTAATACCATACTAATTTGATTAATACAGGGTTTATGTTTTCATTCGCAATTATTTATCTGATTATTCAAATATTTACGTGCGAATTGATACCTATCAAACGTCAGTCAACTTTATAATATCCTCTATCTAATTTTAGATAAAATTTCCGATTACATATGATACGAACATAACATTTTACATGATAAAATTTTGATAAGATTTTTTGGTTCTATTATTTCGGATGTTTTGCACGCATAATTAGTGTCAATGTTAGTCGATAAATTCTAAAAATACCCAGTATATTATGACATTGATAAACAGACAGTTTTCCAAAAAATGTCAGATAACGTATAATTTATGAAGAAAATACGACCCACCCAAAACAAAAATGTGAAAGACTGCCAAGTTCGATAATATGGGAATGCTTCGCCTATAAAAGAAGTGAGATCTGAATAAGTACCAAGTTCCATACACATACCTCAGTTAAAAATAGTTACTTTTTAATGATGTTACTTGGCAAGTTTTCATACACCTTGTTATAAACCTACTAAACGCAATGAATCAAGTATTTAATTTTCTATTAAAACTTGCCAAGTAATCATCATTAAAAAGTAACTATTTTTAACTGAGGTATGTGTATGGAACTTGGTACTTATTCAGATCTCACTTCTTTTATAGGCGAAGCATTCCCATATTATCGAACTTGGCAGTCTTTCACATTTTTGTTTTGGGTGGGATTTCATTTATTTTTGTAAGGTTGTTTATTTTATTTTTTCTTATGATGAAGTTAGTTAAAGAAATGTCTCATTTATACTATCTTTTAGATTTTTTAATATGCACTATGTTTCTTACAAAGAAATGAACTAGATTAACTATGACTAGATTTACCAACTGACTGACATGACATGTTATCATATATTATGTTCGTGGATCAAAGTTACACATTCGTTATTTTCGAAAGTGATTCACACTTGGCCGTTTTCAGATTTTTACTTTACTTTGACTAAATACAAACCTTTGTACCATTCGAAGATATATTATATAAATATAGATAAATTTAGTTCGTTTTAGTTCCTTAGGGGTATAAATTTACACCGGGTATTTTACACCTTCATTATTTTGAAACCGACTCACACTTGGCCATTTTCAGATTTTTCCCTTTACCTTGACATAAAGACCTACCTCCATGCCAAATTTCAAGTCAATACGACCATTGGAAGTGGTCTAGGTTTTTGATGAGTGAGTCAGTGAATCAGTGAATCAGTGAATAAGTGAATAAGTCAGTGAGTGTATAGTAAAAATAGCGATTTTCTGACGTCAATATCTCAAGACCTACAATAGGTATATTAATGAAATTTTGTATTTTAGATAAGTGAGGGGGTCTCAACAGATACTAGAAATTTGATATGCGTAAATAAAATAGATTTTGAGTTACAGGGGGGTCGAATTTGGCCCGAAATGGTTCGTGTAATATAACCCACGGCCGGTGTGTCGCCTTTTTTGCTCGAACTTGGCGGACACACTGCCGTGTGTCTAGATTTGTGAATACTAATTAGCTCCGTATCGAAGGTACAAAATTCTCAAAAAATGTTTGATTTATGGTAAGAAACGATTGAAAGTTTTTGACGGACAGTTACAAAACGAACATTTCCTTGCATTTAAATGCAGTTGTCATGAGAACATTATACCTCACTTTGTGTGTGGCCAGGTGCCAGATCTATCATTGACAAACATTAGGAAAAAACTTAAAAAAAAACGACAACAGGTACGATGAATGAAAAACTCAGTCATCAACACTCAAGTATCAGAAATGCTGAATATTCTAACAAATAATTAGTAAGCTGTCGTAATCTCAAATCAGGTATTATGGATTATAGCTTAGTCAACACATATCGGTTTAAATCTCAGCTCAGTAATTTGCATACGTTAATAATACATCAAAGCTCAACCGTTGACCTACAGCTCAAACCTAACAATTGACCTTTAGGAAAAACGGTATTACTGTTCCGATCGACTGTGATAAGATACCGCATACACGGTGTTAGATTTTCTCGTATTGATAAAATTACTGCGTAGATAAGCAATGAACATATCAATTTACAAGATTAAACTAATATTGAGGCTTATGTACCTACGTTTGAAGTATGAGTACGCACGTAAATAGATTACACTATCAATGCAATAAGGAAGCGACGAGGTTATAAATAGAAGTAAAGCATTAAAGGAATACAGTTCGACCATCTTATTCAAGAATTCCATCTCGTCGTCAGCATTTCATTAAAACTTTTTGTAGAATACAAAGTTTGTAGCAGATAAGATTGAGAAACGAAAACGAGACAAAAATATACCAACGTGTAGGAGCTACAATTCTAGGTTTACAATTGCAGTACTTAGCACTAGTAAAGCGTATCTATAACGGTGATGTATTTACAGAACGTGACCTTTCGGTTAGTCGAGACCTTTACTAACGTGGAAAATGTAAAGACCTTAGTGCACCGTAACAATGCAGGCACGCCAAGGTGGCGGCTTCCATCCCTACCGATGCCTATCTACTACCTAATTCTCCCTCCTACACGTTACGGACGACTCAACCGTGCGTGTCTATTCATTCGCTATCTTCGCAAATGCAAAACGGAACATTTTCACGGCCTTCGTGCTCCAAAACGAGGCCTATTTGCTTAACAATAGTTCCTAGTAGCCTAGAATATTCTAGATAGCGCTCAATTTGGAACTCAAAATTAAATTTGAATAAAGCGCTCGGACGAAGGAGTTTTAGTTATTAAAATCGCAGCCGTAACAGCTTGTTCAGTTTTCACGCCGAGCTCGCCACTTGAATGCTCTCGAAAATCAGAACTAGTTTTTTTTACTCTAATGATTTAAAATGTATTCTTATGATACACTAAAAATATAAACTCATAAATAATGTAATATATGCTTAAAATTTGCTCTCATACCGAGTTCGATATCGATAAAATCATTCAGGTGTCGATAAAATCACATCTCAAGGTGAAATGTAGCGTGCTAAGCACAATTTTAGGCTAAACATTATGATGGAACTTTCTTTACCGTTGCAAAGAAAATAATTCGGTGTATAATTTCTGAGATTTTCATAACCTAATGCTGACCTTAGCTCACGCACTTCAGTAATTTGTTACAACCAAGCCAAATAAGCATTTATTAGTTCCAACGAACGTCGCTGACTATTTACATATTTGGACTTATATTATGCTTCACAAACGGATTCTTTATTCAAAATTTCAAATTATTTATAAGTTTTTAATGATAAAATGTAATGTAATAAATCTTAAAACCTTAATCTAGATTTCGAAAGAGCTTTTATTACTTTAATAAATTATATGACAACTCCACGTGAGTTTAAAGTGCTTGCCAGTGAGAAATATCACTTAAAACTTTAGCAAACTCGTTGAGAACGTAAATTGCAGGGCAGTAGTTACCCCAAGAACTTGAAACGTACTGTTGGAATTACGTACATGTGTGTTTATTCATAAGCGTATTCAGATTTCATAATAACAGTGAAGTTTTAGCGGCAGACAGTTTAATTTGTTCGCAGCGCCATTCCTTTCCACAACTTTTCTTATTTGTGTCGGATCGCGACGCACATTGCGGGCTCGTGTTGGACTTTTTGTCGTGACAGATACTTCAATATATATAAACGAGAATGCGACAGCCGAGATGTCCAAATTAGATTTCAGTACGCGTGTTTTACAACATACCTACATTCGCAAATCCGGTTAATATAGAAGTATAAATATACTTTTGAGTTGGCGTTCGCCCGAATTTGGGGAATTGACGTCACATGAGGGTCTTTCACAATCCTATAAACAAAGATTAAACCACATGTTTCGCGGTATTTCTGGTATCAAACATAGGTGGGTATTATTGCCCCAACACAAAAGGGTGAGCAATACGGCCCTTACATTCCCGAGATTTCTGCCATGATGTATAATGCTTTTACCAATATTGCTTGCGTGTCGGTTCCCACTCATATTATTAATTCAAGTATGAAAAAGATTCACTTCTCGAGGTGTGTGATTATGTACATAACAGGCATTACTGCTATGATATGATAACGCAAAATGTGCTTTATGTTACCTGTTTGAATAATCGTAGTCTTTTGAGTTGAGTATACGATGTTGAGCATATCCTAACCAAACACTGCCGTAAATTATAATATGTATAATCAAAAACCTAAGAAAACAGTCAGCCAGTAAATTAGTTCCATTACCTGTCCTTATTCATGTTAAATATGCATAGGCTTTCGTCCAACGAAACGTCAGTTACTTCGCTAGATGCAAAAACATTAACGTCCATCATTTTCCAACTATGACAAGACGGTTTGTTTCACGCTAATTTGACCTGCCGGACATTCCCGGGCCGTGTTTACGAGCTCAGGCCATTTCCTTTCGCCTTGTCACTACGATACAAAACACTTTTTACGATCATATTCTGTCTACTATTCTTGAAATGTCTGTCTGTAAATGTGAACTAAGAAGTCTAGGCTGTCAACTATGTATTTTATTTAATAAAGATAATAAACCTCGTTGTTGGCTATACGGTTTCATATTTTCCTTTCTGTTATTTTGCCTCTGTGTGAACCAAAACGTTGCGGGCTTATGAGCTGCAATTTTTAATATCCGATTTTGATTTGCTGGTCCTCGAAAAATACCAGATTAATTTCCCGTTTTTTATCTCTCACGGAAGTTTTTTATTTTGCCACCAACTTTCCTTGCCACTCAGAATCTTTGTAGCTACTTGGGATCTTTACAGAGTACACTACTAAGCGTTTTCAATTAAGGGCACGCACAACAAAACCTTTTCTATCTAGCTAATCTTGGATCAGACTAGAACTTTGATATGAGGGAAGAAACAGTATTAAATAAATGAAGGTTGTTTAAGGGTTAATCGCTGAAGTATAGCCGGTGTAAGTTTATTTTTACGAGCTCGGCTAACATCGCGATAATCATGTGCTAATAAAAGCTTGCGTGTGAGCAACTGGGGTGTGTAAATGTAGTTCGATTTGAAGGCTCGTGTGGTGTTGTGGAATTACTAATTACTACAAATCTGGGACTTAGGAAGCATTGAATATAATCAAGTCTTCATAATAATGGTTGTTTTGAAGGAATTGAGGAAAATTGCTTATTTTGGCTTATCTTTTTACCGGATGAAGAAAAAAATGTGATTTTCCAGCAAATGTTCTGGGTCATTGTGGAATACGTTCAAGCGTATCACGTAGATGTCATGACCGTCTGTCATTGGTTTTCATAAAATAAATCTTATTTTTCTTAAAAGAAATTCTAAATGTTATTTTATTATAGTGCATTAACATAACAAAAAAAAAACTATTCTAAAAAGTTGTGATCTTTTTGTGTCTAGCAATAAATCAGAATAAAATATTTAGTTTAATAAAATACTTGCTGCGCCGTTGCTGTCAAATAAATAAAGTTAATGCAGTATGTCCGATGCTTGTCAATACGTCAACAGCCTATTGTAATATCTGGCTGAATTTAATAGTATGTCACAGGCTTTCATACGGATAGGCATTATGTAAATATCTTTTGTTTCAATTTATCACCATCACGCACAGATAGACTTGAATGTATATGGATTGAACGCGAATTATTTTTCTCTACCCACCACGTCAAAGTTAAAGTTCGAATCATTGAAATCAAATGGTTTCCAACTTCAGCAAAGTTTAGTAAGATTAATTGACAGGAGTTTAATTTATGAGGAGATGAGGTCTGGAGTATTCGTAGATAAATCAAATTGAATTCATCGTTAAGCGTGATCCATCTATGTATATCTACGTCTGGGTACCCTATACTTATAAAATAAATCATCACCCGAGATGAAAAACTCAAGTCATTTCATAATAGGATCCCTGAATGTTTCTAAAAAGGGATATTATCCCTACATTAAAAAGTTACTAAAAATGCATGTTTTGTTGAAACCACAGTGTTCTTTTAATTCGTCATTACAACAAAATCGTTTAAGTTAGATAAAGGGCCAAGAAATATCAGAGCTCTGGTTTTGATAAAAAAGCTCTTCCTACAAAACTTTACAAGCACAAGTCAAGCTTTTATACTTAGAAGCATGCCATTTTACTAAGTTATACATTAGTAGTGAAATGTTGAGCCACAAATCAGTGGCGTGGTCTCCCAAGCGATAACAGCGGTGGACATTTTGATGGATGCCGCGCACCCCAACTTGGGCCAAGCTTGCCTATACCCTATCAATTTGGCTTAGCTCGTTTAATTATACGCTACTATTCACGCTCGAATACTAATATAGGCTTGAGTGTAATTAGCTGTTTTGGGTAAAAGGGCTGTTGAAAAATATTTGTGAGATAAGAATGGTTTGTTAAGTATTTTTTACAGAGCTTTGAATTATCGTCGCGTAAGTAAGCTTTTAATTGGATTAAGATTTTTATACTGAATAAAATATATTTCCGGGACTGTTTAAGTTTACAGTACACTCAAAATGTTATCATAGAATAGTTTTGTGCATTAACTTTCTACACAAGGATTCCCCATGGAGCCGCTAATTGATTCCGGAGTAAGTAGGTATATCTGAACAAAATATACCATTCCACGTACATTGCATTTACGTAATACCGTCCTCCATATAGGTACATAGGTAATGTAGGTGATATAAATATTATAGCAACCTTGTATTCTTAAAATCGGTATAATGACTACCCTTTATTCAGGTAGGGAACTTCGAAAGCATTATACACACCGGACGACCTTCGAGACCCTAACTTTGGTTTGTGGGCTACAGGTGAAAAGGCCACTTCGGACCGAATACATACATACGTTCATTCTATTCAAATACCTGTATTTTAAATAGTCATTAGGCTGTAGTAAAGAAATGTTACATTATTTTGGATAAATGTGAAAGGATGGCCATTGGGCTACCTAAAAGTGACATATAATTACTATCCATTGGTTAGCAGACGGCTGCAGAATAAATATATTTTTTTCTAACTTTAAACAGCAAAAACGTGCAAAAAAGGAACTACGCCCAGATGGAAGCAAAGAATGGAAGAACAAAGAATATAAAATAATGTAAAACCAACACGCCCATTGAAATAATAAATGTGTGAAAAATGTGGTAGCCGCGTAAAATGGAAATATTTCATAGACTCAGACCAAGATACGGACGTTAGTATTCCGACTGAGGAAAGGCTATAAATAACCGTTACATTCAAATCAGGCTTTAACTTAACTACGTGGAAATGTGGACTCGAGGCTAGCAATTCTGTGGTTTCTATAGGTTGGTTGCACACTGTATCTGCGTTACCTGTTAAAAGCTAAAGCGGGTTTGCGTGGGTGTACTCTCGTGTACAGCCAACCTATTTCGCGGTTTACGTAGCCCGATATTCGGTAGTACTTGCTTCTAATTCCCCGTGGTTAGGTTAACCTCACCTGTCTTAGGTACTTACAAAGTTAAGTTAGATATGCAAAAGGTTATTTAAATGCTAATTTAAGTAGTATTAACCTCAATGCTTCCGTGATAAGACACCTATTTAGTTGGCTAATAAATCAGTATGATAAAGAGTTATACTTAAGATAGTTAATCTATTTTTCAAGGCATTTTGTTTGCACGTAAGAAGTTTTTTTGTCTAATTGATTGCTGACTTGGAAAGAGCAGGTTTGATAAAAAAAAAAACTTTGTAATGAAATTATGGATGATGATTAAAGATAATAATAGATAAGAATTTGGAGTTGAGATTTGCCTGATTCGTGATGACAGTTTGACAGACGTTATCGTATTTTGATCTAAATTGATTCTTATCAGTGGATATAACTTCCGCATGGCTAACCAACCTAATATTAATCTTTTTGTCCGTTGGGATTGACAAGGAAAAAGTTGACTAGATAACTAAAGGTCAATATAAGTTTTAAGTAGTTCATGAACATAAGTATACAAAATAGTTATTTATGGAATAGGTTAAAGGCTAATTTTAACTACATATTTCCCCAAAAAGCTCCGTCACTTCCCCATCACCTGATCGATTAAAGATAAATTTATTTAATATCGATTAACGAGGTCCGAGCTCGGCCGATCGCGTCCCAAGCCGGCTTACATTCGATTAAAATTATACAGGGTGGCTGAAACAAACGATATGGTGCAATGTTATTTATAAACCAAATATGGCAGAGCAAAAATTCATGTTTCATTTTGACTGGCTAGCATAAATGTACAACGTGTAACATTTTTTGAATCATATGAATTTTAACAGTAATTAATAATCGTAAAACTTCTTCAGTGTTTTCGCAAATGTCAAAATCGCACTTTTTCCAATTTTTCTTCATGTAACTTATGTTACTTGCACCCTGTATAGTCCATTTGCGTATGCCACGATACACCTGAATCGATATAGCTACATGATTCCCAAATTAATCGGATTGATTGCCACTGCAGTATTGGAAATGTGATCAAATCAGCGTAGTTAAGCTTGAATGCCAGGTCCTGCTTTTATAGCTCACTAATATCACCTTTTTAGAACGAAATATTTGAATTAATGAACAGTGGAATCATGTTGAAAGAAAATGTGGTTTTCATAAAACTTACACTTTTTGAATGTTTCTTTCTCTATTTAAACGAACCAGGCTGTGAGTAAGCAGTGGTTGAGTTAGCGAAAGCTTTTTTAAATTTCATTTTGTATTGAATACAGTGTAGGTATATTAATTGTAGAACTATAGCTTTTTCTATCGTTTTGGGTTATTTAAATTTAGACGAATAAAAACTTGTATATTTTTTAAACGGTTTTATTTAGCTCACCCTGTTTGTTTTATTATTTATTCATTCTTTCTTCTTGGGTCAAATTTAGAAATTGAAATTTCAGTGCCTTCCTGTTGTCAGATTGATCTGAAATTTGGTACACACCTTTATTTCCGATGACAATACAATATAGTAATATCAATAACATTGCAAATCCAAGATGGCCGCCGGTACAAAATGGCGGATAACGTAGGTTTTATCAATCCCGTCAATGTGGGTATCAAATGAAAGTGCTCAACCAGTAGAATACAATGTACTATATAAAATTCAAATCCAAGATGGCGGCCTCTACAAAATGGCGGATAACTTAGGTTTTATCAATCCCATCAACATGGGTATCAAATGAAAGGTCTCAACAAGTAGAATACAATTTACTATGCAAAATTGAAATCCAAGATGGCCGCCGCTACCAAATGGCTGAGAACAATTTTTAAACGGTTTTATTTAGCTCATCCCGTTTGTTTTATTCTTGGATCCAATTAAGTAATTCAAACACCCTCTTCCTGTCAACCGATTAATCTGAAATTTTGTATACACCTTTTATTCCGATGACAATACAATATAGTAATATCAATAACATTGTAAATCTAATATGGCCGCCGGCACAAAATGGCGGATTACATATTTTTCCACAACCCCCTCAATATGGGTATCAAATGAAAGGGCTACACAAGTAGAATACTGTCAGCAACCCCAGCAGGGCCCAACAGGGCCAAGGCCCGCCTGGGCTGCGGGATTGTTCGAAAGAGTTACCGTGGCCCTGGTACATAAAAGGCCTACGACGAAACATAACTATTTTTAGTCAGTAAGAGTCTGGCACTCCCTTACCGCTGCTGACCCAGGGAGGGGTAACTTGATGATTTTTGGTGTCGTTAAAAAAATTGACTTTTTTAAAATTAGATTGTAATAAATTATCAGGTAAGAGACCGTGTAATAATGATGCACTAAATGAATTAGATAGAATGAGGAATATTCGGTAGGCATTTTCATTAAATACTAAAAACTAGAAAATAAAAAATCGGTAAAAAAACTTTTAAGTCAAACGGTTTTATCTTATGTGCACTGAAAACTAGAAAATAAAAAATCGGTAAAAAAACTTTTAAGTCAAACGGTTTTATCTTATGTGCACTGAAAACTAGAAAATAAAAAAATAGTTACTTACCTGCCAACCTACGTAGGTGGTCCCGGTCATATTAGACTAAAATAAAAACGTGGGGCCCATTAACTGTTGCTGTAGTACTTTCTTCTAGAGGTATAATAGGTGTGGATTGCATCGACTAACTACAATCGTAACTGGAGATTTTGACAATCAATAATCAGCCGTAGCGGCTTCACCAGCGAACGCCGAGCTCATGATCTACCAAAGTATAAAGATATGCTTTGCCATAGGTAGGATTTCAGAGGGGCCCCACGTTTTTATTTTAGTCTAATATGACCGGGACCACCTACGTAGGTTGGCAGGTAAGTAACTATTTTTTTATTTTCTAGTTTTCAGTGCACATAAGATAAAACCGTTTGACTTAAAAGTTTTTTTACCGATTTTTTATTTCAGATTAAAAAAACATTTCTAATGTTAGGCAAGTAATTGGTAGGTCTTGAAAAGTTTTTCAATCAGACATCAAATTCAAGTATTTTTATCAAAGATGAGATTCAAATTAAAGGCAATACCAATTTTTATCATTTCACAATTGAAGCATCTACTTTAAAGTTAAATGAGTTTTTTTAAGAGTATTGTTTTGTCATGTGTATTTATTTAGAAGATAGTAGGTATGTTCTGGCCATATTGTAAAGCTCACTTCATGACATGATCGCATTTTCGTAATATGCGCAACATAATAAGGATTAGTAGTTATTTTGTACTGTGTAGTTAAGATATAGTTAAGGAGATATTAATTGTAAGTAGGTACTATGTCGCATTAGATTTAAGTCTGTAAAGGCATAGTAACTTTGAGAATAAATAAATTTGATAAGACCATCGTTATTAATGTACATAATGATTAATAACGTTATTGTGACGAGTATATAACATAAAATAGTGACAACTACATATATTGGTAAGTTTGAAGGCGTGACATTTCAGGCAAAGCTGTGAGCGCGAACATAGAAACACTACGACTGAAATAGTACGTCTGAATAGAGGCTGTCTTTGCGTCGTAAAAGCATTCAGTGACTGGTACTCAAAGGTATTTAGATCATACGGGAACAGCAAGTCAGTGAGTAGTCTCATGATGCAATAACATACAAAACACTTAAAATTATCTCACATATTCAGAATATATTGCCGTTATAATAGCATTCCAAAAATAAGCGATATTACGAACACGTTCCATATTGAAATTATGTGTTTAAATATAAAAGCACCACAGTACCAACGATTTAAAATTCAGTTTTCAAGAATGAAGTTTAATGAATATTTATACTTTAAGCCTGCAGCTTTGTGACTGTATTAAAATTTGTTTCGCTGATCAACGAGCTATCGTAATGGATATCTCTGGTTTGAGTCACGTGAAAACCTTTTTCGACCTGGCATTCAATTATGAGTGAATGATATATCTCGTTCATTAGAGCGAATTGGTGCAACAGCTGTGTCCAAAAAAATATTGCTTTTGTACGTGTTCCCTATTTGTTAATTATAACGTCTAGGTATATTATGTTGAATACAGAAATATTATTTTAAAATATCTTGGATATTTATAAGGAATAATTATATCACCAACGTAAATCAGTCATCAGTATGAGTTACCTTTTCTTAAAATGTCACTAGGATACGCAGTTCGTACGCGCTACGCCAAGATATTTTCAGGTACTTCGCGTAAATAATTATTTATAGCATACAGGTTAACAAAACAACCTATAAATAAACGATAAGCCTTCTCAATAGCAGCTGTTAGCGCGTGTTAATATTAATTAAGCGTAAGTCAGAATGCCAATCGAACAGTAAGTCCCTTGAGAGAGGCAACTGCATTCGAGTTGTTACCTCCAGGGTTCAAATTATTAAGCTCAAATATATTATTATATTATCTAAAATACTCTGCACTAGACGAGTGTTCATTACAGTTTTCGAAGAAGATGAGAAATCTGTCTAATCCAAGCTACTTTATAAGTTATAAGTTGGATAAATACTTTCTAGTTTTAAGATTATCTGCGTTCATTTTACACAAGAACTTTGTTAATGCAATATCAACAAGAGCGTATATTTTGTAAAATACCAATTTTAAGTATTATGGTGAAAGGTTCAGTACATTGCCAGTTTCGTTATAATTTTCAAAATCATACAGATTCACACAGTAGTTCCGCGAAAAACAATATTCTGCTTTCAAACTATATTGCCTCATTTCGGAAATGATTTCGCAGCATCGCTCGTTTCAATTAAGCAATATTGTTTTGTTAATAAAGTGCATATTCAAGGATAGAGCGCTTTGATCCTTCGGTTTGTATAATAAGCTGGACGCTGGCAAAGATTTAAAATTAATTTGAATAAAACGTTTTATGTTTGGAAAATCTTGCACAAACAAAGCGCTTTTTCTGCAATGTTATTAGATGATGAAAAGGTGTGTGTAGGTGGATTTATAATATTAATATTTCACATTGATTAAATTACCAGAGAGTGGTGAGCAAAAAAATATTGATTAATATTTTGATAAAATAAATGTACAAGCTTGAGATATAAAAGACAACCGTTACTTTGAAATAGCAATCCTGTTAAGTAGATACTAGATTAAAAGGTTTGCAATGTTAGCAATAGATTTCAGATTGTATTTTCTGGAGAACAGTTCTTGGCAAGGGGGACAAAAGCTAATTCCGTAATTGCATCCCGTGTATAATTAGTACGTGTAAATACCTCATTAACACTTCCTTTAGTGCTGGGCATTTAACAGAGGCGGTTATTCCCATAATTTATAGATCCAATAACACGATAAAATGCGCGGGTGCGCATTATGCTGAAATTACGACCTACGTTAACTACAGTCGATGCACGACACTAATATTTTGACTCGAACGTTCATTGAATGCGGGGGCTCGTGGCAAAGTGACATGCATATTCATGGCTATAAGCTGCTTTTACCGTAGCCCATGCAGGAGTCATTTGAATATTTCAAAGTAAAGAATTACGAATTCAATTGATGTATGTAGGTTTTTCTCTCGGTTTTTTACTTAAGGATATTTACATGCGTCAAAGTGAATATTATCTAAGTAGTAAATAGGCGTGACCACCTATCTGCTTGTCACATGTGCTCACGTATTCTTACGGGTCAAATGGCAAGGTATTTTTGATACTACCTACTTACATAGCAAGTATTTATTTTTAATAACGTCTCTTTTTAACATAAATTACTTTGTGGTGATTTTATAGCATTTAACATCCAAAATCGTAGGCTTTCAAATTCATTTAGACTTTACCCGACTTTAACATTGTTAACAGAACTGCAGACACTGAACTGAGCCTGTAAAAAGTTTTAATTTGTCCCTTTCAGTGTTTTGTGAAGTCGGCTGTTATTATTCAAGCAATTAAAATAAATTAATGATAATCAGTTACCGTGCTTAATGCACCGGTTTTAATTACAGTGCATGATCAAATTTAAATGAAAAGTTTGTCGCTCCAAAATGTCACTGTTTGCATTAAAATAAGCTACATAATTTGGTTAATTAAAAGTCTGCCTTTCAAATGTGAATTAATTTCTCTGTTATGTTACAGTTTTGATTCGTTCATGATATTATTTCATAATATTCTGTGAACTTTATTGTTCTCGTTTTTGTCCATTAAGAGAATTAATTAATGATGATCAAATTTACTATTTATTTTTATTTCAAAGGTACATTACGTTTTTGGGTTTGTTAAATATAAAATATCTCTTCTGAATGTCGACTAAATTTATACCATACGACTTATGGTATGATGGTTTAGGTAAAATTATGATAAAATAATGTTATTTAGTGATGATTTCAGAGGTTAAAACAACAAAAAAACTATTATTTGTTCTTCCCTTCAACTGTTAATAGAATAGACATAGAAATAACGAAGTAGCAAACGAATGAAAACATAAATGAAAAGCTTATTATTTTTAATTCAAACTCGGTAACTTCTTCGTGGCACGCTTTACTTTTGTTTCTATTCAAAAAGTTTGATATCTGGCGTGAAAATTTCCCAGAAATTGTTTTTATTAACCTACATTTAATTTAGCCTAAGTATATCCAAAAACTTAAATGGACTTAGATTAAGACAAACATCGAGTTTCTCATTCGACTATAAAAAGTTCAGCCTTCTAAGATGGCATAACATTCAAGTACAACATTAAATTAAGTGCTACTTAAAATGAGTAGGTAATACCTACTACAGAATATTTTTGAACATTACCGTTTTTTAAATATACATTTTCACGCATTTCAATCGAAGTTAGTCACTTACCTATAAACTATTTATAAGTTATTTTAGACATAGCTCAGTAACATTACTGTTTCGTGCAACCAAATGTGTGACAAGGGCACATAATATTCCTCTCTACGACGTGACACAACTGATTTTGACAAATGAGTTTCCTATCGATTCTTCTAAGCGACATGTGTTAAACAAAGCTAGGGAAACGAACAGACATTTTATTGTATGTACTCAAATATACGATTTGTTGTATGTGTATTATAATAAAGACCTATTTGAAATAAAAACATTCGACTTTGAGCCTAAAATTAATATTCCGAGTGGTATGTATGAATGAGATTGCAGCGTCTACGCGTGTCATAGGTCAGATTAGTAATTGCTACATACGTCATAATTATTAACTTGCGTAATGGAATATCGTCGCTTCTAATGCTCAGTTATGTATAATCGTTCAAGTTGTGATATGCTAATAACATTTCTGATATTAATGTGGTCTTGCAAACCGCACTATAATCCGCCTACCCGTTGGTATAACCTTGAACAGTTTCGTACGGGCCCTATAGTTAGAGGCAATTTACTTGAAGGAAAATCCATATACGTATGCAAAACGATTTGGAATTGAAATAACAGAACATTAAGCTTGTTTTCTTTGAATGTTAGACAGAGTCGTACATATAGTACACTTTCATTCTTCCTACATTTATAGGAGGGGTATCTAAACACAGAGCAGTATGCAGTTTCTAAGAATTTCCAGGTGGAAAAATCAACATTGCTCCTACCTTGCGGACCGAAACGACCGTAGCTCAGAATCTAGACACACGGCAGTGTGTCCGCCAAGTTCGAGCAAAAAAAGCGACACACCGGCCGTGGGTTATATTACACGAACCATTTCGGGCCAAATTCGACCCCCCTGTAACTCAAAATCTATTTTATTTACGCATATCAAATTTCTAGTATCTGTTGAGACCCCCTCACTTATATAAAATACAAAATTTCATTAATATACCTATTGTAGGTCTTGAGATATTGACGTCAGAAAATCGCTATTTTTACTATACACTGATTCACTGATTCACTTATTCACTGACTCACTCATCAAAAACCTAGACCACTTCCAATGGTCGTATTGACTTGAAATTTGGCATGGAGGTAGGTCTTTATGTCAAGGTAAAGGGAAAAATCTGAAAATGGCCAAGTGTGAGTCGGTTTCAAAATAATGAAGGTGTTTTATACCCGGTGTAAATTTATACCCCTAAGGAACTAAAACGAACTAAATGTATCTATATTTATATAATATATCTTCGAATGGTACAAAGGTTTGTATTTAGTCAAAGTAAAGTAAAAATCTGAAAACGGCCAAGTGTGAATCACTTTCAAAAATAACGAATGTGTAACTTTGGTCCACGAACATAATATATGATAACATGTCATGTCAGTCAGTTGGTAAATCTAGTCCATTTAGTTAATGTAGTTCATTTCTTTCTAAGAAACATAGTGCATATTAAAAAATCTAAAAAATAGTATAAATGAGACATTTCTTTAACTAACTTCATCATAAGAAAAAAATTAAATAAACAACCTTACAAAAATAAATGAAATCCCACCCAAAACAAAAATGTGAAAGACTGCCAAGTTCGATAATATGGGAATGCTTCGCCTATAAAAGAAGTGAGATCTGAATAAGTACCAAGTTCCATACACATACCTCAGTTAAAAATAGTTACTTTTTAATGATGATTACTTGGCAAGTTTTAATAGAAATTAAATACTTGATTCATTGCGTTTAGTAGGTTTATAACAAGGTGTATGAAAACTTGCCAAGTAACATCATTAAAAAGTAACTATTTTTAACTGAGGTATGTGTATGGAACTTGGTACTTATTCAGATCTCACTTCTTTTATAGGCGAAGCATTCCCATATTATCGAACTTGGCAGTCTTTCACATTTTTGTTTTGGGTGGGTTTGTATTCACCAGACATTGCAATAAGCTCTTCTCAGTATTCGCTTTCATATCATATCAACAGAGCTCTATAAGTTATACTGAAAGGTTTCATATTAATTAACACTGACAGCATATCCATAGCGAATATTGTGTTCCAAAAAAGTGAATTAAAATGATTAAATCCTTTGTTGTTTCGCGTTCTGCTTTGGTATTTCGTTTGTGCGTCGTAACAATAGTTGGGGAGTTCCATCAATATTGTGGTATACCATTGGAGATATGATGTAGGTGGTCCAACATCAACATATTGGCGTACTACATTTACATAATTCACCAACGTACAGTGGCCGGGTTTGACGTCACAATAGTAACTTGCGCGTATCAGTTTCTGTTTATGGCCAGCGATAGACATAACATGATTAGTTATAGCCAGTTAGTTATTAAAGTGCAGAATTAAGTATTGTATTTTGTGTTTTAAAAGATTGGAAGATACTTATTTAACCCCAAAGAAGAAGATTCATTTTCCGACAAATTATGTATCGGGATAAAACTTCTGCCACTTACACTTACAGCTTACACTCCTTAAGTCAAGACAAAAAAATCGGAATTAAACAATCACATATTTCGACGTTTAAGATTCATAAAAATTTACATACAATACTCTCATGTAAAAAGACTGAAAACACAGTAACGTTGAGTAGTATAAAATAAAAATGAAACACTAAACGGCACTTTGCACGCTGTCAACCGTTAACATAGCCATAAGACTAGGGGTAATGGACGATCTCACAAGAGATTAATTATTTTATAGCAGCTATTTAGCAAGAACAACTTATACCTCAACTTAAACAAAGTTTATGCCAGTACTTACGAACAGGAACTGATTTCATGAACTTTATGTAACAATATGAAGCATCCTTTATAAAGTACAAGTACTAGACGATCTTGGTATACGTTACTATGCTAACTTAGTTACGTTGATGTAGTTCTATAAAAATATGATCCTATTCTACCTGTGAGAAAACTTTTCTTACCTACGTTCAGCCGCAAAATAAATCCATTTTTAAAAACTCACTAACTACCAAACTTTGTTATCGATTTCAGATTTCAGAAATATGTTATTAACAGTTTTTACACTTATTCGATGTCTTTGAGACAACTTTCGGTGTGAATTGGCTCTGAATAGTGATAAAAAAGGTATTACGTATATCATTTAATATTATAAGAAATAAATAAGATTGGAGAAAAAATAAAAGCCAATAATCCGATGATCAACATTGTTTAGAAGTAATAAGAAGATATACAATGCGATCTTTTTAATGCGTGTCTATTTTATTTTTTCGAAGAACTGATTGCTTTTAGAAAACACATTGGGATCGTACTTTACTATTCTTATCGACATCTCGGGCTCCTACGTTTTTCAATTAGAATTGATTTGGTTTTTTGTATAGATTACCGTCTGGTAATGGGTATTGGAAACTTATCAAGTCTGTTGGATTTGTAATAAACTATCTTCATCAAATCTTAACTTTTTGACAGTACCTAATACTTTTTACATAATGTTTCATGAGAAGTACATTTAATTTAAGTTGGTTCAGTATTTTTGGGGGTAAAAGCGCGATAGATAGATAAAGAGAGTTACTTTTGCATATATACCTAATATTAGTAAGTATGTTTAGTGTAGTGATTACAATCTAATAGCATCATACCAAGAAATGGAACTGAACCGAGAAATGGTAACTGAAACATGTTTTCTAATGCTATTACTTCTGAATGATGTTGGGCATTCATTTCAACTAAGTATGAAGTACTAACTACTTACTGAGTTCGAATGACTACTTCTTACTAAGTAGCTTAGGAAATACTTCATATGAATTTGAGGTGAACTGTTTGAACCTAAGCAGAACTAAATCCATTCAAATCTTATGTGCATAGTTTTTGAGCTTTACATACAAAAGCTTTTATATTTCTCTGCTCTTTTCAGAATTTACTTTTAATTCAGAATACAAAAGAAACAAAAATTACATTAAGAATCCTAAATGAGATTATTTTTACCAGTCTTTTTGAGACGAATTGAAGACCATCTATGCGGAATTAATCCAGGACACAGACAGCTTAAAACCTTCATATTTTATTTTTAAAGAGTGGCCATACTTTCTATCGATTATAAGACCTAAAATGTTCATGAAAACTTGTTTAGATGTAGATAGGGCGGAACGGAAATTTGCCATAGGCTATCAACGTTTTACATCGTACTTTATAAGTTCGGCAGCTTTAATACCAGGTGTTTCGCATCTGGGTTTACGACCTCTCCCGGGAATTTGATCTAGAGGACAAGATAATCGAATGGACGAAGTTGTGCATGCAGGAACGGACACAATGTTTTAGAAATTCAACACGAAACTGACATACATTGTCATTTTATTTATAGAGTTCCTAGAACCTCTGGAACGGGTACTGTACCTAATGGATAGCAGACTGCTGTAGGGTCTCGGATGACGGTTATTTTTAGGCAGACAAAGAACTGCCAAGTCATGGTGTGCTGTGATTAATTAATCTTTCTGATCTTTTTTAAAAGGACATTATGCAAAAGAATAAAAACTCCACCTTTATAAATATTTATTTTTGAACGTGAAGTGGCATTTATTTTCTTCGTCATTCTACTTTTTGCATACGTCACTCAGGAGTTATATTACCCAGCTTTAATTAAATGGATTGAAATAGTTTTCTTTGTTTCTGAACCCATTTCGATTTCAACAATATAAGAATTTTACACGCGATTGTAATTAGCAATAAATCTACCTAAGCTGTTTTCAGATATGTGGGAATTAGGGACAATTCTATTTTAAGACACGATCTACAAATAATTGGCCCAGCGACAGTGTCTGACAGCGTTGAAGACAATGTTTCGAAGAAATTAGTAATGTAATTTTGCTGAGGATAAATATTTCCCGATTTTAATTACCACGTTCTTACTTATTCGAATTCATTTATTATTCGTCAATTTATATCAACAAGAGTTAAATAAGATAACTATGTATACCTTGTTTCCGATCATAGTCAGCTAATCTACATTAAATTAGTATATTTCAATTAACTAAATACATTATTTCTCTAAGAAGTTTTGAATCTCACCTACGGCTGCGTCTCAAAAGTCAATTTGCAATATGCATGACGTAGCCATTCTCCCGGGAAATAATCGAGATACGACGAGAAAGGGTTCCAAAAGCGAATATCAGACACAATATGGAACCTTAGACATCCACCTACGTAGACGGTTCCTCGTAAAAATTAATTAATCCCTTTCCTGAAGCCAAGTAAGATGCTGGGACGAAGAATTTAATATCTGCAGTATTACGTAAATTTTAGAATAGTTAAACAATTATGTTATGGATATTAGCTCTGTCCCGTGTTATATATTTAAGGAAATGCTTCATAAAAGGTATTCCCAAAGTAAGTCCGTATTCAGGCAATATTTTAGCTGCGCGGCCATCCTTTGAGTCCTTAAAGCTCGAGTGTTTACCAAACATAAACAGCCGGACTTTCACATTTATGATATTAAGTAGCCGACGAAAAACGCTGTGACGTTTCAGTAATCGTCTTTACGTATAAAGTATAGACAAGTATTTATTTTTTCTAGTCATTGAAACACAGCAGGTGTACATCTGCATGAAATCGAAAACAAATAGAAGATGATTCAATCGACGTTTTTAGCCCAAACTTGTCAGAGCCATTAAATGAATTGCCAACAAGTAAATACTATTTTGCTGTTTAACTAGATTCGTATATCTTCGAATATCTTTAAAGATGCAGAGGTTTTACCTATCTGTACGAAAAAGTTCGCAGTTCATTAATGTTCATAGATATTTTAGATGTTGTTTTACGTAGTGTTGGAAATAAAGTTTGCTTGCTAATGAAAGTTTAATTACTAAGATTAGGTCTACCCAATCTTGGAGAAACTGCTGAACAATTTTTATCGCTTGCATCATGTTTCAGATTTGCAAGTTAATATTTTCACGACGTAAACATATCTAACTCTATTGATTTGCGTTTAAAAATAAAAATAAAAGCACAACAAATATATTAAGAAGAAATAAGAATGGACCTATAATTTTGGTTGTTACGTTCGATTATTCTCTTGATTCTCTAGTTATTTTTCAAGCGAACTCGTTAAATAGTCCACAGTTGTCGTCATTTGCAAATGTACTTGTCATCAACGAGCACTCAATAACTGGAGTGACGGAGTGGACAAAAAGCGTTTACTGTCACAATTAAGTGAATTATGGAACATCGATAATGTCCACTGTCGTGATTTGCATTGAATAGCGATGCGTCCCGTGTCACTCATTAACATATGCGCATAAAGTAAAAGTCGCTAACATTCACCACGACCAACCTTCAATGTAGCTCCAACAATTTATTGTCACGTTACTATCTTGCTTACTTCTACATAGTAAGGTCAGCCAATGTATAAACAGGTGCACCTCCATACAGTTTATAACACCTGTAAAAATCATACCCCACGGTAGTAACGATACTAAAACTGTTTTTGTTGACTGAATAACTTTGTACCGAATGACTCATACTTCAAGCCTGAAGAATAAAGAAAATAAAATTCGGGTGCGTCCACATTCTGTGATGTTAGTATTATTAGAGGAAATTGACCGGAAAAGGAAAGTGATAAAATGTACGGCTGTGTCAATAGATACTGGCCTCATACTGGGACCCGATGCCAATCCATCGGAAATAGATTGAGAATTTTCTTCTTTAAGACCTAGATAACAAAAGGAATTCCCAGTATACTATGTGAGATCCGAGTCTCTTTGCTACTCACAAGCCAGTTTATTATAACGTTAAATAGTTTCATCGGATCATTCAGTTCGCTTCACGACCAAACTGAACATTTGGCAGTAATTGTCTGCTAATGGCACGTTTTCTTTGTCAGTTTGGTTAGCAGACGACGAAACCACGTGAAAATGAATATCATTAAAGTCCCCATACAAACTAACAAGCTCTTTGTACACCAGCGGTAATGAAAAACATACAGTTATTGTTGGTAATCAGCCTCATTTACATGTGTTTGTCAGGATTGCCAGCAGCCAAATGTAAATACATAATAAGCACATACTTAATAATAACAGACTAGTCCAAACTTCGTGTTAAAATATTCCTTTCGGCAATCCTAGAGATGAATCTATGTACTTAAGATATCGAATATATATCCAAAATACAAAGTAAACACTGCTACAAATATTTTGAATTGAATAAATTATGTCTACGCCAAGTGGTCACCACTGAAATTGCTAACAATTTTCAAGTATTTCATTCAGAATGTTATTTCAAGGATGATGGTTCAATATTTTCATAAAGTTTGGATGAATGACAATTTAAAACAACTGTGACTAATGCCGGCTGATGGCAGAAATTTTATGTCTGTGACACGGGCTTAAGCCATTTTCATGATTCTTATACATAGGTTTACGACTGCCTCGGGAGTATTTTTGGGACCAAATGAAGCATTTGTGTTGTCTCTACTCAATGCAGAAATAAAACAAACCTACTTATAGCAGGACCTATTTTGCAAAGTAGAAAACTACCTGAAAGCAGCAAACTTGCTTCGGATTAATTCTCAAGAGTTCTAAGAAGAAAATAGATAAGTAGCTCCTTGTATAAGAAATTACATTGAAAATGTTCGCGAGTTCGATTGGTACTTAGGTTTTTATTTGTATTTACCGTAGCTAAGTGATCGAGAATACGAGAACTGTAGCACTGTTTGCTTTGAATTACGACGATTAGAAGATAAGGCGGGTAGTAAACCGAGATGATAAGATGTGCATGAAAATAGAATGTTTTGATCTTAGTGATCTTTTGTCTTCTTTCAGTATCACTGCTATTAGTAATAGGAGGTTAAGATTGACAAAATGCTTATGTGGGTTTAAAACTGCAATTTAAAACTAGATTAGATCCAAATTTTGTTAGAATTATGTTGATATAACGGACACTTCATCTAAGAAACAAAATAATATTTCGAAAATACTATAAGAGAATACCTAGGTACCTGAAGAGAGAGGAGGCCAACTATCACAATTTCTTTTCACAAAGATACGATTCATATGCGGTTTTGGTACCTTCGTACAGGAAAACTTTTTTAATATTGTGTAGGGCTGCCTATTCGGGGAAATAGATTTATTATCAAGTGAAAGTTTTTGGAATTGATCAGCTTATAAAATACCCTTAATATATTAATGACTTTTGTTAAAGACACACATTGGCTTATTCTGTGTTACTTTTCTGGACGTATAATAAAAAACCGGCCAAGTGCGAGTCGGACTCGTGCACGAAGGGTTCCGTAAATTACAGTTAAATCAACCTATCTCAAAAACTATAAGAGATACTTTGATCAAACCAAAAATCGTTGAAAGAGTTAATTAGCATGCATCACCTCTATTTTTTTTAGAATTTTATACCCCGTAGTTATAAAAATAAAGGGGGGGGGACATACTTTTTACGACTTTGAGAGCTGATATCTCAAAAACCGTTCACTTTAAGAAAAATGTTTTTTAGAAAACTTTATATCATTTTAAAAGACCTTTCCATTGATACCCCACACGGGTATGTACATCGAAAAAAAAAATTTCATCCCTCAGTTACATGTATGGGGGGCCCCACCCCCAATTCTTTTTTTTACTATTTAGTGTCATATTTTTGTAGCGGTTCATACAACACATATTCCCATCAAATTTCATCACTGTAGTACTTATAGTTTCCGAGTAAATCGGCTGTGACAGACGGACAGACGGACAGACGGACAGACGGACATGACGAAACTATAAGGGTTCCGTTTTTGCCATTTTGGCTACGGAACCCTAAAAAGGGGTATTACACGTGTGAATATGAACTTAAGATATTAGATGAGCAGTACTGTGTCTAGATAACTATGATAAACGGTGGTACGAAACCCTCGGATTATGGCGATCACGCTCTCTGTTTGCTGGCGTGACAACGGTGCTGATGCCATTCGTGTACCGGCTAGCCACGTCTACAGTATGTACATACATATTGCTGTTTAGACAGATTATTTAATATAATATATCTTGCATTTTTAACCACGATTGTAATAATACACTAATCTCATCACAATAATCTCGTTGGTTTTTTTTCTTCAAAATATTCTGATAACCAAAAGGGCGGACTTATCCGAGCTATATTTTTTGGACGACCTAGAACATAGCCGTAACCGTCACAACTGTTGGGTGAAAGGGCCGGCCATAAAACCTGGTTAGTCACAGATACTGACATTTTAACTGAGCACATAGTATTGTTATGAAAACGACATAACTTTCCATGAATTGAATACTGTTCAAAATAATAAAACCACATACCTAATGGCTAGACGAAGTTAAGAAGCTAGACTAGTTTTATAAAACAAATTGCAGATAGAGGTATAACTAAAAGAAACACACAGATAGCTGGTTACGATACAACCCAGAGTGCGCCTTACGAGATGCAATGCAATTCTTTTGTGAAAATGGAAATACATAATTTAATGTATTCCCTGCTCGCGGAGGATCTGTCAAAATTATAAAGTAGTTTTCTTTTCAAGAAAAAGTCAAACAAAGTAAAATACTGAAAAGAAAATTTACTGAAATATTGAAAAGTTTTATTCAAAAATATTTGATAGTAGTGATTATTTCTGTGAAAAGTTTAGATATGGAGATATCTTTATTTTACTTTAGAGTTAGACCTTATTCATAAATCTCTGCCATTTTCGTTGAATAAACGAAATCTACTATTTTCTTTTTTTATTATAGATGTAGGAGAAGTTTTTTTATTCACCTCAATCAAAATAACCTTCGTATGGCCTAATGGAAAAAGAAAATATTTTTAATCCCTTCGAAAAAAGGGTTTACCTACTTCTACAGCACAATAAGATTAATTTCATTAATTAAAACTTTTCAGTCATTGTTTGAGTATTATATTGACAAATATGTACTCTTGAATATGAAAGGATTGCATTGTACGTAGGGATACGTGTCGACAAAGGAGAACGGCTCTTGAAAAGAGAATTCCCAAAAGGCATGACAAGTGGAAACAATTAATTTCATTCATTTGTAAATTATCTTATTCATTGTCGGAGCGTATTCTGTTAAATTAGCGCAGTTTCAATAGTAGGGGAGGCGAAGGTGCTAAATCGGGAGTGACTCGAGCGTCAATGAGACCTATTAGATTGCGAAGCTTAGATGATAAGAAGAAAAAAATGTCCTGACATACACACACTTTCATCGGTGGGTGGAGCGGCTATAAACTTTCAAAAATGTAAAAAAAAAACAGTTGCATGGACATACTCGAGCGCGTCAGATATTAGTAGCATGCACGTCCTACGTCATTTTGAATACATACGTATATTAATCTGACTGTTTCCATGGTGGGGGTGGTAGTAGGTAAGGGTTAAAAATGGGAAAAAAAAAATTTTTATCGAGCGCGTCAGATTATCGAAAGGGGTGTTAAGTGAACCAAAACGAAGGCTCTTATGCAATAATCTGACGATTTCGACGTGACCTAAACTCGTGGCCATTACTTGAAATTGCAAAAAAAAATCGCCATTTTGAAATACTCGAGCGCGTCAGATTAAGATATATATGGTTCATTTATGTACCCTTAACGTAATCATCTTATAATCTGACGATTATCTGGAGGAATTCGCTTAATCTGACAATGGAAAGTTATTTTGCAAACCTTTTAACAAATTGAAGAACTGAAAAAATTGCAAGTAAATAAACCAGTATGTACCTATTCTTTGAAGTACAAAACTTTTATTTATAAGCAAATAAGTATGAAGAACATAAAGGATAATGGACACAAATATACGGAACCTCGTACACTCCACCAATAGCAATGTCATACTTATCATTGTATAGGCCTTTTTATCTAGAACAACCTCTAGTAAAAGTTAAAACTAAATAATCCATTTATATCTCAAGTTTTTAAAGGAATATCTAAGTGCTACTACGAGTATGTCTTCTAAGTACTATCAACTTTTACACACTTTTTGATCTATATCTCAGAACGGACAAACATTTCAACAAAGCTGTTAAAATAAAGGTTGTTCTCGATAAGAAGGCACATACAATGATATATATGACATTACTATTAGCGGAGTGTACCAATCTGCTCATACATTACATACATTTCTATAATAATTACATTTAATTATAATGACATTGATAAATATACATGTGTCATAAACAATACAATAGAATCTATAATAACATGGCTTGACGGAAATAATCTACGCGTAAATCTTACAAAAACTATTTTTATTCAATTTAATACACATAGATAAATCTAAAATCTAAATACTCTGCCTCGCCTTTTTCCCAGCTATTTTCATACAAAAAAAAATACGTATAAATTTGACTTAATTTATTAGTTTAAAACCATCCAGTAGAGTTGCGCGTTGCCACTCTTGCAGAACAGATAGAAAGAGGTAGCAGTTGCTTTCATTGATGAAGCGACACTACGCGCGTAATTTGTGAACCACGTTATGCAGAGTAGAGCCAATGTTAACCGGATGACTAGGCCACCACGACCTGTATAAAAAGGCGAAGTATACGAAACGGCATTTCTCGGTATCACGATAGACAAACAATGCAACTGGAAGGCACACGTATTTAACAAAAGTATCCAATAAAATGAATCGTCTTCGTTAAAAACAAAATATATCTGCATACCATGACCAGTAACTTCCTGAGATTAGCGAGTTCAAACAAAAAAACTCTTCAGCCTTATAATATTAGTGTAGATTATTTAAGACCCAAAATGTACTAACACTTATTGCAAATGAATTGAATTGAAAAAAGAGAGAGAGGAATAGAAACTTGGGAGGAGAATACCGGCATCACGTAGCTGCACGCTTTAAACTTTATCGATTAATTTTCCTTACTTCGGCTTACGGGAATCGTCAGATTTTATATTTTTTGTGAACGTTGAATTACTCCCTTCAAAATAAAAAAAAAAATAGCCGCGCTCGAGAAAGTCAAGATGACGTTTTTTTTTTACAAGTTTGTAACCTTCCTACTTCTTATCGTCAATCGCAAATTGTCAGATTAGTGGAATATACACTTTTTAGCATATAACTAACTTACCCTATCTTAATCTGACGCGCTGGAGAATGTCAGATGATAATTTTTTTTTTACTAATCTGATCCTTTATTCTAGACGCGCGGCTGCATATACAGGGCTTATATTTGGTGGAGGTGTTAAATGGGGTAATAGGTACCTCCCTATATACTAATCTGCCGCGCTTGAGTAAATCCCGAAATCCCTTCTAGGCCTCCCCTACTACAATGTGGGAGAAACGAAATTACTTTGTGTTATGCAACTTCATTCTATATTCTTTAATATTTTAAGGCGAATGTCGGAAATATTTTACGTAGGTATTAGTGGCCAAAAATGTAAGAATTATGGAAGATGGGTGTTGTGCCAAGGTCGAACAGCTGTTTTTAATTCACGTGCTGCTTTACACGTTCAAACAAATATTGTGATACCTACTTTGTTAAAAGAATTTTCATTGATTATGAAGATTTTTTTTCAAGCTGGCAAGGAAAGAGTAGGTTTTGAATAATATTCGGAAGGCATTCGATCATCTGTTAACTGTTAACACTAAAACTGTAAATATTTAATCTAACGTTTAATATAATTGACGTTAGCGCTCTTTATGACGTGGTTGCAGTGTTATCGTAAAATCTAACAATGTCTAGGTGTTTTTATAGGTAGTCTTACGCGTCAGCCGCCTCACCTATCAATAATAAAATTTACGATGTTAACATTAGCAGCGATATGAATTTACGAGCAATAAATCAACCGCGTCCTGTCCACGATATTTAGGAAGGAACACTTTTGGGACTATTAATAGGCCATAAGCGATAGGCCATCTACTACCGCATTGTCATTACACTTATGTAATATATTATCGAAGCATTGTTCGGTAACCTTGTTTATCGATGTAAATACTGAATATAAAATAGTGTTAATGTGAATCCAATCGATGCTATCAGCTCTAATTCTTATTGGCGTTCGTTTCAGTGTGTATCAAAACAATGATAATAAAGATCAAACGTACAAGTAAACATCAAGATTTATCTAACCCTATTAGCGAGTTTGCGCATATTTGGTAAAGTAAATCTACTCTTTTAGCTGTCCTTTTAATCCCAAAATCGTTACTGGTTTATAAGGTAAAAACTTAAGCTTCAAATTTATGAGTTATTATCTCTGACCTAGTTAGCAGACAAAACGGAGGTAATTTAGAATGTCAGTCCCTTGAGTCCTTAAACAATGATGGCAGTTTGGAAGACTTAATAAATAAATAAACCTGGTAAAATGTTTGAGATCTCACCATAATCGATATAAAATCCGTCATCCAATTGATGTATTGAAGCGTAAAGTTTGTGTGTAGGATTCCGACCGTTGGTTTCGAACGTATTCAAATTACCTCACGAAAACCGATCCACTATTGAGAACCCTTTCGTTGTGGTCAGATTGTCGACATTGATTGCTTTACATTCCTCCTGGGTAACGAGATATTTGAGCTTGATGTGTGAGCTTGTACCCAATTGGTTTGGTGGTTGTAAGCCATTTTCTTGAAATTCTGAGTTCTTTTGATGACAACGGTATGATGTATTGAGAACCAGTCAAGTATTGTCAATTCCTTGGTCACGACAACGATGAATCAGTGTCACACGATTACTTTCTATTGACACGTCTTGTGTTCAGGTTGCTGTAGTTTTCCTTTCAATTTTGCGTTCACGCATAAATGCGGTGAGCAAATTGAATATTCTCTTTGTATCGTTATTACTTCATTTGTTCGCATCGTTTTTATGTATTGTCGCTATCGCTACGTAACATCTCATTAATCTTGATAAGCAGGTGGGATTCAGGCTCATCTCAAGGCCTCCGAACCGATAAGAGGGTTGTTTAGTCTTGTGACAAAACTAAATCCACTTAACTTCCTTTGTCACATATACATTTGGAGTTTCGAAGAACTTCATCCTTTGAAGTTGTGATCTGTTTTACTACTGGCAGTTTAGCTACTACCTACTAATTTCTCAATAGTCGAGATCCATTCTCGAATCAATTATTATATTTTGTAACTTTCGATATAACTGGTGCTCCCTGATAATCCTTCTGCTTATTGTAATTCTTCTAATTTCTTCGGTACATTAGTCGTAAATTGAACTATTGTTAAAGTGCGCTAAAAGGGGGAGCCGTCTTCCTGAATAATTTGTAGGTGTCGATTATGTCACACATCTATCTGTTGGCACTACAAAAATAAATCATTGAGAACAAAGCACTGAAAATTTTTGTTAACAATCCAAACCTGCAACTGGCACTTAAAATAGATGGATGTTATTTATTTTTGTGGTGACAAAGTTCGAGCACTAGAACTGGGTTTGGGGTTTTTGGTATGGAGGGGTGTCGGGATGTACTAGGTATGTATGTCGGGTCCACTGTTTGTTTACCTGTGATGGACGCGGGGCGGGGGTGCGGGCGGCTTGGGCCCGCGGCGGGAGGCGCGTGTGGCCGCGCGTGCCAACCGACTGTGACTGCCGCCGCCGCCGCAGCACAGCCACCATCGCTTCGCCCGGCCTGCGCTTATCGGCCGCGCCACCACTATGCACTTCCAGCGATAACGATTTAAATCCCATGAATTATCTCTGATAACTATCACTCAATTAAAACAAATTGATGTAGAGCTATTTTTAATTGAGTCCTCGCTGCTCAGTCAGATACGCGCGCGCATTTCACTTCCGATCAACGATCCGCAACTTCTTAGAGGTAACAAAGCGGCCATGTTCAAAAACTGTTCTTGTTGTTGCTTCTTTATATAAATGTAGGTCAGATATAAATACCCCAGAGCTTCTTAATTGTGTTGATCAAGATAAGCGCAAGATTAGATTCAACAATGTGGATATTTGGAACAGGAAAACAAACTTAAATAAATCGTATCATTGTTTAGATTAAAAATAAAGGATTGGTTTGCATCCGACGTTTAGCAGCTGTACAGTCTAAAGCTGAAGACAGGTCTCAATCCGAGATACTCAAATAAAACATATCGTTCAGATATTTATCTATTCACTTCCTTTTGTAAAACTAAATAAGTCATAGTATCCGCGAGTTAAAATTCTGTAAGATATAGAAGTCAAACACAAACACGTACATAGGTACTTATTCATATTTGTCACCAAAACGGCGAAAACGAAAGATATTTTTATGTCCTTTACATGAGCCTCCTTACTTGACTTCCCCTTCGCAAACTAAAACAAATATGAATGAACGAATACGTCTTTCATAGAGTTCCGTACAAACATGAGTTAGAACTACTCGTATTAAGTAATAAGTTATCGACTTTGTGCATACCTAGTGAGGGGTTCATCTCATAGTCCTGTGCCTCACGTTCGACATAATAAGTTACCGTAGAAAAATTCCCACAGGAATATGCCTTTATGTGCTTATCATACTTTCTGCTTATTTTGTTATGTTTACTTTTGAACTTTCATACTAATTTGGTACTACGCAAATGTTGGCAGTAAAATTTTATAGAGAGCGCAACAAAATATCCTTTTAGGTACCTACAATATTTTCGGTATATTATTTTCAGTAATATCTTTTAGATAAAATTGAACAGTTATAACCTATAATGGTTCAAAACTATTATTTACTTAGGTATGCAAATCTTCCTTATGTGTCTACGGCCAGATTAATTATGTATGATATAACATTGTAACCTTTGATAGAAATGAGGTAATTTTCGCAAACTGTTGCCTTATGAAGTTCCCTGAATTATGTACTACATTACCTGGTAAGGTAACGATCATTAATTATTTAATATCTTCTTTGTACCTTAAAGTATAGAATAGCTTAGTAATTCCACCTAGGAACATGTAGCCTTTACTAAGTTCAATGACATGATAATCTTTACTTTAAACTTAGGTATACGTAAGTATTTATATTCCACCTAAATATATAGTATTCTAGCGCTATTGTATGGAACTAGGAGCCGTTACTAACTTTGTTGTTTACTACGAGCACACTACGGGTGATTTGTTACACACAAAAGCCAAGCGATGCCTAGTTGGGCCTATACAGTACTAAATAGACAGCAATAGATCTGTCACTAACCCATGTAGTACAAGTGTTGAGTTTATATTTAACCCACGTCAACCCAACAGGTCTCCCAGGCATAATCTTCAACGACGAACGTGACAAAATTATAAGGGATCACCTAGCATCACTAAAAATAGGTATCAAGAACCCTTAAATATTCACTTAGATAGAGAAATTCAATACTTCGAGAGGCATCCCGCCTGCCGGAGTCAGTGAGCAGTGTACGCTGTACGTTTGAACGCACACAAGCACATGCTCACCTACACATGCATACATAAATCATTAGCTTGGCAATGTTAGGGATATAGTGTGGAACAAGTTGGCTTTGCAACATGGCTGTTACGTGCGGTTACGGTCTTGGGTCAGGCCCTGTGTCCGCTTGTGCAGAAAATCTTGAAGCTTATAGCTTGTGACAACCTTGAACGAAAATACTTTCAGCATGTATTGAAATAAAATGTACTTCAATATGAAATATTAGACTTGAAAAGCATGATTTTTATGGAATGATTCTTTAACCTTTAACTAGGGGTCAAGTTTCTTAGCATTTCCATACGGTAAGTTTTTTGGTAGCTGGAACATCTATGACATATGCTCCGGCTACCAAAAAACGGAGAATATAGGAATGATTTAAGCTAGAAAGCTACTCGTACGAGAAGACACAGTCATGACAGTGCTTTTGTTGATATGAAGCAAAATAAATATCTTGTGGTCCAATGTACCCCACGCTACTACTTAAAGCACGTAACTTAGTGTAAGCACTGAGAATTCTGGGAAGTTTATCTATCAAATTACAACTTATACATACTAAGTTAGTATGAAACTAATCTGCTATCTCCATCTACCCGAATATGTTCTCACAACTGCTATGATAGCGAAGTTGTCACGACTCACCGACGAGTATTAAGCTCTTTAGTGCCCATTTTAAGCCAAATGGCTATAAAGACTTAAGCCGGCTTAACACGGTGGCAACATCTTGCAATTTTGGGCGTCGCGTGGTATTGCAAGCTTCAAACGCGCAGATAGCAGTAGGTAAGTAACCGCATGTCGACAATGTTGACTGTCGTAGATCTTGTAAATTCTGTCTCGGAACATGTGCTAGCAACAAGCAGTTTGGAGCCAGTTTGAGCCTCATAGAGTATTCAAATAGGTACATGGCTTAATATCAGTTGAGTAGCAACAACGTAATTACGAACTGCAATTACCCAGTCAGTAATTAATTGCTCTGAGAATACAACTCATAATTTATTTACTACCTTAGAGCTTACATTTCTTGATCCTTGGGACGACGATACCGTGAAAAATTTAACAAGCTCTCATTTTTCATGAGAAAGCGTTACATGTCCATCAAAGTCATGTTGTAGTAGAAGTATATAAAAATAACAGAGTACTAACTACAACAGCTATTAAGACTTAGTAACACAAGTTCCAAGACAGCTGTGTTAAAATAAAAAGATCTTTTATTTAAGGAGAAAAAGTAAGGAAACACGACACGGAAACCACTTATTTACGGCAAATAAGATCTCGAGAGGAAAACTGGAATTAATGGTTTAGTTGTCTACACGTAGAAACTAGTGCGTGGTGTCGCAAATACGTCTTGGAGTGTGATAATTACTTATTATACCTTATGTACATAGAACATAATATGGAGTGAAAATCGTGACCTAAAATTTAAGCTTATTTAGGTCTGTTTGTCCAGAAGATGTTGTCTTAAACGCTTAGTATTCAAATTATGTAACAAAACAATAGTTAGGTAGTACGAATAACAAACATTAAACTTTGTACAATTTTCTATGTAAAACGTGTATACTCGACTTAACATGGGGGCGTGTTGTGTTTGGTTGTATTTGCGAACAAAGAATGAGGATCGGAAATTCACCGTACATGCAAATCTACACAAAAGGCAGAAAGTCATGATTTCTCCACATAAAATTCAGCAATAGAGTTTTCCTCATATTTCTGCACAGTCATAAGTAAAGTTCATAAGTACTTATAGTAGAGTAGGTTTCCTCCATAAAACACTTTAGACAAATTAGGCATGACAAAACAATGAGAGGTAGTACGACTTATTTAATGTCATGAGTATTTCGTACATGGTATAGGCTATTGTTATATGGAAAATTGCAATTTGGTAAGTCCGAAACAAGTATTATGCGGCTGGACATGAAGACTCCCTTATATATCCTCACAATTGTTTTACAAACACGGTATGCTAATCTCAGTATGCAGATTCGGTACTGCAGAGTTAATAATTCATTATTCGTCTTAAATAAATAAATACATAGAGGTATTATTTATCGGTTTATAAATTATTATGATAGTAATAGGAAAAACATTTAGAATATTGATTTGACATCGCATTACTATAATATCATCCATATTCTGTGATTAAACTTATCAAGGTAAAAATACATGTACTAAGTAGGTAATAAACGTATTCCAAGCATTTGATAACAAACATAAAAAAATCTAAATACATTTGGTTGATATTTTTATATAGAAAAATCGTAGCGTTTGTTTTCATGAAAGTGACGCAACGTTAGTTAACATCAAGCGTATGTTTACACACTAGAGTGTGACGTCACACAAACCTGCATGTGAAACATGTTATGTTAGAGAAAACATTCATCGAATTACAATGAAATTCAAAAACATTATTCTAATAGACCCAGGCTGCCGCTGCCACTGCGGAGTATGCTTTACATGAATAATACAATTATTTTACAGTTGGAAACCTGAAGACCTCAACCTGTTTCCGTACAGCTGCATTTGAAACTGAAATACTTATTGCTTTTAAATTGGTAGCGAAGCTCAAATGATTGGGCTTCGCAGAAGTAAAATTGTAATGGCCACCTTAGTTATATAAAAAGAGAATCAAAACAAAGGTATAGATGTTTTCTCGTCTTCATATTTTTTTGTAATGTTTGATCGTTACGTGACGTTGTCATTATAACAAAGAGAGATCTAATCCTGTCCACAAGAAACACGAAAAGGTCGGCCTCACAATAATCACAAGGGTAAGACCAACTTAAAGAGTAAGGAAAATATATAGCCACAAACATTTTCATATTTGTATCTTTAAGAATATTAAGCATTGTGACCTGAAATAAATTGGGTTCCATATTAAGTACCTACCTACTCCATAAATAGATGGCAAAGAGTTGGTACCTAATTAGTATAATCTTGGATTGGGGTTGTAGCAAACATTTGAGGTTTATGAGCAATTCGCGTTGAACAGGCGCGCATATGAAATAATCTCATAAATGGGACCAACTTTTATCGCCGTCTACTGCGGAACAAAGGAAATGGCCCAATAGCAATTCCAGAATTACTTACGATTTTTTGTGGTAACGGCAATGCCGTATAAATAAAATGTAGTACCTAAATTGTAACAAATTACAAGTAAGCCCTAAGTAAAAACATGTTCTGGGTATTACAGAATGAAACAAAAATCTAAGCTTCAAAAGCAATAAATGTACAAAACCATTATCGTTTTTCAGAGTTTCGGTTCATTGAGTAAGGTTTTCGGCGTAAAACTCGTTTCCTTTCCGTGTAAAGCTTGCCTAATTAGGCGACAAATTGTACCTACCTACAGCTACCTACTAAAAGTTTTCAACCAACTGTCGGAGACGGAAAAAGATGTCAAAGATGTCTAGTAGGTACTTATAAGTTTCCTGAGTGTGAAGTATAAAAACGGGAAGACGTTGAACTGTCGGAAATCAATTTGCAGTATGTTTTATTAGTACAATAAAACATGTTAAATTCGCATTCGAACGTTCACAAAATAAAATAAAAAGTTCTCGTCTTCAAGCAGATTGACGGTAAAGTCCCTTTGGGTTTATTACGGCAGATAGGCGTAAGATATATTTTGATTTATGGCAAACTGTGAAAATAGAACTTACCTGGATGACGCCTCTCATGTCTAGTGCAGTAATTGATTGTGAACCGCCGAAGATTAATTACTGTTGTATGGCACTTACCTGAAAAAGAAAAAGGATTTTAATTTATGCATCAAAAAGGATTGAAAAATATTAGGTAGTTTCAAGTATGAACTCGGTGCTAAACCCAAATAGGATAGTTTATTTCTTATCGTAATTATAGATGATGTAATTACGCTTTCGTGTCATAAAATATTGTAACAATAATAATTAGTTCATTAACATTTATAGATAATATGTTAAATATATTTACGAACTTAAAATATGAAACTTAAGACGATGCAAGCAAAATATACCCATGTCAATCTGACATTACACTTTTGCTTTGCTGACACCTACACTTTTTAAGGATGTTTTTTCCATATTTTACGCTTGATCGAGATCCAAGTTTATCCAATGAAGATACGAAGGCGTGTTGCTATAAAATCTCTCGCTATTTTGGCTTCGATAAGCCTCAAACCCCTCTCATAACACGGGATTACGAAAACATATTGCAAGTTTAAATATAGGCGTTCTATTTTCGCAATTTTGTCCCATTGGAGAACTTGCAACCTTAACAGCCATAAATCCAGTCTCCGGGCTACTGAAACTTTTTTCCTTATTGAAAAACTCAATAACACTGGCACCGAGCTCTTGCGCTTGTGACCACTAAACTAATGGCTTTCTTATATGCAGGAGGTAAACATTTATTAAAAAGGAATCGGAAAGAAGGTTGGTTGCGTTCCAGTAAAAACACAATCTAGAGACCTGTTGTAGTGTATCTTAGTGTGTGTTTGTAGTCATATAAGTTATTCACAAACACAATAACTCAGCTGAGCTACACGTGGAAGATGCGCTCAGTAATCTCGCCCTGATAAAGTAAGATTTACAGCTGTAACTATAATGAGGTCTTCTCACATGGATAATACCCGAAGCAAATGTTGAACAACTTGAAGCTAGGGAAGGAGATCGCATTTATTTTCGCTATCTCTAGATTGTTCTTTTTGAGGTGAACAAACGTGGGTGTTTCTGTTTAAGAATTGATATAAGAACCGCTATATTTAGGTGGCATTTTATATGGAATGCCGGAATCCATTTATTATGAGGTCAAATAAAGGAAATGTTATGATCTTTTGGGGTGTGAAAACGTTAGCGGCATATCAGGGATGATATTAGGAATCACTGAAACAATAGTAGCTCAGTAACAAATCTTCGGCAGGCCGCGAGAGACAAGGAAACAATTACTAGGATATATTATCCCCATTCGTCTGGTTAAACTGAATTGGCACTTGTTGCTTTATAGTACTTTATTGCAAAGATCGGGAAATAGACATTTGAAGGTTAAGTACAGCAGACAATATTATTCAGTTTAACTTTTGGTACTTAAAAATCATTGTACAATATTCAATATTAAGCGTAAACTCTAGAGGTCAATAAATTTTGCACAATATCGTAATATTGAGCTATTTAATTGATGCTCTAAGGAGCGTCTAATGATACCCCTGTGCCAAAAACTTTCTTTATTTGAAAATAATGATAACATTTCTATGCATGTTTTAAAAAAGTTATCAAGCATGCCTTAATAACTTTTATTTAAATGTGTTTAAAGGCTCGAGCAGACCGGATGCGTATGCGTAACCACGCGCGTAGTCACGCGCGTAGTTACGGCGTAACCATGAGTTGTAATGTATGGAAATGTATGAGACAGGCCACACCGCTTGCGTAACGTAGACACGCGCGTAGTTACGGCGTAACCATGAGTTGTAATGTATGGAAATGTATGAGACAGGCCACACCGCTTGCGTAACGTAGACACGCGCGTCGTTTAAAGGCTCGAGCAGACCGGATGCGTATGCGTAACCACGCGCGTAGTCACGCGCGTAGTTACGGCGTAACCATGAGTTGTAATGTATGGAAATGTATGAGACAGGCCACACCGCTTGCGTAACGACGCGCGTGTCTACGTTACGCAAGCGGTGTGGCCTGTCTCATACATTTCCATACATTACAACTCATGGTTACGCCGTAACTACGCGCGTGACTACGCGCGTGGTTACGCATACGCATCCGGTCTGCTGGAGCCTTTATGATTCACAGTTTCTTAGTATTGAAGACGTTCATACGTGGAATAACTTAACTGTCATGGGATTGTCCTAATGTCATATGCAGGATGCAGGAAGCGCTGCGAAAGGAATGCCGATATTTTTGCTGTGAGTAGGGTAGCCCTATTTCTTTTAATGTGTAGAAATAAGTAGGTACTTATTATCTACTGTTTTCTTTTGTAATGGAAGTTCATGGTCCTATATAAATTAATGGGCTTACAACGGACCTTTAAGTGCGACCTGTTAAATGAATGAGATCGACGCAGCAATTTGTGAGCACCGTTGGTTGCATACATTAGGTAGTCCATGTCTAAATACCTAGAGAAAAGACGCATTTTAGATGTTTTGAAAATAAATATTGTACGATGAAATGTACTCAAAAATAAAGTAAAACGGCACGTGTGAATAACTCTACTATTTAAAGAACCTTAAGAATTTAAGATCTCAACGTTACCGTAAGCGGAGTAATTCAAATTTTTCCTTTTATTTAAATTTGTATGAGCCGCAGTATGTTTCCTTCTCGTGAAGTTTTCGAACTCTCTGCCCGTAACTGTACCAAGAATAGAAACTCTCAAAAACATGAACTTTCTCCTATAAGTAACCAAAGGCAGTGTTTTGTTTAACTTGGATTATTAAAACAACGTGTAGGTATAAGTTATTATTAAATTGGATGGGGTTATTTTACTCAAATATTGAAGTATGATTACTATGCGGAAGTAGGGAAGAAAATACAGGATCAATACCATATTGACTTACGAGTATACGAGATATTAATCAACTCACCCAACACAACTGGGTAGATACTGTTAATATGATATTATGTTCTTCAAAATAGCAACATAATAACAGCGCTGAAATTGATCAGAACTCTTTATGTAAATAAATGATAATGAAAGGCGAACCACTTCATCTTTAAAGCTTTCGGCTATCATAACTAATTTTCTAAAAGAAAATATATTTTCGTGAATTAGCTAGGGGTCTGTCTATCAAGCCGTAGGTATCTACTTTATAGAACAATATAAAAAAATCCTTCGTCTTTTGATGTTTGCACACAAGAGAAACCTTTTAAAAGAAAAAGATTCGAAAGAAAAATGGCGATGAAAATGCTTTTTTTGCTTGAGCATTATTATGAATCGTTCGTTGTTCTTGAAGCATCGGCCTTTGTTACACTTGATTACGCAATTAATGCAGAGCGTAATTATATTGGGGTAATGAAGATTTCGTTTCAAGAGAAACTTGGTATATTAATGAGTAACGACGTCAAGCCTTGTGATTTCATTTTAATAAAACTTTTGTAAAAAAGGTAAATGGAAAATGTCTTGGAGTAATATCTTAAAATAGGTAAGTACTAGGATTCTAAATATGGTTTTTTTTGTCGATTAATAGGTACCTACTAGTAACAATCTAATATTGAAATAATTTTTCAAGTCGATCCAGTAGGCGCCTGAGATTAATACGTTCAATCAACCAAACCCAATCCTGTACATTCATAATAATGTATTGGTTACCTAAGCTTACCTTTGGCCACCACCACCACCACCAGATTTAGCTTACTTTAAGCATAGAACTTTGTTTCCCGTTTTATGAAATTACACATTTTTTATCAATTAGAGAGATGAACATCCTTTCAGCGGACAGAGATAAGCCTCTCCGAAAGTTTGTTAATCTCCAATTTCAGGACCTATTTCTTAGTAAAGGCATTAACATCACCAAAGGATCTTATCTACTAAAGGATGTCTTTATCTGTTTATGTTCTCATAATCCTAGAATACTATAAAGTGGTAAAGATTGTATGTAAAACAACTGAAACTGCTGAGCAGAGTTCAAAATTGTAAGCAGAGAATCATATGACGATTGACAGTTGAACTAATATTCTAAATAAGTAGTTATATAATCAACTAAACAGTTTAATCCTGACGTTTATGCAATTATTAGTTTAACTGTGGTTTGTTGATGTTAATTACTTTCGCTAATTTAGTTTGGTGGTTAGTTTCTAAATGAGCTTACATGACTAATTTACTTGTGTTAGATAACATTTTAGTGCAGTATCTATATGTCTATTGATTCAGTTCTCATCTGTCATCGGCCTCTTTCTATAAATATTTCATGAAGAAAAGGGTTTGTTGTGGCAAGTTTTTGCCTGTATGAAACATAGTATTATTCAGTTATTCCAAACGAACCATTACAGTAACTGCCCGAAGCCTGGGATCGCTCTCAGCCTGTGCCAGTCGTCCGACTAATATACCCAACATGGTCCTTGGACGTGACTGGCAAAATTTGGTGTACTAATTACACGTTTCGGCAAAAATTGGAGGGATTTTGTTCATGTTATGATAAAAATTGAAACAAGTAATTAACATTAGAAACAAGTGTCTAAAGTTTAAGAAAACATCAGGAAAAGTTCTCATTTTTACGAGTATATCATCAAAAATGTTTGTAAACGAATAAAATTAATTAATAATGAATACAGATTTAATCACTTACACGAGCTTACAAAGTCGAATGTGTTTCAGACAAGATAACAGGTGAACATCAATGATAAACAGTATTGAAGTGTCTGCCGCCAGTTATCATGATAGTATAAAAAACAGTAATAAATAACACTGATAAGATTATAATGGAAACAATTTTCTAGCCAAGCTCACGTAAATGGTCATAATGTGTTTTGCCTGCTTAAAGTTTACTCATAATTTACGAAGTTTTGGTACGTTAGGGGATTTATTTATGTAGTTCTCACTAACACACTAATTTTGTTGTAGTTAAAGCATGGTCATATAGTATTACAAGAAAGAACATATTCAAATAAATACCGGATAGGATACATTTCAATGATTGTGTGAAGACTGAATTTGAAAGAGATTTTTTAACCATCAACTGTTTAAAGTTATTTTTAGAATGCGTTCAGTAATTGTTTTCTCTCGACGAATTTTAATGGGTGAATAATTTACCTCTTGAATAAATGACACCCACGAAAAGAAAAGCTTTTCCTTCCCAATCAACGAAATGTGAGAATATGACCAGATGGGACGCTCTTCTTTACAAATATTTATAGAAAATAAACAAATTGTAACAAAAGCACCGTCTGTGTATGTTCTATAATAATTTATTGTTTAGTTCTAATTTAATATTATTTTCGTTTAATTTTCACCACAAATCGTTCTGGCCCTATTTCGGTCCAAGGTTTTGTATTGTATATTTTTGTTTCTTTTAGTACGTACCAAGTAATGATCCTAACATGTATTGCGTGAGTCGTTCGTGTGAACATTTCTCCAATACTCACGCGAACACTTACGACCATCAATTAGGACACTCTAAGAGATTTATATGTTTGATCGTAGGTCCATGAACGAACGTACGACCAAATTGTACCTACTGTTTTCTCGTGCGAATGTTACCCAATTAGGGTTACAGGTCTAGTTTCTGGATAATGATCATGTTTAATGACAAATCAAATAATAATTGTCATAATACCTAACTAGATAGTACCTAACTCTAAAACTTCATGATGATGATTATGCACCAATTATCTTTGGGATCGGCGCAGCATGTCTTCCTCTTCCATATTTATATATCCCACAAGTGACTAATTTTAGTCATCCATCGTTTTTTTGGTTGTCTCATTCCACTATATCCTTTTCTATGCAAATGAGCTACCTAAATACAGGTACATAAATATGAAGAACGACAATACAGATATCGTGAGTTCATTGAGCAGTTAAGATAGTTAGTAGTTTAAACTTCGCAATCGTTAGTGAGGCGACATAGGACGAAGCTCGGAGCAAAACTAGCCTAGCTTATACTAACTTAGGCGGGTCTATGAATCCTGATAGTGTGCGAGTTAATAGTACTTTAATCGTGTTGTTGTCGATCTAAAACTTAGGTGTTCTGGTAGTTAGTAATACGGGACAAGTTTGCAGTCCCTTGCTTTAACCAGAGATATTCCTAAACATGATTAGGTGTGGAGTGATTGTACAGCATATCAATTGTGGCAGTAGGTACTTACTTTATATTGATTTGGTTGGCGTAATGAGTTCATTTAATTGTCCGTAAGGTATACATATAAGGCTACCACAGTAACTCAGAATAACCTAAAAAAAGCGTGTAAAAATATCTTATTCATCATTCAACAACCATCAATAATCTTCGTTACAAATTGAGCGTGTTTTGAACCTACTACTTATTACATGCTGTTATAGGTCAAGGTATAATACAATCTTACTTATTCATGCATGAAATCAAAATTTATGAACCTCCTAATGTAATATTTCGATAAAAAAGTCTGGAAAATTTCCATTACGTTTTAATCTTCATTAGATAAAAAGGTATGGAAACATCTTGCCTAATACCATATTGATATTGCTTGTATTGCAATATTGGAACAGGTATTGTAGCTTCCTATTATGAAAGGCTTGCATAGTGAAAAGACTTGGCGAACGAAAAAATCGATTACTCCGCGCTTTTCATGACGCTATTGAGAAAAATGTTGTATGGCAGAATTTAATATTTGGAATCCTTACAGAATAATCCATCCATGATTTTATAAAACAAACAAAACAATAAAAGATACACCAAATTCGTTTAATTTAAAGCAAGTCAACAAGAAAACATTTTACCTTGCTCAGTTGTCGTCCAACTTATTGTATTACGGCGACTAATAAAATTAATTGGACGACATACCGGAGAAAACTTATTGTCCCAACATTTTCACAAGATTGTGTAACAACTAATTGCAGAAGCTTGCTACATATTAAACCCTACTATTTAATGCTTGTGTTTTCGGGACAAAATAATATTATTTGAAAATGTTTCGATCCCCTGAAACATGTATATGGCGCATCAAGATCATTCTGAATGCTGTGTTCGAATAATTACTACGCGCTGTAAAAATAATAGCCCAATAAATTCGAAATCCACTCTTCCATTGTAATCTGGCAAATAAACTGCTCCAAAGGTATTAAATTCCACTTTTCTAAAGAACAATGGGCCGGCCTGTTATCGCAAGAAAAACAACTTGACAGTTTTGGATCTACAAATTGAGCTTGAATAAATACAAAATCTACATAAATGGACTGATCCGTGAAGGGTAGTGCCGATTCGTATGTATTGAATTTCCGCACGATTCCCCGTGGAATATAAACAATGGAAACATTTTCCATAGTAAGATAAATATTTTTAATTAGAACTTTTAACTGTAAGCTGTATTGAAATCAGGAAAATTCGCTCACTTTATGAATGCTCATAAAGTGTGCTGTTTTTGTAAGTAATAAGGGATTTCCGTTCAAGATAAATTGTGTTTCTAATGTCCTCTATATAATACATATTTTTACGTTATCAGTCTTTATTGACGCTTATCATTAAATCCAGGTTTATGTATATTGAAACGATGATTTTGCATGATTCATTTGAGTTTCATTGTCATTATTTTAATAACGACAACAAACAACAGTTTTATTAACAGAGGAAAATTTTCATATACCTAAAATTGTTATATCGTTTCTAATATATCTTGTTTGAAAAATTCGGCGTTCCTCTCGAATTTCGCTCTTGTATGAGTTTCACCGACACCTGGGCATTGTTGTAACAAATGGCCAGGTATGGTCGGGCCAGCCGGACGTCACATATGTAGGTCACTGAATGTTTTGGGAAAACGATCGGATTTTTTTTATGTTACCAACTTTGGACAATTTAGATTGTTCAGACAAAGGTACTGATTTATTAACGTATTTACGGTTCTGTAGAACTTTTACACGTGAGATATTTTATGAGATAAATGATTTAAGTAGAGGCACCAAACGTGGGGTATTACTACATAATTAAAACGGACTATTACTTCGTTTATTAGGGCATCCCTTTGTACGAACTAATTAGAAGACCATGTTCAGAATAGAATAGTTAATTTATTTTATCTTATATGGGTGAGTCTCATTTGGCAGTGTGTTTGCCAAGGTTTTGCTACGTTTGGTTTTATTTATTTTTCCTTTGGGTTAGGTTTGTGAGAATCGTTATACTACTTTAATGTAGATATTGTAATATTTAAAAAATATATAGGTATGTTTCATTTGCTACCGTTATATGAACATAATTACAATAATATAATTAGCTTCAAGCCTTCCAAGTTACGTAATTGGGCAGGTGTTTATTTCATCTAATTATGTACCAGAGAGTGCGCAACCAAATAGATCCTTAGCTGCCATTCGCTTCTATACATACGTTTAGTTTCACGAACAAAAAGAGTTGACAAAATAATTGATGTTTCAGTCTTGGCATGCAAAACAGGAACAGGATTCGCACGATCCCTCGGGCAGGATCGAAATAGTCTGTCTTGGACAGGCCCGACGGTGAATTCCGCCCCTCCTACAGTTAGCTCTTAAAGTTTCTGTAAAACGTTTTGTATTGGCAAACATCGCTCTTCAATTTTCCATATTTCATTAAAATCATCTCTGTCATTAACGAAATCATTCGTTTATTAATGCCGAAAAATAATTAACATGTTCTTATAATTTTTGGCTTAATTGAGCTCCAAAGTTTATTTCGATAAAATTAATTCGTCAGCAAAATATTTCAGCTTTCATTCAGCGACGCACTTCCATAATAGCGGAATTAAATAGCCGCATTGAAACCGCGGTAACATGATACTGAATAGTGAATGGTGCTAATTAGCTGTAACTGATTGGCAATAACATTTGCATTTAAAAGTCCCTTTTAGTGAATTGTGCTGTACTCTGGCTTCTGTGTGGTAGTCAACTGTCAATCCCGCGCACTCATCAACAGCGAATGACGTTGGCTAGCAAGCTCTACCTGTCTGCATGAAAACAAATGACTAACAACTCGTTGTGTTCTACGGATTGTATATTGGAATGCGGAACAGATATGATCTTAATTCATGCTGAAAACGTGACGTGAACATGCGCAAGGAATTGTTTATGAGATCTATTCTCTAATCATTATATCAAAGTCGATCTGTTTATTATTTCTTTGTGCTGTTGAATAGTTTGAGAGAAAACCTTCATTAGAGAAGTTCGCTGATTGAGTGATTTATTACCTGGATTCAGTATCTGATTCACGTGAGTCGATCATCATGAACTAACGTGAAGAACATTATTTTTTGTTGGTAAACAATGATTTATAGTTTTACTGGCGAATTTGCGATTCATATATAGGTAAAGAGCGTTGAAACGAAAAGCTTTATCGCAATCAAGTCGACTTTTATGCAGAAATTCTAAAAAATGCAAACTCCTAAAATATTTAAAGTTTCTAGAAATAATAAATGGATCAAATATAACAGCGGAGGCGTGTCCTCGCGTTCTTCCAGCAGAGTCTGGTCAAAGTTAGGAAAATCGAATTTGTCTTTTTGAAATTTCGCAACATTTTCGAAACTGATGATGTGGTGACTTGCGCCAATAAATCGTGCCTCGGGAATACATTAACACATGCATATGGAACATGCAAAACGAACACGTCTGAGGCAATCGAATATGTCCGCTTAACGCTTCCAACAAGGCATACGCACATTCAGATAATAGTTTAGTTGCCAAATAGTTTCTATATCTTATTATAATAATCTGCACGCTAATACTAATTGTCGAATTAGCCTTAGCTCTTTACTAATTGAGCTAGTCACCGCCTCATTGACGTTGATGAACACCATGTTCGCTGAAGCACGCAGTAATTAATATATAATATATTTGCTTTATTATAATACTCAGTGTTTGTTTATATTACAAGATTTACCTTAAACACCAAATAAAGGAAATTGTAATACAGTTCAATTTAACGCTGGCAGGTTTGGGGATAGAATGGGGCGTGACAACCGCTTGACAACATCGCGACAGGAGTTCACCGCTGCGATTGTCAGGACTCTATGCACTGGCCAATATTGAAGGTTCTCTTCACACAAAAATGCCAATTTTTCGCACGTCCATTTTTTAAGGTATTGATTGTTCCTATTTCTGTTCGCTGCTGCATAGTAAGGGTGAGTCACTGGGAATTTGGCAGCAACCATGTAGACAATTTGGTCAAAAGCTATTCACATTTATGTCAATACCAGACACAAGATCAGTTGAGTTTGTGTCATTGTCTTCAGACATAACCTCGGTGATTTTATAATGGCATACAATAAAGTTTCAAGACCACTCTCTGAAATAAACTGATTGGATTGGTTGAACTGAATTTGTTATACAATCGTGTCGTCTGCGTGTTCAAACAACTAAGGCCATAAGGTTTGCTACAGGATTCACCGTCACAAAGGGCAGTATCAAATTTCAATTTGTTGTAGCTAATACCCCAAGATTATTTCAAACTAGCTTGAGTTGCTATGCACCTATGGGCTATGCATTCATTTAATAATACTAACTATATGCCAACAGCACAATACATATAGATATGTCATTCATTCGACAAAAGCGGCTACAATTTTGATTGACGTTTTAATAACGACGACGATAAACAAAAACGTTCCCGCTGACAGTCTAGCTACAATATTCAAACATAGGATTTACATTTGTTATTTTACGAAAATCTATTGTCTATATCTGCCGTTGTAGTCTTTGGAAAAAAATAGAAATTACTTCGACTCTAGAGAATTACCTACATCGCAAAAACAGGAAAATTGTTTTTGGAAAATTTTAAAACCTGAAAATCTTTTGGGCCATTCTGTATAAAAGACAAACTTTTAATAAATTGATGAAAGTGTTATTTATGTATTTTATAAGACTGCGAGACGCAAAGGGCCATAACATCTTTTTTATTTGACAATCTCATTTACCCAAATAATTTTGTTCATTTCTTAATCGCGTCTCTTATGAATATATCACCAGCTCAGGACGGGTATGCGATACGACGCAATTATGTCTCCGTCTATATCCGTGAGGGCAGCGTGCCAAACGCCCGGGGCAGTTGCTTATCGGCCGTCACCTGAACTGAACCACGCTTGGTGACGAATCGTGGAAACGCCTCAGGTATGACAATGTGAACGTCTCTCACTGACTCAGCTGCAGAATAATATGTAGGCTGATGAGTAATATAGTCTGTTGGAACCGTGAGCCAGACTAAGGAAATTTAATCGGATGTTATATGTGGAAATCGTGGTCATTGACGTGTTTTCTGCCGACTAGAAGTGAGAGTATTGTAATAGTTAGTATGGCAAATGCGCTGATAAAAAGTCCTCTTCGAGCTAGATTAGGAGCATTTAAAGTATAGTAGTTTAAATATGTTTTGAAGAGGATGTTAATAAGTTTAAATATGCTTCATAAGTTCGATGTAATATGTCAAGAGCTGACCTAAATAGATACAATACAAACAATATGCTTAAAGTCCACAAAAAGAGCAGCCCCTGTAATCCCGAAATCCCATCGAATGAACAAACAAATCCTTTAATCCCATTCAACAGATACCTCTTGTACAGAACAACAGTAAACTCGTTATATTTGCTGAATGACCTTGTTCTAAAAATATATACGCAATTGTCGAAGTTTGACAGTCAAAATTCTTAGGGTTCGGTGCTCGAGATGATCAAAATTTGCTCGAATCGTAAGAGTACATTATGGCCTATCGGAAAATTCCTAACAGAAAAATATAAGCCCATACGTAGACATCGCTTAGATTTTGTTTTTTCATTAGAGCGTAAAAATACAAAAGTCAGCGAACCGTCGAGTATATACATGAGATAAAATCCGAGGGAATTTTAGCAGCTGTTGATTGAATAGGGTTTAACAAAAACATAAAAATATCATGCATGTTTTCCCCTAAGGGTCAGACAGATGTTACGTAAGTATGTAATACATTTTTGCAGTACCTAATATTAAAATCCAATTTATGGAAGGCAAAAACATGTTGCACCGACTCCAAATAATATTGGGATAAGGGCAAAATGATGATGATGATTAAAGTCCAATGCGAAGAATACAACCCAAATTATTTTTAACAGCGTAAAAGCTACGAAGATTTCGTTCAAAATACCATTTTCATACTTACGATGTATTTTTGTCTTAGCTACCTACTTAAAAGGGATGCTTAGCCGTCTTATTCTTATTTTTGTTTATACCATTCATTGTACCGTAACAAAAAAAAAATATTACAGGCAACTATTTACCTACTTCCTTCGCGTGCATAAATATGAACCGAAGTAAATTTTATAATACGGTTTGCAAAATGGACAATCGTACAAAACAAGCCCCTAAAAGTTTCAAATGAAATATAAAAAGGCCTTTAAAACCCAGTGTGTTTCTTTCTCAGATTGTCTCAGAAATATTTAAAGAGGGCAACGAAAAAATCCTGCAATCATACCAGGGCGAAACAATTATACTGCAAATAATATAATCCACTCTCGCCATAACTTACGCCATTTTGTAATGGAAATATGCGGTTTAATTTGGAAGCTCGCTCTTTGGCGACATTATTTGCTGCTGTTCATATTTTCGCTAGCGGATATATTCAGCAGTGCACTACAATTTACATAATAATATTTATTTAGTCATTCCATTTCAGAGGACGTAAATTAACACTGATCGGTACGTAATTTCAGACGAGTCTATGTATTTTGCTCTTTATATCGACGGTAAAAAGGCAAAAGGGGTCAAGCGCCACATTTTGCGTTTTTAACTTTTTTATTGACCCCAACTCCACTATTTTTTCTCTTTCGAATGGTCGTAATATCGTTTTCCTAGCATGAAAAAAAGTCACTTGTACCAAAGAATTATTTGTACTGAAGTGCCAAATCGATACTTGCCAAAAGTGCTCAAGCGACACCAACTTTACCTTGCTTGGTTGAAGGACCATTTTGTGTATTACGGTTTTGTATCGCCTTGTCATTTGGCATAATTTTAAAAACAATATTAGAAGTAAATATGTCGTTTGTATCCATTTTTCTTTTATTTGTTTAATAGCTATAACGTCGCTTACACCAATAGCAAAAATGGTCAACTAAACGTAATTGGCGCTTGGCCCCTTTCTTAAATAATGTTATTTTCATTACGTTGCATTTGATCCACTCAGCGCGCGCCAGCGCCTGGAGCTTAGGCCAAAATCTAAATATTCCAACATTAAATATTGGTGCTTGACCCCTCGCAAAAACGATAAACATGATTAAAACCTGGGGTCAAGCGACATCTATCTTTGAAACTATTGATCTCAGGCTTATTTTGATGTAAAAGTATTAAAGAACATTGTATTTTAATAAACTTTTTTGAAGATTATGATGTGATTCAATAAAGCAATAATGAGATATTATTTTTTAAAACTTTCTTTTTACTCTCCTGAACAATATGATCTGTGGTGCTTGACCCCTTTTGCCTTTTACCCGTCGATATTTAAGCATTGCAAGCGCTTTGAACATCACGCTTAATCTGCGGTTGAAAGAGAATGATTAGTACTAGCAATGAAACGAAACGTGATTAATGCTATTTGTCTAGCCACAAATGCATAATTAATTGCACAGACGGGATTGTAAATTTTCAGTCATATAAATTCTATTTGCGCTTGGCTGGTCTTACAAAGCGCGGTTTAATAACTTAAAGGATATTAAAATAAAGCAAAGAAACATACAAGACAAAGAAAAATTAAAAAATAAAACACAGGAAGCTTACTTTTATAAAGGTAGGTAAAACTTGAAAGTTAGCTTTGGTGGTGTTTACATACTAAATGGCTAACTTGGTCTTTGAGCTGAACAGGCGCTTAATAGATTACCATAATTGGAACATTTTAATGAGAGACCTCTCGCCTAGTTAGACAATTGTCTTTCTCATTAGAAGACCCTATTGTTTCAGGAACACGTTTAGGTAATGAAATGACATATTATGTTTTCACATTCTCATAATATCGATTTCGATCGAGAATGCTAAATATAAAGAATACAATCCATTTTTTGCTACTTTTAACAATATTAATAAAATGTTTTTTTATTTAATATTGAAAATGTACGATGTTACAGTTATCAAGTGGTAAAATTATTGTTATCAAACAGCCGTGAAATGGTTACTCTCTTGACATACAAATTGGAATTAATAACAAAAGTCAATCAAATCATTTGACAAGAGATTTAATTGGATATTTCTTCATCAGTTGGTTGATCAGTTTGATATTATCCTTTGCCCTTTTATTAACATAACGGGCTATCCTTGTAAAGATGTTATAGATATAAATTTTCTTCTTGCAGTTTTCCGAGAGCGTAATTTATATCGGAATCTACCTCCTGCTATGGTTTATGTCAAAACGAAAAGTTTCCCAAGGTTGTACTTCTATTCAGTTCAATATTGGATGTTTCCATTTTCATTGATTAAATACATTTTCTTGCAAATTATATAAAAGGAAAATGTTAACATTACTCTTGCAGTGGTGTTTTCATACCTTAATCTCCTATTTGTCATAAAATATATCTTTAAAAAAGATAATAAGAAAAATGCTCTTCGAAGTCCAATTTTATATCAAGTAATGGTACCCCAGAGGCGCCATTAAATTTCTCTTGAGGGTCATCTGCCTTATTGAATTATATTTTAAAAAGTCCAATGAGTTTTCGAGTTCCAATTTATTTTGTAAAGTTCTAACAGTTTGCCAAAAGGACCGTTTTAATCTTTGCTAATTAATAAGTTTAATCACTTATGCTTAGAGCGGTGTTGTAATTTGATATCTCGTGTTATAAAAGTCATGCTTAATAGAATATTTTCATTTTACGATTAATATAATGTAATACCTAAGCTCTAGGTGAACGTATATATACCAAAGAGAGTGCTACTGACTATAAAGTAGTAAAGTATTCAATCATTATATACCAGGTAAAATGCAGTTTATCTTCGAAAAGGTTTTCAGGTTTGAAGTTCAAACATTGAATTTCCCGCAGGATTTACTTTTATTTTAAAAAGAGTTCCAACAAAACGTCTTTCGAAATCTATTCAATTCGAATCCCAAGTGGTTTTCGATTCTTTTTATTTCTGTAGATAGATAGCCTTTGAGGTTTGTCCAGGTTTCCCTGTACTTGCAATTTTATTTTACTTCATTTAGTTTTCAATTCATTTGCTTGGTATTCATTCTAGGAAAGGTAAATGTGGTGAACTTGTAATATAACGAAATCAATTTTATATACGAAACTATGTGCTTACAGACATGAGTTAAATGTTAATAATGGCATTATTGTCATATTTACCGTTTGTTGGAAAAAAGAAATACATAAACTACCTATTGTTTTATATTATAAGTTAAACATAGGTATGTATTTGTTTGACAGACGCCAGTGAACGTCTTTATGTCTAAGAAATCTTTTCCAAATCCTTGGAGATTATGTGAAGCAATGCGTGTAATAACTTGGCCTTTGTTTTCTTTTTGATAGAATTCTATCAACTGTTATAATTTATTTAGTAAAAGTTTTTACTTACAATTTTCATTTACCTACAGTATTTCATTTTATACCAAGAATATTTTATAATTATTTAAATTTCTTAGTAATCTGAGCACATTGAAAATTTTATGTTTTAACAACCTTAAAATAACGTTGAATTAAATCGTAAAATCCTCGTATTACTGGTTTCCCAGTAATACCTCTAAAGCTCTGTGCATTAAGTATATTCAATGAAAATTATGAAGATACCTAGATGTTACAAACATGAGGTCGTTCACCTTAAGGTATTAGCCTGCATTATCTTTGCACAAGCTATAGGTACATTGCCCTTAGAACAAATTACGTTCAACCCAGCATGACTCAAGAATATTATGGCAAACACTGAAGATAACGAACAGGCAGGTGGGAACGCAAAAAGGTTGAAAACCTAAAAAAGTATTCCAGACAGAATTCGGGCACCTCTTATTTATGAAAGTCGAATATTGATTTTGCATAACAATAATATGAAACCGCTACCGAATTCTATTAAAATAAATTTCCAAAAAGGTAACACTGAAACAAAAGAAGAAATGGAAACAGAATTCAACAAAGCCTATTTTAACATTGTAAGATTCAAGAAAACTTATTTACACGATATAAAACTTTTACAAATAAACATTTAGCAGATGAAACCGTGTAGTGTGCTCAACATGGCCCACGGGCCCAACTAATTGCCAATTACGGCAGTACCAAAAGTTGCCCCCAGATAAGTCCGACGTTGATCAAGAAAAACGATGTATTTATCTCACGTCCCGCTTTATAATAAGGTAGTTTTATTTATAAACAAATGAAAGTTAATTAAATTGTTAGCTTGCGGGCTTAATTTTAATACGTACCTATTTTATTTTAAAACCTTTATTCTTTCCATTTTCATTTTATAATTGAATTGTACCTAACGTACAAAAAAAGCCGTCCGTAGGAAAATGTTTTGCAACAATTTCCCTTTGAAGTGAAAATTGGTAACAGCGTCATCTAGTGGCGGAGCTCGCACTTACCTAGTTTCCGAGCCGACTACGGTCCAACCCCGACGGCGTCGCACGGCGCGCATTTCAGCCGTGACGACGCGGTCGCGAGTTCGCCGGTGGCGTGCGTTCATCGATGTCAGCGCGGTGGCGCTCTCGTCTGTCTCTGCGATTGGCAACATGGTCCTTCGGTTTCTATACAAGGCACGAAGTGTTGGCACTCAAGTCTAGATGTCGCTGTTTTAAACTGCGATATGTTTCGATAATTTGCATTGCATTGCAGAACTGATAGAAGAAAAGTATTTTGTGGTAACTTCTGAAGCAAAACAACGTTGTAACAAAATTACTACACATTTCTCATTAGCAACGTATATAAGGAAGTTGTTTTATCTAGAGTACCTAAAAATTGTGAATTAATTTCTGAATTTGTGGCTACAATGGATTTTTTTCTGCTTTCAGCAACTGCTATCGCAGTTGAGTGGAAATAAGTGACCGGAGTTTTTGTTTCTATACTTAATTTTCGGAGCCTTTCGATCCCTAAAAAATTTCGACAGCATATTCAGATATTTTATAAAGTAAAATAAGTTCGATTTCTGCTCGTCTTTAACGAAACATAAATAATACTGTAATACTCTCGTCTAAGATACCAATTCAACATTAATATTCATAGAATTATGTTTATTTAATAATAAAATGTACCCTTCTTTGATTACAGGAAATTTGAAATGAGAAATAGGTCCCAAAACATATTAAGTATTCCCCTAGAGGGGTCGTTTCGAAATGAAACGAGACGCAAGCTCGACAGTAGGTAAGCAAACTATTGTTACTTTGATTACATTTACACTGGATAAACATGGACACAGTGTTTTTGTTAAATATGTAACAAGTACATATTTAGAAAATTAATTATTTAAAACCTATTGTAATAGAAATTATTTGGATTTTTAATCTCCGTTTACACACAATTTTCGCATAAAGCCAGCTAGGTTTCATAGAGTATACAAGTTCGATAATTTCTAAACAGTCAAACTGACTGCCAAAATTGGCAAGCCAGCAAAACAAGTGCTATCTACCCAGCATTTTATCAAGACAATAACAATTGACTGCTGCTAGTGGTACTTCTATCCTAGTTCCCTACTTAATAACGCAATAAAACATGATAACACATGGCTATCTAACAGACAGCTACGATGAACAACTCTGAAGGGTGCCTGGTCATGCTTGGCAGACATCTAAACGTACATGTTTTGTTTGGCACAACCAAAACGTTCCTATAACGCAGTACGTATTCTGCACATGTAATTCTATTCATGAAGTACGAAAATATAAGGATATTTATAAACGAAATAAACACCTAAGTTATTTATCGTCTATTTTTGTAACGCCACAAAGCAAATCCATCACTGTAGACATAACCTTTGGATTTAATTTGTGGAAAAAAAGGTTAAGTATATAGTCGTGATTGTTTGTTGAAAGGTCGTTGACTAGGGTTCAAATTAGCTCGTAGATAATAAAAAGGAGTATTTTGGCAGTAATCACTGAAATACATTTAGTTAATGACAGCTGCATGAAATAAAAACTTTATTCTGATAGTACTTAATGTTTTCACATAATCGGATTTTCATTTTCACGTATATTTTTGCAGCTAATCATCATCTGCATGATCAACATAATTGGGATTGTTTAACCAAATTATGTTGGGGTCAGCTTCTAGTCTAATCAGGATGCAGCTGCGACTGCTTATCTGACCTCCTCAACCCAGTGACTGTAGCAACCCAAACACCCCTTGGTAAGGCTGGTTGGCAGACCTTCTGGCTTCCAACTACAAGTAACGACTATCAAAGATAATAAACAAATGGCAGCAGTGGCCTTTTAATTTACAAGCCTTCCGAAACATAGAGGAACTCATTATGACATAAATGGTCTCCCATCCACGAACCAACCGTGCCGAGCATTACATTAGAGTGGTTTAGCATCTCAATGTGGTATGTTTTCATCACCGTCTTGCTGGACTTAAACAAATATTTTCATTAGAAAGTGGGACTTCCACAATAAACGGGTTAAGCATTGACGGGTTATTTTTGAGTTATAGCTTATAACGAATTCCACTTCTCACAATTTGTATAAAAAAACCACTGGAATTTTGGCAGCGGCATTTTCTAATTCGACCTAGAAAACGTGTTTCAAATGGAAAATGGTTACTGCATTTAAAAATATTGAACTAAAGTACTAAACCTAACCTTCTACAAAAATATATTGAATGAAATATGGTACGTAGAATGAGGACATAAACCAACTAATTTACTTTGTATAATCTGGCACAGTTGTAATGTTTAATCACACTATTAGTAATTGGTAACTCAATAATATCAAGTCTCAGCTAATGATATTTACTAATCATTTATCTACCAGATTCAGACAAACAAAGAACGAATACACGTCCGTCATGCTTAGAACTCGTCAATTTGTAAAATCTCCTTGTATTGAAAAAAGGATCGTTCTCACATGCCAAAAAAATGCTATAAACAACAATAGTCGGTTAGTTTCATGTTTTAGACGCGGCATTTGGAGGTTCCAAAACAAAACACTACTATTTTACCTACAGCGTACATTACAGTCTATTGTTTCATATGATATTGTGTGGTTGGACTAAGCTCTAAACTTAATAAATTATCTATAGTACACAGCCACGATATACGGAGAGCCCAGGCTATAAAGCCTGATTACATTAATGAAAGCAATATCATTACCATACGGTAAATTGCCTGTCAAACTTAACTGATAATTTTGGGAATAACTTAAATTACTATGCATTAGACATGATTAAATTCGATCGCAAGTATTAGATAAAATTAATAATTGAAATAAAATGTTAATTTCAGAACTTATTTCAAAGATTACGACATCGTTCTTTAGTTCTGTAGCTGGTAGACAACAATGAGACTATGACTGTCACTTATGGTAACAACACCTTTTTAAGGCATCTGAGTCAATTTTCCTCGAACCTTTCTTCGCTAGAAGGGTCAGAGGAAAAATCAAAACTACTCAAAATAAAAACAAAACTAGTCATAAACGACAAAAAAAAATGTATACAACGATGTTCAATTGTTCACTTTAAAGATTTTCAATCACAAGTTATATTCCGGTTAATAAATTGTCAAGCATTTTCCGACTATTGTTTTGCACTGCGAAAAATTGAGGCAATTTTCATATGCCTTTGTGTTCAGAGAAACATGACCGAATACACGTATTTTTATTGCTTTTGAAAAGGAAAAGTTAGTCATCCAATATGACATATATTTTTATTTATAAATTGTTGAACCAAACGTTTGGGTTTATGTAATCTGCCTTAAATAATTGTGGTAATGTGATATATGGTATAAATTATTGTTGTGTAGGTACATAAAAAGGGACAATTTATGTAACACTTGTGTTATAACAAAACAGACTGGATAGGTCAGTCCAGTTACAAATAATATCATTTGTTCCCAAAGCTTATTCAAAAAGTATTTGTCAGAAGTTCTGAGTTTCTTATAAAGGTTGTCGGTTACTTTTTGTTTGTCATAGGCTGGCCTTGTCCTGATACTATGGATTATGTCTAAAGTTACCACCACACCGTAAAAAACTAAATGTTTTTGTGGGAGAGATATTTTTCTTCATCTATATTTGAACAACGAGTAACCAATAGTACGAATTTGTATTAGACACATTACTTAACTATTCTCAATCTTAATCTTGCCGGCTATTTTTATCGCATTCAGTTGTTTTTCATTGAAAAACTTCCTAGGATTACCGGAACAAATAAATATTCCCACGCGTGAGTTGCCAATAGTTGTTTTGCTACGTTACCATAAGCGTATCACAAAATACTTTTCTATCACAGTATTATCACAGAGAACAAGGAAATCACAGTTTCACGTTACATGTCCATACAAAGTGCACTCACTCCACGAGGTCACTATAACGAAATGCGCAAATTCAGATGTCCGGAACACATCTGTAATAAGATAAAGTCCCGCGCATACTTTCACGTTATGTTTTAATTTCGATCGACGTTTATATTGGTCGAGGCGAGGCGTGGACTGCGCGTGCGGCTTGGCGCGAACCCGTCACATCTTACATCGAAGCGCCGCAGGTCCAGCACATTGTCGCGATGCCGATGCCATGTTACTGCCTTACTTACATATATTCTCAAAAATATGGACCATATTACTCACTGTCCGTGGTACTCGTGACTCATGTATGAGATAAACGAAGAAAATTCCACTGAAAATGTTTTTCCTCTTTCTTAAAGTTGATCAATGTTCTTCTTTGTGTGATTGGTGTTGTATATTTTAAATAGTTATCTGGGTCATATTTTTATGTTTTCAAATTGGGATCACGTATCATCAAAGAATTTTATCCAAATAATGATTTACTCAGATTACTCAAACTAGAAGAGTTTCATCAAAGAGCTTTCAAAGATTTATAGAGGTATATTCGGTATCAAAAACCTATGCAGTTACTTCAGAATCGCGTATTGGAAAGAAATATACAACTTTTGTTCGCGTAGCCCCATTATTGAATTCACAGAGAAACGTTTTTATTGTGCTGGTTAGCGATCTTCTTTGAAACGTCGAAGCTAGTATAAAGCCCTTAAGAAAGTTTGCGGGAGTTACGTTCGAAGTTACATCTCTGAAAGAAGCTATAGAAATTCGGCGAGCGCACAACTGAGCCGGTTTAAATCGACATTGGCATCCGACTTTTTAACTGCGCAACTGTTTTCTATATCTCAACCATTTAATCTTGAAGCATGTCTTTAGATACAGAAAAGATTATAATTGACCGGTATATTATTAATGCACGATATAATAATATCGTCTGCGTGTCGGTGTTTACGCGCGACTGAGGACGAGAATAGCTCGTGGCAGAGTTTCAAATATGTCGCCGTGTCCTAAACCGCATCTTTGAACATTCACGCACTGTCACACTTAATAAGCATACCTGTAATTTATGTATTTACTTATTGTGAATTGAGATCACTATGACAAAAATATTTATCTAAACTTCGCGATCTTAAGTGACTGTAGCACTGAATTCTGAATTCTATGTCTGTGTTAAATTTCTACTGCAATCAAAATTGATAAGTATCAAAACCTCTTTGGATCTTCATAGCAATGATGTAAGATATGTATCGCACATTGCACTCAGTTGTATCACTCGTTGATAGGGAACCACTTTACTTTGTGTTCACGTTATTTGCCAAGAATTTTTTGCTGAAACGCTTTTCGTGAACATCGTCAGTTTTAACAAGTGAAGACAGCGTCGGCCGCTTTGACAAATTACAAACAAATAAGTAGCTACACATTTTAATAAACCTATGACGTAAGCGTGATGTTTGAGATGTAATTTCCGAATCAAAAACTTTGTACTAAAGTTTTTGATTACATCACTATTATTATTTTAATTAAGGCGATCTATGTTACTATTAATCTACTTTAATATTTTCAAGGCACCTATGGCACGAATATCACCCCAAAAAATGTTGACATAAGCTTATTTTAATATTTATTAAAAAAACGTATCCATTCATCCTAATGAATCTTCATTTTTATCTAAAAACAAAATTGATGGCCAAATCTTGACATAAACAAAATTATGCTATCAGCGAGATCACAGTATAAGCTCCATTAAACAAAGGGCGGTGCACCCTACTTGATCGATGGCTCTCGGCTCAAACACTCCGCTTTGCCCTCCAAAATACTATCATTTTTCAAGCAGAACAAATAATTTTACGAGAACAGACTGTCAATAACTTTCCAAGACCCCTTTACAAGTTACGCAGCAAAGTTACTTGGCAGACGTTCCTTTGTTTGCGTAAATGAAAGACCATCTATTGACATTAAACAAAACCAACAATTTACGATCTCGAAGGTTAATTCACTCTTCGTTAAATTGCCTACATTTTATGGCTGGTAACTTTTTGGTGGAATGGAATTAATGAAAATAAGTAAACACATTAAAGTGAGTGGAAGCCGGTCGGAATACGGCAAGACAATTGAATATATTGTAGCACTAACAAGGCGGGCGTGAAGTCGTAAAGCGGCCCTGGAATTGGGTGGTTCAGGTAAGTGAATTAAAATGGTGGGCTGGTACTTACGTGAGTAGCCAACTAAGCTACAATACATGTTTCATATCCCAAACTTTGTTAATGAATATTTGGTTAAATTATCTTCTCCCTTTCGTTTCTAGCATTTTAATTAACAGAGTTAATAATAATGCTCGTATTTTCTCGAATAAACGTTGTATTATTCAAATATTACATTTCATTTTACAACTACATTTCAGTATAAATTACTTCAAAAAAACTAATTAGACTTCCACTTATTATTACCGCACTAAAGATACAGCCTATGTTTTATTCATTCTAAACGGCGTGCGGTATTAAATTTCAGTGGTCACGTATCCTTCCTAAGTAAAAGTTCATCTTAAAGGCGTACATAACGCAAGGCTTTACATAATTCATACAAAAGTAAAATATTTTAGGGACGTGCTGAGTAAGTAAAGAGGTGCTACTCTCTTAGCCGAGCGTTAAGTGCATTATCCAGAAGGAAAAATATACTCAAAGAGAAAAGTAATTTCACATGAGTAGTAAGTAGATGGGTGTAGTTAAAATATTTTATTTTCTTGTGCGGTTTCTTTATTGTGGCGACATGCGAGATGCAGCTTCCTACGGCGCGACTTAATGCAATCTCCGCGGTCAGCTTTGATCAGGATAAGGGAGTACTTTGCGTGTATACGTGGTTAATCCACTTAGGTCGCCAGACGGTATCATTTTCAGTATAATGCCAAGTAAGTTAAGAACTCGGATTAATTAGATAGACCTTGCGTAAACAGATTATTGAGGTCTTTGTTTGGTATATTGGGATTCAGTTCATTTAGTTACATAGTGCCTAAAATAATTATCCTGACTAAATTCTCTAAGAGCCTCAGTATTCTTTGTAAATGAAGGTATAATTTCGAAAAAACTTTTTTTATTTTGAAACTAGGTTTACCTTCATTTTGATATTCATTTTGTGAATAGGAAATGCTATTAACTCGAACCTCGCACCAGTGGGAGATAAGACAAGGAGCCTGCTTTGATGGAACGAGCCTTTGAGAACTGAGCAAAATCTGAAGCTCAAATTAATATTACGAGTGTATCTGTCTACCATCTGTGGTATAAAACCTCTTTTTTTATAATCGGATCTAAGAACTATATGAGAGCTTTAGTACTTAACATTACTGGTATCAGAACTACTAAATATTCTGTCTTTTGCAACAAGTACTATCTTGGACGCGAGCCGAAGTACAAACCTATTTACGTAAAACTGGAAGCATATTTGTACTTATAATATTATCATAACATCAAATTGTACGTTTGCCAGATTATGAACAGAAAATTAAGGGCTTCGCATTCCTTTGTGTTTGTTTTAAATTATTATAATTTTGAAACAGAAAGGTGCAATTGCGTTTAATAAGGTGATTACGTATGTATTCTGCTAGCTGTCAGACACTTCAAAGACAAGTTTTTGAGTTGAGATTGAAGAGAGGCAGACAAAAGCGCTGAAAGGGTGCAAGCCTAAGGTCGGACACCGCGAGCTAAGCTCCTCAGTAAAAGCCATAGTTTCGTTTGACTTTGTAAAATATATGTTACGGGTAATGCTAGAAGGTGGAATAAACCTAGGTTTACCCGGGTTGACTTAGTATTACCCAAGCTTCTTGGGTAAAGTCCGAATAATAAGTAAAATAAATTTTAATTCGGGGTTTACCCATGCTCACCTAGGTCTACCCAAATCTGACTGGGTAATGTTAGGTGTTGCGTAATTTTCGAGCCCATAGCGTAATTCTAAAAAGTTATAATTGCAAAACAAAATGTGCAACAAAGAAGTGTTCATGCAAGCTGCAAAAAAATTGTGCAATTTTAAATGTCACAGCAGTTTATCTTGCTCAAATAAATAATTACAATTTGAACAACAACGACCGTTATTCATTTTTTCTATTAAAGCTGTTAAGTTAATGCTCTTCAAGCGATTACGATCGCCTTTGTATGTTTTTTAAATAATTAATGTTTAAAATGACCTTGGATTTTCATTTCACTAATTAATTTTGACAATTTTTTAACATTACCCAGTCAGAGTTGGGTAGACCTAGGTGAGCATGGGTAAACCCCGAATTAAAATTTATTTTACTTATTATTCGGACTTTACCCAAGAAGCTTGGGTAATACTAAGTCAACCCGGGTAAACCTAGGATTACTCCACCTTCTAGCATTACCCGTAACATATACATTTCTACCTACAGCAAGAATGTAGTACAAATACTTGATAATAAGAATATGCCATAGAAGAGCTAAGCAAATACCTATACTAACTCCATCTTCAAAGTTTTCCAAAACACTCAAACTCGAACCATGGAGCCATCAACGCAAAGTTGGCTCCATACAGGATTTATAAGGGCATAATTGAAACCGGACATGCACATTTACCAAGTTATGCACCGTCATAAATTTCCTACGCTTGTGTGTGACAGTTTCGCTCACATTTGCGCTCGAGAGCAACATAAACTCGGACCCACTACTCCCAACTAATTCGTGTATGTATGCAAATTGTGCGTCAAAATTGTAAGCATGTAATTTATTTGACTATTTACGTGGGAAGGTATTGATAAGACAAGGTAGAAATTATTAAAAATGAAAAAATAGAAAATATTAGAATCCATAGTTTTTATAGTCTTTCATATTATTAATTGCATTCTTCGTAACTACATTCTTTTAATTATACAGATATGAAAGTCTCTATTTCCTTTGACTCATTATGTATGTAAACTACATTTGTATCTAATGTTAAAGAATTGAACCCCCATTAAACATTGTCATTTACAGCTTCCGTAGAACCATCTTAAAAACTTTTAAAACAGCAGTCATTTGATTGTTCTCGTTGTAATTACGCGAAATGTTCCGAAGTTAGCGCTGACTGAACTGGCACGATAAAAAAACTCTTATCGAATTATAGAACTTTTTTAAAATAAATTGAAAGCAACCCCTGGATGTTTTGTTTCAACTTAAACATTTTTTCTTACGTTTAATTTACTAACACTGTTTAATATTTGTATACTCGTTGAGATGTGTAACATTTGCTTTACGTTTATAGATTTTTTCTACGTTTATATTCGCGCCAGTACAGAGAGCAATCAGAACATCAAAGCAGTATTTAATTGGAGCTATTTCCTGCTTTCCAGATTGAACTATTTCCGAGTGAGCGTATTGATTAGCTTCGCTCACATACTGTCACAATAGATTCACAATGCCCGAAAGATGAGTTTTACTGGGTCGCGCCCATGCAATTTCAGATTTTCAAACCAAATATGATTTTTCCATTCATTGTGCGGTATTATAAAAATTCTGGTTATCTTTGGCTAACCTCGACCGTTTTTGCAAAACGATCTATTAATAACATATATATTCACCAAACAAATATTTTGATATTGGATAAATCATTGCGTGTGGAGAACGACGTATAAGCGCTGCCAATGCCAGATTAATGGCTTCCTTCAATGTGCCGCCTAATGTCGTGCTGAAATATCACTCACAGAAGAAAGAGAAAATCCATTTTTTGCGGTTTTCCAGACATGCCCATTTACTATAGATATCTTTAGTTCCATTTGAAATGTATGGTCTGCTTTTCAGTAAAGGACATAATGCGATGAATAATAAAGTTACATAGTAGAGGGGGCAATTTGGGAAGGACACGCCGAATGTATAACAATGATTCATAGGACGGTTCTAGTGAAAGCGTCGCCGGGTATAATGGAATACAAAAACAGTTGAAGACAGTGATCTCAGGACAATAGTCGAGGTTAGCTAGAACGAGCGTTTACGTGGCCGGGCATTGTTGTGCTAATGCCTGGGACAGACCATCGCTGGAGCCCCTCATGAATATTAACTGATATTTGTCTTACAGATAGCCACTCACTGAAAATATCTATTCAATATAGACACGACGCTTTAGTTGTATTGTTTGGCTTGTAGTTGTAGTGTTTTTATACACGAGATAATGAAGAACGTTGATAGGGTTCGGTGGTAAAAATATAAGAAACTGATGTGTTGATACCTAATCCGATTTTTAGGTGAACGGAGTAGGTTACAACAAACATAGTTTTAACAGCTTCGCCACCATCCATAGATGGAACCACCATATGTCTTCGCTATTATAATAGATTCTGTGAACATGTCTTCACTTACCCGCATATCCAAGAATGCCTTCGCCTCGGTATAGATGCAAGGGTGAGTGCGAAGGGTGGCAGCGCAGTCGGCGGGTCGTCCTCTTCCTGCGCGCCACTCACGCGCACCTCAGGCACGCGCAATTGGTGGCGACTCATCACTAAACACTTTATTACACGCCCTCCGTACGAACAAAGTCGAACATTTTCGCGCTCTCAAAAACGTTTGTAGATCTCAAAAATGCTGTATCAAAATTCAACAATACGCTTCGTAGTAATAAATTCGGTTTGATTGATGTACGTCACCTGAAATGGAAAATGGATTTTGTAATTTCTGTCAACTTGTTTCAAGTGAACAAAAATTACGATTTCATATTTGGAATGTGTTGCTAACGCATAGATAATATCGAGGCCGAGTACCAAGTCGTGTAATCTCTAGAAAAAAACACCCACTTAGTAGTGCCGACTGGCAAAATATGTCTTGCTAAAACATCATTAATTCATACGTCTTGTTATATTCGTACTAAGGCGGACATTAGATGAGAAGATAACATAATTTGTCATATCTCCTTCCTCCATTAGCTACTCATAAGTCAAGACAAATGAATGGTGCTACCTAATCTGCAGTAAAATAAACAACGTTACGTAATTTTTGTTCTTTTAGCTAATGATTCTGTTTATGGTTTTCATAAAGGGAACAAATGGAATTATCTTTGTGTCGGTGTTTCATTGAAGGTGCGAAGGGCACTGCCGGAGAAGCCTCATCATTACATCCGCTTAGGTCCGCAAGTGATAAAGAGATTTGTTTAATGTCTCTCACCCTTGACGGTTTTCTCTAATCGCTACTTTATGTAAACCACATTGTATGAGATAAATATATAACGTCATTAAAATGTGGAGCGTTGAAAATAAAACTGGGTTATGGAAAATATTTTTTTGCTGTCAGCTTTAACGAAATAAGAGTAAATATGTTACGTCATTAAACTGTACAGAGCTTATACGTTTTAACGCATCATTTGTCTAGTACAGAAACTGTTAAAACTTTATTCGATTTTCAACAAGAAAAATGTAGATAATATTTATCCTTTTATTCCATTTATAATAGCGGACGTAAATACACTATATAGACACTGTTAGGTTTGTTATATAGGCAAACTTTGTTGCTTCGCGAACTCGCAATAAGCTCTCTAGCTAATGAAATCATTAATTATTGGGAACTAACGTCTCAGATTATCTTTATTGACAAGTTTCACGTGATAACAAAATGTGTATTGAAGTTAAAATATGGAACATGCCATATATCATGCAGTTTAATAACATCAACTTTTTATTTTTTCGAAATATGTAATTCCAACGAAAACCTGAGCGAGTGTTTGATTTCAAATTAAAAATTCAGTATTAACAAAAAAATATTAATATTGAATTTTATTTCTACGAATGTAATTAAGAAATTAAAATAACAGTGAACCAGGGTTTAGCCTGGCCCTGCATTTCTATTAATCAAACAAATATTATGTTTTGTTTATGATACCTGCTATGTATACTGAGCTGCATTCACTTGGGAAGTTGGCAAGCAAATAGGAGATCGCAATATTTTGTTCATGTTATTTATAAACATAGGTGAAGGCTGCAACCCACCTCGATGATAAATATGAATAATCCCTTAGTCATATGACACGTCAGGAAGTTATGTAGTTTACTTGAGAGAAAATTACACTCATATATAGCACTTACACCAACCTTTTCTTGTCATGTATGCTTCTTTACGAGTATGTTATGACAGGTACACATACAGACATATTTCACAAACTAACATGATGTGTGTGAACCGTAGTACTCACTAAAATATCTTGTTCCTTTTTCAGTGCTTGTAAAATAAGTGTGGAAATAAAACTCATAGGATGCCAGTAAACAATGCGTGCGTAAGAAATATAGATAATTCCAGCCAACATCGGGGCGGAACTATTGTGCCATCTGTTGGCGAAGTGCCTAATACCTGGCCGCGACGCGACCCCGACCTCTTTACGAACATAATTTACCAAACAACTGCAAATATACGGCCACAAGTACGTTCAAACATAATAAACTATATTCGGGAACCCAAAAATATTAGGTATATTGTACTACAATAATTGTTTCAAGCATCACTGATTTTCTTCGATGTGTTCTGGTTAAATTTTTTATGCCCTACTGGATAATGTGTTGGCGGTTTATTTTCCTGCTATAAATACCTATGTACAAAATTTGCTTCTTTATAGTACAAGTCAGATGCATAATCAATTTTTAAATATAGGCCTCTTCCATAAATATTTTCTTTTCAAAGTCTTTTTACGTTAAAATTCGCAATTTTCATCGCGGATAGCAGCAAAAGTTGAGGACGCGTAATGTCCCAAGGGAAATTTAAAACCGCTTAAAAATCAAGCAATTATAGGATACATTAAACTTTACGACGAGGGCTATACTCGTATTTAAAGTTAGGATCTCGAATTTAATTTATGGGAATCCCAAACTATTTCACCTTTCAACTTTTTGGGCCATAAATATTTTTTGTTCAGTCAGAGAACAGGGAAATTTATTCATCTCCTAGATAACCTTGGATAATCTGACTCGCACTTTTCCAGGCTTTATTTTATGAGAAATTCCATCAAAGGCTTACGACCCACTTTAAGGAGGGTCGATTGGGGATGAGATTTTTTCGTGAAAAATCTGTGCACGTAATAGGGCGGGTGGCGAATGTGAACGGAATATTTTGTCGCCTTCAGAGACCGAGTCTACCGGGATGGCATCTGAGGCGACGCCCTAGTAATCTTTGTAAACAAATTCAGTTTTGCTCCCAGCAATGACAGTAATCCGTACTATTCTAGATGTCGGTACGAACAGTATTTGTTGAGGTGCTTCTGAAGCTATTTACATATGTCGTGATATGTCAGGGAATGGAGATAATTCCTATCACAATGTACGGCGTTGCTGAAACATCAATAGCTATTGTGTAAGCAGTGTAAATTCCCGTTGTGCTTTCTAACAACTATGCGTTGTAAGATACCAATGTTAAGAAAATATGCTGTTTCGAAATTGAGAAAGAAACTAGAATTAAACATAAAAAAATCTATTTTATTTTCAATCAAATCACAAAATTAATTAAAATACACTAGAGTGTACTAAATATTTATGAGCAGAAAAATCACGCAAAATTTATAAATGAATCGTGTCGCAAAACCTTTGGGGTTGAAACTTCGCACGCACATGACGTGATCACATGCGTGTGGTTTCTATCAGTTTGTATTTTACTTTCATGTCAACGTCAATCTCCTGAACAAAGTACCGACAACACTTTCAGCTGAGATTTCAGAACATAATATTATAGGTATGGAAAGGGGAAAAAGGTTTGGAATCTTAAAATAAGATTTGCAACGTAGTGACTTGAAAACAAAGGCTGGTATTAAAATGTAGGTGCTTACGGTGCAAGTAATTTAGTTTTTCTGAAATGTAGATTTTTTCTTTAGGTATTTATTCTACGTAATATTTTGATGCCCAAGACTTTAATGGTCTATTGTGTGTGCATTTACGCAGCGCGCCACGATACATCCGCCGACACAAATTAGATTATGAAACGCATGCCATAACACCAGGACGGCTACTACACTAATTACTCTAAATTGTACTCTATTAACTGAAGAGCTATTGCGATAACTACCTACGTATTTGTTTGCTACACAAAGCTCGTATACACAGAATATGGATTCCAGTCACTGGAGACCATTTCATTATCAATTCCTCGAATTTGCCAATATTTAACCAACTAATCAAACGATATACTAACATAGTTATAAAACTCGATAGGTATGTAAGTTTAGAAAATGAAATTAAGACCCTACCTAACTTGTCACTTAGAAATTCAGCAGTTTGATAAACGATATCTCAAGAGTCCAGTCTACTTCTGAAATTCAATAGAAAATAATTTGGGGTAGTCGAGAACAAAAAGCTATTCATGACGAGGTGGTCATGAATGCCCGAACACAAGAGTCGTCAACGTCTGACGTAAGTGGGACACGACATAATACCGTGTGAGATATATAAGAGCGTTTTTGTTTTCTCGTTACACTTATTTTTTGTCTCAGTGTACCACGTCTGCGGTTTGATGTGCGGAAAATGGGTATGACTGAAAAGGAGGTGACTGCCTTATAAAAGTGTTACGAATGATTGTAGGTGTGTTTTTCTTCAGTCTTGTTGAAATTTAGACTAATGTAAATCGACAGTTATTGATGGATTTTCAATAAATGTGTTTGGGGTTTAAAAGAAATTTCATAAAGTATATTTTGCTTATTACGATTAAGTGACGCATCAATCAAGTAGGCATCAATAATGGCACTTGAATAAAGCTCAAATATTTCAGACACTCTTCTAGTAAGTAGACGTAACGTAATATCAGTCTTGTCACTTTTTTGGGGTTTTAACGATCGGTCGACGCCTGGTGTCAACCCCTAGTCGCATAATTTTATTTCTGTCTGGTTTGTGACGTGTACGATTTCAGGTTTCTTTTGATGTTTGCTCGACAAAATATTTGTTTGTTATTGCGTAGGCATTTTATTTAACCACAACATTATAGGTACGTACGATGATTATGTACCTACGTAGCCATGTGTAATGTGTGTACAAATAACAAATTACTGTCCTAATATATAAACCGGGCTATCTATTTAGCATCCATGTAATAATACTCTTATTATGAACACCGCTAATAAACTGGTATCTGTTACCAAATTAACTGCGACACCATTGCCTAATGCAATCTTATCACGGTACTGCTAAATAAGCAAACTTAGTACAAAATCTTATTAAGAGCCCGAATCCAGGCGACAAAACTTGCAGCATCTAAGTTCGGATTTGATCAAAGTTTGCTTCGAAGGATTATGGGGAACCGGACTTATAAGGAGTTAGTGTAATACCGTTTGACCTTAACATTGCTCATTTTGCAGGCACTCGAGAATTGTGGAGAGGTAATAAAGGGCGGGTAGGGCAACCTCGGTGTTATTAATCGGAGATCGAGACCTTCGCGTGCTCAGAGCGCCTGACAGTCACGCGGCACGAACGTAAACGAAACTGTTTGCAGTTCTAAATCGGTAGGCGCTACTACACACTCATAATTTAGAGAAAGCTAAGAGATCGACTTAACGTAAATCGCTTCGTATATTTTTATGTTCACTGTATCCTGACTGTACAGACGTATATTATTGTTATTTATGTGAAAATAAATTACTTTTAATTGATTATTAAATATTAATTACTTAACATGAGAAAGCGAGCAATGAAATATTTTCATACAAATACAACAAATTGATAACCTTATGATTAAATACAAATGAACAAGATCTGCTTATTTGTAACTCATTAAATTAATATATAATGAAAAGACTAAATGACTGTTCACGACAATCATCTTACGTGGCGACGGGCGAAGGTAATTCTTTGACACTCTCAAACCTTACGATGTCATCATTAATTTAACTAATTTATAGTTTTCTTCAGACACTAATTACCACTCCAATGTGAGTAATCACCTAATTAATTAACAAATAGTCGCAATTACTCGCACCCACGTCCTTATGTTCGCTGATCTTGTATTAATTACTACATAAAAGGAAACGAAGGTACTAATGCTGGTACGTCATCACTATTCTGCTGCGTATTTCATTATCTACCTGTTTAAAATGCTAGCCTAATGAAAATGTATACAATAGACTGTCGCGGGACCCGCGGATAAATTAGGTGGTCGCCGCTAGCATTCAGAATGAGATGGGAACAATAAGCAATAAAGTATATTAACGTTGGCTATGGCGACCGCACACTGCGAAACTGTTTTGCTTAAATACCCCATATTGAGTGCGCTTGACGGTTATGGGTTCTTTAATTCTTTGTTAACGGTACACGTGTGGATTTTTTGGTGGTATTAAACGTGCTTAGGATTAGTGCTAAAGCCCGATAAAATAAAATAAATCTTTCCAATTTTGGTTATATTGAACAGAGGCAATATAGTCCAGTTATTAACTATCGGAAGCTTTTTCACGTGTGTTAGTTCGTCAGCATTATAGCTGAAAATGTTCTAAAGTATAAATCTAATTAAATAGTTATTAATTTTAAAATCCAGAATCCATTTAAGACTGGACAGATAATACCGGCCGTCAATTTTAAATTATTAACGATAAAATCCATTAATCAGTGTCTATAGCTTTTAAAAGATAAGACCAAAAGTTTGGCGGTATCATAGATAAACAGTAAATTACTAGACTAATTATATTTACATTACACCCCATTTATTACGTTAACCTGATTGTTTTAACGTACTAATTGTTATACTATAAATTCCAATGAATTGGTCATAAATATATTTTTTAGTCTGTCAGAATATATGATGCAGCTTTCGCGTACAGAAGAGAGATATCAATTTCAAATTCAATATAATAATACAAAAATCACGTTCATCGAAATATCAGCTACAGCTGTTTAATATTCCATGCAAATTCGCGTCATAATTTCTGCCATTTTAAAGCAGCCTAAAAATAGTTTTGCCACCTCTTTTAGGAAAGAGCTTTAGCCGTCGAAGTGTTACTAAGCCCAGGAAGCGATTATACCAAATTCGTCAGTGCTAGATTTAAATTCATGATGCATGACGTACAGACTGTTTTCGTGAATGATTTACGTGGACTGTTGCTGAAATCTCCGTGACAGTTGCACGTACGTACGGAAACTAAATTCCCGAAGCTTGTTAGTACATAGGTATTCGGTTAGGTGTTATCCATTTACCTAATCGGCATGGTGTGATTTAGGCTAGGGATTTAGATTTAGGTCTCAATAATGAAATTAGGCTACAAAGCTTAACGGTACATTAAGTGCGTTATAAGTGAAGTGGCATCAAATAAATAAGTTTGATGTTAGCTGCTTAATTTTCAAAATTTTGCAAAAGATATTAATGCAAATTGAATTACGTAGATTTAGAAAGTGTTAAAACGATAGCCTCGTGAAATCATCCCCGATTAAGAATTCTTGTTTTGTTTAAAGTTATGACTTTCTGTGATAATAAGGTTAGCTAACAAAACAATCAACAATTAGCATGTTCTAAGTCAAGTTTATAATTAATGGTAAGTCTGACTGTCACAAGAACAACATAACAGATGAAAACATTTGTCAACGTCATATTTTCTCAGTGTCAAGTCACGCCTTATGTCGGAATAACGTCCAATGTGTGCCCATATGATATGTTGTTTTGTCGGCATGTGTCATAGTTCCATTTCTGTCAAATAACTGTTTTGTTTGAGCGCCATAATAAACATGCCCTTTCTAGCTAGCAACAGACTTACACGGACGCCACACAACGCGAATGTAGCGTGCTTGCTGCCAACGTCTAGTAAATCAGCCAATGAGCACGCATGTTGCAAGTATGTGAAGACCCTAACGTCTGCCACTGTCTGATAAAGTTCAAGGTCTGACGTCACTTTTGTTTAGTTAAACAAAGGAAATGCGATATATGGAACGTCTTTGTTTTAAACCCTAGGTCTGCTAGCAAAAATAAAGCTTAAGATACGTAAGGCCGTTTAAGTGTTGATGTTATTTACACTTAATTTGTGTGACGTAACGAAAACGTTATGCTAAATGTGGCCTAACCGGCTAATAGTTTGGCAAAACTAAATACAGATGAAATACCAAATAGCGTTCATGAATATAAAGTAGAGCTTACAATCAGGTGCCGTTTAAAAGGTCAAAAGTCGCTGAATGTTAATTTGAACCTAACGGTTGCGGTTGCAACTCGGGTTTGTTAATTTAAAATTCAACATCTAAGGTTCGAATATCTGGAATCGGAACAATATTGATGTGATGATGTCATCATAATTGCCAAAGGCCAAGCTATACATTTGTTTATTTTGTATCAGTGATATCGAACCTTGGCTTGCAACGAAGCACGTGTCAGCTTTCGATAAAACGTGATGAGTCTGATAACCTAATTTGATACGCCGATCAAAAAAAGTTGTCAACAAATACTAAAAGGTTCCCACCAGAAGCGAACGGTTTCGCTTCAATATAATAGCTTGTTAACGTTGTTAATGCATGTAGTCTCAGTCGATTAACATCTGGGGCAGAACACCGCACAACTTTGTTCAGCATAGGTGTATCTCATCAGTGATTGTATTACGTAGATTGTTATTATGCAGGAGCAAGTTAGGAGCCAAATTATTGCGTTAGCTGTAATAGCTAACATAGTAGTTTGTTTCCATGGAATTCTAATGGATTCGCGTTGAAGGCGGATGCTAACAAAGGCAGAGGCAACCGACGGTATGCAGGATCACGTCGGATTACTATCTAACTTGCACATCGTGGCTTCGATTCTAGTACGAAACTTATATTTGTATACTGAACAATGTTATTCCAGACCGGGTGTTTGTGCAGGTGGCATGTTTATGGTCACCAACATAACAGGAATTCCTGGTTCAGGAAAGTTGAGAACAAAGTAATTGTAGAAATAAAATGCACCCTGGAAGAGAGCAGAAATAAAATGAAGCCTCCAGTATCCGCTTTTTCAGATTAATAAAAACCCCTAAATAAATTATCCCTTGATCTATGAGTGTACAGCTGTACTCTAAACAATTGAATCCAGACCAAAAGTAAAATGTAACACAAGAGAAAAATCCAAAACAATCACAACCTACCCATATGGAATCCCGAAAACCTTATCTGCTAATTCGTGTAATATATTGTCCGTGAAAGCGAGCACTCGTGTATTTATTAATTAAATGGCAGCTAAACACGATAAGATTACGAGCGAAGTACACACTACCGTTCGGCGATTACAGGCCGGTTGTACACCAGCGATTTTGTTTTGTTTTCGAGCCATTGACGCAATATGTCACTCAGTTGTCAAGCTGTGTCGTTACCGGCCAGTTAAAAGAAACACGACGGCATTTTTCTCACTAACAAAACATTTTTGCACGGTATTTGCTACACAATTTTTAGACGCGCGATTGGTTTCAGCTGTAGACATATGACAACGTCCACACCAGCGAATGTTAGTTTTGGTATGATTTAATTTAATTTAATGATGCAGTAGTTGGTAATAATTGAGACATACACGACATGTTTTTTTGCCTTTTTCAACTGATTGAGACGACTGAAATGATCTGTCACTCAGTTGTCATAATGTTACTCTTTGGACGCGATTTATGAAAAAACTGATGATGATAACATTGACACAAACTAACAGATTTTGAATAAAAACAAAAGCGCCGATTTAAAATTTTACAACGCTAGCTTGAAGTCATGTGTTTTTAGATTCAGCCTAAAGATAACTAACCTGCACTTAACCAGCATATACATATTTTAGTATTTTGGCTGCTAAACTATAGCGCATGTGAGTTTTGTGTGCCCGATTGGCTTAAGCTGCTGACATTTGGGTAACGCCTATATCTAGTACCTAGCACCCAGTGACCTAGTGTCTGGACATGGCCGCGATTTAATTTAATTAAATGCCACCGTGGTCGGCTCAAATTAAGGATACAGAAGCCGTACTCGAATCTACTGGATATACTAAATTAAATGCCTTCCAAGGTAATCTCAGAGATTATTCGCTACAAGTCCTTGGCCAAGAAAATCGAAGCCCTCTATCTCATAAAGCGATAAAAGTCAAAGTTAATCTTAAAGTTCTGAAGACGCTGCGTGAAAATAAAATCAATTGGCCAACAGGAAATTGCTCATTCAATAATTTACCTGACTCTGAAGTCCGTTTCATCGTACTTTTTCAGGTTATCAGGGGAAAATAGGTAGGTACTTGAAATCAACGAGAAAATTTGCTGGTGAAGGTTGTACAATGAATATCAATTCCCAAGAGGCGCTTCGTAAACTGAATCGCGAGCCATGAGCCTCCCGTCGATACAGTTTCAAGGCGAAGCCATAAAATTGGTAATATTTTAGCGTATAGATAGTTTACTAATATAATTTCCAATCAAGTCTAATGGTGTTTGTAAAAAATTGGGGATCAAGTGACTCGATATTAAAATGTATCAATCATATTAATAGAGGGTATTAAAGGTTATCAGGGAAGGATTCATTTTAAATCTTAACTAGAACTTGAAAGCATAAGTGTATGTATACATAGGGTAAAGGCGGGATAGATGCCCCACTTTTTGAAATATGCTTATAATTTAATAAATATTGGTTCTACATTAATAACACCTATGAATGTAACTAGTTTAATCCTTTATGTTTATTTGTGATTTGTCTTTTTGGACCTATATAATACACGTTTTGCAGATTTCAGCTTTTTGTAGACCTCAATTTTTGGGGATAGATGCCTACCCCTATGGATAGATGCCCCACCTTGAAAATACTAGCGAGGATAGATGCCTACGGTGCGGGATAGATGCCCTTCATACTGTTTAAGTATATTATATTAATAATATTTATATATCTTTTGACTCTAATTTATTTTTGAAATGAAAAGTATTTTGCAGTTTTTAAAATCTTTTTATATTCGTCATCAGATTAATTAAAATTAACACATCATCATCCTCATCCTCCGAGCCTTTTCCCAATCATGTTGGGGTCGGCTTCCAGTCTAACCGGATTCAGCTGAGTACCAGTGCTTTACAAGAAGCGACTGCCTATCTGACCTCCTCAACCCAGTTACCCAGGCAACCCGATACCCCTTGGTTAGACTGGTGTCAGACTTACTGGCTTTTGACTACCCGTAACGACTGCCAAGGATGTTCAATGACAGCCGGGACCTACAGTTTAACGTGCCATCCGAAATTAAAATTAACACAATAAAATTCTAAAAGTATTTGTGCAACAAAAATAATGTATTTTGTATTTTAAACCCTTATTATAAAATATTAATTATTTAGTTTCAACATGCAAAATCATAAAAATCATTCTTTCTTAAAAATTAAAATAACACAATATACCCAGCATCATAATATTTAACCGGACAGTGCTTTAAGTTTTCTACATCTCGAGCAAAAATTTCTGAAATGTGTACAGGTTTCATGTAACCAGCACTGACACATTACACATTGAATCCAGTCGGATTTAGACTTTGTTTGTTCATAGTTTTCAAAGCATTCTATGCAGTTATTTTTATTTGTATCTTCAGGCTCATCCTGTCCATCTCTTTTAGTCTTCTTCACCGGCAAACCTTTAGTTTTCTATTTCTTAACTTTGTTCTTAGGTGAATTGTCTTCATCTTCACTGTTTGAACTGTAAATCATTCGTAATCAATAAAAAGTGTAAATACCTATACATAAACACATGAAAAATATAAAAAATATATATTCAAAGCACTTATAATACATTCAGGGTACACGTGGTGTATGGAGGGATAGTTGCCCCTAGGGGCACCTATACCGTAAAAAATCGGGGCAACTATCCTTTTTGACAGGGTTAGATGCCCTAGTATTTTTTTAAATAAATAAATACAATAGAGCAACTATTTACATCAAAATGTATACTTCAAGCAACAATATACATACGTAATTAAAAATTTGATGGAATTAATATCTACTTATAAAGTTATACAACAGCAAATACTCACCTTTAAAAATTTTACGCTCGCTGTAAGTTCGCCGCGGAGATGAATTCACACACGAGCGAAACGTGACCTCACCCCTTGATGGGCTAGTGCTTGTGGCTTCTAGTTAAACGGTTGTTTCTTAATCGCGAGCATGAGAAGTTAGGTTTCTTAAAAATGGGGCATCTATCCCACTGCGGCATCTATCCCGCCTTTACCCTATATCTATGTAAAAATTAACATACACCTAACATTACGAGTCAGCATACTTTCTGTAATAGCCATGTTTACATTAAAAACAAAACACACAAAAACTCTATTAGAACCAATTAGAGGTACTAAATATTCTGACAAATAACCGCTTTAGTAACATAGTCGTCGACGCAACGTACTATGTGAGTGACCGTTAAGCTGTTTAAGTTAAACGTTTCATTTATATGGTTATGTTTTCAGCAATAAGCGACTGAAGTTTGAAATACCACGAGTCCCCAGCGATTTACATAATCTTTATTATACCCCGCGCGGCCAATGATGATCCCTATGACAGTTTGGTAGCGCTTAACATTGTAGTGACGTCCTGTCACAACAAATCCTTTACAGGCCCATAAAAATTTCGAAAAAATCATAATTGTGTACATTTTTTAATAATAAAAATGAATATTAAGAAATTATTACGTAATGTTCGAAAATAATGGAAAAAAACTCAATGCAAATGTACATGGTACGTGCTGCAAAAGTTACGTCGCCAAGCTTTTATCGAAAAAAAGGGACACATCGATAAACAAAATATCGATAATTTGTAGGAAAAAATTTACAAATGCTTTGAGTAAAAAAAACACAGTATCTTTGCATTTTTATTTCATCAATCTGAATCTGACATGACTGAATTAAAAAAAAAACGGTAGGTCTGTGGCCTCCTTTAAATATTTTTCCATAAAGCTGGAAATTATGAATTCTTTAAAATTAAATTCAAAAAGAATTCTAAAAATTCTTCTCTTTAAATTGTGCAATTTTAATAAAAATTAATGTACAGTATAATAAAATATAATAAAGCCGTTGAATGACCTGGCTGAATGACATGATCTTTGCCTAACAGAATTTTATCGAAGTTTCGCATCACTATTACTACTGTCAGTTGAAACGTCATACGGATCATGATTCGCCGCGCGGGGTATAAAATATGTATCATACAAATGTTGAGTTGTGAAATGATGAACTCCGTTGGACTTTTGTAGGATTGTCGTTTAATTCAGTTTACAATGAAGTAAGATAAAAACGTGGAATTATTAAAAAATATGAAGAAGAAAAAGGAAAACTTTTTGAGTTTAGCGATTCAACAATGAAACAAGCTCCACTTTTTATATCTACGCTATTAGTTCTAAAGATACAATCATGAATAGACGAATAGTTCCTTTATTAATATCTGTGAAAAAATACCGATTTCACTTTATTTCAGAAAATAATTTTAGATTTTCAAAACAAGACCAATGATATTTGTTTTTGAACTATATACACATTTCAATGATGAAAAATATTTTGACTTTACGACTCCAGAAATCACTCAACTTATACCCATTTATGGGGGATAATCCAGATATAGTGACGAGCTCATGGCGTGATGACGTCACATACGCCAAGCCACGCCGCTCTGAGGACCCTCGTTTTATTTTATTGCTGACTGGGGAACATCCCTGAGCTATGCAGACCTACAATATTCCTACACAAGTACATATTAACACTTTTACGACTGCCCATTATTGTTACGACTTCAGTTGTTTGGCTATTATGCCTAAGCGATATACTTGTATTAGGATGATACGTAACAAGTAAATACGTGTCTCATATTCTGAATTTCAGTATCTTTGCAATGTACCTACTATAAATAAGTAAAGAGCGTCAAATGTTTTGCGGCTAGACATATCTAAGTGACTTCAGGTTGTACTGAAAATAATAAATCAAACATGAAACTAGTTTTGAACAGCATTTTAAAAAACCTTTTCTTGTTGAAACGAACTAATTGAATTGTTCTCGATTTTAGTAATAGTAAAATGTAAAATTATGTACAATATTACTTATTGTTCAAAATTTGGCTCAGCTTAAATTGTCAACCTGAAAAAGACAGCTTAATGAGCCTAAAATATAATTTTAACGAACTAATGAACACCCATTCGCGCGGCAACATGGTTGTCAAACCAGTATTGGTTATCTGAATAATATTCAAACAATTTCAAAGCTTTAAATAAATGAAAAATATTTTGAAAGAATCTCTTTGTAACGTTAGGGTCAAAGAAATGCATTTCCTTTGTCTGAAGCCATTTCGCAAGATAAAAAATCTTTTAGCTATTTTGTTGAAAGAAAATTAATCAAACAATAGTTGCAATACTGCAAAAGTATGTAAAATATAAAATATTAATATTACTTCGCAATTCTCAGAGTTGCGCATTACTTCATTTAATCATAGCTCGAATAAAAACTCTTGACTTGGCAGCCGCTAAAAACCTACTTAGTTGTAAAAAAATGTCTGCTTCTGTGATCAAAGATCGAGTAATGACACATCATTATACGCTACTCTTATCTTTAAAACCTAGAATATTTCAAAGACCTCGTTTTGTAAAGTGCTTACATTAACATCTCTGAAACTTCATCTTGAAAAATGTTTATTAACCATGACTGCTTTTTACTTTTTTTTCGGTTTGTTTGATGATGTTTGTTACTATTTTTATGTGAATAAGTATATTTATTTTGTAGTATAAGTAAACGTGGTGAACTATCGCTATTTGAGAAAAGTGACATTTTGTACGATTTACAAACAAGAATACCGAATATAATTACCAGTTTTATATTCGGATTTGGCGATTTGCTAATAATATCGACATTTCTGTCCGGATCGCGTATATATAACAAATTATTCAAATCATAGTGCAAATTGCAAATTTATCCTACCAAAAAACTGCACAAATATTACAGACGAACATCCATATTACAATTTAAAATCAAATTAACTATTGCAAATAAAATAAAAAATGAATTTGCTGCGTAGAAAAAACAGACACTATAATTAATTTTTAACTACCCTGAACGTTCTAACATATTACAATAGGCAAGATACAACGTCACTGGAGATAATCAGCTTCACTTTATAATAGCAATGTAACACGCGAAGCTATAATAATAATTGTCTTATGAGTAAAACGTCACAATTACCAGGAAAATCTAGACTAATATTATAAAGCTGAAGAGTTTGTTTGTCTGAATGAGCTAATCCCAGAGACTCGTACTGGTCTTGTTTTTTTTAACGACGTCAAAAATCATCAAATGGCCCTTCCCGCTGTGGGTTAGCAGCGGTGAGGGAGTGTCAGACTTACTGACTAAAAACCGTCGGGTTCCGTCGTAGGCCTTTTATGCACTAGGGCCGCGGTAACTCTTTCGAACAATCCCGCAGTCCCGGCAGGCCCTACTGGGCCCCGCTGGGGAAGACTACTGGTCTGATTTGAAAAATACTTTCAGTATTAGATAGCCCATTTATGTAGGATAGCTATAGGTTACTTTTTATCCGGGTTCTTGCAAAAGTTTCCACGGGATGCGAGTAAAACCGCTGGCAGAAGCTTGAGCGTACACGGACGATTTTTTAACTTGGGGCCTCGGTAACCAATTAATGGCAGAGATTAAAGTATTTTATGGCCCTCAAAGATGCTTTAAGAGACCTGAGGGTCTGTTTTATTGAGCATTATAACTGCGCAATGGAGATTATTCTTTACAAATAATGTTGTATTTTTGGTTCACGATTTTTGTTCTGGTAGTCGTGTGCTTTTGTTTCTGTTATTGAGAAGTTTTTTTTTTATTTTTTTGTCCATCTATTAAATATAGGAATGGTAATATCGATATTAAATGGTATTGTGGTGTAGCCATATAAAATAAAAAAAAAAATTACCTGACTTTTACACACTTTTCTATATATAACTTTTACTTTTTTGACAATTGGCATTTGTAATCGGGCAAAAACTAGGAAGTTAAATATTAATACAGTCCATATAGTTTCTAGATTATAAAATGTAACACCTTTACAACATATGGAATGCTAATAATATTGATTATAAATATAACACGTGTAGACACGACCGTCAGAACAGACGCATATTTCTGTTTAAATAATGTATGCCGTGAACCTTGTATTTGAAGTTGACGGATATTTCTTCCTGTATATCTACGTAAGTCTGGAAAACACGCGTCTAAAAATTCAATGGACACCATGACGTAGCAATACGTATACATATATAAATGAAAAAGAGACAAGGAAAATAATAAAGTTTACCTATCCCATACGTATAGGTAATATTAACGTAAATTCATATGTTTTCCCCCTTTTTGTAGCAATTTAAGACTTTTTCATTTGTGGTTTTGTGTCGTATTTCAAACCTATAATTTTCTGACATTTATTTGCATTTATACAACCCGTGGCATATAAGGCAAATATAGAAAATAATGTTATAGAAATTCCGTTCATAGTCTAATTAGACGCCAATCTACCTGCATTAGTAGCCAGCCTACAATTGGTTATTTAAAAAGTATTGGAAGTATTTACGACCTAGTCACACTGGCCTAGCTAAAAAACACATTATAAGTTATCCGAAATCACAAAACTCGTTGAAAATAAAACTATATTTTTTTCACGTTCGTATAAAGTTTATCTTATTTTTCTATCTCTGGCTGATTATCCGCTCGTTATTCCGAAAAAGCGTCGACTCAAATAATATTCCGGTAAAACCATAAAGTGTTGTAACCTCAATTTGACGCTATCTTCACGTTTGTGGACACCTCTTGCTTTGCAACGTTTTTATAGTAGGTGTAAAATAACTTTGAGTGTAGGTAAGCTATCTTCTAATCTTTTATTGTCCCTTGTATAATGTCTACCTACTGCGAACCAGCGGCGCCAAGCGGACCTACCTAAACACTTCGGCTGTTTTTCTTTCTTTAACGATTATTGCTTTTATGGTAATTTAGGAATTGGTCAAAAATCGTAGATAGATTTTGTGGTCACATTGGGTTAGATACAAGGGCAAAGTTTAATATGTACCTACTTCTATAGCACTACCCCAAAAGTATCCTTGTTTGGGGCACTTGAATCAGTTTTTCCTTCTGTACCTACTTTCTGTGTGAAGATCTTCACGCACAAATAAAACATTAGAAGTAGACATAAAAAATAAAGAGAGCATTCATGTCCGATATTTTTATGAAATTGAAGTAAATATTTGTTCGGGATTACACGGAATCCGTTTTGTTTGGCAAACAGTACTCAGGTGACACAGTACGCCTGAATAAACGAGCGTATCGCCGTGAAACTGCTGACCGTACCCATCGTTTTTATAGCGAACCGATGCAGTTTGGAACGCAATCGTGTCGATGGTTTTGCTAACGTTACATATTCGCTGCGAGATTTTATGTGATCTTTGCTGTAAACGGGGTTGGAAAATAGTTGGACTATAAATACGGGTTTTAATACTTCAGTATCAGTGTGCAATGATGATTTATGTTCCGCGTATCCCTCTGTCATTTTACAGTATATTTATAATAATAATACAACAGTCTCAAAGATGATGGATATTTGATCTATCTTGGAATAACATTCACAAAAGGTTTGATGCGCGTGGTAATGACTTTAAGTTGTGGTTTCAGAACTCTTTGGTGTCTTGCAACTTTGTGACTTTGCAAATAGAGCTCCGAGACGAAAAGAGTGTACCTATATTTTTTTGTGATAATATAATAGGTATTAATATTGGCCATACAGATTATGGCTATGGGCAACATTACACGTAAAAAAATCACGAAATATCTTATCAAAGTTCGGGAACATTTTTCTCAGAAATTAATCAGATTTACTCCTCTACAACATAAACATATTCCGTAATTAGATTATGTGTAATTTATATGCGTAGCAAGATTGCTAAATAATTACATAAACAATGTAGGTGTTCATGTAATTGCTGGCAGTCACGCAGACGTTCTAAGTGCTTACTCCTGTGAACATCTGAAATACCTGAGGCTTAGCTTTTGTGCTGCTGTGTCAGACACAAAGCAAATAATAACATACACTAGATTGACCACATTACTTCATAAACTGAAAGAGAACCTGGTCTCTGAGTTCTCGCCTTCTGCAAACTTATAGTCGGCCGATAGTTTGTTCGGGCTCATAAATCAGTATGGAAATAAAAGTTAGAACGCACATAACAGCGATCAGGTATTTGGCCGGTATCAGACCGACTAAAACAATGATTTTCTTTTAAAAAAATCTGTCTGCAGTGTGCTGTTACTCATAATCGGCAAGATACCCTTCGTCTTAGTTTATGAATCTTCTGCACTGTAGAATCTACAATAATAATATTCACCCGAACCTCGAGTCTTTGAAAATGTTTACTTAAAATTGTTTCCACGAATGGCTAACTTTAGTGTAAGTTCCGTGCACTCAAGGAGAAGTTGCATTTTCAAGAGTTAAGTTTAACCAACTGTAGGTACTGATTCTTATATAATTCATGCCTAAAGACAACAAAAAGTAATAAAGGTTTTTAAACCTTCACGATTGGAACACATTTTTATAAATAATCGGGACTTGAATGCGATATGTATAAAGGGTAAAGAGTAAAGAAAAAGGTATCGTACTTTTACACACAGTATCTATCGCATTTAAGTCCCGATTATATATATAAAAATAATGAATCTATTACACTCTCTTGATAAGGGCTATCTATTCTTCTTCCATTTAATAATAGTCATCATTCATCAATCTTAGTTGTGGCCTAGCCCGGCTAATAAATAACCGTAAATATATCACGTAACTGTCGGCTGCCGCTTTAGAAGCTTACATATAGTACCCACATAGATATACACATGTATATCTAGACTAGCTTCTGCCAGCGGTTTCACCCGCATCCCGTGGGAACCTCTGCACGAACCCGGATAAAAAGTCCTAGCCTATAGCCTTCATCGATAAATGGGCTATCTAACACCAAATGAATTGTTCAAATCGGACCAGTAGTTCCTGAGATTAGCGCGTTCAAACCAACAAACAAACAAACTCTTCAGCTTTATAATATTAGTATAGATTACAATGTATAGGCCCATGTCTGGATATCTTAGAAATATCACTACATAGTATAAAACAAAGGCGCTTTTCTGTCCCTATGTCCCTTTTGTACGCTTGAATCTTTAAAACTACGCAACGGATTTTGATGCGGTTTTTTTAATAGATAGAGTAAATGAAGAGGAAGGTTTGTATGTATAATAACATTCATTAAATTGTGTGGAAATACTGTTATCTTGTACAAAACCGGGCGGATCGCTAGTCCTCAATATTTCATACTGAAAAGAGTAGTTATGTATAAGTTGTCGTGTTCAAAAATGTATAATTATTAAGATTAACATTTAGAATTAAAGCAAATAAATTACGAAAGTTTGATTGATTATCCTGTTAAAAACATCAAAGTCAGTCCATAACGTGTTAAGATTTTGTCCTAGTGCCTAAATAAACAAAGTCTGCAAAAAATTGAAGCTTACACTTTCTTCAGAAGGGCAACGTACATTATAATAAATACAAGAGGAAATAATTAATATTCACATGACACTGAATTATTTTAGTTGTAACACTTTTTATTTTTACCTGTCAGTACGGAGTACTCTTTGAAGTAACATCCAAATGTCTTAACGGTAGATTAAGATTGCATCTAAACAACGTCTCATGGTAGACAGGTATATAAATAAAATAAATGTGCCTTTGAGCAAAAAGTCGAAGTACGTTAGTTGCTTGAACTGAAATACTCTCCTTTGTTCTGGAGTAGAGGGAAAGCTCCTTTTTCTCATGTTGTAAGCATTAATCTCCACGCTTGCTTAGGTAGGTACAGGAATTAGTATGGAAATAAACATAAAGAACTGCACAGAAAACCGTACCGGGACAAAAAATTGCCTATGTTACTTGGGAAGAGTGTAGCTCTCTAACAGTTAAACAATTGTCTAATCGGTTCAATAGTTTCGGTACCTTTTAAGGTACACAAAAACGATCAAAGAAATATTTCCTCTTTCTTATATTAGTATAGGTAAATAATATACTCTCAAGACCAATTGATAGATACGATGGCATGGATCAAACCCTTATCAAGAAGCATGGAACGTGTTAAGTAAACAGCCATCGTGTCCACGCAGATTTTGATTAATTTTGTGTGAACATCGGCGACAGACCACCATAATGACTTCCTGTGATGCCATCGAATTATCTACTGCTTTACTGGGAATAACCGATCATGCACGATCTATACCTATATAGATTTTATCTGTTTTATACCTAGCTGAACCAGTATTGTCTGGTAGTTGATAAAAAGATTTTCGCCTAAATGCTTGTTTTGTTAAAAGCTTCGCTCCTGTGTTTAAGTCATCCTAAACCAACAAAATTATTATGATGAGAGTTTTATGCCTGTTTGTTTATTCCTAAATTGTTTTATTTTATACAAAAGCCTCGAGCAAAAGATCCTTGGTGATATGCAAGGAAATAAAGCCAGAAATACTTCCTATAATATTTTTAATTCCCTATTCTGATGAAATAAAGAAACAAAATATGTATTTAAATTGAAAAATAAAATAATAAAATCGCTATGCATTATAAGAATTAGCTATGTGCGCATTTTATAGCATTCCGATACATTGTTATGATAACCGGTACACATACTCCATTTCCAATTCATTTTACCAAGGTTGGCGGCTAAATTGAAACAACAAACAATCTAACGTATTGTTTCCGATGCCTTTCTTTTCCGTAAGTAATGAAACTCGTTTATACTTCGAGGTTATTAGTAGGTAACCTCTCCACCTTAGTTCGCGTCGATTTCACCTCAGAGAATTAGTTTGGGGAATCCAAGTTAAGTACTTAATTAATCTTGCGTTTTCTCTTAAATTACTCCGATTGTTCCCAATCGTGGAAGTGGAGGTAATTATTGGTACAATCAGAGCCAAATGTGTGTTGATTTCTGTACTTAAAATGAAGATTTGCGAAACTAAATAACCATTTTCCGACCCGTGGTTGTGGGGTGCGCAGTACGTGACTGCGAACAGGTCTGATGTGCTTAGCAACTAACAATAAATGGAAATGAAATAAAAAATAATTAGAAATAACAATGTAGGTATTTTTTCCAGAGCTGTATTTTCCAGATTTTATTCTGTTTTGCAAAGGGTTTCTACTGCATCTACCTATCCCATTGTTAAAAGTTGGGAAAAAATATAAGTATAATTTTATGTTGGAAAATGTTAAATGTATTGAATTGTTTTCCTTAACCTACGTAGCAGGACATTGAGGACATCATACAATATATAAATCTCTACATGAACACAGGCATTCATCTGAAAGATTCAGAATCAGTACCTACCTATATCCCAACTGAAATAAAAGTAGGTTTCAGCTAGAACTTCGTTATAAATGCAATCCTTTACACATTCACTTTGTCTATCACTATGGCGATTTGTTAGTGTTGTCAATCCGGAGTGAGGGAGAAATAAATAATGAATGAACGCCCCTACGTGCCGCGGCCGTGTTTCAATTTGTTTACTAACATGTTGGAGGCACGTCCGATGGCAACACCGTACCGAATGCACGGCAATATACGGCTAACGTAAATCTAGTGGTATTAAAAATATAAATAAAAGCGAACAGTCTGACTAAACGGTAGTAGCGATATGAGGCAAGAACATGCATGTTTCATTGGAAAAAATAATAAGTACTTAACTTTCAACTATCCTACACTATGGTTACTAAAACCCCATTTTTAGGCTCAATAACCGATGTCCTTATAAATGAGTTAGTAATGCGTGTGAAAATAAATGGTTCCTAAGGGAAATCACTTACACCATCGCAGCCATGGCAAGATTGATGGCTCAACAATATTCCCATCATGTCTGTGGCCGCTACGGGTCCTACGGAACTTTTTACTCCAAGGTCCGAACAAAGGAAAAAGCTGTCAATATACTTTAACCCTGTTAGGAGTTAAGACTTTGATGCGTCTGTCGATTCAGGATACGTCGAAGCTATCCGTTTTATTATCTTTAACAAAGTATTGATCGATGGACTTTAGCACTTTAAAACGTACTATCTATCCATTAACGCTTTAAACAAGCAAGCGATCAAACCACAGATAACATTGCAAAATAATATCGTATGTCAAAGAACCACAGAAACCATAACGCGCTGGGATAAAGGGAATTTATGAAAGCGAAGATTCAAATATTTAAACATTTAGGTCAGCTTTGGAAGGCATGGAAGCGGGCATAATATTAAGTTATCGGTATTTCGGATATAAAATAAATATTGTGGGCATTCGATACGAATCCGAAAGGCGTGTTGTCCTTTATTTGATTTGATGTGAGTGAACAACGGTGTTACTTTTATTCGCGACAGCTACGCGTCTGATCCCCGAAGAAATATAGACAGAAGTTTCGATGTTGGAAATCTCGGCATTCAGAGTTTTTATAGAGATAAAATACGGATTTAAGCAGGCCTAGCACATACGTATTGTGAAGACAAAGGAGGGACGTGAGCCTTTATCCATTTCTTGTGCCAATCCTAAGGGTTGTGTATATGAAGTATCTAAGTAAGACTTTTTACTAAGACGTTTAATAACAATAAAATAAGCTTCGTCATTGCCAATAGTGAATGCACTTTGAACCCATAGACAATCATATTCTACAGAACACGTACCAATACGTCAGTTTCAATACTAAGCATGAAGTCCAGATTCTTATTTAATTACGTAGGTAAACACATAAAATAGAGCATCCTTATAATAACTTGGTTTGCACTTTGTAGCTTGATAACACAGCCAACTACGTCATGAGGAAATTTGGCATCATAACAAAGTTGTAGAGGTAGGTACGAGAAATAATATAAACTGACTGATATCGTGATATTTATGAAAACATTAGTATTTATTTAGTTTACTTACTGATTTAAACAGTAACGTGCTCACAATTTACATTTAAACGGCAGAGTTAAGCTCGGGAATTTGGCATCGCAATAGAAACATTCCGTACCCCATTTCGTCATGGCCACAGGAATTAACAGCCTTGAGGCCTTTCGTTGTATTGTCATTAATAGAGATAGATGCTTCTCTCGACGTTTGAATGTCTTTGCTTCTGTATTCATTTGCCTTTAAAAATAATATGCATATATTTGTCGTGTCGTATTAATAATGATTCAGACCTAGTATTAGTTTCAAAGCTTGTTAGAAGAACGTAGCCAAAGAACAGTGACAGAAGAATAGACAGTTCAATAAAACAGTCTATACATTATTGTCTGTGAGTTATCACTAATCACAAAGCCCTTTTTCTGCTTGGATATTCCGTCGATATTCAGATTTCCGAGATCTTTCAGCTCCGCAGCTGGAAGTGATCGCATTATGTGCTGCAATTGTGCTCATCCGACATTTAAAGGCAACATTTTGTAAGCGCTTCTATCACTTTAGATCTTTGGACGAAAACAAGTATGCTTATGAGGATAATCTGCAGTCTAGTTGTTATGCAATATGCAAATTCTAAAATAACGACAAGTTTTATATATTTATGGATCTCACATTTTACGATAGAACAGCGTTTTAAAATACTTGTTTATACATATGTTTGTAAGAAATTGTGTTCTTATTTTCCTTGCTTATCAGTCGATTTCACACTCGGTTTGCATGTAAATCTAGCGTTTTATTTTATGTGTTCAATAGTCGGTAATAAGACCGTATCGCTATACAAGTCCCCGATGGTTCCTTGTCGTTTATCTTTACTGCTCGTAGCTAGTACATGGCCCGCAAACTTTCAATAACACTGAAAACAAACAGGTTTGTTCAACTGAAGTAACATGTGGATGCTAGGAATCTTATTTGAGTTTTAGTATAAAGTTGTTTTAGAGAATCGAGTTTTTTATTGCTCGTTGAATTTGAATTAAAAAATGAGAACAGATTGAGTTATGAGTTAATGAAATAAGACAAACAATATTGACGAAGAAATATACATTGTACGGAAAGTGTATCTAATATTGACTATCGCTTAAATAAATATTCAAGAGGCATCTTCCATCGCTGAGGAAAAACTGATCAATTTCTGCCAAGCACTCGTAACATTATACCTAGAGTGGAATAAGTTGTGACTATTTTCTTAAGAGATAAAAGCAATTGACACGAAGCAATATAAACCAATTGAATTTGTATGTTTTTCTATCCACGGGTATCATGGGCGTGTTACAAAATTTGCTTATAAATTGAGTTCCGAAATGGAAAGATGTCACTGGGCCTAATTTAATGTCATATTCAAATACGGAGGAGGCATAAAAGAATCCCAAATAAGCTCATTCCTTTGCTCCCGATAATAATACGCAGATATACTTTGATTATAAAGAATTCTATTACCGCGATTCAACGTCAAAGATCTTTTCGTAAGATGTTGTCTGTAATTAAAATAATATGTTCCCATACACATATATTTATCATTTAAGATAAAATACTCGCTCGTTTACTTCTTAAATTTTTCTATAGGTACTTATTTATTTTCAAAGGCTAGCTGTACCGATGCAGGTACCTACGTCTTAGACTGAAGAGTAAACAATATTCCGATATAGGTAATTAGTCCTGTACTTTTTCAATAAGCGTCAAATTGTCCTGAACAAGCTTCGATAAAATGTGGTCGGTTGTTAATAAAATTTGAAGTTAAACTGGCAGCTTGTGGGCTCAGCGTTAAATTTAAAATTAAACATCAATTAAAGTTTACATATAAAGTTTTTCAAGTCAAAGTAAAAATACCATTTTGGTGCTCTTATGTAATAGTTGACTGTTGATAGATCCTACAAAATGGTTAAAAATAATTAATTTTAAAGTTCAAAACATTTTATATTCTGGTCATAGGTGAAGTTTAAAAATCAAAGACTAGAAAAATGCAATTTCCGCCTGCATTCACTTTAAAATGAACGAGTAATCTTGCAGGCGTGCTCGTGAAGAGCCTATTTTGTACATCGGACGCGGCTGTCCCAAATGAATAATTAAAAATAAATTGTTACAGAGAAACATATACAATATTTGTTTTCCAAAAAATAATGGTCTCTGGGATCAATTTACATGTTAACGTTATAACTTAAACCATCGTGACCACAATTCACTTGTTTATTACCACAAAGTATCTTTGGCGGTTTTGTCAAAACAAAGAGCCTTTAGGGCCACAGGCACAATTACCTACTCGCTGAATAAAAGCTAAATCTAGCGTGTAATTCGCCTTTGAGATATAGCTTATTAGCTGTTCCCCGCAATTTCGAACTCTCGTTCCGGAAAGCACTTATAAAAAAGTATCCCTATGTCATGTCATGTCTCAAGTTCTAGATTATCTGTACCTATAATAAAAGTAATTTAAAACTGTTCATTAGTTTTGGGGTGAAAGCGCTACAGACACGGTTGCTTTCGTATTAAAAAAAATAGAGTGTTCCTTAAGATTTAATGTCGGATATTGCTAATCAAAAAGCTTCAGGCTTCTTTCGTACAGGCAATATGTACATAGAATGATATAGAACCTTAACCAATACCACTCCAAACTGTAGACCAGACAAATAAATTCAAATCCTTCACAGTTTAAAATTGGCCCATAAATAAACTGGTTCCATAATAATATGGTACGGAAATAACAGAGTTACGAAGCAAACGGATCCCAGTTAATACGAGTTCCATTGGTGTATCTTCATTTACATAGTCCTGAATGCTGGTGGAATACTAACATTCATTTTTATGATCTCGTGTAAAAGAAGACGGTATGAGTTCGAGCTTCGCCCTGCAGGAGACAACAATTTGATTTTGACGCGGGGATACACTCATGAATAATAAAATGAATTTTCTGATACATATTAAATTAAACTACGAACGGTAAGCCATATTTTTGTGTCACATGATTTGAGGCAAAACAGCTTATGACATTATTAAGATTCACTCTACATTACGCTGTTAACATGTATAACTGAATTCCATAATTAACATTACATGTTGCGAAGCAATAACTGTAAGGCTATAAGGCTGTAAGGGCTTTCTTTTCTTTTCATAACATTTGGGCTGCGTGTAAAAGGCTTGCTTCAATAATTGTTCTGACGTTAAAACTTAATTTAAAAGCAATGTAGATTTCAAGATAAAAGTAGGTTTGAAATAAAAACGAAACAGCTCTTACTGCTTTATAAAAATGCTGTCGTCACACTTTCGGAGTGAATCCAAAACTTGTGACATGAAATGAAAAGACTTACTTCGTGTTTCATAAAATTGTGGACTGCGGAGCTTTGTCATTTTATTTCGTAGTAGATACAGTAAAATAAACTATGTTAGGATAATGAGTTGGTTGAAAATAGAACTCAAAATATTTTATACTTTTCGATCAGGTCAAAGCACCTAGTACATGTAAAATAAACAAGTAAACGGCTACCATAATAAAACGCGTATCTACTTCGATCTGCTATAACGAGAAGGCGATCAGTAGTAACCAGAACAAGGGGTAAATAGCTATTCGCACGATATCGAATAACCGTTACTGTGTATCAAACTACATACAATGTGCTGGATATTGAATGGCACGGGTAACGTATAATATCATTTTATACGGTAAGTGGGGGCCTACTTTAGCTGACTCTATGATAAAAAGAAGTACCTGTGAGGGAATTGTCTGGTTTTAACATTTTTGTCTGGTAGCGAGGAAATATTTACACATTTTTGGTACGATGAGAACGGTAAGACGAAATAGATGAAAGTTTTTTCTTTGATTTTTTTACCCTAATTTACTGTTATTGTGGCTATTCAAAGTTATTCGCTTCATCTTATTCTCTTATAGATACTACCAAATTCACTAGAAAAATAAATGCACAAACCACTTATCTTTGTTCGCTGAAGTGGAATAGGTAGATAGTTTTTCAGAAATATGAATCGCAATAATTTTAAATCATAAATAATATTTTTGTAAGGAAAAAGATTTATGGGAACGCCAAAATCACGATGCAAAAGAAGCAAATTTATGAATTAAACATAAAAATCGATTGGAAAATGTATTCATGTTAAGTGTCGTCACTCCAGTTGGAGCAGTTGATTTATTCGTACATTGGGAAATCGGTTAAAATGAACAAAAGATACGACCACAAAGAAACAACGCGAACGTCTAGCAGCCTCACTATAATATTAAATAGTGTGTTGAATACAGACTGACATACGGCTTCTACGCTTTGCATATACAAACAGATGTCTAGACAATAATACTAGAATTTTATGTTTTCAATTTTGCACTAGGCTCCTATTTTTATTCGTTACTGAAACGGTTTGAAATCAAGAATAAATTTTGCTTAGAACCTGTGATAAGAATCACAATTTAGGCTATCTACTTTATACGGAGTCAATTAAACCCACGTTAGGACCCTATAAATCGAAAGAAACGGTTTACTGGACCAAAGCCTTGCTATGCCTACTAAAAGCCTATCTTATAAAGAGACGTATACTTGTATCACTTTATTCGCACTCGAATATGAAACCTCGTAAAATAGGTACGACAAAACCTCTTTGGGTTTTATAAAACTCAGGAGAGAAAGTGCACACTAAAATGTTTCCAAGGGAGTACCCGCTTTGTAAAATCCAGCTTCAAAAATCTTTGTACTACATAATACGTACTAGAGACGCAAATGTGACATAACTACTCATGAATCATACAACTTTTTACTCTTTGTAGTTTTTATTATGGTTGATATTTCTACACTTTTCGAGTAACTATAGTTGGGATTAGCGGTCCATAGGCGGGGGCGGACCTTTAGGATTATGGCCATTCCGAACTACGTGATCGGGTGTTTTTATTACGGCCCTTAGGCTATAAACGTTTTACATAACTCCGAGAGACAGCAAATTTAGACAAAGCGTTATGAATGAACTTTATTACATATTTGGGCCCATGGCCATTTAGGGAGGTATTACAAAATCGTGCTGACGTGATCGAAGAATCATCGGATTGACTACAATATTTTATTGTTAGCCACTACTTGTATCTAAATATACATATGTATGTTGTAACTCTACGAGCAATTTTTCATATTTTCTTGAGGAGGTCAATACACTTTAAAATAAAACTTAAGGAATAATATGAAATTTTATTGGCGGCACGTGAATTAGATTTTGAATTTAAAATACACAAAACTTAGGTCTCCGAACTATTCAGACTTCATTAATATAAATAAATTCACATTCTTTATAAAGTTTTCACGTTTCTAGATCTTACGAAATGTTCTTCATAGTTTAAGCGAACGAAATTCGAAAGTCGATACATTTGACTTTGAAACGAAGGACTTTCGGTAAACTTATCCAGCAACGGTAAAAAGGGTTCAAGTTAACGTATTTCGAAGCATTATGTATTTCACAATGTGTACGTTTAAATAAGGATAAGGCATGCGTGCATGATGTGAGACCATTTTACAGTTCGGTAACCTTCTGTGGCTGCCTGGCGATGTAATGTGCGATCGCTCGACGCGGTATTACGCTTGTTTCACTGTAAAATTACTTTATGTGCTCTATGATGAGACAATGTACGAGAGACACAAAATGACTCCTTTTCAAGAAAACGTCGCGGAAATGGGAGGGATATTAAGTGAGTAAGATGCAGCTGAAAATACTTAAATGCCTGATAAACGGTTGTAATAAGTTATGTCTACTCATAAATATGAGAAAATCCTAGAGCTAAACAAAAGTTAAATTCAGTTCAATTAAAAGGGGATTATGCTAACTTAAGATGTGTACCTCAGTGTTCCCCTTTGTAATCCCTTGTAGAGGCTTTTTTGTTGATACCTATATCGTACTGTTACCTACATAGAATATTTTGTGTAAGATCGGGCTTATATCTATCGTGGAACGACTATCGTACGAGTATATGTGTGTCATATATGTTTCAGCAAAATAATGTAAGGTTCCATAAAACTAAATTAAACTTTACAGGCGACAAGACTTTTACAAAAAAAAAGAAATAGAAATTTTACAACACAATTTCTTATTTTATTTCTTGTAGGAGAAAATATAAAATGCGTCGTAGGTATCGTATAAAATTAATGGCGTCTGGTTATGACCACGTGACGTCTATTAATTCTGGAATATAGCGGTCATATCTACATTTTTTGAGTCTGGAATTCGTGTGACGAAGAACGTGATCGCTGAAATATTTTCTGTATTTTATACACTATAATTCACGCATGGTTAAGCCTGTCAGAAAACGCACCTACTAATAAATTAAAACTACACTATAGCGTGTAGCTTTTAAAGTCTATCCTATTTTATGTTTCAAAATAAATATATTGCAATAAAGAATAAAATAAAAAAAAGACTTGTTGAAAGATAAGAAAAAAAAGTTTTGTTATATAGGTATTGTACTTTTGTAAGATTCAATTTCAGAAGACAAGGATGCCAGACTAAAATTAAGGTTTCTTTTTAATAAAAAGTTATATTTAAATATCCATCGCGAGAGCCACTTCTACCTATGTTTAACCCACTTCATACATTATCTATTATGGTATTGACAACCTTGAAGTTACGATGTAATCGGATTGAATAACAATATACTGTTTTTTATTTCATACATAACTTAGAATTCATATATTCTATGCTCTGATAGTACCTACTCCCTAGGTCATATTCAGCTGTACTTATGGAAACTTCAGACAAAAATAATGGTTGGGAAAAAAGTAGTTTGTTTGAAAGATGTAGGTACTTTTATTATTTACTTAGAGATATTTCCCAACTATTTATAACACATATAACATATGTATTGCATTTATGTTGTTGAAGATTAGCTTATGTTTGCATAAATATATCATAAACGATGACGTGAGAATCGATATGAACAATATAAGTAAATAAAATCACTCAGTCTTGTGGGTAGGTAAACAATATAACGTTGTGTACACCATAACACAATTTGTTTGATCGTTTGTGTAACATAATATACAAACTATTAGTAGTCACGAACGATACTCTTCAGATATTCGATACGGTTGAATCGATATCGGCTATATCGAATGATTTTCCCGCGATTCGCGAGGAAGCCGAACACTGATGTGCGAAATAAAATACTACGGCTGTAGTTAAATCATTATAATAGGTCATTTCCTGTTCAATGATAGCGTATTAATGGGTTAACCGCATGACGTAGTTATATTGCTTATTTATTTTATTTATTGATAACATAGTTTAAGTATCATTGTTACAGGAAAATAAAACATTTTGCAAAAAATAATATAAATAAATATAATACTCTGACTACATCTACTGCTATCCTCTTTATGCCTTGTTCAAGTCTATTTTTTGAGTGATCGATTTCTTACAATGTCAGGAAAACCGGTAAGTTTCAATGATAACATATTTTATCATTTGCCACAAGGCAATAAAGTAAGTATAACATGTACAGTTATTTAAACAAAAAATACAAATGTTCTGGATACCATTATAATTTACATAACGTGTAGGTAGCAAACAAAGATCAAAGCTAACTTCTGTATCCAAATTACCTTTTCGTAGAAACACGGTCTTTTATCAAGGTTTCAAATTAGCAAAGGATAAAAAAACACCACCAATTAGTTGAAAATCTAAGTTGGGCGCACCTTCCGTTAATCCGTGCACGCGACAACCAAAATCCGCTTCAACGGGAAAGTTGTACCGTGTTCAGCGATTTTGCTTTCATGAGCCTTGAGTGAAGATTATCGCGGTCGTATATCTCGGCCTCGGCCTAAGGTATTACTCAGGCCGAGGCACTTGGACGCCCTACCCGATGTTCGAGTACGTATTGAGCATTGCTAGATGTGTCAATCAAAATCAGTCTTTAGGGTCGTTGCGGAGATTAGCGTTCATATATACTCGACAGTTGGAAAGTTGAAGCACCCTTGATCGTAGTACTTCTTATCTAGTGCTACATACTAATGTTTAGTAATCGGCATGATACACAAAATAGGTGAGGTATGTTATAAATTCTGTGTCATCGGTTTAGTAGAATAGTGTTTGTTTAGTCCAATTTAGGTTTGTTGGAACAAAGCATTTCAAATTACGGAAATAGAGATTGACAGTTATCTACTGTGAATAAGCAATATTTCATAACATGTGGTAATAGTGCATTACTAGCTGGTACTCGCGTCCCGGGGAACTTCTTTTCGGACCTGGATAAAATATAGTAGGTACTTGGGGATATTCTAGCTTCCCAACAGCATAAGATTTTTACTATATGTATGTTCACTGAGTAAAAATCCTTTGTCTTTCATAATTATTATTGTAAGATGAACGCGTAATAGGTATAAGTACGTGTATAGTTTTTTATTCAAATTTATAGCTGAGTAAGTTTATCACGGACCATAGCCACAACAGTACAATTTTAAATAGATAATTATTGACATAAAAACCTACATGAATGTTATTCGACGGATGCTTACATGATGACGACATATCCACTTAGATACGTATTTTATCACGCTTCACGTGACTTTGAAAGGGGTCATTCGACTCCAATTCGGATATTCTGTCAAAATGCGAACGTTTGATTCAAATTTACGAGCCTCGAATCCTTCCAACTCAGCAGAAATCCATCAAACCTGCACACCCGTACGCTAAACTAATCCACGGAAATAAATCTGTCTTAATACGACCCATAAATACTGGAAGTCCTTTATATAAATCTGAAGGATCTAATAAAACAGCAACCCTTACAACTTTCTGTTTTACTTCCAACTTCTGGAAAACTTATCGCCATCCACGTTGTAGGTAGAAACTTGTATAAAAATGTAAATTTTGTTAGGAGTTCTTTGAGACGTAATGTCGGGGGTCCAACGGATCGTTACTAGGCCGCCGACGAATGGCTGATTTCAACGTACGAAGTTTTTATTGTCACCGACAGGCGTGCTAGTTAAAAGGGAGATAAAGTTAAAACGATCTGGAGCGTGTAATTTTGCTTCGCGTAATCATGTTCGACACCATCAAAGTGTTGTTGTGTGAGTTTACGACATTATGCACGACATGCGCAGAGGCAATGTGGCACGATCCACACGAATTTAAAGTTCACTCAAATTACCGTTGTTTATGATTCTACGTAATCATATGCAACACATTCTTCCATGAATTGGTATTCCAAGGTTTTCTATCCTACTATGATGATGTAGACTGAAACTACGTCAATTGCTTAATGTTATTGATCAATTATTCATATAATAAAGTTCTAATATAAATCTATTAATAACTAGATATCTATCAATTAGCATATTTTAATAACAACAAAACCCTAATGTAATCAAAATACTGTTTCTAATGTAAATCAGGTTTGTAATGTAAGAGAACATGAAAAGTTATAATGAGTTAACGAAACGAATTCGCAATGAATTCTTTAAAATGTCTATCTTTGTCCTTATCTGTCCGAACATGCATAAAGAGGGGAACTTTCTTAATCAAAGAAGACTAGAATTGAAATAAATTAACGTCAGTGGCAAGGTTCGGGGCAAGAAATCAATTAAGTGAACCACTGTTCTGTTCTCTTGTCAATGGCATTTATGGATTAATAGCCCCACTGCTGTATCATTTTCTAAGTTTTCCAGGTTTGTATTTTGTTCTGTAACTAAGCTTCTTTCAGTTAGGACAAGTCTTAAAGGATAAGGTACAATTGTCATTAGGCTTTCATAAACAGCAAAAATTTAGTTATATATAAAAACATTGTAGAAAATTTTTGTCTTTTCTTACTAACCACTAATTGGTCGCATTCGCTTTTATCAACATTATTAAATATATTTAATTTATATAAAAAGTAAGTCAACCAATTAAAAAATCCGATGAAATGAAATAAGAAACATAATTATTTCATAGCTTGAGGTATTCTTTAATTAAGTAAAGCATTTTCTTATGTAGTCACGAAATCAGTAATGTTTAAAATATGTTATGTTTATTAAGATTTTTGTATTCATATTTCATTATCTTTTTACAAAGCTTATTATGTTATTTAAGTATCAAAGAATTTTGTAAGTACGAAAAGAAAAATGTACCCACCAATAATGATACATACTATTATTTTATTTATTCAACATTCACTGTTTTATAATTAAGTCTATGACCAGACATAAATTTTGTTTGTTGTTTCAATTATTTTCCTATTTTATTTTATATCTACCCACTTCTTTGTGTAGGTATACTTAACAAACCTAAAATGTTAAAAATATAATTTGTATTGTATATGAGGAAAACCTTAAAGTAAATCTGTTTATTTCAAAAACAGACCAAATAATAATATGTTCACATTTCACTGTAAAAAAGGTAACTAAGTTCAAGAAAATCTTTTTAGAAGAAGCAGTTGCAAATTATCTTTAGCCCGGGTAAAGAAATAATTATGACTCGAGTAATTACGGGGCTTACTGTTTAAATAGCTGAGCGGAGAAAGGCAGCTTCGGACATTGTAACAGCACCCAGTGGTACATAGTGCTATTAACAACCGCGTGAAACAGGCCAGCCTTTAGTTGGATTAGAAAAATACTAAATAACTTGGGGTTAAACAAGATATGTTTGTAACAAAAACACTAACATTAAAAAGATTTCTACCTTTTGGCTGAGTTATTGTTTAAAATCTTATGTGAAAGTACATCATCTTGTATTTATTTTTATCTTTTCAAAATTTGAGCTTCTCACATAGAAAAATGAAGTTTAATTTTCATTTTATTAAACTATGGTTTGGAACGAATTCAACATGAAATATAGGCTTTATTCTGGCAGATATCTAAAATAATATTTTTATTACTACCCAGTTGCCACTAAAAAGCAAATTCACTTTATATTGTTTAGCTGAAAGGTTCAAGGTGGGTAGAACCTGTCTAGGCTAAATCATAATTAATACCGAGAACATCTAGTTGTGAAATTGAATCTGGGATGTTTCAATATGATTTTCTATCTCGTGAGGTTTCAGTGTTTGCTAAGACAAAGTTTCCCATTTCGATTCGCAGTCCATTGAACTTTTACTGGGGGCGTCAAACGATATTGGAGCGATTGAAAAAAAAGTGCAATGGAATGTGAACAGTTTAACTGTTTGGTTGTTCGTATTGTTTGTGCTGAAAAAATAGTTTTGAATTTTTTATTTGGTAATAAGTGTTTTTAGAAAAAGTTTTGGCTACCATTTAAAGCAATAAAGGCGTATTGATATACCTTTATTTAACTTTCATTACATAAAACACCACCGATAAACTTCAAAACAAAAGTACTTATAAAATGTTTAAAAGATCCTCACATTTATGCCCTCTTTACAATATTAAGTCAACTTAGCTTAAATTAAAGCAACATAAGTACAAAGCAAGATAATCTAGGATTTTGTCATGTTGCATTTTCTTAACATACAAGTACCTAAGTAATTTGTAATACGATGACAATTTTATTATGATGTCTTATGCATCAGTCAGTATATCTCTTAAGATATTCAGAGCACGACTAAGCAGTAAATCAGAATGTAAATGCATTTTTGATTTACTTGTCTGCGCACGTGTTTTGTTTATTCCTATCCAGACGGGCTGTATGATCTAATGAGGGTTTTTGAAATTTTTTCTGCCACCGGGTGGCGCCACGTATGCGTCTGGTCCAAACAGCTGTCAAATAGTATGGAACTGTAGGTGCCGAACTTATTGTTTATTGAAATTCTGTTATATTGGAAGTGTTATTGATTTTATTATGGACTACGGTCAGAATAAGGTTTCCGAACTAAAAATTGAGCTAAGAGAGAGGGTGCAAAAGTCACTGGTACTAAGGAAAAGCTTGTTGAAAATTTTTTTAACACAATATGATTTAGTTTTTTTTTATTTACTCAACCGCAATAGTAAAACAATAATGCAGTGCTTTAATTATAAAATAAAAAAAACACTAAAATCGTTCACTATTCATAGTAAAGATAAGCACTTTGACAGTTATTTGGACCTGACGACTCGGTGCTGCCACCTCGTGGACGCCATTTTACGAAACCCTCATTCTGTCAAACCCTGCCGAGAAATACGGTAGTTTCCAACGAGTCAAATTCATTACTTTTATTTAACTGTCAAAAACTGTCACTTTCTTTGCAATATGTATGAAAGCGCAACTTATGACGTCACAGATTTTTCACATCAAACTGGATTCTTATTTAGCTTATATTATCAATAAAAAAATTTAATCAATTATTCCATCAAAACGATCAATGGAAGTGACATTATTTTTAGATGCTTCACTAAATGAATATGACAACGTAATTTATTTTTGACCTAGTCATCCACCCAATTGTGATGACATTTTGTCATACAGTTGAATATACAAAAGCTATGCTCTATAATTAAATTAATACCCATTAAAAAAGTTAATTCTTCTTAAATATCTAAATAAGCTAACTAACACAAAGAAACTACAAACTGAACTGTTTTCGCGTACATAAAACATCAAGTTCAATTAACCGTTAGGACCAACAGTTAATAATTTCATTGTCTTCCGAACCCACGATCTTTCTCTCTTTACTCCGTACCATTTTCCCACGGCACACGTTATTTCAGATATAACAACAGCTTAGATTTAACAGGTAAATTGCCGACGTTTATGTCCTCAACACCTGAACGGGGTTATTAATCAAACAGCGGTCATGGGGGTGATTAGTTGGCACTCGAGTTTACCACGTAGGGTAGGAAACACGTGGCTAACGAGAAGCACTTGTGTACTTACTTGTATGTAGATGTTATTACATTGGAGTGACAAATTAATCTTGGTCAGAGTTGTTTATGTAGCTTTTAGGGTGTAAATTAATCAGAGCTATCACTTTGAACCCATAGAAATAAACCTATCATGAAATTATTTGGTAATGTGTAAGTATATTACGCCCTGCTCCCGGGGGCAGCGGTCTACTTATCTCTCATTGAGTTTAAGGAACCAATATTTCAACATCAGCTGTAATTTTGTTTCATTTACACTAGTATTAATTTTCAACAATTAAAAATGTTTTAATAACAAACAACAAACTAATTAACAAAGGTAACTAAAAAAATAAAAAATCTGCATCCAGCAAGTTTTCCAATTTGTCGACTACGCTATTCTTCGCGAGTTTTGCTCTGGTCTATTAATTTCGGTCGATATTTTGTACACCCTTACATACCACGCAATATTTGGAATAATAAACATTTTGCGTAACAATTTAATTAATGTAATTATTCCTACCTGCCTGCGTAGCAAAACAAATTAGTATGTGGGCTGATAAAATAATTAGGCCTCGAAAAACGCACTATTAAGAAACGAAATATCCGACTTCTGTTTCTGACAGTATCTTATATCAGAACATAATTATTCCAAAATGAGAAAATAATATTCTTGAAATCCAATTATCTCATAAGTTGGTCATGTAATTAAATAAGTTAATGATGAGCCATTTTATGTATAAATTAATAAATATATGGGGAAAATATATCGTCGAAGCATGACCCACGTGGCGTTGATGGATTTCGGATTTAATCCAGTGAATTATGTTTGATAAATGCATACGTATACATATATTTCTTAGTGCTATCTGATAAATAATCAGTATGTAGGTAATCTTAAAATAAATTGGTGGTAGTGACATCTATAACTAAGCGCCTAAATTCTTCGTTTTTAATGACGCTTTCTAAATTACAAGTTTCAGCCATCATTAATGCGTACATTGCCTAGTTAGCTAGAACGTTCAATCGCTTCACCATTTTGCAGCATACCTAGCCCCGTAATTAGGCGCGCTCACTATTCGAAAATTGAATTACCTAACTATAAATTCTCTCACACTACATGATGACAGAATGATTTTTTGAAATAGGATTGCCGATATTAAGTAGTTCACCTAATCTTTTTGTCTTTCGACGAAGGTCTCGATCCTTGAGAATTTGTCGATAGCCGATCTTTTGCACTAAAAGCAAGGTCGAAGTTGCACGAGACGCGCAAAATGAGATTCGAATGCAATTAAGTTTTCGGTTAATTAACCAGAATTTCATAAATTAACACATTTTTAGGTACGTTCAGATAACATTACACGAGGAAAGTCTGATTAATAAAAATATGTGTTTATTATTGTTGATAACGATCCGAGACAAGTATTTGGGGTTATATTTTTATCACAAACAACAATCGACGGGTAATCCTCTTTATGCTTATTAATAATGCAATTACTTCGGATCGGATCCTATGTCATGGTTCGCGCCATATAGTGACGTCACGAACGGCATGCGCTGATCATTGGCTGTTTGCGGAAAATTGGATATGTACACAATTATGTATGTGATCTTTTATTGGATACATTTATGCTATTAGTAGAAAGTAGTTCCATAAATAGGTAGTAGGTAGTAGGTATGGTAGTTGGAAATATATTTATAAAAAATATTTGTATATTTTTAATCTGTATCTGCACTTTGTGATTTTTAAATGTAGGATAACTTTTGGAATATCGGATGAGTTCCGAAAATTTTGCTACCGATATGTTGAGTGAAATTCATCGGCTTTTTGTGCATGTAATACGACGCAATGACGTAAGATGTAAAATTTCCCAAGGGAAACTGTTTTGTACGGGTGTACTACGCCGAATCGAATAACAAATAATCGAATATCAATTGATCGACCACTATAAATCGAAATTCTAAATACTCGAACATTCATAATATCGAATGGTTATTAAATCGAAAATTCAATACATCGCGCAGTCAATACATAGAGTGTTCAAAATATCGAATGTTTGTTGTTGTAATAAATGTGATTTATTATAAAATTTTGAGTTTTTCTTGTATTCATAAAAAATACAGATTTTTCGATAGGATGAGTATGCGATGCATTTAACGCTCGATCAAACAAACATTCGATATTTTGAACACTCGATGTATTGACTGCGCGATGTATTGAATGTTCGATTTAATAACCATTCGATATTATGAATGTTCGAGTATTTAGAATTTCGATTTATAGTGGTCGATCAATTGATATTCGATTATTTTGTTATTCGATTCGGCGTAGTACACCCGTTTTGTACTGAGTCCCTGGCACAAGCAGTCGTTACGGTGGGTTGTAACCTTAACATTTAGGCTGGAAAGGGTGTAAGTAAATACTTTTAATTCTAGCAAGTATAATAGAGCTGTGTTTTCTTTTTATTACTTTATTCAAACTTATGATATTGGCTCGTGAAAGCAGCCACAATACCACAAAATACATAGGTACAGAAGTCAATCTACATACAAAGCGCGTTCGAGTCATGCAGACATAGGTGTCTATGTGTGCGTGTTCACAGACGCGCTGTCTCAAAACAACTCAAAACAGTGCGAGCGCGGCTGCCGTTTTCTTGAGATACGCGCGTCACACACAAGGTAGATAAATGTGCACGCGTCTGTAATTTGACTGTAATATTTTTAATTTTAATAACAAAAGAAAAAGTAATAATGGAGCAACAAAAAGTCGTATTATAATTGTTCAGTGGACGGTTGTTTTTATACAAAAATAAACAGTGAATTGTCGTTTTTTTAGCCTGCCATATTACCTTTAGTACCTACATATGTACCTACTTATTTTCTCATATTTCGATGGTTCGATTAATAAACGCAGTAGGTAGGTACAGTTAGGTGGGTAGGTAAGCGCCCCGGGGAGGCCTCTGGCCCAATGCCGAAATAAGTTTTGCTAGTGTCGACCCAGGCGAACCTGCCTACCTACCCTCAAAGATTATTACTAGTAGGAGTTGATAATTTTTGTGATCATGGCGAGAGTATGTTGTAAGGTAGACGAAATAAAACTCGCACATCAAGGTTTCTGTAGGTAGAAGCAAGCTTAGATCAGAGACTGTACCAGCCCATTACATACAAAAATATTTTTTTCACAAGTAAAGAGTAGGGTAAGTATATATGTATGAATAACAAAGTTATAAATTGCGGTTTCTGAAAAAGTTCGGTATCTCGTTCAAACGAATTTCCGTTGAAAGTGTTTATTAACCTCTTGTATGCCACATTAATTTTTTTATTATTATTGGTTTATATTTCATTTTTCCTGTTTTATTCTCAACAATACATCAAATAATTAGATACGAGTACCACTACCACGTTAGTTTTATGCGCATAAAAAAGTTGACAACCCTAGCGCGACCGCCGAGTTTAGGCATGAAAAGTGAAGTACATACATGAGATTGACTTCTGTACCTATGTATTTTGTGACAATACCTCCTAAAAGCAAAAATATTTAAGTAAGTATTATAAGTAAGTACTAAAGTTTATTAGGGTTACCTACCTAATATTATTTTAATACAGCTGTTTATTCTATTGTATTGCGTGTTGACAATGCCAATTAATATTGTATTTATCCATCTGTTAATTAGTGTAAACAAATATTTTTAAGAGACAATGCGTTATTAATTTTATTGTTATTAAAGTTATCCTTTGTGTTTTCTAATGAAATAAACAAGTTCAAAATAAATTAGTCAGCATGCATATTTAGAATAGTCAACGTAGGCTTAGTTGGCAACTAGAAGTAGGTACCCACGTACATTTTTTCACATTTACGTATTGTGTAGGTAGGCTAATGACAATGAGGAATCCCTCTGCTATTATCATTATAGGCAAATGAATGATTCAAGTTGTAAAATCGTCATGTTTTGCAACAATAAATGTACTATTGTAACACGCACCACTTAGTATCCTGTGAAGATAAAGTTTCCTATTTGAAGCAATAAAATGCGCGTTGTGATTTCTAATAATTAATTACTGACGTAATCCTATGATTTTATTTCTGTGATAGAATACAAAAGCCAGCACGTAGTTAATTGCACATTTAGATGCGAGCGGCAAGCCGTGTGGGCTTGTCATTCGGCCGTGCGTATCGAGACGCTGCGATGTTACTTTGTAAGACCACGAGCATACAAAGTAACATGTGAGAATTAAGTTACTTTTAATGATTATGGCTCCTGAATGACATTTTGCAGCAACGCCGACACATACTGTCTCATATTCTTACCAGCAAGGTCAGCATCAGCATCAGATCCGTAAACAAAAACCGGATTCTATACGTCACTCTCAAATCCAAGTAAGCGAGGCATATTTCTGTGGTGTTAAGGCAAAAGGGGATAAGTCAGAAATTGTGAAAAATGAGTTAATTACACAGTTGGGTAGAAAATTTTACGAACTATCATGGTAAAAAGGAGATAAGTGAATATCATGTATTTTATTTCGTGAATCTCCAATAAAAAATACGAGTCTAGTCATAAATAGCAAAACCTAAAAAGTAAAAAGGAGTTTTGTCTAGTTATCTTCTTATTGCATACGTGATCCTTTACTTATAAAATTAGGTATAATGAGATAAGTCGACTTGTGCCTAAATTCATATTCGTCGTTCCGCGTTAGTTGCATTTCGCGCGCGAAGTTGACGTCTTTTTACTAGTGCAACGGTGCAAAAAATCCTAAAATTATGGTTTACGTGGGTAATTTGAGTGTTGAAACCTACAGAACTGAATAGAATTAACAAGTTCGATTTAACGTAAGTATGATGGATTTAAAAACTTTAAATTATGAGCTGATTCGGATCTGGAGGACTACCAGTATGGTTTCCGTAAAGGGCGTTCAACAGTTGACGCTATACTGCTTCCTCCACGCATGCGCGTGAGGGTCCTGGCGGTCCTGGCGGAGGAAGCAGTCGACCGGGGCGAGGTGGTTTTGGCGGTGTCGCATGACATTGCTAACGCGTTCAACACCCTGCCCTGGAATATCATAAAGGAGGCGCTCCGTTATCATGTAGTGCCAGGGTACCTCCGTCGCATAATCGGGGCCTATTTATCCGAAAGAGCTGTCGTGTACCCGGGTCGAGAAGGATGGGGTCGTCAGAACATCTCTTCCTCAGGGGTCGGTTCTCAGCCCTCTCCTGTGGAACATTGGCTACGATTGGGTCCTGCGCGGTGCGCTTCTCCACGGCGTCAGCGTGATATGCTACGCTGATGACACGCTAGTCACAGCACATGGGTAGACGTACCGGCAGGCGGCCATTCGGGCCACAGCCAGTGTCGCGCAGGTCGTGGGTAGGTCTTGGCCTCGAAGTGGCCTTGCACAAATCCGAGGCCCTTTGCTTCCATGGGCCAAGGAAGAAGCCACCTCCGGGGTCCAGTATCGTGGTGGGAGGGATTACCATTGCTGTGGAGCCGACAATGACTCGTTCTCGAAAGTCGTTGGGACTTCGGGCCACACTTCCAGCGGCTCGCTCCTCGGTTGTTGGTCGCAGCTTCAGCGCTCTCACGCTTGTTGCCCAACCTCAGGTGACCCAATACCTCCTGCTGGAGGCTCTATATGGGGGTCGTGCGGGCGATGGCGCTTTACGCCGCGCCAGTATGGGCGAACACCCTGACGGCACGCAACCTTGCAGTGCTGCGAAGACCACAGCGAGCGATGGCCATCAGGGTTATAAGAGGATACCGCACGATCTCCTTCGAAGCTGCATGCCTGCCGGATCCCGGGACTTCGAGACCGACAGCCCTCGCGTCACTCTATACATGGCGCGAGGAAGCGGTGGGGCGGGCCGAGCGCCTCGTGCCTCAGCAAGTTGAGGTGCGCAGGGCAGAGTTCCGCCAAGACCTCATTGCGGAATGGTAGCAGCGACTTGCGCGACCCACGGCAGGGCACGCCGCTCTCGCGGCGGTAAGGCTCATACTGAAGGAGTGGCTGGAGGGTCGCCACGGCGCCCTCAGCTTACGGCTGACACAGGTCCTTACCGGACATGGGTGTTTCGGAAAGTTCCTGTGTCGCATCGGTCGGGAGCCCACGCCCGAATGCCACCACTGTGGCATCTGGGGCAATGCAGCGCCGTGACCTAGCGGCAGCAGTAGACGCTGCGGGCTGTCGTGTCCTGCATGGTCGGCAGCGAAGATGGATGGAACGCCGTCGCCTCCTTTTGTGAGGATGTTATGGTTTTAAAGGAGGCGGCGGAAAGGGAGAGAGAAGCTGCTTCCTCTCTCCCCGCCCGCAGCAGACGTGGAGGACATCGCAGGCTGACTGATCTCCGGCCACCATAGGGCGCGGCCTGCGGGCGACAGACTAGGGGCGTCTTCGTCCGATCAGAAACAGGCCTCGAAACGGTGGCGTTGTGTTGCGAGCGCCTCTTTTAGTGGAGCTTGCTGTGGCCGCTGAGTGACGGCCACAGCGGATGACGGGGCCCGCCTTTGAACATCTGGGGGGCCAATACCTGTCGGGGGTGCGGAAGAATGCTTTGGCGATACCCGTGCCCTCGACAATAGGTAATTGAAGGCAACACTGGGTGGGTTTTTAGCCGGTAAGAGTTCGGCACACCCCCTCCACCGACCCCAGGTGGAGGGAAGTCCATGAGGATTTCCCCCCTGCCAAAAAAAAAGGTATATACGTAAATAATAATAGCAAATAAAGAGACGAGTCGTTCTAGGATTTTTTTTTAAATTTGTACCGTGTTATGGAAAAAGGAGATATGTCAGTTATTTTAATAATTAAGAAATAAAAATAATTTTCAGGTACATAGAAAAGACGACTAAATTAATAAATGAAAATTAAAACAGAGTTGTGTTAATTATTTCTATACACTTTTGATTAAACTGCATTTTTATTACAAAACAAACACGCATTTTTTTGATTAGCCTCTGGTGAAAAGTTGTGTTTTTTGACTCATCCCCTTTTGCCTTAACACCACAGATTTATCGGCACATTTAACAAAACAATGCAGGCCAGCTCTTACATTTACTGGTTATTTCCTGTTTAACTTGAGAAAAACACAGTGAAACTACACGCGTTACAAACAATGTACACACAAACACGACGAGACATAATTACCGGCGACGCAACTAATAAAAACACTCCAAACAATAATTTGATTCTGTGTACTCAAGGTTATGAATTAGCAACACATTCCATACCTATATGTAATCGGTACGCGTAAAATCTTACTCGAAAAAACTTCACGACAAAAAGATACAACTGTTAATAATAGAACGTTTAAAACTATCAAACGACGCCGTGCACTGAGCGTGCTATTCGGCGGTGTTAATTGCTAATCGGACGTTATCGGGAAATGTAGGTAGGTGACATTTCGTAGGCATGTGCCTGCTTCGGTGTGCGGAGGGCGCGCCGCGGCAGCAGCGCGCTCACTCGCGGTTAGGAGAGGACTGTGCGTGCAGCCCGCTCGCCGGCTCGCTGCGGCGGGCGCGTGGCGGCGAGCGGAGCGGCTGCCCAACCGAGCGACGCCGGCTCCAGCGAGCTGCCGAGGGAGCGCACCGACCTGGATCATCCCTCGCGCGTTAATAACTTTAATATCACTCATATATGACACTCGTCACCGCCGTCACTTGACGCCGTGATCCGCGCGACCTATCGCAATGCAACCTTACATTATGACCCTGCTAAGTCAGCGCCCTTGCCTGTTAAGTACTGTGTAAGCGGTTTTTGATATCTGAAACCCTACATTAAATTGACACCCGATATATTGAATGTTTGGTGGAATGTTGTTTATAAACCATTACTTGTTGGTACTTATGTATAGGTACGTAGAATTATTTCATTTGATTGCCTTTTGTTTGTTGTGGTTCTTATCTACTGATATCCAGCCTTTATTTAACTTAGGAGTATCTATGAGTACTAACAACCTATTAACGATGTTTTATCAGTATTTGTAAACAAACACAAGTTGTGGTATAGGTAATGTAAAAATACATATTACCTTCTAGTTTGCTATAAATCATATTTCTGATTCTCTTCCAAGGGATCATGATATCATAGGGGGATCATAGGGAAAGGGATATCTATTATTCGTAGCTTCTATACGCATTATAAGTCCACGATGGTATGCGATGAGACATTTTCGAATTGAAACCACATTGGCCCCTAACTATACGCTACGCTTATGCCCAATACTTTTGCTTAAGTTACAACATTAGCCGACCTCTCCTTTAAATTAAAATTTTAACTAATCGATACCCGTGCGAACACGTGAAATTATTTTTGGACCCCTTCCCATCATGTTTAAGTTCAGGCTATCGATATAAAAAAAAAAACATATTACTTACCTATAACTTAACATCCAATGACAAGTTATAATACCAAAAGATTTTCAATATCTATGGATGATGTATAATGTTTAAGGCCTATTGGTCTTTTATCATAAAACTATCGTCCGTAAGAAAGACTATACCTATTTAGTTTATTTTTGCAAGAACCGGGAAACCGAATTATTAATCTCACGGAGACGAAAAATACGTTCAAAAATGAAATTTTAGTGAAGTTATTAAAGTCATGGAAGCTTAGTATTTTTTGAGTTTTGAGTGGAAACAATAAGGTTATTGACATTCAGTAATTAAGGCTTTTTAATTGAAGTTATTTCCGTGTCGTATTGCATTCAGAACCAGTTTCTTAACTGGTGTTTTTATTGTTATTGGCGTGGGTGCAGTTAATTAAAGTTTCGATACAATTAATATTAGGCCCATTTACAACGACAGCATAAGCGTCCGATTGTCGTTAAACAACTTTTTAGTTTGAATATTAAACGCAAAAATTCATAGTAAACTGTTGTTTTAAGAAAACTGACGGTTAAGTTGTCGGTGAACTTGGGCCTTACTATGTCTTTCAGAAGATATTATTCGAGAAGTACGTTTTACTAATATTATGCTGTGAGTAACTTTGTTTGTCTTTCTGTCTGGCTTTCATTCCTAGACCTAAACTATGTATTATATAAGTAGTACACAGTTGGTCTACAGTCTGAAGAAGGACATTAGGCTACATTTAACCTTATTGAAGTTAGTGATTCTCCCAGAACATGAGTAAAACAGATAGTAACAAATATGTAAAAAGGATGCCTAACATACTAAGAACGTCAAGTCCAAAAAGACGTAACGATTTTGATATTACAAAATTACAATATAATACATAGATACAATGGTTGAGCTCACTCGAACAGCCAAGCGAGATCAATGTAGGTCAGTGTATGCAGAACTTATCAGAAAGATACGATGAGCAATAAGTATAGCGAGTCTTTATTTTATATTGTTTACGTATTATTTATCACGCATTATAAAAATACGGTGAGTAGGTAATAAATGTATTAAACATAAATCATCATGATGATTTTATGATATTTGCGATATTAGGCATATTCGGTAGATATTAGATAAGCAATTTACGATATCATCAAGAATTAACATAATTATTGCCTCCGACTTGACATACTTATTATTTTTATGTATTGAAGTATACAAATCAATTTTAAAAATATATATTTTCAATACACATTTGCAAAAACAGGTCTCGCGAATCTCAGAAACCACCTTTTACCCAATACGATTTGAAACATAACGTAGTTATTTAGAGGTTGCTTCGTAGTTTTTCTCCACCTTTTCGGAAAGTCGAACAAAAAGAAAACCCATTTTAGTATACCTATATTGTAAAAATTATGAAGTTTTTAGTTCATTTCATACTAACAAGTTCACTCATTTCGTTAACCACTCATAAACAGTCATATTTTCACGACTGACAATTTCAGGCAAACGCGAGCACTTCACAGTTTAACTGTTGTGCTCAATTAAAGCGTGAAATTGTCACAATTATAGTTTCGTCACCTTCAACCACTTAATGAGTGTATTAACCAAAGTTAATGTGCGCGTAAGTACACTCATTAAAGTAAAATACAGCTAAACTTATTTATTCATACGAATATTACTATTGTTGATTTATGGTTTTCTGCTTTTAAAATTAACCAAAAAGTTTGTAAAATTAACCTACAGTTTCAACATAGATATGCAATTCCAAAAAATATCGCTTCTTGGTCTTATTATATCCAACTAAATAAAAAACAAGTGAAAATCAATTAAGGAGGCCTATTACCTACGGCTGAAATTATGATGCTCATGATGTTTATTAATAAATAAATAGCTTGCCTTGGAAAAAAAAATATGACTTTCCTTTTAAACTCCTGTGTATCGAATTCGACTTGAGTTAGAAATCATCATCATCAGCCTATCGCAGTCCACTGCTGGACATAGGCCTCTCCAAGTGCACGCCACTGAGATCGATTTTCGGCTACTCGCATCCAGCTCCTGCCAGCCGTCTTGCGCAAGTCATCACTCCACCGTGCCTGAGGACGTCCTACACTACGCTTGCCGAGGCGTGGTCTCCACTCTAGAACTCGTTTACCCCAACGGTTATCGGTTCTTCGGCTAATATGGCCAGCCCACTGCCACTTCAGCTTGCTGATTCGGTGGGCTATGTCGATGACCTTGGTAAAATACCCAATACCCAAGAGTAAAATAAAAATATTACCATACATTTACTGAACTACTAAATACATAGTTCGAAGAGCAATCGGAAAGTCTTGACAAACGTTGACTGAACAGTTTATAGATTCAAAGTCAACATCACGAACAAAGTCGTGGGATCAAGTTCGCTTTGCTATTAAATAATATTTGATACTTTCGGATAAAATAATATCAGAAATTCTTTTTGCTCGTGGCTGAGACTAAATATTATTATAATGTAGTATTCTAGGTTTATTTGTACTGTTTTTCTGCTTCCAAATTCATTATTTACATCATCCTTTGGCATTTAAGAGATTTTAGGGAAATATAATGTACGTATTTCGGTTTATCTAAGGAACATACAGTCGACAAAGTTTTCAAAATAATAGCACTTAAAGTTAAATGCAAATAGTTTTGTTCCCGTTATTTATGATAGCAAAATATTTGGTACTGGGTACTTGCTCGACGCATACATGAAATTTCATATACCTAAATTGGGATTTATTCGTAGGTTGAATTATGTTTATTTAGCTCAAATATAAAAAAATTAAGGAATTTCTTGATATTTCAAACAAAATTAGCACAAGTTATGTAAAATGATGGGCAAATTTTAATAAACCCATTCGATCACGGGTTGATTGAGGCACCTTGATATTACAAAAAAACATTAGCTCAAGTTATGGAAAATGGTGGGTAAAATTTTAATAAACCATTTCGATCATGGGTTGACTGAGCATAAAATATGTAGCATAACTATTTCACAAAAAAAATAAAATTAATTATTACAAAAACGATTTATTCACATGAACGAATGGCCATCAAAAAAATTCGGTTAAGTATGAGGTGGAACTCATTGCAAACCAAAACGCCAAGTTATTACAAACTATGCAGATATACGATACCTTCAAAAACCTCTAGGCGAAAGGTTTTATAAATATACTTTGAGGCGACAATTTTTCCTCTGTTGTTTTTGTTCCAGCTTTTCAGATTCCGTCGCGTAAATGTGACAGTAATTGGATTATGATGACCAGTTCCCGGCTGACGGCAGTCTGGACCAATTTAACTTTGTTCACTCATTAGTAAGCTCAGCATTTCAACAACCTCTATAGTAACAGCCGGTTGCAATTTGCATCAAAAATATTGTTTAAGATATTCGAAAACAAGTTTCAACTTTTCATGTTTCTTTTGTTTCTACTAAACTGATAATTGTGATTAGAGTTTTCAACGGTAATATATTTGTTTTTACTCACTGACAGTATCGGCCAACTGCACCAAAAAACGGTCTGACCATATTTCAATAACTGTAATATTTAAATAACTTGTCATAATTACTGCTGCTTTGTTATTCATAATTGCTTCCATGGCCACTACTATAATATCTAAGTACAAGAGATGATTTCACTCATTAAATTATAGCCTTTGTCCCAAAGAAAACAAATAATAGACTGGGCTATGACGACCAACGTTGGCTTTTAAAGTGTGACTATTAGCAATGTTTACAGTCTGGAAAAGCTCTTTGATGTTTACAACTAAAGGCTAATCGATTATGTAATCAAACAAATTAACGCGTCTAGTGTAAAATCTTATTGTTTAATACTTGAAAAACTTTTTACTATATTCAAATATTACGAAAAGTAATTTAGTACGCATCTACCAAAGCTCAAATGTGTAATTACTATTTCAAATATCTGGTCTAGCTACAATCATTTAATTCTAATTACTTAAATAACTGCTGTAGCCAGACAGTTGAGGTATTTAAAATAATTCATTACCTAACAAAGGAATAACTCAGACAAAAAGTCTGAACGAAAAATATCTTCCAGTCCCTTAAATAAAATATTATCGTAAGAACTATCTTTTAAAATGATCAATTCTGCAAAAGCTTACTTAATAAAAATACTCTTTTAATTGAATTGTCGAATTGGAACATATTTTTGCAATCGAAGTGATATTGTCTAAGTGCGTAATATATTTCCCGTCTACGCCGTGTGTGTGTGCTCAGTGCTTTGATTAATATCTAGACATAAATATGTCGGTTCTGTCTGAGATTTAAGTTGGGGGCCCTTGAGATAAAACGTCTTAGACGGTAGAACACCTGACAGCAGATGGGGCGCACAAATGTATGTAAAACAAATTGCTTGCTACCACTCGCTACATACATTGGAGTGTTGCGAATGTGGGAACATTATTACGAATAGATAGTATCTCATTTGCAAAAAAGTGCAATTTTAATTTACTGTGAACCAGTTTGACTGTCTTTAGAATAGAACTTCGTATACATTTTCTTTAGGACACAGAAAATTTGCGGATAATTTACTACACATCATTACACGTAGTATGTAACTCCACACTGATTGCACAAAGACCTTCGGTTGCAGCAAAAAGTGACGCTCTATTTTACATTTTATGCTGCACCACAGAACTCTGTGGGATGGCTCTACGCCTTGTGCATATGACGTCACCGCGTAAATGCTGGTTCATGTATTCATTTTATTAAATGCAAATTGGAAGTATTTAAATCCAGCAACGTGTACTTACCACTTTTTTTGTTGAGCTACACTTTTTGTAATTAAAGCAACGCTCACAAAATGCAGACATATTTTAGAACAAGTAGCTGCGCTGTTTTGGTAATATTAGCTCTTTCACAAAATGAATTACTATACGAACATTTTGTTTGCACTTCACACATTTTAAACGTAAATTCCGTAATGGGAAGTCAGCTGTTCGCGTTTCTGCTGAACTTTTTACTTTGTTTCGTTTAACCATCAACACGTGAGAATGTGTAAGCCAAAGTCTTAAGTACCTTTTTGTGTCAGGAGGTTCCAAATTCTTCGTCTGTTAATTACTTCGTGTTTTGTTAAATACTAACGGAGTCTGCAAACAGCCAAACTTACCTGGAAAGAAAAGAAAAGGATTAAGTAAATAACAGAAGGATTCAAAACCTGAAGGGGACGGTATTCAAAGTTCATAAAACACAAACAGAAAGGTAACTATAAAAATCTTGGGTCAGCGTTTTAATATTTTTTCGAGTATATTAACAAGATAATAAAAGAGGAGAATTTTTGATAACAAGAGGCATGTAAAAAGTATTAAAAGTTGGTGGATTTGTCGTTGCGGAGCGTTTGTTCGGGTGGCCGCAGGGTGCGCCCCGCTATCGATCCGGCGATGACGTAACGAGCGGGAACCAATGCTGCTGGTACGCGCACAAACTTTAACAGACCCCTTATTTAGAAAACAAAACTTGTCACGATCTGCCATTCGTCTTTTAGAAAAATGACCGGCACTTAAACAAGTGGCTTTAACTTCAAATTACTCAAATTCTCAGCATATTCAAAATACACAAATTTTAGACGAATTGTTTTAATTAGTGTTGTAACGACGGATGAGTTTAAGTAATGGGCAGTTAAGGGCTATTTTATAAAACCGAGAGAGAAATATGGTGGAACCAATAGTACATATTTAGTTAACGTATTTATGATTTCTCAAAGCCCTATATAAAACGGCGCATACGCACACAAATCGAGGCATGTTACAACACAAAGTACCTAAATGATAAATCTTTTTTTAACATCTAAATTAAGTGTTCGGCCATTTAAATTATGGTGACTATTTAATTTCCATTAATAAAACCTATAAAACATATCAATATAAACTTAAATATATTTCTTTAAAACATACAATACGAAAATAAATTCAAAGACACAAAATCTTCGCATAAAATTGAACAGTACCAAACATTTACACGATTTATCTGGGCAGTGAGTACGTAACATTCCCGTAGAACTTGAAAATACAATTTCGCTACAGTAACATGTGCCTTTGTATTGGCGAGGATGTTTCAAACCCGCCTGTAGGCGATAGTGTCCTACAGTGCACTCAATTTTATCAAGCAATTCTGATTTTTATGGGCAAAGTCGCGCACCGCAGAAACCACTACGATATTACCTCTAGGCCTGGCTTTTATTGTTCCTGTACATAAGCACGGTTCCTTCAATCGATTGGATATTCTGAAATCGCTTCCAAAGTACTAGGGTTACTGCTCAACACATCGAAAAGACGACAAAAAAGTGAAGAGGGTTTCGTGTTTGATAATTATCATCCTGCCCTAATCCCAATTTAATTGGGGTCGGCGCAGCGGCCTATCTTGGTATTCGGTTTGGTAGTAATCACGTTTTTGTGGTATTTAGTCAGCTTTTAAAGCGGAATTACAAAATATCTGGCGAATATTTTGAAATGACATTTGCCACCTTACCTACCTACGTACTGAAAGACTGCTCAAATATGTAGATTATTTGCGATGTTAATCTCTCATATGGACATCACATCTATCACATGCCAAGGAAAGAATATTTGAATGGCCCTTAAATCCTTATTAACAACTTAATCTATACCTACATTGTAGTTTACGCGCAACATCTTTATCGTATAAAGTAACTAACTCATTTCAATCGACGGAGTGCCCACTAACTATATCAGACTGTTCTTAAATTGACGTCTCCGCCCCACATTACCGTCTGCTACGACCCGTCATAACAATCAAACTTGGATCAATAAAATGACAGTGGAATGGAAACTATTGGCTACATTGCAATTTATAAGGTCGTAAGAAGTGGACGGTGCTATACCCCGTTTATATGGCTAAATGATAGTTCTACTTTTCCAGAAATTCACTATAGCAAGCGTGTATAATGTACATTCAGGGATGTTAAGCCTATATCATCGCGAAATTCAACATAATGTGGTAACGTGTAAACATAATTTTGCCAATTCTCAAGACTAAGCGGTAACGCTGCGGGTAAAAGCTAATACTTATATATTACGTGTTGTTCGTAAACAGCGGTGCTCGTTTCAATTTCCCGAAGTTTTATTGTTTTTCATTTACATTTTACGATTTTCTTGAAGAAGGAACTCTTAAGGCGGGACCGTCTGGTTGTTGAAACAGCTCACTTAGAGCCAATAGAAAGTAATGCTAGAATATCCTTGCTTGTTACCGATGTATTTGTGTCGCTAGGGAAATATATACGTAGACATTACAAAGCTGGCATTGTGTATTGACCCAAATTGTGACGTAACACTCCCTAAACCGTACATAATTTGGTATTCTTCAAAAAGGTTCCTTGATGCGCACATGAATACACAACTTTGCTTTAACGTGATATAATATTAACATATAAATTCGATAATAGTTATTGATTAAAGATAACACGTATTCCTTGGTATGACGATTGAACGATCACGACAGTATTTGAATCGCTCACAAATGCTAATTAAGTTTTCGCCATTCCTTAACTTCCACTTGCTAGACAGTAATGAATGCATCTGAATATCATGAGCATATTTCTGAGGAACCTCAAAGGCAAGACAAAGAAGCTTCATTCCCTAAATAACATTAACGTGATAAAAGGTTCCGACGCAGCGGCCCGAAGTATCACTCGCATGCAATCATCAGTGAAGGTTGGGTCACACAAATAGCGGAGGCGTTTGTAAAGGTCGCTGAACAAAGCGAGAATTTCGTATTACCTTTTCCTAGAAGCTTATTGAATGAATAGGAAGACGAATTCCAATGGTAGGTCTAAGCCTGGATGTTATATACCGACTATCAGATACGAAAATCTGCAAGCTTAATACTTTGACGCCGCAGGTATAGACTCGTAAACAATCTAATGGTCTACGCGGCTCAGTGCAGGTGACTGAACACTACCTTTCGATATTTTTGTTCTACTTATACCGCTTTCTTTTTGATATTAATTTCCGTTGGCTTTTTTAATTATTGTGTTCGCGCAAAAGTTAATCGCTGATTGAGGTTAGACAATTGGACCTTCACTCCCAATGTTTACTACTTTGGCTGCTTTAATTTTTTTTCAGAGTCCTAATTGTATAATGCCCATTTTCACCAACAAATACCTAAATTAAGGGATCCCCTAAGAGCATTTACGGAACACTTAATAAGAATTTCGTTTTCACCAAAGTTTAGGTATCCCTTATCCATAGTTATTTATGTCAAAATTGGGAGGGCCCTTATTCTAAGTGGCACTTAGATTAAGAGATTGTTGGTGAAAATGGGCATTAATCACATAAACAAAATCTTTTAGGTATTACTTTTTCTTTTGTTTATCTGTCCTTCTATATAATTATGTTTGTCTATCCTAAGCTTTTATTTGTAGTTTTTCCGCTCCGCTTTTAGTCTTACCCACCTTCTCTTTGGCACGTGCTTAATTTTGATTCATATTTCTCTCATGAAAGCATCGCATGAGAAAGTAACTTATTATATTTCTTTTATATTAGCATAATGAAAAATCTGAAACAATGTATGCAAATGAAATCAGCTCGGGTCGGGCTGCTTATTATCTACAGAAGAAGCAAAATATAAATCTAATATTATGATTGCTTCATTGCTTCTGTGGTTTAAGCTTGGTATTGAATAAAGATGAAAAATATTTTTTAGACGAAGTGTATTTCTGGCTCATTGAACATTATTAAATGTCTACTTATCTAAGTGAAATAAATCGGTCTCTTTAAGCGCTTTATACCATCCACGTAAGCAGAGCACTACGAAATGTGTCATCATTATGAAAAATCTCGTATCGCGAACTAAAGTAGAAAAGTATCTGCAGATAAATTGCCTTTTGAAAGTGGTGAATGTGTCACCACTTTCGTGTCAATAAGCGCTTGATGGTTGTGGTACGCCTGTGTATTACGAAGCTGCGCTGCGTTTTGAAATTGAACGAATGGAATTTCCTTTTTACGTACAGTCTGCAAAAGTCCTAGTTATTGCAGTCTCACATGTCTCGCGTCACAGATATAGGTAGCGTCGGCAAAATTGGTCAAATCAAGAATTCTCACATTTTGTAAGTTCAAGTATATTTTTCCGCAAAAATTTTGCCAATACTGACCACAGGGCAAAAAAGCAAAAAGACATTGAACAGAAAATTACACAAAAGTGTTGCGATTGCATTTTCTAGAAGTATATTTTACATGCTTAAAAATATGAATAAAAAAAAACTTTTTACAAAAAAATTAAACCGACTTCCAAAAACACTAAAAAGTAAAAAAAAAACGAATTTTAGGTGCATCGGCCTAGAAGTCGGTGTCTAATGGATGTTACTAAGTTAATTTTGCCACCGACTTCTAGGCCGATGCACCTAAAATTCGTTTTTTTTTACTTTTTAGTGTTTTTGGAAGTCGGTTTAATTTTTTTGTAAAAAGTTTTTTATTTACAACTTTTCAGTGATACGAATAGTTGTCACTATCCATATATGTGGAAAGTTCTCATCAATACAAAGAATATAAGCCCAAAAACGAGGTATTTTACATATTCAGTTGTCGAATTCCCTCGACCTTCTCTGGTCTCCATCATCAGGTCAGCTCCAAACCTGCACTGTTGCAAAGGTCTCGTCAATACAAATAATATAAGCCCAAACACGAGGTAGTTTACATATTCAGTTGTCGAGTTCCCTCGACCCTCTCTGGTCTCCATCATCAGGTCAGCTTCAAACCTTCACTGTTGAATAGTGCTTTCAGGCATGCACCTGAATGTCAAGTTTTTACCCTAAGTATGCCTACAACTTTCGAAGGTTGCCCTCGATTTCTCAGGGTTTCCATCATCAGATCCTGACCTGATGACGATGGGACCAAATGACAAGCATACCCTTTCAAATAAAAAAAGAATTTTTGAAATCGGTCCAGGCGTCTTTGAGAAATCGAGTAACAAACATAAAAAAAAAAAAAAAAAAAAAAAAAAAAATACAGCCGAGTTGAGAACCTCCTCCTTTTTTTGAAGTCGGTTGAAAATTGCTCTCCAGCGATAAGTTCTTACATAAGCATGAGCAACATCAACCTCATTTTTCTTCAAAGAACCGAAAAAGCTGTCTAAGCACCTGACAATATTCTGTCAGAAATATGAATAGTTCACCGCTTTACTAAAAAAAAAGATTCTTATGTTTCAGCATTTTTGTAAAATTCATACTGAATAAGGTTCACTTTGTGATGCCCTTTTTGGAAATGCTGAGTTCACATAGTTTAAAGCGTTTTGATCCTACAGAACTGCCACCGGTATAAATCACGTTTAATCTAGGGATTAAAACAGTCGGGAAACTCTGAACAAGGAAGGTAGGACGACGAGAAAAAATATGCGAATGACGTACGATTGGTGTATTCTGGAGAAAATTTTCACGACTGGTGTATTATAAAGAATAAATAATTCTTCTAATTATTGTGTTACACCAGATCACCATATGGAATTAATGACAGTTTCAAACTGTTAACTAAACTAATTATCAGTTTGAATCAGGGGTCTAACAGATAATGTTTTAATGTATTGTGTAATGTATATGTATAATGTAATAATTCAAATCCTTAAGTAGCAGATCATCATCCTCCGAGCCTTTTTCCCAAACTATGTTGGGGTCGGCTTCCAGTCTCACCGGATGTAGCTGAGTACCAGTGCTTTACAAGGAGCGACTGCCCTGCCTGACCTCCTCAACCCAGTTACCCGGGCAACCCGATACCCCTTGGTTAGACTGGTGTCAGACTTACTGGCTTCTGACTACCCGTAACGACTGCCAAGGATGTTCAATGACAGCCGGGACCTACAGTTTAACGTGCCATCCGAAACACAGTCATTGGTGTCTAAGATATACTTAGAAAGTACATACAAACTTAGAAAAGTTGCATTGGTACTTGCCTGACCTGGAATCGAACCCGCGCCCTCATACTCGAGAGGTTGGTTTTTTGCCCACTAGGCCACCACGACTCCTCCCTTAAGTAGCAGATATTAACACAAATATATCCTACGTATGGACTAATACTACATATCTACGAGTAGAATGGGGCTGTTCGACACACTTCCAGTCTACTATGTACAGTCTGTCTTACAACCTCATGAAGTTTTTCATTGTCATCTGTGCTCATTGTGTCGTTGTGTCGTATCAATCTTAGACGATGCGTCATTTCTTTCAGTAGGCATTCTGATTACATTGGCAGTACATGAAGAACGATGGATGACGTATTTGACCTTTACGGGATAGCGGAATTAGGTATTATAAGACAGGAAAGGCGTTTGAATATGAATAATGAAAAAAGAGTAAAAATAATACATGTCTTCATTTATCTTGTAACTTTCCGGTACTGTTAAGCATTAATTTATAAAATTACCGGTTTTACACCTGTGGGTCATTAAAAACGGGTTTTATTACAAAGAATATATAATTACTAAAAAAAGCAGACTGGCTGCATAATAAAAAGTTACAAAGTCTTATTCCGATGAGGTAAATATTATTTTCCTTTAAGTAGATTCTGTTCAAAATTGTTTAATTTTAATGTCATAAAAATAAGGCAAAGTTCATCTTCAAAGGGAATCAAAATGTATTTTTAGGACAGGATAAGGAAAAAAATGTTATCTCGTTTATAGAAGCTTAACTGCGTAATGAGCAGATGTAATCTGTTTTAATTATTTTTTTAATGGAGGATGCACTTTTAGCTATTTCATTTCTTCTGCAAATATTTTTTTTTTTGAGACACATCTTAGGTATTTCTACATACAGTAGAATCCGTTTATTATCCGCTTATATTGACCTACCGTTTATTATGACGTAATTACACTACGAAGTTTGGTTTTCATATAAAATTCTTTAAAAAAAGGTTGTGTAGTTACTTATATAAAATATGTATTAGTTTTAACAAAAATGTTGTCGCTTAGGTACATTCATGGAGATATGGTGTTGTGGAACTAAATCCATTGACCGAAATAAGTTACGAGCTGTACGTCGCATTATAACTAATGTTATTTCATGCATCCTGAACTGGGTTTATGACGTCATGCTTCAGTAAACGCGTATTGCCGTGCTATACATAAAACTACTGGTCGTAAATTCGAGTCTACGAAGTGCCAGTACTGAATAATGAACTGTGGTTTAAATACGCTTTACTTTGTAGAACAACTATTTTGCCTGCCTAATTATGCAGAAAAGATTTCCTAAGATTATTAAAATAAATGACTATCATCCATACTTCCCTACTAATATTATAAATGCGAAAGTAACTCTGTCAGACTGTCTCTCTGTCTGTTACGCTTACACGTGTAAACCTCTGAACTGATGTTAATAAAATTTGGTACAGAGATAGAGTTGACCTTGAGAAAGAACATAGGATAGTTTTTATCCTGGACTTTTGAAGAATTCTCTTGGAAACGCGGTACCTATAACCGAACTCTACGCGGTTGAAGCCGCGGGCGGAATCTAGTAATGAATGAATCTACAGTACATATATAGTTTAGTGTCTCACATTTAGGTACTACTTACTATTTACTCGTATTGCTGAATTTATGATTTATGAAAATAAAAATGGAGTTTACAGTCATGTACACACTTTATTGAAAGCAATATCATAAAAATAATCATATTCTTACGTACAGCATCGAGAAAACTTGAGTGACTTATTATTACGTTCAACCCAAATGAGAGAAGATGACAACCAATATGTCTTTTAAATATTTATTTACAAGAGAAGTATGTATCATTAGGAATATTTGTTATGGTTGTCGGTTTCTAACTATTCATAATAAATATGCATAATTTGCTTGTCACGCTTAATTTTCTTCGGTAATTTTACTAAGTTTCTACACGGTTTCCAAGCTAAAATTAATCTCTCTTTGCTAAGTTAAAAATCATAATGAATGTAATTTTTCACAATTTTATAAGTCTTGTTTACAATATTTTTTTTTAATCCGTTCCTACACGATAGAAGATTGGTAGTGAAACATATTAAATTATACAATGATGAAAGGAAGTTCCATATTTGCTATATTTTGCCACAACCCCGCAAGTAAAACGATTGGCTCTAAAATCTGGCAAGTCGATTCCACCACAATTAGGTCACTAACTTACTCCTTCACTAAGCATGATGGGAGAATTCCACCTTAATCAATTTTAGACTTCATCCTCACTCTTAGAGCGTCTAACCAACTGGAGACGTTACTACCGTGCATTCATCTCTGCTAAATGTACGCGAGCACCGCTCATTTAGTGCATTCGTCAAGTTTTGAGAATTTTGATCGAAAATACAATGAGTTAGCTATTACCTACTATTAAGTTGTGCCACGCTCTTGACATTATGACATATCATTTCTTGGATATGTGCTCATGGAGCCTCCAGTTAGTAAAATGCTCTCAGTACTACCAGTACTACGTCTATTAGACTAGACAGTACCCATACCTAGGTATAGCATTAAATGGGTACCTACATCAAATAATATTCTACAACTGCAACAACACTGTTCCATCTCTACCGTTGTACGGAGAAATAAAAATGAATGTATGTTTAAAACCGTAGGATATTATTTTCTTTCATGCAGCAGAAAGTTTAAGGTTTTATACGTTTTATGGCTGGGGAATAAAAGTGGTACATATTTCATTTATAGTTCTGTCCGATGTTTCCATTATTTTCTGCAATTTTGAAGAATTTTCATCATTTTGTTATTACAAGGTAAGTGCATTTGGTATATTCTTTCGCTATCACAAGCGAAGTTTTTATCTTATCGCAGAGAAAGCACTATATTGCTGTATGTTATAGTTTAATATCTATGAAGGTTTATACATTCACAACCACATTTTATAACAGAGACTACAAATGGTCAAATACTTATTGTAATTGTTCAGTTTCAGAATTAGAACGTACACTTCAAAGAGGATCTATAGCCGCGTACGCACGTACGAACAAATTTGTTGCGTTACATGATATGCAACAACTTGGTTCGCACGTGCGTACCACTATCGAACATCGAACTCTCTGTTCGTCAAACATGTTCGCGGCGATCCTTGTAGTGTGTTCTGTATGGACGGTGTTCGAAGCGCTTTAATAACTTCACAATCGACCACTTCCAACGGCGCCGTCATGGCTACTAAGATAGAGTTCACGACTGTTGTTCGCGAACTCGACTCGAACTATGTTTGCGTTCGTGTTCGAATATGCCGTCCATACGTACGAACCAAATGTTTGGGTCTGGTGTTTGTGTTCGCTATGTTCGTGTTCGTACGTGCGTACGCGCCTTATTATACAAGACAGTGTACAATAGCAATATTACACGAACTACTATAACACTAGGGCTTTCAAATACCGGATTTTTTCAATTCCGGTATCAATACCGGTATTAAAAATTTCAATACCGTGATCACGTGATCACGGTATTGTCGGTCATGTAAATAAAATATTGCAATACTCCAGATATTAAAAGTCGTCGCTCCTTTATGCGTCTTCGAAGTGCTTTTGCAAGATTTAGGCTTAAGTATAAGATAGTAGCTTGACCACCTAACTTCGTCAACATACATTTTAGCGCAATATCCGCTTTTAGTAAATTGGCATCCCGTTTACAAATTTCTAATACAGTTACTTTTACTACAGAAAGGCTGTTGTAAATATTTTTTAATATTGTCAAATCGAATTCGTCTAATTCGAAATCGGAGTTTAATTTTAGATCGATTAAAACTTTTAAAACACAATCCTTTAGTTTCAAAAAGCGTCCAATCACGCTATGAATCCGACACTATGACTAAAAATGAGATTGACTACATCATGACGAACAAGAAGCACATAGAAACGTTTCCGTGATCAATAGGTTTAATACCGGTAGCGATTACCGACTTGTCAGAGGCTCTCTGACAAGACGGTAACTTCAAGGCCGAACGTTTCCGTCTGATGAAGGCCAAGCTCCGACCAACACTGCTCCAAACCATTTCAGGATCTGAAACGTTCCAGTCAAATTTGGAGAACCGATTTGCCGCCGTGGAAACCACAACAGACGTTAACCAGAACCACGAATATGTGGTTCGGATCCTCAGGGAGGAAGGTTCGAGATTCTGTAACATGCAGCGTAAGGGCAAGAAATCAAAGCTTTCGGAAGAGACATTAGGGCTTATGAAGAAACGACGTGAAAACCCGCCTGTCACTTCGTCAGCTAAGCGGGCTCTAAACCAAGAGATCAACAAGCACGTACGACGCGACCTCCGGTGCTCCAATACTCTAGACATTAAAAGAGCAATTGAGCTGAATCGGGGGTCAAAGGTGTTTCTAAAATCTCTTGGAAGAAGCCACTTGACGAAGCTGACCACAACATGTGGAGAAGTCATTTCTTCGGTGCCGGCAGTCCTTTCGGAAGTGGAAAACTTCTATGGCCGGTTATACGCATCGCATGCATCTCGACCTGATCCCGGAAATGAGGATTCTAGAGCCACATTAACACGCCATTTCACCGCCTGCCAGAAGTCAGCGAAATCGAGATCGCTCTGAGACAGCTCAAAAATGGAAAAGCACCTGGCGAGGATGGCATTACAACAGAGCTACTAAAAGCAGGAGGTAAGCCCATACTGGGGGAGCTCCAGAAGCTTTTTAACGATGTCCTGTTTGAAGGGAGAACTCCAGAGACGTGGAGTAGGACTGTTGTCGTCCTGTTCTTCAACTTCAACTGTGTCTAGCATTTGTGAACTATGAGAAGGCCTTTGACTCGGTTGAAATCTACTCTGTTCTGGGCTGCAGTGTTGCCAAGTAGATTGGCGATACATCCTAGTGATGAGATGTCTCTTTACTACTGACTAACAAAACAATAACGTCGTTTGGCTCGCTCGATCGATTAAGAAACCAGTTGTTTAAGAAAGGTGGAGGTATGCTGGAGATAAAAGTTGGCGCTTAATACACAAGTGTGAAGTGTGAGAATAATATTACGAGTACATCTTACGAGTACGTAGTTATCTATCTTATTTAATACAACTTCCTCAAACCAAAATAATTAAAATTATAAAAAAGATTGTAATACCGTAATCACGGTATTGGCTCCTCAATACCGGTATTGAAAAAAGACCAAAATATATCCGTGATCACGGTATTACGGGATCCCGTAATACCGGTATTGAAAGCCCTATATAACACATACCTATACCCTCTATAGCAACTGTTCCTTATTCTCTTACGATAGTAATCAGTGCGAGGACTCGGCCAAGTGGAACGGGAGCGTGTACCAGCGAGTACAAACATTTGAATTTGGAACGAACTCCTACACTTCGGGGACTGCGCGGGCTCAATTCTATTACCATAGGATTTGGAAAGTAAATTATTTTAGCGGAATACCTCTATTTCTAATTCATGTGTTCTATTTACAAAACTGGCCTGATTATTTTGTTGCCATTCCTCGATTAAAATAAAAATAAACCAAAGCGTGAATTAATTCAGAATATCTTATTTAGAAGACCATAATGTATCAATGTCTAGAAAAGTATAAGCCTATCAGACTTAGTAATAGAGCAATAAATCTCAATGTATAGACTAATACACTACGCGTATTGGCTGCGAATAATCAAAATAATCTACAACAGTTATAAATACGTCTCACATTTCAACGTAATTAGCTAATATATCTTTTAAAGTTACAGTAAATATTTCAAGCGGTATACGTAATATTCAGGCTTGGAATGATTGATTCTAGTTTCAAGAGTAATATTCTATTTATTACGCAGACATATTTCAAGTAGTTTCGCTCCAAAATTAGTTAGTCTTTACAAAGTAATGTGTTGAAAGATGCCTGGACTTCTCAGCTCTAAAGCAAAGTCCATAAATACACTTTTTAGACAAAGATAAATGACTTACGTAAACAATATAAACAGGTTTTCAAATTCAGCACACACTAGGTCCGTTTTAAATTTCAGATCATTTACAAACCATTGTCTGAGACTGCCTCGCCGCAAAAATATTTAAATATATTCAGCGGTTCAATGTTTTCTATTCACCGTTTAAATTTGGTCATCTTGCTTGTTGTTTATGTATTCAGAGACAATGAAGCGAGTTATAGAACAATTTGTAAGGCTCCTGCATGTACCAGGCGAGGAAAGCCACATCAGAGACGCTCTTAGAGAATAATATTGCCGTAAAATGTTCTTGAATATTTGAATATGTAAAGAGAAACCGCCACCCATAAACCTAATAATAATATTTTGCTGCGATATTGTATATTGTTCAAAGATATTCACGCCCTTGTGAACTGAAAAATAACAAAACGAACCTACGAATTTCCACGCCGCTGTTGGAAGTACAGAAACTTTGCTTATAAAAAACTTTATGATTTATTACAGACAACTGAAGCTCCTTCAAGGGCTTTCATCTAAATACGTCGATGTAACGCTAAGATAAACATGGCTGACTATCCGCAGGAAGCAGGCACGCCATCAAAACTCGATCAATTACATCGAAATATCCAAATAACATCCAATCCCGCAGTTCATGTAAACAACTAACATTTGCTTCGAAACCATTTCGTCGCCTTTATTTGGACAGCAAATAATATTTGGAACACAAAGTTGAATTTAAACATCCAGATGTTCGGTTTAACGTAGATCGAAGTAACATGGCTATCCTAAAAAGTGCAAGTAACGAGAGCAATTTGGTACGAAGCGTGGCGTCGCAAGAGTGCCGGAGAAACCCTCGCGTGCGGCTTCACGATTTAATTGCTTTGGCGCTGTTCCATCGCACCGAGACCGAGAACTTTACTGGAGGGTGCATCCTTTATCTCCTTCACATCCTGACTAATGAGCCAATGAAAACAGATGTAAACTTTATGAAAATAAATTGCTGCAACCGAACAATTTTACAAGGACAGTTGGTTGAAACTCGGTGTATTTCATTCAACAGTTTTCTTCAATCTACGAAACATCTTTCAACGCAAGCGAACACCAAATATTGCATTCTTTTGTCGAAATACTAAACACTATTGGATCAAATATAAGAACAATTGTAAACAAATAAAGATATTCAAACGTGATCTGCATCGAAGATTTATGTTTACTCGTAACTATTAGTCAGTTAGTAATCTACTTGATTTGTTTGCAGTTGTATTTGGCATGTTTATTAGGCACGCGATAAAATTTATTTCGACTGTAGTGATTCATACACTGAGTTGAATGATCGTGAATCTGAACTAGGTAATGTGAACCGCTATATGTGAAGTTTACATTACGATATTTACATTTTTTATGGCACTAGTGTTGCTCATCATGCATATGATTTCATAACTGTCAATTATGATTTTCATAACACACGTCATCATCACATCGATAGAAGAGTGTGCTAATAGAGTGTCGCTTCCAATGTCTCTAATTCCGTCTTAACTTTCAGTCCAGGGCTGTCACGAACGCGTACAAAGATACGTGATTTAACTTACATAAGAACTTTCGCTGCTGTTTACAGTGACATCTCTTTTAGAAAATTCCTCTGAACTTAGAGTACGTTTCTAATCCCGAGAGGTTCCGAGGGAGCGGACGTTCAGTTCGTTGCAATTGTTCACTATCGAATGTTCTAGAAAGTCTTTGAGAACTGTATTTCTTTTATTTAAGAGTGTACCAATACGAGAAGCTAGTTAGGAATTTCATTATATGTCAATTTAATGTAGCTGGAGTTGTTTATTTATGAAGAAGTGGCTAGGTTACTTGAGAATTTAGTTGTCTAGATATAGGTCAGTAGAAAAGTAGGTGTTATTTCTAGCTACATTTAAAGATTTAACATACTTGTCTGAAGAGTACTAGTTGCAAACCTAAATCACGATTTCACGACCTTTCGAACAGATTTATTGTAAGTGTAAGTACAGAGCTGGGTGGTCTCGGGTTAAAAATAGGCAGAGTTATAACTCTTTTCTCGAAAGTATCGTAAGTGGCTCCTGAGAAATTTTATGAGCATTAGAGAACGTGGTAATGCTGTGCAGTTGGTGTTGAAATACCTTGAAACCTTGTAGGTTTCAAGCCTTGTAGGTTGTAGCGAAATGCTATCTATGTTTTTGTTTTATTGGCATTTTCTGATTGCAAAGTTTTTACGGAAATAGACGTTTCTGCAGAAGGTTTTTAAATCCGTGTACTAAAGTCTACTTTGAAGATTTAAGCGATACCAAATGTCAATGATTGCTTTTGTTCATAAACGTTGTGATTTATAAAACTTTGGCGTGATCCTGCGTTGACAATTTTATCTTTACGCACTATATCGGCCCCATCACTACATAAATGCTTCAATTTCTATCCCACAGCAAACATCATCCTCGTTAACGTGCTAGTAGTAAGATATTTAAAACGGTTACCACGTAATTTCGCGAATCGGGGCACAAATGTACCGTCGGCAGCGTGACTATCGACCGTGCCTTACGTAACAGCTCCAAGTATGAGCTTTTGCTCTCACTACGTACCTACCTTCATTTGCATTGCAATCCTAGGCTATGCTGCCTAAAATAGGATCTGCATATCTTCTACATGGACTGCAGTCTCCTTTATGTATTTCCGAAACGTGTATGTTAGAGTAAGAATAGGTACCAATTTTGTTTTACGACAACCATCATGATTCGAAAATACTGGGAAAAGATATGTATATGTGCCATGGTAATTTATCTCGTAGAGTGGCAAATGACCACTGGGCCCATGATGGTAAGTGGATTCAATTTCCAATGAAAAACTGAGACACAAGAGTAGCAGGTGCGTTACCCTTTTTAGAATGGCTCTCTTCAATTTAATTCCAGTCCAAGTAAACCATAACACTTCCATGGACCATTATTACAAAATGTGTCCCTATTTTGACGTCAGTGCATTAGTAAATAAATACAAATATCACAGTTTGTAATAACGGGAAAGCGACCTATTTCCCATGCGACTACAATGCCCACATTTCTGTGATTCCATTATGTACCGAGAAACTTGTAGACAGTAAACAGCGGCGATGTTAGCAAGTTTTAAGAAGATTTAATAACGACCCCGACAGATTGGCTGAAGGTGATGACAGACGTTCAAATTAGTTGAAAGACACGATGACAGCTGACAGCTGAACAAAATAAAAACGGAAGAGCCGGATATACGCCACAGTCTAGAAATAGACTGTACCTGTCTTGCGAACAATAATAAGTTGACCAAGAAACTTCATTGTATTTTCATACTCTTTCAAATTCTACTTTCTGTGAGGTATCTTAGTCATTATACAGGTGAGCACTATAGTAGCTATTCTGATGAAGAGCTTCTGAAAATATTTAGGTCGGGCTTTAATAATGAGAACCACCTTTCAGGCTTCTCCGTATTTAAAGTAACATTGTGGTGCTTTATTTTGCGTCCCATTCTTTATTCGTACCTGCTGCCACAGAGTTTAGTCTAATTAAACTAGTGGCCGTGAACAAACGGAATAAAAATTAACTTCCGTAACTTTTGCAGCAACACATAATTTTTGACATTGCAAAAAAAGAGGTAGCAACTAGGTAACAATAGATAGGTAAGCTTGCATTCTAATCACAAAACTATCTTAGGGTTAGATTTATTTTGAGCTAAAGAAAAACAAATACCCAAGCCTGGATTATAAACAAGTAAACAAACAACGAACATTCGATGCGGGTTATAAACTACGAGCCGATGTTACAACGCAGCCGTAAACACGCTTTATGACGTGAGATGACGGACTTGTTATTTGTACGAGACTATTGTTACTCAACACGGGAATCTATTAAATGTTCAGAAAACATCAGCTCAGTATTAATATAGCTGGGAATTTTATCTTTTGGAATAAAATAGGTCGCCATGTTTTGGAGAAAGGTTCGTCGTATCAAAATACCATTACAGACCTGTCTGTATCTGGAAATCATATGATTAGAGATACAGTTTTCGTGTGAAAGATTCTAATATTTACCACAAGATATATATAGACTACAAATTAATTTGAATACATCTATTCAAAGTACCGCACGTACTTTGTCGCGTAGATCGATATTTCACCTTCAGATATAATTATTAGACACGTATTTATTTAATGCACAGGTAACGAGAAATTCACGCAATTTAACACTTCCTCGAGGCAAAGTGCCAATGTAACAAATAGGCAGCTTCTTAATAGTTTGAAACCATATCAACGTGCCTACATAAATAAACGTGCGGAATTATTCATAGACCCGCTTGTTATAGTTTTGGTTAAGAAATATTATATTGCGAATAGTTTTAGCTCGTTTTTTGAAAATGTATTTCGGTTTTTAACCCACATAAAACTTTTATAATACTACACAAATATCGAAATCACCATAAAATTAAAAACACTTGAAGCAAGGCCAATATTGTTAGAGGTTAAAAAAATAAATAAGCCAACGAACTAATAAAGAAAAGTCTAAGCAATATCCGAGCACCGTATTTTCTCAATCTCTAATAAAGTGAAATCTATCTGGAATGCAGTTTGTACATCTCTCATGTCCACGTCAAACTGGGTTCACATTTTTCTCAATCGCTACCAATGAAGACGGCACCGTATTCAGGACGCGAACCAATGCAATTTCAGTCTTATTTCTCTTGTACTCTAATTTAAATTCTAAAGCTATACAGATTGAATTCGGTTTCCTTTAATTTCAAGACGTCTTTGCAGGCCAAATTATAGTTCGTCATTTGTTTCAAAGACAGATTCGAAGTAGAACAAGAAAATCTTGTGGGTAACGTTTTCTGTTCGATAAACTTGTACTGTGTACTGCCTTAGGGCAAGTTTAACCTTTGTAGGACTGAAATTAGAGTAAGTAAATGTCAAATATAACTAAAAATAGGTTTGAAGTTCTTTTGGGAATATATTTTGTATATTAACTACACATAAACTACTACTACGCTACGTTTAACAAAATAAAATTGCTTGTATTTAAAAAAATCAGAACTTATTTGCAAAGGAAACCAGTACTTCGTTACAATGTAAAGACATTTCATATCAACGTGTGTGAGCAATTAAAGTGCTGATATTTATTTATGTAGTCTAATTAAGAACATACAATTTATTACACTGTCATTATTAATTAATATGTCAACAAACTTTTGCGTCTTACTATTTTTCGAATACCTTGGACCTTGCAAATGTAATGTAAATTCTATGCAGCAAAAAATCTGATGTTTAATTATTTCTATAAAGATGAGATGCCTAAGCAGTAAAATGGCAAGCTAAATACCCAGTCCAAGTTTTCTTGCGCAATGCGAGAGTTTAAATTCATACCTAACTACAGCGTGCTTCAATGTTCTCAAAGTGAAAACTTTTAAACAGCAACTAGCTAAGAAACGTTAATATTGTCGCTATTGCAATTTGCTGAAAACTTCTGCACGTCTAGTACCTGCCTAGATAAACTGCTCCTTATGAAACAAAGTCTCGTCTGTTCGCAATTAACGCAAAAAATACTGGACGGATTTTCAAGAGGTTTTAACTTTTCATACAAAATATACCTAGTAATGAAGCTTTAAATAATTCAAAAACATGCTTGAAATAGAAAATTACATTTTTATAAAATATAATCCATGTTAATGGTCTCTTTCAATTCGTAAGCTTCCTCCAAAAAATGACAATTTTTTCTATACCTACCTATTTTACTGTCATAAAACATAATATACTTGCATAATAAGTATAATACGTGTATTTGTACCTATGTATTATGCGGTTTTAATGCATCATAAAAATAACCACAGCCACCAACCACACACATTGTGCATTGTTAGTTATTTTTATAGCGAATTAATTGTATTTACACTACCGATAGGTATAGGAGCTAGTAAAGCAAGCTGTGTTATTTATTGTATTGAAAAAGGATATGTTTAACTTAGTATTTTTCTACGAACCTAGTATTAATAGCCATTAAAGGTAGGTTGCCTAGTGCCGTGGTGGCCTAGTGGGTAAAAGAACCAACCGCTGGAGTCTGTGGGTGTGGGTTCGATTCCAGGTCAGGCAATTACCAATGCATCTTTTCTAAGTTTATGTGTACTTTCTAAGTATATCTTGGACACCAATGGCTGATAAAAAGGTGAAGGAAAACATCTCGAGGAAACCTGGACAATAGTCTGAAATCCCCAACCCGCATTGAGCAAGCGTGGTCATTAATGCTCAATCCTTCTCCGTGTGAGAGGAGGCCGCAGCCCAGCTGTGGGACGATAATAAAAGGCTGTAACAGTAACAGTAACAAATCATCCAGATATGTTTGTCATGTAAAATGAGAGTAACCGACTGAAACACATACAATGCAATGTACCAAAGTAACTGTAACGGTGAGATTCCATAAATTGTTCGCGCATATTTTTTCACGAACAAAAAATGATCGCGAGTTCACTGCTAGCATGTGTTCGGACACAAAGGTTGCAATTTCGTGGACATTTCACATTTCAGAAATAATCGCACTCAACTTTTTCTGTTCACAGAGTGGACCCGAGAAAACATTTGTGTGTGACACATTGACACACACTGGTGGAATCTCCCTTAAGATTGACAGAAAGTTCCATGAACAAACCTTAGGTGCAGTAGTTACTATAGCAGGATTTAATAATAAATCGTTAATCGTAGATTTCTTTGACGAAACGGAAAGCCATAATAATTTGCAAAGCTGTATTAAACTTCAGTAAACAGAGTATTAAATAGGCCTATAAAGTTGTCATGACTGGCTAAATACTACGCAAGTTGTTCTTTTTATATTTCTTTTCGGTGACGCAGTTTTCCTTCAAACTACGCAAACTTCAAATTAGTTGGAAAAAGTTATTTTTCGTTCCAGATATAAATATAATATTCTTGCTAACTTCCTCCTTATGCTTGCCGTTGATTAAAATAGGTACAGTCTTCAACAGAATTTAAGTAGGAATTTTTAATTAGGTACTTAGTTCATGTTAGGTTTTTAATATGATTATGGTTATACTTAAACCAAATTGATCATGATCGAAATATGTAATAACAAATTCATTTTTTTTGCTCTATTTCCCACTCAAAAATATGCCTAAGTTCATATATGTCTACATTTTACTTATTTGTTAAAGAGAAACTTAGAATCTTCAAGAAGAACCTTAAATTTTTGTGAACACAGAAATGAACTTACTTGGTCGTTAAGAAGTTTTACCATATTCATTTTCTTAAGATGTATGTAAATATCAATTTTCCACTTGTCGGCGAGTTCTCAGAAAATCTTTACATTTTCATTATCTAGGTACCTACAACCATTAAAGTCTCAAACAATACAAATTCCTTTGCAACTTATGTACAAAAATTTGAAAAGTCCCCTAAGATTCAAGTTCAATACTTACGTAGGTATATACTATTGCTGAATACCAGGCAGTCATTTTTATTTAACTTTCCCGATAAGGCTGAAAAATCTTCAGGGATTTTATTTTGAGAAAATATTATAATAACTACTTATGCAAAAGTAGGTGTTTATTTCTATTAAGGTAGGTAACAAGAGTTTCTTAGTTTATCACGTATATAAAGTTAACCGCTGTATAAATTACCGGATCCACGTACAGAAACCAAAGCAAATTAATAAGTTTTAATTAATTTTGTGTTAGTTGTGTAGCGAGATGAATATACATAGATTAAGTAACACTCTTATGACAACTAACCAGAATATACTATGCTGATGCAACAAAAGCTATTTATCTACATATTTTGAAAGAAATAACAACATATTAGTTACTGATATACCTTAAAGATAAAAAAATAAATAATAATAAAGAGATTTTCAGTAAATCTTTTGCCCCTAGCGCCAATGCGAAAATCCGAAACCTCCTTGTAAAGCGACATCTGTGGTCAACTTCGCGAACTATTGAAATGCTCAGCTTCCAACGAACCCCATTCAGAGACCAAGTGAAAACATGAAATTAACAGCGCCACCCAGTCTGTGTAGTTTCAGGGGCTGCACAGAGATGGCGCTGTATAACGCGGATGAAAAATGGTAGATATTCAAGAAATAATAGTTAACAAATCCAATTTATGCAACATATTTGATTCGATTAGTTGGAAAATTGTATTTAACCCTAGGGGATTCTACCCTACACCTACATAATCAATGGAATAGTATGGAGCGCTAAATGAGCTGATAAAATCCTTTTTATGGAAAACAGTACATTGACCCCAAAATATAAATGCAGAAGTTTTGCTGGAAAATAGCCAAAATCATTTGCGCATAAAATTAGACAAGACAATAATTTTAGTTGATTTAAACTAACGTCATGAATTAATCTTCTTTTAATTATTTTTTAAAACAAATTATTAAAGATTATTGTTTTGGTTAGTCTAAAAGGAACTCAAAATATAATTAAATAAAATCAGACTCATTCATAAAATATTGTCGTTGCTCTTAAATATAAAAAAAGACTGAATGCCACCACAAACTATCTAAAATTTTCCCAGAGGTGGATGCCAAAATATTTTTTATAATATTATTCCAGTCTTTTATGAGTAGCACGTGAGCATATTAATTTTAGCGACAAAGAATTTTCGATTATGTACCTACCACGAAATGTATTCGGAAGTGCGTCACTGAAAATGGCTGATCATTACGTTTTCTTCGTTATTAGGAATGTAGGTGTAATAAAATCGATATAACAGCGTCTACATGAGCATTTTATATTTGTTTCCCAGCGTGATATCTCGGAAAGTGGTGGCGGTAACGAAGAAAAGGAATGTACTAACATATAAATGGATCATCAAGCCCTTTACGATTATGAGTCGACATACTGTCGAGAAAAACTGACGACCTTGTTACTACTGGCTCTTAGAAATAATAGGCATCTACTTTTTTCACGAGTAGGTATACCTAAACGCTTTGACTTAGGAGTTAGGGACTTAACATATTGCCAGGCCGTCGTCTACTGACCCTGCAACAATCATTTCTCAACCGTGCAAGATATAAAACAGACACAATGTACATTTTTCTTCGCTCCCAGTTTAGTCCGAAGATAAATACTCCATAGGAAACATCGTCAATCATCTGCCGTCAAACAAATAACAACTTCTATACACTTAATTTACAGTAGATTAATTTTGTATCATATTGCCATTTATCTTCGACTAATCCGTTGTGCAGTAAGCTGGTTAGTAATGGATAATATACGACAACACAATAGGCATTGTTATAAATCAATAGCTAGTTTAATAATTAAGATTAGAATGACGGACATTTGCCAAGTGACCATGCATAAACGTTTGCCGTGAAAACGTCTTGAACAGTGACTCATAAGCTGCTGATAAACTCATGATTATTGTACCTAATTTTGACAGTAAATAAATCTTTTGTATACTAACGATATACCTGTCAGTTATAGTAACTTCAAAAGACGTTCTAGAACTTTAGTTAATACCTATTTGAAGTCGAGAGATAATTTATTGTTTATAGACATGTGTTGCTAAATATGACTGAATCTTCGGCAGTGTCTTTTAACGACTAAAATAAACTGTCTCCAACTGGAATTTTAACTGAACTATTATATTTGTGCCTTTATCATACTTTAAGTATTTATATGCTTTAGGTTTTTAGGTATGCATTTATTGGTACATAGTTATATTTATTTGCATAGAATAGATTATACATATCCCGGAAGAACGGATATTAACTACTGTTTCCGGGATGAACGATTATTTTAAACATTTATAGTACCGTTTAAGCTTTGAATTGTTTATGATTAGTTCTGGGTTAAAAACAGTGATTGATCACATCACACACAGTCATTACATCTACCAACACTGAATCAGCTATTTGTGATGGTAGTAGCGTTGCTAGTTCCAAACAATTTTGAAGGGAATAAAATTATGACCGGGAATATTACTTAAAGAGTTTATAAAACTTTTGTCGTTACATATGTAACTAGTAGATATGTAATAACTACACAAACTTTAGAGAAACTACAAGATCAAGTTCAAAATACACTTTTACATTTTACAGCGACGTCTATCGATGATATATTTACAGCACTATTTTACTAACACTCTGAATATAATTTGATTACTTTTGTCATGTTAAATTCAAAAGAACACACACTCGTAGAAAAAATACAAAATGTCATTTGGCACCCACGCTTTGTTAATCTAATTCCTGACACAACAGAACCACAATTACGTATAAATACTACAAATTATTATACAGTAATTGGCGTATATTATAGACACACATGTTCGCGTTTCACAAGCGAGTACAGTCAACCGACCAGAAAAAATAATATAAATGAGCAGCAGGTTATACTGTGCCTAGAAAATATTTTTTTAGTGTTTATTACAACGTAATAGTTTCGGACCCTCTGATAGGAAAATTACTGGATAAAGTGACAATATAAAGTTCTAATATAGAGGTACACTACATATACACTTCTGGCCGTTTTCCCGCGGTTTCACCCGCGTCCTGTGGGAGCTACTGCCCGCGGCGGGATAAAATATAGCACATGTTATAATATAGCCTTCTAATGTTGAAAGAATATTTAAAATCGGTCCAGTAGTTTTTGAGTTTATCCATTACAACCAAACAAACAAAGTTTTCCTCTTTATAATATTACTATAGACGAGGATACAGGAAAAATGTTTCTTAGAAAGTAATTGGGTACCCTAACCTTACCATTAACTTAACTACGTCATACAATTTCATGGTTTGCAATTACAATAGATATTTGTGTGCGTTATCTTTTTGGATATGTCACCGTAAGATTACAAACATCGTTAGATTACAATCTATCTCAAGAGATTGTAAACTGTCGAATTATTGTGAACCGTAACATCTGATTGCAATTTAACGCATTATTTTTCGCTATATTATAATCTATCGATGAGAAATTGTCAAATTGTCAACTGTCCGAAAGCTCTCTCTGATTGGTTAGTCTTTTTGTAAGATCGACCAATCACGTCCAGCCGTTCTGTTGCCATGGAGTTCCCGTAGAGTTAGGAATGAATTTGTGTTTGAAGACAAACTACCTAATTGTTTTGTTTTTTTTTTATAAAAGTTTCTTATAATTTTCCAATTTCATTTAAATAAAACTACTTTTACGGATTTTATCGCGGTCGGTTTTAAACGTCGGGATTAAATAATATAATATAACCGCGATAAAATCCGTAAAAGTAGTTTTATTTAAATGTCTAATATTATCGTAAGTGTCAGAAATCAATATGTTTCCAATTTCAATTTGTGTTTGAAGAATAAATATTTCGTTACAATTTGTTCTCTCCATATGTCAGGAATATTAATTACATACTCGTACTAAATAATAAATACTTGAAGAATTTTTGAAGAGCATTTATTTTATTTAACTGACACCTCTATTTCATTCCTAACTCTACGGGAACTCCATGGGAACAGAACGGATTATTGGTCGATCTTACAAAAAGACTGACCAATCAGGGAGAGCTTTCGGACAGTTGACAATTTAACAATTTCTCATCGATAGATTATAATATAGCGAAAAATAATGCGTTAAATTGCAATCAGATGTTACGGTTCACAATAATTCGACAGTTTACAATCTCTCGAGATAGATTGTAATCTGACGATGTTTGTAATCTTACGGTGACAGATACACTGTCAAACTGCTGTTGACTGTACTTCTGTGAAAAAAAAATCTGGGACATATTCCTGTACATGCGTCACAGTTTTATATCATCGTATATTATTGTTATGGTCACGCCAAAATAACGGGTGGTTGTCGGTAATAAAATTTCTATATAATTTTGTTAATGTTTACGCTAACAGACAAATGTTTGGTACGCTACCTGATTGCGTGCCGTGCGTGTTGTGACCAGTTGTGACTAGTTATTTATTAATCAAATCTAATATGGTAATAGCTTACTTATTGTACCAAATTATTTGCTATGAATCGATACTTCCGTGTTGAAAAATGGATAACAGTTAATATTTTTGAATTAAGAACTTTTTATTAAAGCTTTCATTTCAGAACGGTATGAATACAAGCGAATACAGAAAACTGCCGAATCTATACTGCCGGATTTTTTCAACATACTTTTCATATTTAGATACTCGTACATGTTTGTCGAACTAATAAAGCAAAAGCCATATATTTTATACCATCTCTGATACCTACAAAGTATGCTATCTTTTCCTACCGATGAAGTAAACTTCCCGAGGCTCGTACTAAAAGCAAAAGATATTAAATTTCCTGTTACATGCATGCCCATAAAATTTCCGATATGTTGGCATAGTGCGGCCCTTTGAGCGTCCTGCCCTGGCTTAGAGTAGCGTTCAATACTCCTAATAAATTGTATTAAGGTAAACGCGGGTGAAGTCGTCATGCCCCAATAGTCGTCAATTAATCTTAAAACTTTTATTATTATTTTCTACTGAACTTAAAATGGGCCGGTTTATATATCAACATATTCTTGATAATATATTGCACAATTGAAATAACAATACGGGGTTTTAACAGTCACGGCTTCTAAGATATGTTATTTGAAACGTGTGTGCCCTAACAAAATCGTTTTTTCGTGAAGTTCAGCTGTCAAAAGTGAAACTCAGCACGTGGTTTTGTGTTTTGATTTACATAACTCCAGTGGGGTCTGTGGTACCTATGTTTCTTTGTTTAATTAGATAGTTAAGTTTATTTGCTAGCGATGTAATATGCAATTTGGAATACTTTTAACATAGAAGATATATTTTTTTAATGTGACATCTATTGGTACTTCAAAACTCCCATTTGTCCCAAAACCCGTCAATTTTACAATTATTATGACGACTACTGGGTCATGCTCAAAAGTTGCACCTAAACTCGTCATAATGAGGATATTTTGTGTTTTACAGTACAAAATGCGAATAAATAGCTAATATCGGGACTTTTACAAAATTGATAACTGTCTAGAACAAACATATTTAAGGTTTAGACTACATTTGTTCATAAAACTGCGTTTATTTTAAGCTTTTTCTCAGGGGTAAATTTTACTCTGCTGGTTCTATATGCACGTACACAGCCATGTTATTCGATTCAATTCATATGTTTCTTAATGGTTAAATCCCCTGTTTTCTATAAGTATGAACTTTCTATGAGTGTTTTTTCAGGTAGGTATATATTGGCCGCTGTAGGCCTCCGCCATTCGATTAAGATCTACCGCTTTGGGTACAAGTAGGTCTAGCGCTAGCCTTTGTTTCTACTATGCTTGGATTACAATTTGTGGCAAACAAAAATTGACTGTTCTTACACTATGCTTTATGTTTGAAATAATTGCATTTCGTCACGCGTATTGTACCGCGTCTTCCTAACGTGCCTTAATAGCGCCTGTATAAAAATTATGTCATTCAACTAGTTTTGACGCAAAAAATATTAAAATCAGTTTTAAAACTAAGATGACATAGCTTCCATCACTGTCACTTCTTTGCTTATCGTATTCGATATTGATGGGTAAAGAATAAGATTTTTTTATTTAAAGTTGTCTGTATTTAGTGATTCCATGATCGTAATTTTAATAGAAGATCATGACTGAAAGAAACTACAAGCAAGAGGGCCTTTTAAAAGTCATAAAAGCTGGAAATCAAGGGCCCAAGGGCCCAATCAAGGGCAAGAAAATTTAAAACGCCCTTTTGAGACAACTTTAATGAAATGGTGACACAAAACCGACGATTATCCCTGTATACTATAGAAATGAACCCAAGGAAAATCTCCGGTTCTGTGCTAAAGTATTGCTAACTATGGAGGAAAACTACTTGGGCTCTTGCGTTGGGATGTTAGTGGATTAGGATATAGGAAACTATAGGAACTATGGCACCTGGGAAAAAAGTCGTGGTGGCCTGGTGGGACAAGAATCAACCTCTCAAGTATGAGGGCGCGGGTTCGATTCCAGGTCAGGCAAGTTCAGGCTTTCTAAGTTTGTATGTAATTTCTAAGTATATCCTGCAATGACACCAATGACTGTGTTTCGGATGGCACGTTAAACTGTAGGTCCCGGCTATCCTTGAACATCCTTGGCAGTCGTTACGGGTAGTTAAAAGCCAGTAAGTCTCACACCAGTCTAACCAAGGGGTATTGGGTTGCCTGGGTAACTGGGTTGAGGAGGTCAGATAGGCAGTCGCTTCTTGTAAAGTAGTGGTATTCAGCTGAATCCGGTTAGACTGGAAACCGACCCCAACATAGTTGGGAAAAAAGGCTGATGGTGATGATGAGGAACTATGGCACCTGCCGATGACAATGTATAAAATACATGTTAAAATGGCAGGTGGAAACTCGCCACCTCACTTACTGGGCCCCCGGGAATCAGTCGCTAAATCGCAACAAGAGGGCAACAGGCACATGAGCGGCTGAAGGGTGAGGATACCTCGGCGGACTTTAAACGTAGATCACGCGCTCCCTGTGGGTCCAGCATCACCGGTCCACTCGCCACTTACCACGAGGCATCTACCCTCCGAGCAGGGCTGCTAACCCTGCTCTAGCGACTCCACTCTGGTCGGCCAATGAAGGCAAGCCAAGAGGCTGGAGACCATCACTGCAGGCCGGAGATGGGGGACAGTATACTCTCCCCGGAGCACTCGGATATATAGCCCCGCGGGGTCGCTACTCCCCGTCATCCGCCTCAGATGCCCTGTGGAGCTTATTAGATATTTTTTTCATTTATTTATTCTTGCACCTATTTATTACATTTTTAAATATTAAATATAAAAATAAAAAACATTTAAAAATATAAAAAATAGGTTGCCACTGATATCGGGCACAGGGTTATTAGATATTATTATTATTGGGTTTGAACGGTTAGTTGTACCTAATCATATTTTATTTTTTGATTGATAGGTACCTTTAAGACAGTAGACAGTTTGAACTGTCTATAGAGATTTTTGCAAATGGTACTTAACATGCGCTAAGCAGTTCAGAAGTTTTGATGAATGACAACCTTACCTACATATCTATGAATGTTAGTAATTATTTCGCGGAAAGCTATATAAATTAATGTGGCTTTTATTTTTTGTGAATACTAATTATTTTATTTTACAATTTAAATATTTTAAAAGTAATTATTATACTCGTGCTACATATGCACATGACTGCATGGTTATTATGATTAAGAAATATAACATATATTTTATAAACTGGTTTTGTGATTCCAAGCGTTTGATAGATAGGAATATAAATTAAAATGCAACCATGTATCTGTTTTATTGAATACCTGCTCTTCTAACAGATTATGACCTATTCGTAATAGGAATTTGGTTTTTTATCTATCTACCTACCTAATGTTTCAAAAGCACAAGTAAGCTTTACAAATTCAAGCACAAAAAAAATGTACATAACTTGAACCTTATGTTCAAGAGCAGAGAGTTTACATTAGCATTAAAAATTGACGAGTACTGGGAATATTTGACGAGTATCCGTACAAATCAGACGACTATTGGTACAAATCGCCCTTTTTTTACTTTTGCCTTAATAAGTATATAAACCCATCAAAATGATTAAAAAAACATTAGTTACTTAGAATAATGAATAAATACTCTCTCACGTCATGCAAAAATTTTCATTTTCTATTGAATATTTAACACACAGTAGCGCTTCAAAGTCAGTGATTTCCGAAATCCGACGACTATTGGTACGTTTACCTTATATTATTAGTATTGTAATCGGGGCTTCAACAGTGTTAGTTCCGTGGAACGAATGGATAATACCTATTAGCATGTCATGTGTGTAATTAGGAAACAAATGAGGATTTAGGGATTTGAGTCCACATATTATGTAAGAACTACACATATATAGGAACTTCTACGTAGGTACGTAAATCTGTTGTTTTCTGTGTCTTATAGTAACTTATACCTACTACGAAATATATCACTAAAGTAACTTCTGTTAGCAACGAAGTGTTAACTGAGCTAATAAAGAAACAAAGGTTCATAACAACATCATTAAACATTCAAAACTCTCGTAATGAATTACACTCAAAAACTGTTCAGTATCATTCAGGATTTAAAATAACAAAAACATTGTGTTTTCTATTATCGTAAATCCCTTTGAATAGATATCCTCCGAAACGTTTCAATTTAAGTGAAGAGTTCATTCTCAAAGTTATTTGCAGAATTTATTTTTATTCCATTTTCGGATTGTCCAAATCGAAATACGAAATACGCCGCTCGGAGTGTTTCACGAAATTTCATCACCCGTTTGGCAATTGAGTAACATTTCCAATGGTACGTTGGCAGTCATACTTCCTTCACAAGGGAGGAAATATTGTAGCAGTTTCGGAAGCTAACGCCAAAACAAAATAAGCCGAATCAAAGAAGGCGTTTATTATTCTTTTGTTTTCCAAAGCGTCGAAATCTCATTAAAGAAACTGCCAGTTACGTTGTTTTCCGGAAAACGGTATTTGTAAAAGCATAGTAGTGCTGTTGATAAGCAATCATTTTATGAGTTTAATTTCAACAGAAGAATAACAAAACCTGTTTGTCTATTCTTCAGATACTTTGTGGTTTTGAGTTTGAGTGTGACTTGCTTGATTGTTAACACTCACAATTAATTACGACATACATTATCATTAATTGATGAATTAATTATATTGTTGAGTTTCGAAGTAATACCCAAAAGCTTTCATTGGCTAAAAAGTATTTCAAAACGTGCTGAGAAAATGTAAAGCTACAATCATCTAAATAAAATTTATGTTACCTCACTAGGATATCTACTATTAACTATAACATAGTACGTTTTACTTTTACCGTTTTATTACTATACTAAGACCAAAGTAGCTCTCAGGTGTTACATCTAAATGCTTTTAAGAGCCTTACAAAACTACAATGTAAGAATTCCCCTAAATTCCTTAAGCTTGTCAAACTTTTAAATAAATCTTCGTTTCTCTGATGCAGTGTTACAAGGAACTGTGACGCTTTGTAGCTACATTTTGCGTCCCTAAGGGTATGTGAGAGCGGGTAAGTTGTGGCCGAATCATCAAAGAATATTTGAAATGTTGTTATTTACTGGAAAAAATTATTATCATACTATTAATAGGTATAATATTAGGCGATAATATGTTTGTCTTATAAATCTGTTATATCTTGCTAAGAGTCCATTAGATATATTGCTACAACAATATTAAAGTTCTGAGATCCCCAGGGTAGCGTTTCGTTTAATCAGGCACCAATTACAAACTTAGGTACTTCAGTGCGAACCCAAAACTTGTGCTTGCTTAAATCTAAAATTTGCAAACCAGAAAAAAAAACGGAGAAAGCCTAAGTTGGTTTCGAATGTATTGATTTTTAACTAGCCAAAACTTTGGCATTCGTTTTCCATCAAAAGTTTTCACACAGAAAACCATTTTACTCGTGTACGCTACGGAGTTCCTTTTACGAAGCTCAGAAGATAATAACTTATTTTCAAGTTTCTTGCGTTGGTACTGAAAAAATACTGAAGTTTATGCCGCACGCTGAGGTATAAGGTGTAAGACTTGACATCTCTTTTCAATAACAAGAAGAGAAAAAGTTACGTAATCCGATTGCTAATAATAATCACGGTTTTTGAATCGTCTAGGGGCGAAAAATGTTAGGAGAACGAATACCGCCTACAAATTCGGCTGTCTCAAACATAATAATATTTGAATATTATAATTTACTGCAACCAAGATAACTGAAAATTAATACTTTACGTCAAAACCACCTTTCTGCTTCCATTTTTGCCTCTACTATAGCATTCTATAGGTTAAAAGCAGGTCAAATGATCGGTACCAACTTTAATAAAACAATAATAATTAATTACACTTTGCAGAGAGTTAATGAAACAGTTTCCATTGAGCTAATTAAAGGGCTTATCGTTTTGAACTTACTTATTAACGTGGAATGAATGCAATTTACTCGTACCTTCATACTAGTAACGTACCGGGAAACCATTTGACAATGAACTACACAGGAATTTTCAACTAAATACCGGGAACTGTGAGAGAAACATAATGAAATAGCAATGTGTCCAGGACGGTAAAATACTCTTTCTTCTGTTATTTTTTCTTTACAGGAATTCATGATCCTTTTTAAAACTCGTTTCATATAAACAAATGTAAAGTATCCTCAATAGATACAGTAACATTTTTTCCTCAATAACTTACTAATAGAAGAGTAGTAGGGTTTTCGAATCAAGCCCAACTTTACATCCTAGACTATAAACAAGGTTGACAGTAAAGTACTTGGTTCCTTTTAGGAAGACTTAAACATATCAGCTGACCTGATTTCACTGTGTGTCTTCCGCGAGGAATGCTCTTTCATATGAAAAGAGGCCTATAAACATTAACTATAGTTTATATATAAACAGATTAAGAGTGCATCTTGGCATAGCTAAAGTCTATATCTCATAACATAATCTAATCATCATGTAAACAACGAGCCGTTTCCTTTATAGCGCACTTTATTATAGTAAACAAGGGCTACAATATACGCGGTAGTGTGCAAGATAATGAAAACAAATGACAATCTGAGCATAAGATAACAAGACAAGCGAGCAGCGTTCGCATTAATGTACGTTACCGCATACTTGCATAACAGGCAACAATGCGATATGAATAAATAACAATATTATTTAAATATTAATTATCCATGGCAATCTTCGGACCTACATTTACATCCTACATAGTATATGTTCCATGTCTCTGAGAGCACTCGTATCAACTCACTTAAACGTGAACACAAGGTGCTTGAACACGACCTGTCTTGACGGGACTGAAAACCGGATAATTACGATGGCGAATAAATCCAGTATGACGTCATATTTTCAACGAATCTCGATAGCCAATTTATTCCAATAGAAATGTTTCAGGACTGATAAAGGTAGGTATCGCTGGCTGCTTTCAACCGCGAAGTAATGCCTGAAATAAAATATCATGATCCATTTTTATAGCTCTATTTGAAGGCCTAGGTCAATAGATTGGTCCTTATGAATTTTGAGTGGTTTATATCAAAGTAAATGACAGATTACACTTATTGAGTCAATGTAATTATTGAATAATGTATTACAAGTTACAGTTCAAATTGTAGATCTATGTTTTAGCTTTGGGTTCTCGTATAGTCCAAGTGACTTAGGAGTATCTCCTGGAACGTCCGTGAATGACGTTTTCTTTCTTTATGCTTTTGAGATCTTGCAATAATCAAAACCTCTGGAACATATATCGATATCAATAAAAATATCTCTCCTTTGTTAATTCTATATCCAGGGCCGCGATAACTTTTTTTGAACAATCTCGCAATAACCCCTACCTTAATTTTACATAACTTGGAATTTACGTTCTTTGTCGCTAAAGAATCTTTACGTTTGACAAACTCGTGATCACAATAAAAACATGAATATCGACTGGTGGCTGGTCCACCCACTTTATTGGAACCCTCCCTTTTATATCACTCGGGAAGTGAGAGGGTGACTTATAAATAGCCCTGCATAACCTATATATCACCGACATTAATTACTATTATTTAGAATACTCATTAAATTATAAGTAATAAATGAAATACTTAATCATCTTACGAGATATAATGTGCGCTCGTTTATAATAATTTGCGTTCGAGTCACTGCGTATTTTAGTTTTACGGCTTTGCGCTTGTATTTTCAGTGGAAAATATTAGGTACATTGGTCCTACAGATAATTGTCAATTTTATAGACAAATTGCCAACACAACTACGTTTTTCTTGAAGACTATTTAAACCCTCTAAGTTCAATAGATTTGGCAAATGCTGAATGTTAGACAAGTTGACATTTAGTGTGGGATCTTAAAAGTTTCTACAGTATGAAAAGTAAAGAATTCTAAATTCCCAGGACGCTGAAAAACAAACAAATTATAAAATACTTACTGTAGTCTGAGACTAATAAAAGTAATTTGTCTTTGTGGTGTAGCGCAGCTATTAACCTGATTACTAATACCACGGTAAGTAAAATGCCTTTGACAATAATTGAAGATACCACAAAGCATACGAAGTAAAGGAATTCTTGATAAGGAACTGTTAAAAAATGCGGGATCTTCCAATAACTACCATTCATAATGATAGGCCATGTATTATTATATTATATTATACTATTATATTATTGTGTCTATCTCTCTTGATTCTTTGTGATTGATCTATACTTACTAATATCATAACAATGAAGAGTATGATCGTGCTAATCTCAAGAACTAATGGATCGATTTGAAAAATATTTGAGTGTTAGATAGTCCATTTATTGGCTAAAACCAGCCCAGATAAATCTGGGTGCACGGAGTAGTGAAACTACTGGCGGAAACTATAATATTACAAGAACAAAAATCTCAATATTTTAAAAGTCATATTAAATGTGTCACTATTAATATACAAATGAATTAATGTTCTTGGCTCGCGGCAAATTGACAACGCAATTAGTATCATGTATTCAGGCTCGGTCTAATGTCCGTTGTGTTTTCTTATTGGACAGACATATCAATTGCGTTTATTAACAGCCGTAATGCCGTCAACGCGGCTATCTGTTTTTGTCACGACAGCAATTGAGCGCTTCGGTATACTGTACTAATTTTATTAGAATAGCTTTAAATAGAATTAGAATAAAATGATTTATGAATAATCAGTAGATTCAGTAGAGATAGGAAGAAACAGTCGGTCCTTCTACTGTTTTAATTCAAATTATCTATGAAGGTACGGTGAGATGCAACACATACCTTGATACCGATAAGTTTTGTGTGAATGTGATCGAAGGAAGAGGTAAAAAATATCTAAATGTTATTCACATAACTTTTTAATAAAAAACTCTGGTCCGATGTTGATACAAGTAGGTAAACTCTTCAAGATCTTGCTTTATTACAGAGTAACTAATATTGATATTGTACAAAAATAATATTTTCTATGAAAAACTTGCTATCCATAATTTGATTATCTTGTTGTTCTGTACCTAATTTATTCAGCCCTGTTTATTTCAGAACCTAGGCCATCAACAACAGAATAATATTTTTTATTTTCATAATTCTTAGACTAGCGCTCAGCTGACAGAATAGGTAAACAAACTTTGACATTTACTTGTTTATAGTTTGATTAGTTTTGTTTCTACTGAAGTAATGAAATATTCATCAGAATAAAGGAGATCCCAAAAGATCAGTATTTTGAGGGTTAGACGTTGAAAATGGGATATAAATAGGCGGATAGAATTTCTTTGCCGATGTCAGTTGGATGCTTATAATTCGTTAGACTCGCCCCGGGTTTTTATTCACCTGTGGAGCGGATCTAGTCAATTTATCACTATCATAACATATATCTGCGGCGAATAAATACTTGTTGGACACGACGTTTTATATATTGCCGTTATAAGGTAAACGTACCAATAGTCGTCGGATTTCGGAAATCGCTGACTTTGAAGCGCTACTGTGTGTTAAATATTCAATAGAAAATGAAAATTTTTGCATGACGTGATAGAGTATTTATTCATTATTCTAAGTAACTAATGTTTTTTTAATAATTTTGATAGGTTTATATACTTATTAAGGCAAAAGTAAAAAAAGGGCGATTTGTACCAATAGTCGTCTGATTTGTACGGATACTCGTCAAATATTCCCAGTACTCGTCAACTTTTAATGCTAATGTAAACTCTCTGCTCTTGAACATAAGGTTCAAGTTATGTACATTTTTTTGTGCTTGAATTTGTTAAACATACTTGTGCTTTTGAAACATTAGGTAGGTAGGTAGATAAAAAACCAAATTCCTATTTAGAATAGCAGGTCATAATCTGTTAGAAGAGCAGGTATTCAGTCGAACAGATACATGGTTGCATTTTAATTTATATTCCTATATATCAAACGCTTGGAATCACAAAACCAGTCTATAAAATATCTATACTAATATTATAAAGCTGAAGAGTTTGTTTGTTTGTTTGTTTGAACGCGCTAATCTCAGGAACTACTGGTCCGATTTGAAAATTTCTTTCAGTGTTAGATAGCCCATTTATCGAGGAAGGCTATAAGCTACTTTTTATCCCGGCACGGGAAGTAGTTCTCACGGGATGCGGGTGAAACCGCTGGCAGAAGCAAGTATGTTATATTTCTTAATCATAATAACGATAGATGCAGTCATGTGCATATGTAGCACGAGTAAAATAATTGCTTTTAAAATATTTAAATTGTAAAATAAAATAATTAGTATTCACAAAAAATAAAAGCCACATTCATTTATATAGCTTTCCGCGAAATAATTACTAACATTCATAGATATGTAGGTAAGGTTGTCATTCATCAAAACTTCTGAACTGCTTAGCGCATGCTAAGTACCATTTGCAAAAATCTCCGTAGACAGTTTTTATTAATAATAATATCTAATAAGCCCCACAGTAGCGACCCCGCGGGGCTATATATCCGAGTGCTCCGGGGAGAGTATACTGTCCCCCATCTCCGGCCTGCCGGAGTGAAGGTCTCCCGCCTCTTGGCTTGCCTTCATTGGCCGACCAGAGTGGAGTCGCTAGAGCAGGGTTAGCAGCCCTGCTCGGAGGGTAGGTGCCTCGTGGTAAGTGGCGAGTGAGCCGGTGATGCTGGACCCACAGGGAGCGCGTGATCTGCGTTTAAAGTCCGCCGAGGTATCCTCACCCATCAGCCGCTCATGTACCTGTTGCCCTCTTGTTGCGATTTAGCGACTGATTCCAGGGGGTGCAGTAAGTGAGGTGGCGAGTCTCCACCTGCCATTTTAACATGTATTTTATACATTGTCATCGGCAGGTGCCATAGTTCCTCATCATCATCCTCCTCCGAGACTTTTTTCCCAATTATGTTGGGGTCGGCTTCCAGTCTAACCGGATTCACCTGAGTACCAGTACTTTACAAGAAGACTGCCTATCTGATCTCCTCAACCCAGTTACCCAGGCAACCCAATACCCCTTGGTTAGACTGGTGTGAGACTTACTGGCTTTTGACTACCCGTAACGACTGCCAAGGATGTTCAAGGATAGCCGGGACCTACAGTTTAATTTAACGTGCCATCCGAAACACAGTAATTGGTGTCATTGCAGGATATACTTAGAAAGTACATACAAACTTAGAAAAGTTGCGTTGGTACTTGCCTGACTTGGAATCGAACCCGCGCCCTCATACTTGAGAGGTTGATTCTTGGCCCACCAGGCCACCACGACTTTTTTTCCAGGTGCCATAGTTCCTATAGTTTCCTATATCCTAATCCACTAACATCCCAACGCAATAGCCCAAGTAGTTTTCCTCCATACTTAGCAATAGTTTAGCACAGAACCGGAGATTGTCCTTGGGTTCATTTCTATAGTGTATACAGGGATAATCGTCGGTTTTGTGTCACCATTTCATTAAAGTTGTCTCAAAAGGGCGTTTTAAATTTTTTTGCTGCATCTGATGTTGTGTGTGGGCCCTTGATTTACAGCTTTTATGAATTTTAAAAGGCCCTTTTGCTTGTATTTTCTTTCAGTCATGATCTGCTATTAAAATTACGATCATGCAATCACTAAATACAGACAATTTTAAATAAAAAAATCTTACTTAAGATTACTCTTTACCCATCAATATCGAATACGACAAGCAAAGAAGTGACAGCGATGGAAGCTATGTCATCTTAGTTTTAAAACTGATTTTAATATTTTTTGCGTCAAAACTAGTTGAATGACATAATTTTTATACAGGCGCTATTAAGGCACGTTAGGAAGACGCGGTACAATACGCGTGACGAAATGCAGTTATTTCGAACAAAAAGCATAGTGTAGGAACAGTCAATTTTTGTTTGCCACAAATTGTAATCGAAGCATAGGTAGTAGAAACAAAGGCTAGTGCTAGACCTACTTGTACCCAAAGCGGTAGATCTTAATCGAATGGCGGAGGCCCTCAGCGGCCAATATATACCTGAAAAAACACTCGTACAAAGTGCATACTTATAGAAAACAGGGGATTTAACCATTAAGAAACATATGAATTGAATCGAATAACTTGACTGTGTACGTGCATCTAGAACCAGCAGAGTAAAATTTACCCCTAAGAAAAAGCTTAAAAGAAACGCAGTTTTATGAACAAATGTAGTCTAAACCTAAAATATGTTTGTTCTAGACAGTTATCAATTTTGTAAAAGTCCCGATATTAGCTATTTTTCGCATTTTGTACTGTAAAACACAAAATATCCTCATTATGACGAGTTTAGGTGCAACTTTTGAGCATGTCCCAGTAGTCGTCATAATAATTGTAAAATTGACGGGTTTTAGGTCAAATGGGAGTTTTGAAGTACCAGTAGATGTCACATTCAAAAAATATATCTTCTATGTTAAAAGTATTCCAAATTGCATATTACATCGCTAGCAAATAAACTTAACTATCTAATTAAACAAAGAAACATACCACAGACCCCACTGGAGTTATGTAAATCAAAACACAAAACCACGTGCTGAGTTTCACTTTTGACAGCTGAACTTCACGAAAAAACGATTTTGTTAGGGCACACACGTTTCAAATAACATATCTTAGAAGCCGTGACTGTTAAAACCCCGTATTGTTGTTTTAATTGTGCAATATATTATCAAGAATATGTTGATATATATACCGGCCCATTTTAAGTTCAGTAGAAAATAATAATAAAAGTTTTAAGACTAATTGACGACTATTGGGGCATGACGACTTCACCCGCGTTTACCTTATTTTAGTTTTCCACGATGAAGGTCGTAGTTATGTTTAGTTTGAACTAATAAAGCGTGGTCAGGTGACAAATTGAAGGAATTCAGACGCCACATTCTTTAGAAGTTTTATGCCACTATAAATTAAAGCAATTTAATTTTATATCACAAATATCTGCACGTCTCTTTATAAAAATAAATATTTTATAGCCGTGACGGGTGAGTGTGGCCCTTTATAAATATACATAAACTTGCTTAGTGTACTTCGCTGTAAACTCGTAAAAATAATGTAAAAAAAGTTGTGTAAACAAGAAAATTATGGCTAGATTATGAGAGAGACGGCTCAAGAAAAATTTTGATTGTCTTGAAGCTCAATACTTTCACGCATCATGTTACTCTACAACAAAAATAATGATAAAAACTTTGGCTTTGAGTCCTTAATGTTATTATAGACACGAAGTGATCGATGCACGTGTCGCACATGCATTGAAATTACCGACATTGTTTTTATATGTACGATTGTAGCATTAAAATTAGTACTCATTCATTAATAGGTCTGACCCACCGCGATCGATATCGTACCGTTCGTACCTTCGGTTAAAAAATTGCGAATAAATGATTGAGTTTCAAATAATAAACATGCCAGTTCGCATACGGGTCGAAAAAAAGTATGCCTTTTTGATATACAGATACAACAAAAATACAGTTTAAAATTTTATATTTTTCCGAAACAGCGAACTGAAAACAATTTCGGTAAAATGAATCGTACTAAACAATCTCGCTGAAACCGTACTTGCACTGAATCCACAAACAGCGTTTACACTTCGCAAGAACCGCGTAACAAAATAAATGTTGCTAAAAGATCAAAACAATTTCAGCACAATTCGTTCTGTAATAAAATGCATACAACTCCTTTGATAAAATTACTGCATCAGAACTTTGTTACGAAATGACTCAACGGATTTAAAATAAGTTCTAAACAAATGAGGCGCGAATTGCCTTATAATAATATTTACGTGCGAGCGTGACTTTTGTTCGGGAAGCAACGTAAACTTAATAAAACAGCTGTGGCTGTAAAATTGTACGAACGTAGGTATCTGAGGAGCTAATTAGCAATAAAATTTACATCGCCATGTTTTATTTTGGGGTTTTTTCAATGACCGCCTTAACCTGGATGGTGAATCACTATGGTAAGTGCTAAAATCTAAAAAATATCGTTGATACTTTGTAGCTCTCATTGTGAATTCTTATTCTTATAGGGTTTATTCATTACTCAGCGATGGGATAAAAATAAAAATATGAAAATACACCTGTTACATAGTAGGTAGTCCTGAGTTCAATACAGACGAAAATGACAAAAGAGTTCCTCTACAAAAGTCTATAACAAAGTAACGCTGTAACATTGCTTCCATTAATAAAACATGCCAACATATCGAACGGTACGTGTTCCAAGTACATTGAAGCCTATTAAGTGATTAAAGTACCACCGTTTTAAACCGCGCTGATAATTAAATTGAATAAAACTGTTTAATATTTCCGCTCACTTAACAAGGAAGATCGTTTCGAAATAAACTTTTATGATATCGCGTGTTCAACCTTCAATGTAGGTATGTCGAGGTTTTGAATCACTGCGCTTTAGTGCACTTTGAAAACAAACAAGTAATTGTTTGATGCAAATTATAGGTTGTATTATAAACTATTTACTTCCTCGAAAGATTGCTTCGTATAAAACTAGGTATGTACTTCTAATATAACTCACAATAATCTATTTTCTCTGAACTCTATTTTCTACTATTTTCCTGACTGGTTCGAAGCAAGGAAGGAGCGTATTTTTTCTTATTTTGAACTTTTACTCTCTTAGACGCCTTTGTTTCACGTGGCCTTTGAGACATACTTTGAACATTTTATACTCGCAACACAATAAAGCTCTTACAATCTAGAGTTCAAACACTATAAATAGTAAGGGTAGTACTTGGCAGGGGAAGACTAGCGTTGGTGGCGTGTCAGTCATTCACCACATGAATTGACACGCAGCGATCGATTGGTAGATTAAATTCACTGCCTACCTGAAATGCTCTTGACAGCGACTCACATTCTAACAATGAGAAACCAAGTAACGTTGATGTCGCGGCTTCAATACCTATACCATGTGTACCGTAGATAAGAAAAACATTACCTACAATCGTCAAAAGTATAAAAATACAAATAGAAATAACACGTAGTAACATTTGCTGTAATATTACATGGACTTTTTCCAAAGAATTGGGAAAACTTTCCCAATTGGGTCCCTCGGCCCATCCCAAATTTATTTTAATGAATCCATATTATGTTAATTCCTTTGTAGCGGTGGCTTATGATTCTAAAATACTTTCAGTCAAGGCGTAACTGGTATGGGCTTGATTACCATACCCCAATAAAGAAAATCACATAGAGTTTTATTATTTAATGGGTTCCATCAAGGGTAATGAAGGGTAACTTCGTTGGTGGACGGCGGCGCGGCGACGTCGCACAGTGTTTCTTACGCCACTAGCTACATGGACAAAATAACATTATCGAATTTCTTAGAATTGTTTACGTGACGTGTTGGGAAACCCCACTGTTCCAATCCCAAGAATTCACTTTCAGGAATTTCTTCACTTATGGCCAGCATGAAAGAAAGGTAAATTGCCTATCATTTTCAATTTTGCCCTTTGCAACATAATATTTTCCCCGAGTCATGACGGAGGGTAATTTGCAATTTAGTTTTATATTTTTTACGTAAAGAATATTTACTTTCTTATCTTCAAGTCAAGTTTGTTACTTAAATGACCTTTATGCTAGAGTAGATGCTGGATTGTGAATGAATTTCGGACGCAGATTTTTCGTAAAAAATAATATTAAAATAAAAGTTGAAAAGTTCTAATATTTTTTTCACTGTCCAATGAAGTAAGTGTATAATCAATGTATTTATAGAACGAACTATTTATGAAACCTTTGTATAACTTAAATAAACGATGTGACCATAACCACACAACACAGCCGACAAACAAATTATATTTCCTGGTAAATTGTTTGAATAGAACACTGTGCGTCGCATTTAATAGACGAGTTAACTTAATCGTGGGTAATACTTACAAATAGGTTTCCATTAAAATGTCCTGACGTCACCACCAATGTATTAGGGTAGCTTACACTCGATAGAATTTTAGTACCTAAGTAAGGCTCTATTGCCTAGCATAAAGGTAAACATATGGACTCGATAGAATTTTCCGTAGATAATAATGAAGAAAGGTCTCTGAGGAAAGTAACAGTAGTTCAAAATCGGTTTAGCTGTCAAATGATAATAATTTATTCATTTAATTTGACAACATCAAAGATCAACATCGAAAATAAACAAGTAAATTCACTTTTTTATTTTTACAAATACATAAAATAATTTCAGAAATAAATTAAAATATTCGTTTTTCATTAAGCTCTCGAATTCATTAACATAACTGGCATAAATTGCAGCAATCCATACTCACATTATAAATGCAAAAATAAGATTGCATGTTTTATTAAACTGTCCTGCATGCCGAATACATGGGATAAAACTTACTATAGCATAATTTTTGGTTGGTAACGTATGTAATACTTATATGCACATATGTATTTTCTGGTCACATTATATCATCATCCTGGATGAGAGAGATCACTGCGTTTGACAGAAGGATTAAGTTTCCCAGTGTCAAGGCACACCGGTAGGCATTCACGTATGTACCTAAGCCTTATATCTAACGGCCATAGTTCAATGAAATTCAACAATAGCTACGGTCTTTTAATAAAAATAATTTAATAACTCTAGAGGCTTGTGATCTCCAATAAAAAAGAGCATAAAAACAACCTTAGTAATTTTCCTTCACAAAATTATAATTTTTCCACAGAGTTTCATTAGCATAGTAATGGAAATTAAATACTCTTAGTAATCGTGCACATTTTTTTGGGAAGATAAATTTTTGCTGGCACTCATCACGGATGAAGTAGAATGGTGGAGCAATTAGTGAGTAGATATTTACATAATTGTTTCATCTGAGGCACGTCTCGAGCGCGCCGGCGCCCAGATAATCTCCAGCATCAAATACAAACACCCTCTTTACCTTCTCACTCGGAAGTGTAAATAATTTGTTTTTCATCCTATTAGTTATTTTTATATTTCCCATTTTTCATAATCCGCCTCTTTTGTAAAGATAACGATCTTAATCTGTCATAAACCATTGTAAGCTTTAGTTTATAAAACCCATTTTCCTGAACGACTATTTCCGCCGCGATACTGTAAACAACTTAAATTCTACCTTCTATGAATCATATTTTCCTTTGTTTATGATTCACGTCAACATGTACAAGAATTTTTAGGCGTTCAAATCGACGCGTTGGATCAATAACTGGACGGAAAAATAACAAACGTAGCAAAAATAACACGGCTTCAACCAATAACAAGTTGCCTATACGATCATCATTACACCTTTCAGAATATTAACCTACTTCAGTACCAATAAAATATATGAAATACTACCTACCTTTTGAGAATAACCACCTTCTTTAATCTCTGAATCTAAACATTCCATAATTTCTGGTAAACATACATTGCCTCACATTAGCGCTTATTGCTTGGTTTTTGTTCTTTGAAGAAACCTTTTTTTTCGGTGAATGCTACGCTAGACCTTTTTGTAAATGGAAAACAAATAAAGAACGCTTACCGGTTGGGCGGGCGGTAATTACTTCACGCAACGCGGTGCTGCATGAATGCTTGAAATTATCAAGCAAGCCTCACGTGTATACTCGAGCACACCTACATAGAACACAAAAGCCTTTCGACACTGTCGACCGTGATCCCGCAGAAACGGGAAAGTCGTGCTGCGCCCTAATACTGCTATTCAAAAGTTCTACAAGTGGTCACCTTGAGACGGTGAAACTTTACGTTCGGAGGGCACCCACTCCATTTTTACAATCAGCTGTTTTTGAGTATGCTAGAGTAAAATAAGCTAGTATTAAACCGTTTTATCTCCGCTACTTTGGAATGCAGCGTGAATAATGTCCGTGCTTAAGACGCAGACAATTATACTTAAGAACTTGGTGCACATTTTTGGAGCGAGCGTCGTGGGGATACTCTTTAAGGTAAGCAAAATTTACTGTATAAACGTACAACATAAATTCTCAGAGCTGCGAGATATTTACAGTTTATCTAGGCGGCACTATATTTACCTAAGCGTGCTTATTTGGAATAACGAAAGCATTAAAGAATACCCCAACCTTACCTTACCTTACCTTACCAACTTAGTCTAATTTACCTACTAGATGTTATTGTTAGATTTTTATATCTCAGAGTATTTATTAAACATATTTAAAAATTATAAAGACTGAAGAAAAATAAAGGAACTATTTTGACGCTATTCGAATATGCAGGATAGCTGGAATAAATCGAACTGGATTGAATAAATTGATTGCATGTTCGTTCAAAAAGGAACCTTTCACTCTCTGTAAGCCGAGAACTTCTAAATATTTCATCAGAACGGACGCTGAAGCGTAAATTCGGGGAAACAATTTATTAATCTAGAAGATAGTTCTGGGACAATTTATTTGGTAATTTTCTAGTCGACTATTTAAATTGTCTCAAGTATTTTAAAATGAATAATACGCACCCTGTGACCCAAAATATCAAATACGGAAATACAAAATGATTCACCAAAGCCATTCATGTCTTACTCACAATTTTAAATCCATCGCCAGTCATATTTCGAAGTCTGTGAATAAATATCTTAGATGTTTGAGAGTAAATCAGTCATCATAATATTAGAGCAATAATTATGCATTATATGCACGGTTCGGCGTGACACTAATTGGAAGGTACTTCAGCTATATTTAAATGAACACCAACTTATGCCCACGCTTATTGCGAAAAGGTGCACTAATGAAGCTTGACACTTTACTCGCAGAACTGCGAGTGATATGCTAATGACGATCTGCTGAAATAATCCATGTTTTTCATAAAATTTCATATTTTTAATAATACCTAAACTAATCCTGATTTTTGTTTTGGTTCTTAATTTACAGCAATAACGTTAAAACCGTAAGCAATTTTGTTCTTTAGTTTCAACTTCCCTAGACGTTCGTACCCACTTGAACAAAAATATAATACCCAAATAATTATATTATCAAGTTTAAAACCACTCAGCTTAATGTAAACGCTTTTATTGTATCTTAAAATGAATAGAGAAAATAGAAGGATAATGCCAAACTTAACTTCGAAACGCCCACAAAATGAGCAACATTAGATAATATTTGTTGCGCTACATTAAATCTATTAGGATATTGGCAGGCGGGCATCTTTATCAACTTCAAAACATCGATCAATCATTCATTCAATAGGTACGTGCCACTTAATAAAGCTGAGAAGTTATTAGGAAAGGAAAGTTGCCGACGTTTACAGAAATGACGTACCGTCCGCGTAATGAGTTGATTATTTTGGGCTTTTGCAAAATTAATTATTAAAACGCCAGGTTTTGTTTGTGATCGGAGAAATTAGTTTAGAGTGGGCACGTTTTAAAGTGGCTTTACTTTAATTAAATTTATACCACGCAATAATGTCCGTTTTCTTGTTCAATCAATTTATAGCTGCAAAATCCCTTACGCAACGAATACCTAAATTTCGGTGAACCAGTTGGCTAATAGATACATAGATTACCGACATGTGATCTCTTTCAAACTGATCCCGTTAATTAGAACATGTCTAGTCTTCATCGCGAAGCCAATGAGAGGCCAAGTTCCGCCTATTATCAATATAGGAAAATATTTACTCAAGAATGAATGACCTTCGTTATTGAGAAGTTTGAGTTATTGCTCAGACTTTTTCTGATTTATTGAGAGAAACTTCACGTAATTCAGGTAAAAAATGAGGAGTAACTTTTGTTATGGTCAAACTGTTATTTAGGGTGTTTACTCGTAAAATAACTGAAGCTTTCTGTTTTCTGGGTGAGGCAGTGCAATAAACAGTGATTACTCACTCATGCATTTTCAATCACATCGTTCCGCACACGACAAAATTTACAAACATTTGACGCACACAAACTGAGAAAATGAGCAACGGCACTGGCGTCTCTTGTTAAAATCTCTAAGTTTCTACAGGCTATTTTAAAATATCTTATCTTATACCTAGCATAAAACAAGCACTTTAAAATCTAGGTCATAGACAGCAAAAATACAGCGTCTATAAAATACAAAACATTCAAAGGAAACGAGAAATCCGAAGACAGTTGACTCCTTTGATCCGTGTATACGGGGAAAATCACACACCCCAATACTTTGTTCAAATGCTAATACCAGTTGTTGTAGAGTATAGGTAGGTATTATGTTCTTTAGTATGCGTCAAGCTGAGGATGGAGCGGTATTGCACACTTCAGTGGCGGTTTTCATGAACCTTGTGTAATAGTACCTAGGGCCGTTTTCTGAAAGTTATATTATAGAAGAAAAAACTGAATACAATAAGTGAAAATATCTACAGGAAAATACAACGAACTGTTTATTTCGGTAACAAATAGATATTTATTTATTCATTCAATTTTGAACAGACTGGCTTCACTACAATTATTAAATTACAATATTTTGTGTTGACAAACAAGTGGGTTTATATTTAATTGTATTCGAAGGGTGGGTTGTGCTCGATTCCTCCCTTTATTTATCTCTCTTAGACTTTGCAAATAAAGTTTTAATTATAGCTTAACATTTAGTATTTACATTGTAGGTAATTGTACATTATTTTTCTTCGCCATTAGTCAACACTGCTTAACATACTGATGCTCAATACACTCACCCACTGTCACGTTCTATTACCCTAATCAACGTGTGAGCTAATACAATTAGTACCTAATACAGTAATACACACATTGATAATGTCATCAGCGTTACCGACGCACAGGGCACTAAATCTAAATTCGCATCATTCGATTCGGAACTAAATGATGTTGATCGCAACCTGTAGGCTATTTAGTTTGGCGAGCTACAGCGATTTCCCTCTCGATACATCGATACCTACATCTATAGTATCGATACCTACAGTACAACATACAACCAGCGTTGGTGTGTCAATTTTCATTCGGGAAAATTGCACGAATTTGCGACTGCGTAAACCTAGACTGTCTCTTAAAAACGCTATAAAAGAAGACTACTCTATTTTCTCGTCGTCTTTATTGCTGAATACGGAATTAATTGCGTTTTCGTTGTAAAGATCGTGATTAGTCGAAGCTAAATTGCGGTTAGGTACCTACTTATTTAATTAATAAACTGTGTATTATTCACTTGGGTATAAGAAACCTCACCCAGATTTAGTCATAAATTTGCAATACAGTGAGATTGTAATTCGAGGATTACAAGTACCTACTACTTGTAGGCCTAAGTACTTACGCACCGAACGCTCTAGTTTTCGAAGGCTTAGGTATATATCTTCGCTTATCACGCTGAATTAGAAACGGTAATAGCCTGAAGGTAACTCATAAACTGATGTAGAATACGGCCAGACCTTGAGGGTAAAGTGCCCAAAGTTTACCACGGTAGGCGAGGCAATTTCATGATCATCTGTTATGAAGGATGCGAAACCTAAACCTTCTAGTATAATGAGAAGAATTAATATAATAATATATTGAATACTTGATTTTTTATCGTACTGGATATCTTCTTTATACTTTAGTTAAATTATAGAACAATGTTCAGTACTTCTAAACTGCGAAACACTTATGCAAAAATCTCATGATGAGATAATAAGTGTACCTATGTATGTAAGGAACTAATTAACTAAGTATGCTCTACATGCTTGAACATAATAATGCAATCTAGAACTGCATATTAAGTTCTCGTAACCACTTATGTAACAAGCAGCCGGCTGTATAAAAAACAATAAATCCTTAAAGGAGATAAACTCTTCAAAATAATTGAAGTAACATTGTAAGCAAAGTTTATGTTGAGTATAAATTCCTTAAGGCGGATGGCATTAAGCTCCAGCAGTCGCGGTGAAAAACTACCGACGACGAACTTTCATTTAAGTGACCGCCATTTACAATGTTGAGAGGACCAGCTATCTATCTACGTACCTATATACTATCCGAGAATATATTTCCCCCAGTGACTAAAAGGACCAGATAATCGCTAATATGCTTAGCGTCGACACTTAACCCGGGCCTTCCAATCTAATTGCTAGGTTACACCAACGTTCTGGGCCTAACTAATTGAGGGACTTCTGCTCCTAATACCCAATATTATTGTAATAAATTACCAGTTACTGAAGATACCTGATCCTTACGGACTAATCAGTATGGAGTATTTAAACTTACGCTAGAATGGTATTGATATTTCATAACTTTTATGGCTAATCCTGGTAGTACAATTAATAACAACGATCTCTATATAACAACCAGCCAGTAATTACGATAACACTTATCAGATTGCATATTAGCTCTCAACTTTGACTGCAATAGGGTAGTTTCCTAAAAAATAATAATTAGTCCGTCTTGTAGATTGTCCAAAATTAAGCGATACGTATTTTTTCTTTTTTAAATTGGATCAGAACTTGTTAAGATATAGCGTGTTAAAGTTGAGTGTGACGTCACAAGTTGCTACAATTTTCAGGAGACTGTGACGTAAAAGGCCCCCACTCCTAATTTTTGAAGCGTATTATCTTTGTCATTTTATGTTTAATTAAAAAAAGAAAAAATACGTATCCAATATTTTTTGATTATCTAAAAAGCGGACTAAATATTATTTCATTATTTCGACCCTGGACACTACCCTATTTCCTAACTTTACACCTGGTTCAGTAGAAATTTCCACCATTACGTAACTAAGGAATCATTTTGCAAATTGCACTAAGCTCTGGTATTAGATTAGAACCGTGTTTATTTGCCACACATTTTACAGGTTCAGACGTTTTGAACTGCACAAAACTATTAGTACATTTTAGTTGGTGATATTTGATTTCAAGGAATACAATAAATGACGTCAACATTTCTCTTTCCAGTTCTTTAAGGAAAAATAAAATAAAACGGTTTGGTAAACAATTGACACAACATATAAAAGGAAAAATCTAAGTATGTTAAGAATTTAAAAGGCAAAGGGTTCAAAAGCTTTTTGGACTTTTTGCGCCAAAAACTGAATGCTCGGTTTATGTACTTTTCAAGATCAACCAGCAACGCATTATATTTGCAGTGATACGCCAATCGATAAAGGCCATTAGCAAAAACACGAAATAACGAGCGGCATTATATCAAAATATAAAATATATTCCGGAAAATGCTCTCATACCTGTGAGTAGCAAAAGAACAAAATAGAAAGCGTATAAAACAGTGGCCGACATAATGCAACTACATTAGATTTTAGTACCGCAATGAAGATTAAAAGAAACGTAACTGTGTGGCCATAGAAAACAAGATAATATGATGCTGGAAGATTACTCTGAGGTTATGAGACCATCAAGTTCATTTTCTAGAGAAGTGAATGAATGAATAGTTTTGAACCTCTAGTAGTCACTTTATGAGTTAGATTTATAACCTTGGTAATATAATTTATAAATCAACTTAAGTTTCAATGGAATGAATATAAAAATCCGCGGCCATTCATTATATTCATTTTGGTGCTCCGTTAGTCAAGATCTTTATTCATCCGAAAGCTGAATGGTTGAATTCAAAATGGCAAATTGTTGAATAAAATAAATTCTCTTTTAGCATTATATGGCGTATAAAGTGTTAAATGTCTGCTTCCGTTTTATTTTAAAAATATGAAACGGTCATATTCGGAAAGCTCAATTTATTTGTTCACTTTAAATATGTACCTATTCATGTGCATACAGCATGTATCGTATCTTTTATGGAGTCATTAATCAGAATACCTCTCGCTTGTTTAACAATTGTGAGACTGGCGACAAACAAAATGAAAAAAAAACACACCAAAGAAGGTTTTACTCAACTTTTTTTTATGAAGTATTTTCGTTCAGTAACTGCTATCAGCTACAAAGCCGTCATCAAGAGCCCGTCTCTCCCGCAGGTATAATAGAATTGTGCGTATTAGACATTGCTCCCGGGATTGTCTTAACCGACGTAAATGGATGACGATGAGGAGGAAGATAATCCTCTCGGTAACAAACGTTGAAATGTATAACTAAGCTGATCCTTGATTTTTCTGTCAAGCTTGGAAAATGCTTTGAATTTTGAGTTCAGTTATGAATATATTTAATTTTAATTTATTTGGAACATATTACAAAAGTAGATAAGTTATGTAGGTAGGTGTATAATATGTTTCTATTTCACTGACTGCCTAGGATTTGCGGAGGATTTACGGTGTCTTAATATTACGTATAGACTTAGAGATACTAAAGAAGAGTCGATTAATAACTACAAATAAAGCAATGAATCAAGCTTAATCAATTTATTCGCCCCACGAGGTTTCTTTCGTAAATGAAACGTAGCTGCCTATCACTTATATCCCCAGTTATTTGCAGGAATAAACTGTTGGAGTCGGATTATTATGTAGTTTGCGAGCGACCCACTACTTAAAAACTTCTACTGGGAAGTTATGCCACATGGTGCCAAAGAATATCCTCGTAATACTTTCTGTTGCTACCGGTGTTAGCTTTGTCTTATTCACAAGTGGGTGGAAATAGTGTTGTTTCTATATTTGTATGTAATGTAACATACTTAAGGCTGACCTTTCAATCGCCGATAACTTTTATCTGAAGAATATGTTTGACGTTTTGACAGCTTTTTTAAAGAAAATATGTCAAACCTCTATACTTATTTGTTTCTCAGATAAAGTTGTCTATGATTGAAAACTCGGCCCTTGGCGAGACTTTCATTTTACAATAGTTTATCGCAAATTTTTTGACGTGGAAAAGATTTTATTTTCATATTTTATTAGAGGATCTCTTGTACAGGTAAAATAGTAATTTTCTCTGAAACTTTATCTGCACGTGCCAAAAATCAGAAGTATGGCAATGTTAGCTTCTTCTCAAAAAAACATAATTGTCAGCAAACTTTTTGAGGTTACATCGCCGAACAAGATTCCGAGAAATTTTCTTTATCATCTCATTTGTGTTAGGTTTCATCTTTTGTGAACGAACTTTAGCCGTAAAATAAAATTATGAATATACGCCAAGGGTAAAACTATACAAAAAAACATGATTGTTGTTATGGTAACATTAACTTTAAAGGTAGGTTATTTTTGTGGTATTTAGTACGATGTCTATAGAAACCTCATTTGGCGGCCTAAAATTCTAACTTGTCTATTTTATTTGAAGACTGACAGCATTCTAAATAACGTGCATTTCGACACGTTCTTGGCAATTTTTTAACTGTCTCCATTCGCACAGAACATAAAGGAAATGAGCAGTGTCTCGCTGTTCATGGATCTAAGTTGTCAAAATGCCAATAAATGTTTTACGAGAGCTGGTTAAACACGGGCACGAGAGACTAACGGAAGAAAAGATGACAGTGTTATTAAAAAGTTTTCAACTCGTGCCTCGTATCTCTATGAAAATGAAAATAATTTATATTTTCTGATTTAGAGGTGAGTTTTGTGGAACAAACCCCTTGAACATGATTTGTGGTAGAAGAATTTTTACCTACTTAAATGGCATACATTTTCATCATTGAAATTTATCTGTAGGTACTTAAGTTTCAGGTACCTATATGTGACAATATTTAAACCCTAATACTAGGTATGTATTGAGCTCCTCCTCTTAACAATAAGACCTCCTTCAATATCTAGGGCATAAATACGATGTGGAATAGTGGTAGGTACCCAACATTGCGTAATGTATCATAAATAGTAAGTAGCTTATATCGTATATTTCACTGGATTTAGAAGCTCTGAGAGGCTGCAAAACTTGCTATTACTTTGACGAAAACCCTTTAGCGTGAATTTTATAGGCGCTAGATACTAACCGACTAAGATAGGTACATGCTTCTTGAGAAGAAACTATATTCTAGAAGCTATAACTCAATCAAGTGCTCCCTCAGTGTATAGTAAATATTCTAAATATGAAAAAGTGATTGTCTGCTTCATTGTAACTTAGAGTATCCGAAACTACAGAATCGATATGAAAAAATCTGTGACAAAGGTTATATTTTGTCCGGGTATGTGAGTTAGTTTCCATCCAACGCGGGTTGAAATCGTGGGAAATGATAGTTTATATACCAAAGTTTTTTATGCCACTAAATAAAGTCGTAACACCATTCATGAATCAAAATAGTCACGAACAAACAATACTTCAATCTAGATACATTAACAGCAATCATCATTATCACTCGTATCCCAGCATGAGTTCGCAGCCAAACAACCGAGAACATACTCGTACGTACTGTAAAGTCCAGTTTGGAACATGAATCCCATTGTCGATTGTTCTCTGTTATTCTGTTCTTTGTTCACGCTCGGCCATACACAGTATTGCAGTACTGATTGCAACCAGGCTACACCATGTCTGCCTAGCTTTAAGCAATTTCCTACCGTCCCTATTAACGTGCAAAGAACCGGAACCTTTCATTATTTAACCGACCTTAAAAACGGAGGAGGTATTCAATTCTTCGGAATGTTTTATTTTTGTGAAGTTAGCCTTATATTGTTGTAGAATCGTTATTGGGAATTTAATTCAAATGTTCTCCGAACGGCTGTGAAGCTAATAAAATATTCACGTTTCCATTTATAGGCTATATTGTCATATCTAGAAGATGAAATTTTAATGGCCATAAAAAGTGCAATATTAAAAGCTGGTCCTCATAATATTACCGCTTCTATTTTTATCATTTTTATTCTCTTCTGACTTTAATGAAACCATGGGGTTTTCGATGTAAAATAACATAAGAAACGATGAGAAGAATTAATGAGCAAGCTTATGCTATTACCGATCGAGCTCGTTTTTTTTCGTTTACTCTTTGAATACAAGTAAGAACGTTTACCCACGCCGCATTTTAATTAAAACCGGGTACAGTGACGTTGATAAGTGATTTCCCTAATAGTCTAGACTCAACTTACAAGCCAGACAATAATTTCCTTGTGTATTTTGCACTTTATTGCCTGCAGTTTAATATCTTTTGACTTTTATGCTGAGCTCACCTGATTATTATCTTATTTTAATTACAGGAACTTCTTGTTAAAGTCATTAATATAGTGGAACAATGGTTGAACGTTTGTTTGCAAAAAATATTTGATCACGTAAAAGTAGTGAAAATAGATAATTTCCCTAAAAACTCGCTGGACTTTAAATGTCCCGTAAATAACGAAAGGTCCATACCCAATTATGAAGGACCATACAACGTGTTTATTGACCCGAAAGTGTAAATAGAAGTACCTTTTCCTAGCCCTTCTTAGACCTGCGATGGGCTATACTTTACGTAATCTAATATTAATATCGGCCTGTCATTGTGGCGCAGGTCAAACGGTTTTTCTCATAGGTAGAAAGAGGATCAATGGTAAGCAAGGTACCTACATCGCGTACTAGTGTTGAATATTTTTTTCGTTCAAAAAGCACAATCTACTGATAAAGTTCGCTTTGATAAATTATTAATAACTTTAAACTTGATACCGTGAAGCCATGTTTTCAACGCGACGTTAAGTCGGTTATGGTAGGTATATGTATAAACGTAGAGATATGAAAACGCTATCGAGGTTTCACCACAAAAATGTATCTGCGTATTCATAGTGGTGTAGAAGTAAATTCTCGTATTTTTTCAAAGTGTAAACAGCTCAGCCAGTTTCAGGCATGCAAAATAGTTCAGTTACAAACGTGTAGCAAACCGAAATATCGATCCGTGTACTCTCACTATCTGCCACAAAATAAATTCCCTACAAGTTATGCACGAATGCAGTTTCAAAGTAGACTCTGCTTCTTCTCATCTTGCACTATAAATCTCGAACATAAGTAGGGCACGAGGTAAGCGGAACGCCGGTGTAAACTTAGTTAATGCAAAACTGTGTAACAAAGATCATTTAACTTAGACGCTATGTCATTTTGTAAGCGGAAAATAATGTTTGGTTAATCCTGTTATGAGCTGCAAAGTTGGTGCACTGTGCGGTTAGCTTGAAGTCTGCTTAAATTGACGTGTTAGTAAGTTTCTTCATAAAACATTCATTTACGTCACGCCAATGCGAATCTCATCTCTATTTTTTTTCTTATATTTCAAAAAAGAAAATAAATGTTCAATTTCATTAATCGTTTCTATTTTTTTTAATCGCCTTACCTCTTTTAATCGGTTAATCCCTTAAAACTGATTATACTAAAACGTCCATCTAAATTCGTCTCTATTCATAGTTTGGTAAATACAAAAAGAGGTCGGTTATCTTTTCAAATTCTCGAATGCATTACACACGGATAAATAGTCAATATAGTTATGTTGAAAGCATTTGTTTTTGAAATCCCAAAAGTTCATTGACCTCAACATGAAACATGTCATTTTGTATCACGGTGATTTGTTTCACCACGTCCCAATGTCACAGCTGCCAATCATTTTCAATAAGTTTTTCTCAAGCAGAAATTAAGTATACAGTCGAAGAACTAATTCCTTAGGAATATGTTCTTTAGCAAATGTCCAAGTCCGAGGCCATCCATAATCATGAGCCTCAATGTTTCTAAGGAGCGACTAAATCGTTTGAAAGTGCTCAATGGTCTGTGATAAAGAGTTCCCTTTAGATAGTGCGATTATCTTCTGAAACCTTTTTCTAATGTCGGCACTGAACACTTTTGTTAGGTACTATTCTATTACTAATGTGAAAGGAACTTAGTACCTATATAAGTCTTAAATATACCTAAACTTATTCTGAAGAAAAAAGTATTGTAAAAAACTGTAAAATGAATCTTTGTTATTATAAATAATTTAAATATTCAAGTTAGTGTAAATACTAGAGACCTAGTCTTCGAACAGCGCTTACAGACAAAAATCAGTATCTATAAAATACTTCATTTAGGTTGTGACCGAAGATTTTCCTGCACAATAAAAGAACACAACACATTTTTCAATAAATGCAGTTCTGGATAAGTGCATTGTGTGGTGAAAGTCTTGTCTGGCCTGAGGCACATTTTAGGACACTTAGTTTCAGTGCGGCATTTGAAAAGGAATTTGCTGGAATTTTCAGAAGAATGTTACTAGGTACGTCTTTTATAATAGGTAATATGTTTAGTGGCATACATGACACTAAGCTTTGAAAGTTTGAGGCTTCTTTGACGACATTCCTACGAATTGCATCTCGTTTCCAACTGTTTTTCGATACATAACGATGTCATAATATCATTGGCGTTTTGACCGAGGCCATAGAAACCGTGGCTGAATTTCAGCTGCGTAGCCTTTATTTGCTTTTATTTTGTTTGCGCAAAGAATGAATATAACATGCTCTTCCTAAGGTTCAAACCACATTAATTTATTCGACTCTGAATATTCCGTGAACCTATAAAAACCCACTGTGTGACATTCAAATGTCACGTTTACTCATAAAAAATATTTTTATACGAGAATCACATTTTTACAAAAATAATTTCTCGTAAAAGTGTCATGAAATGTAATAAGTATTTGTACGTATCCACCACACATGATAAAGGTTGCGTTCAGTTTACCTTGTCATTTAGACTTCACTTGAACCGCTGTGAATTCACAAATTATTTTCTAACAAATCTAGACATTTATAGCACTTCTTGGAAACCGAGGCAGATGTTAGAAGGCACATATTGTTTTAATATTCTAATACCTACGTAACAGAGTGTTAGTTACGTAGGTTACAAGAAAGCGTCTTACACTCAACTCAGTTCTTCACAAATTAAAACGCGTCAGTGTTTATTCTTATTTCAAGGTTGATTCATAACAACTGGAGAATAATAGACCAACCACCTAATTTCTTATCATAACATTATTCTAACTACAACAATTTATCGAGATCCCTAACGGCCAATTACAGGCATTTTAATACCTTTTTCGGTTATAAAAACAACTGCTTTACGTTAAAGTTAGGAACACTAAGATAATTCATAGTAAAATGATCTTCATAAAATGTACTTTAAGTAATGCTAGGAGGAGCGTAATCGTTTTTACATTTTATTATTAACAAATTAAACGTACCTCCAATGCTTAAAACATAACAAAAGAACGCGAAAGTACCTATTGACATTCGGACATGAATTATGCGCAATCCCTCCATCGGTGATATCGAAATATATTTTAATATTGTCAGAGGGAGGAAAACGGCGTCCAATTCGAACGATTGTGGTTTAGCACATCGTAAATCTGCCGAACAAGGGATACCAAGAACGGCTATTAGCCTGAAAACTCGTCTATTAAACGTTACATGATTTATGTTTCTCTTATATTCCACGATGGTCATATTCACACTTTTCAATCGTGCAGATTATATTTGCGTACCGACAAAGTGTTGGTCGCGCTTGATTAATTGCTTCTGACCTGTTTAAATTGAAATCACTGTTTTACTGAAACAAATATTGGTTATTGTTTGATATAGAACGTGTAGGTACTCACTACCTGTTGTGTTGAATGAAATAAATAACACACCAGTGATCAACATGCCTAATTTCAGGTGATGTCAATGTCCCATTTCACATCTCTTTCCAAACCCACGTCACGTTTATATTCATGTTATTCTGACGGTAATTATTTGTATAAATATTTTAGTACTTATTTATAACACATTCCTCTCCCGTCAGCTCTTGTAATAATTACTTCTATGATTGTATTTACCTTGCTCATAAACACCGGGGAGCCAGGCACCTGATAGATACATATTTTTAACCATAGTAAAAATTCTCCTCTGAACCGTGAATAGACGTTGTATTTTCAACGAAATAACATTTGCGTAGGCTGACGGAATGTTAACTTTAAATTAGCCTTCGCTTCCAATCCATTTAGAGTATGTAATTCATAAATTGTATTTTCGCTATCTCGCCAATATAATACAAAATGGTAAATGGGGAATTTCGGGGTTCCCCATATATTTCACGGGCGACCCGACCCCCGTGGAATGTTATAAGGATATAATTGAATGTCCAACGATCAGTTTGAGTCACTTTCAATTCCATGAGCCCCCGTAATCCGGTTCGTGCCGGTGAATAATGCTTCCGTCTAGAATTCGTTAGTTCAACACTGACTCAGAAAATAATCAATCATATTTGGACATGTCAAAGTCAATTCAATGTGTGGCTACGGTGCTATTGTTGGGGGCTCGTGAAATAGTTCTAAAGGAAAGGAGTTTTGACGACGGTTGTCCAGCAGCGTATTTCCATAGTAAGACATTACAAATACACAAAAGTGTGCGTGTTTATCAACTGAAGTGGTAATGAGCTTAACATATTTGTCAAAGAGTTTGAAGAAACTTAGAAAAGCATAGGAGTGAAGACCATCCAGTATGATGAAGACCGAGTGATATGGCAATCGTTTGCACATTGTCAAAAATGGATTCTAAAAAATACCATATAAGTTTAATCTCTACATATGAATAGCCTGATAGGATTACATTAATATTACTGAATATTTTACATATTCAGATATTGAAATTCTTATGAATCATATTTCTTAGAAATCTGTAAGGTAATGGAATAATAATACCTCTATAAGCTTTCATAGTGACCTTCCTAAGCGACCCTATCATTTCGTAAAGCAAAATCAGATCCAAATATTCGAAATATCAAGAAAAAGATCGCGAAATAATCTTTATAAGAAAACCTTCTTGCCGCATACAAGTCCAATAAACGTTTGAAATCCGAGATCATTTTGTGGGAAAAAGTTGGCCTATCTTTACGGCAATTTATACGAAAAAGGTAAGTAACAGTCAATTAAATACACACAAACAGAAGATATGTGGATTGTGAAGCCTCCGAATATCCTGAATGGACTTTTTGTATCCTCACGAGGGAATAAGTACGTAATTTGTTTTCCAATTCTGCTGTAAACTTCGTTTGTATACGGGCAACTTTTTCAACTAGCGAATGGGCGAAGTTTATGAATGTTTGGTTTCATATTTTTGCAAAATAAATGAGCTGCGCGGCGATGTTTCGATTCACGTTGAGAGAACTTGACCTGCCTGTTTCTAATGCTAGTTACATTTTAGAATTTATGGACTGAATTTTTAAAGCTTGTTTACTTCTATTTTTTTTTTTTATAAATTGTCTTTTAACGTTTTGCCACTAATTTTAATGTTATCTGTGTCTGTAGGTATTTATCAACAAAATCTGTTCCAGGTTTCAAAATACTATAGATATTGATTTTAAATCTTGTCTAGGTATTTACCTACCTATGAACATAGAATGTATTGTACTCAATATAATATCATGATGACTAACGACCGGTTTCTTAGCACCTTCATAGTTGGTTCATCTATTCATTTTTAAGGGAAAATTAATAGATTCCTTTCTTACTTGAATCATCTAAACAATTTACATAATCCGACCCTTTATTCTATTATTTATGAATCGGGATTATGAAAATAGCTCCACAGTAACAACATAATGAACATTTCATATTATTAAGGGCATGTCATATAAAACCTTTGTAAATGGCCAAACTGACAAAGGGATTAGAATTTTTGCTAGTCATGACAGATTAGTAGGCGTTACAGACCTTACGTGAATTTAATAAGTCAGCTTATTATGGCTGTGTAATATGCAGGGACCTATAATATTTAGGTCAGTAAGTAGGTATCTGTTTATCTCTCCTCATCTTGCGGTGAACTCGGCTACCTATGTATAAAGCGTAATACAGCAAGTTTAGCCGGGGGATACATTTTCAGACGCTTAGGTTTGAAATTTGGTTGGATAAAAAATGAGATTAAATCTATTCGGTTCATGACCTATGTTTTATATTATGGAAGATTTTTTTTTAAAGCTACATATGTATGCCAAAGGGATAGGCATACATAAACACACACGACTGTACAAAAAACCCGCCGACCCGCCCCAACTTTGAGCAGATAAACTTTTCCATACTGTCATTGTTTACGGACAACCTTCACCTATAAATACATTGTATCGATTTCCCTTCAATTTGCACTACATACAATTTTCAAGAAAAACGCTTTTAAGGCTCACCCACCGTGAAAATAGGACCTCAAGCAATGCTCACTTCCCACTCAATATGGCGAGTTGTTTTTGTTTCTTTTATTGCCATTTGACAACATCTAAAGAACAAAGCGCAAAAGAATTTAATATTTATTTATTTGTACTGCTTTACAAATGGTTTTCACTGTAACTCGCAAAATATTGAATAACGAAACGCGGAGTTTTTTGTGTTTCTGAAAACCTTCATTGTGAATCCAAATTAAAGCTCGGTCGCAAAATAATGCTGTTTATTATTTTCTTATTTTACATACATTTATTTTTTGAAATATAGCTATGTATTTCGGTATCGTATTCTCCTTTTATTAAATAATGAATTGAATACCGGAGAAACATTCGTAAAGCTTCATTAGTGAATCTATAGTAATGAGGGGAAGCTTATTCATTAAATTGTGCTCGTGTTTTTATCGTAAAAATAGTCGTTTTATATTCGAAACCCACTCAAGAAATTCACTCGTGAAAATTTTCATATTTCTCGTTTTGTTTGAAGACATAATAATTGAGATAGAGATGAAAACATGAAATAATTAGCAGGCACTTAACATGTTCACAACAGATACATGGCACACTCGATTTCAGCGCTGACAGGCGAGAAATCTCATATCTCGTGCTCCGCCACAGCAAAGCGAAATCTGAAATCATATTCTTGCTCCACATCGCGTTAGAAAGCGGTTTTGACGTAGAGCTTATCAAGCTTTCAAATGTTGTTCTTGTATAAAATATTTGCGTTATGAATTTCACTCGTAATATTAGAGATCGGTTTTGACAGTACGTGGTAAACCTCACAATCCGATTCAAAATTTGTTTATTGTTAAATGCATTTGTACCTATACTATTCCCGAGTTTCCCGGAATGTAAAATCAACCAAGTTTTCCCTACCCTTTCGACATTGTGCCTATATTTCTGATTACATTGCAGAAAAAACTTATAAGTAAGGACAGAAACTTGACGAATATTTTGTTTGCTTACAGGAAATTATTGGAAAAGGGATACTCGGTATACCCTTGCTAAAAATTGCATGAAACTGAACTAGTTTCGAGCGGCTGGGTTTAACACTATTTCTGCTTTTAATGCGAGTTACTCGTTAAAGTAAGATTTATGTTGACATTTTGTAAATACCGTTTGCATCACGCTGTCCCATATAGATCGCAGTGATAGCAATCCACGAATAATTACGACTGTTACCGAGTCCTCTCCACATTACAATGTAGTTTAACGGACACAAATTACACGCTACGATTGATATCCAGAACCAATTTCAACATGTCGTGGAACGAACAATTTGTCATTTACTTTGTATCTCTGTTTGGCAGAACATAATTCAACATGCACGACTGTGCATCCTAATTTTAGCTTTCAATCTAAACATGAGCCCAGATATCTATGTTTTGAGCAAAAACATCCAAAATTCAAAACAGAGTGCTATTTTCAGTTACAAAAGTTTACAACATTTGTCTGTTGCGGTAAGTCACTATGTTTCGCAACGTTCGTGCTCGTAAACTGTCTCGCGTTTGCATGTGTAATCCAACCAAGGAAATGTGGAGATTCATCCACTCAATACGCTAAGAGCACTTCGATACATACATATTATGCGCTCTCCCACAATTCCTTTGAAAGGCTGCCGCATCCGTTCCCTCGCTCACGACGTGCGTTTCATTAAAAAGCGAGTGACTTCGAGAAAAAGAACAAAAGACCGCTAGAAAAAGCATCGTTCGCTTCATGAAATATTAAAAAATAGGCACGTACATTTGTTTTGTATCCGACCGCGACCGTTCTCTTTATAGTAGACTCCATTAAGTTATTAGCTGGGACACTACACGACGACTATAATGAGAAGAAAAATCTTTTCTCTTATTATTAAACAGAGGGCACTGGCGACGTCTGACATGAATTTTAATAAGCACTTTTCTAAATGAAACCTTCAAAGTAGCAATTTCCTAGAGGAGTGTATGGAGTGACATCGTTAGTCACGCCTCCGACACCTAATGAACTATCATTCACAAATGAAAGTGCTCTGTTATTTTTACAGCGCACTGTCTCTTCGGGGAAATTACATGCTACATTTCCGCCAACGTCTTCGTGGTTGCATAATTCTTGAAACTAAATGTTAAGGCCGCAACATTTACAATATATTTGTGGCTTAGAAATGTAAACAGATTTGAGTTTGGTGAATTGCTGTCAGTAGCAGGATAGTGCATTTCCGAGCAAGAGTATGTTGTGTCGCGAGTTCAAACGAGTCTCTAAGGACTCTGAGGGGGGTGAGTCGCTCGGAGGATGTCTCCGGTCATTCATAGAGCATGCAAGTCGCTTTGAGCAGCGGCCTGCAGCGGAAACCTGCGGCGGAGGTGTGTGAGCACTGCGGAAGTCTTTCATGTCGCTTTCATAGCTCGCCGGCCGGCGAACACAACCGGCGACGACTCACGATGTTTAGCTTTCCCTTTGAGAATGCAAGTTTTGTTGTTTGTGGCGATTGTGAATATTTAAATCTCTTAAAATTTGAATGTTCGTGATTGTTTAATACAACAATAACGTTAAGTTGTATAATCACCATTACATCATATAACAACAACGCCAATCATCTCTAAAATCCACATAAATGCAATATATGTATTATCGTTGAAGCAATTTTTAGCAGCAATCAGACAGGATTTTTGCCAAATAACTCACTTTACCAAAAACGTGAAAATACTTTACGTAGTAGGTTACAAAATATTTTGTTAATGGAGTAGTGCAGTATTCACAATTTTATGCTCATGACATGAACAAAATTCGCTTAAAAATCAAACGTTTACAAGCAATTTTATCGAGCATCGCGACGAGATTCTGCCAAATTGAGTTTAGTTGCAACAAAAACGAAACTGAAAAATGCTGGGTATTAAAACGGCTTTGAAAACAATTTTTTAATGAAGCTATTGCCTTTTATTTACCTTTGGTGATTCATTTATTATTTTCCTTTGGATCAATGTATAATTTTGATTTATTTCACTCTTTTGGCGCATGATAAGCTGGACCAAATTTTATGTCGTGTTTGAAAAACTTGATGCGCTATTTCAATAAACATAACAGGGAAGGATCGCTTACAACCGATGACATTTATCTGAGTGTTCAATTAATTCATGAACATTAAACATAATAGTTAATGGCGACACCTCTATCATTGTTCATGAACATGCGTCCATAATTGAGCTCTGCAGTTAAGATATACCCAACGAGATTGTAGGAAAGATAACTTATCTACGTCATTAGCCATGACCCTACGAAGCGAGGAAAAATAATTGACGTAAGAGATTGGAACTCATCTAGTCCCTAAATTGTTTTATTATAAAACGCTGGCTGGATACTTGTTTACTTTCTTAAACCATCAAAGTGCAAATAAAAATGTCATAACTCCAAAATTACGGTTGATCGTCTAGTTTATTACGTGGCATCTTCCACGCAGCCGCGTTTTAGTGATTAAGTATTTAAAATACTCAAGGCGAGTTTATAATAAATTCGTGGTGCATTTAAAACTTATAATAAAAATAAACGGCTGTAAAATTAAACACGTTTCAAGAATTCGGAAATATTTTCAAGTGTTATATTTATAAGTTTTCATTAACGAAGTGCTGCCACATGTTCTTGATAATGTAATTTTAAATAAAGATAGATTATTTTTGACGATCACAAAAGGTAAAGATAAACCCAATAACGATGAAATTATAGGTAATAGAGGTTCTAAATAATTCTGGTCAGTCATTACCGGTCGGTCACTGGTCACGCCAAAGCCACAATCATGTAGGTATACCCACAAAAGAATTTCAAACCGACCGCGATCAATGTCACAATGAATTTAAAGCATTAATGGACACATTAAAACCGTATTTATCATGGGTCAAAGTAAACGAGCGTATTATTACACCATGTGGTTTATATGGCGGTACATACAAATAGGTATGCTATTTCTTTTTCCGAGTTGGTAATAGATTCTCCTAAAGACATCACGCAAAGTTAATTCATATGGCGTAAATTCTAGAGTCATTTCATCATCAATCTCTTCTACAAATTGGTGACATCAATGTGATTCGTGTCTGTCACACTTTTTCGATATCGTAATCATAAGACCTCTTCATGAACATGACTTTGATTTTTGGTCAGAAGTACATAACCATGTACCTAAATATGAGTAGGTAATATATTGTATGCGTATTGGAATTGTATTCGAATAAAATGGGGCCATACGTTCACGTATCAGGTGACATAGAGAATCAATCACCTAGCCGCGTCGATCAATCATTGGGGAAACGTAGGTACGATAACTCACTACCACCTGCTAATACACTTCTTTTCACAGTTAATTCAATGTTTCATTAGATTAAGAGAGACGACAGGAGAGAAATGGTTGTTTTGTTTGAGAAAAATTGAAAGTTCGTGAGTACAAGTCATTACTCTTAGCACTGTCACGGCGATTCTATCTTTGTAGTACTTAGTTCAAGTAAAGAGTTGATAGTATCGTAAATAAAGGAAACCTTAGCACGTCTATGGTTCTAGATTCTTGTAGTTCGTAAAAGTAGCTTTTTAAATAACTAGCTGTTCTGCTGTTTAGCATAATACGAAGGCAAACAGAACTTGGTTGTGGAGTTGGCCGTGGTGCCAAAACTGGACTATTATAGTACTGCAATAACAAAACATTTTTATGACCAAAACTTTCGTCTAGCCTCCGTAAGTAAATAATAAGTTACTGTCTAAATAGCGTAACAGTAGGTTATATTATTGTATGCGGAGTATGTTGTAATACAAAGCTCATCTAAGTATTGTCCTAAATAAGCATAACACCGATGGATTCTTTATAGTATCAATCGGCATTTAGAGGTATGTGCACTCTAGCCAGATTGACACCACAAAATACCTTCGGGAAATGCAGGCAGAAATCTGATGGAGGCAAGGATATTAATAAAACAGAACTCAAAAAGCAAAGCGATGTCCAATAATGTAGTCTTCAAAACGGTTGTTTTCCAATACAAAACTAATGGCGTAATGGATTAGAAAGGGATGGCCGCAAGCCCAACGTCGTCCCAATAAAACCGGAGGTAAACTCAATTTACTAATAAAATTTCGATACTTTTTCGACAGCGGAAAATTGTTTAACGTTAACACAGATTATTTTATAAATAAGTCTTTGGTATGAAATTTTACCGAGCTTCTTTTGATTAAATTTCCGAACAAATATTATGATCCGGCCTCTATGTAAATAAATATCACAATGACAGTTACGTTGCGCAGAATACGGATAGCAAATAAGCATTTAATTCTCTGTCATCCAAGGCCTATTTATTTTATTGTATAATGTGCACGCGTAAATCCATATGCAGAACTTATTAAAATAATTTATTGCAGTAGCTGGACGCTGTATAATGCATACCTACAGTTTCAATTTCATTTGTTAATTACGCATGGGCTGACCAACAAATTGAATTCAGGTATAAATTAATATTTACGTCCGTTTACGATTGTTTTAGTTGGCAATCCCTTTTTCTATTCTTTTATTAGAAGTAACGAACAAGTAAAACAAAGACGCTATTTTTCTTTCAAGAAATCTGAGCGATCTGTTTGGAGGACTTGAAAAGGGTTGAGAGCATTTCCACAAATATTTATATAGGGTGTCTTTTTCCATTGGTACTTCACCTACCTGTGGGTGCAAGGTACGTAGGTATTGTTTTACTTTCAGTGTCACCAATGTCCTTGTATCTTTAACATTTTGAAATGATATACCGGATTTTCTTGCTAAAACATAGGAAATCCCGCAGCGTTTTTAAAGTGTGTAAAAAAGAAAAAAGATGTAAAGCACTGAAGCTGGAACAATGGTTAGAAAAAATGTGGAAGTTTCCCGACTCGAGTTTGTCGACATCATTGTCGTCGAGCAAGACGAACATTTTTCATACTTGTTCCACTAACTTGATAGGGCACGGTCCTAAGTTTTTCTATTACAATAATAAGCAACAATATCATTTCAACGACTGGAAATAAACCAGAGTAAAAACAGAATTGTTAAGGGTTGATTCAGTTGTCACATTGTTATATATTCCATTTTTAGTCCCCCACCCGGCGAACCAAAATTAATGTTTTATATAATGAGGAAAATAACTATGAATAAATATTTTGAGGAGAAACCTTAAGGCGAAGCCTAAAAATAAATCCAGGTTAACCAAGAAAGAAATATCTTACGAAACACATTTATGTTAAAATAAGCAAATAGTCTAATATTCCTTCATATTTTCTGTACCTCTTCTATTTTCAGATTTAAATATTGGGACCATCATTCTAAGGTTACATCGACATCTCTGTGGATATCTATATTTAATTCAACAAGAAAACAAGTACTTCAACCCTGCTAATGTTTACACTAATAATGATTTTCAAACAAACGGTCGACTTCACCCAGCGTCTGTTTGTGACGTGTTAATTTTACATGACTTGCATACAAGTTGTGCAACATTTTCAACCCTAGAGTATACAGTATCACATTGAATGATAAGAATTACTGTAGATTACTGGCATTTGAATATACCTACACTAACAAATATGCAATCGGTACCTATTATAATGGGATCAATCTCAAGTACGAGTATGCGGATTCGATGACAGCTCACCAATATTACTTTAAGTTATACAAGTATGTACATTCTAAGTGTGAATACGCTCATTCCCTCTGTGTATGAGAAGAGGCCTGTGCCCTGCTGTGATCCTCTAGATCAAAAACACAAGACAGTACATACCTAGTAATCGCGATATTTGTAGGTACTATTTTGTATGCACTCGTAGTTGCGGTCAAAGCATAGCTAGTTATAGTGCACTTTACGTGATAGCAACAACTCTGTTTACATTTACCGAGTTATTGTTCTCCTTGCCTACAAGTACGTATAACAAGCACATTTCCTTTTTGTAACGTTGATAATCTTAGGCACAATGAATCTCGTGAGAGTTTCTTACATGCCTCCCTGATTATCCACACGGCAATTATAAAATCGTTGCTTACAATTAATTATAAATGGGTTACGTAATTATCCCAACATTGTTTTCCTAATGATGGAATAATTGTTTTATTTAGAGCACAGGCTTTGGTTCCCTGATTATTTACTCGTTGGTGTCCCAAGGGAAGCTTTAAGGGCAAAGACATTTGTGCAGACTTAGGTCAAGTTAACGATTACTATTAGTTCGAATTTATAGACATCGTTGCTTTAAATAGCTTTAACGTTTGTTGATTTTGGTGCCACCGTTTAATATGTTTGAGTATAGGCAGGTACCTATTTCTTATATTATGTTTACGCAACAAAAATATCGTTCAAGATAAGGCACACTTTTTATTTTTATTGTTTTAAAAAATAATATTTTACCGAGAGCATAAAGTAAAATAACTAAAATTCTTGTTATTTTCAATGTTAGTAAACAGCAAATGGTAGTTAACTCATAAATAATACAAACAAACCAATTACATCGATCTCATTTTATAATAGCTGTCTAGGGGAATCCCCGAGGCAGTTACCATAGAGTTTTTGATTAAAATTATGCAATCTGAAAAAAGGTTCATTATAGTAACGGCTTACCTCGGGATAAAGGGATGCTGGTCTTTATTGTTAAATTGGAATATAAATGGGTTCACGAAAACACGCTTTTATTAAAAAAAAAGTCACCTACCTTAATCTGTGGGCGCCACATGCAATAAAAGAGAAAAACATTTTTAAAATCAGAATAATAAAAAGAGACTGAAAATAAATAATTATATTCTCTTTAGTGTTGTTTTTTAATTCCTTATGGATTATCTACGTGCCATGTATATTTTAAATACACTAATTTACAGCTTTTTATGTAAACTTCAGAGTCATGTGCAAAGCATATTAACTTTTTGGCCCATTAAACACTTTGCACTGCTATGAATATTCTACGACTCTCTCATTATATTATTTACGAATATGAGCGAGAACCTAATAGCTTTTAATAACTACCAGTGTAAATAGTAAACTATAAATTTTATTTTATGAGCCACTTCGACAATTTCATCACCTACGTTTAAGTACTGGTTAAAGTTAATAAACCAAATAATTTCATGTAATTAATAAATCGGGAAGGATTCATAAAATTACAAATTTCAAAAAAAGCGATATCTGTAATATCTTTGTGCATTTTATAACACATTTATTGTTACTTAAAGTCTTACATGAAAAACTAATCAGTGGCCCGCTAAATTGTTGCAAATTCGAGCACTACCTATAGTTGATTTGAACTCACCGAACGTTAGCTAGAGTGTGACGCCGGCTCTTGAGGTATCGGCCGTGGTACTTCTGCAGCTCGCCGATGCTGCCCTGTTCGGCTTGCATCCTGCCGAGCGCCGGCTGCGGCGCGGGCGCAGCGTCCTCGCCGGCCTGCCCGGGCGAAGGCGACGCGCTGGCCGCCCCCGAGCCACGCTTACGTGCTTTATTGGACTTCCTAGCCGCCGCAGATATACATATCTTCACGGACGACGGACTCCCGAAACTACGCTTCTTCCCCGAACTTCTAGACGAAGTGTAAGCAGTGTCAGTACTACTTCTCGTGCTTTTGTAAGAGGGTGTGATCGTCAAGTCCGTAGCGTCCTCGAGAGGCCAATCAGAATCGTCCTCTTCCTCGATCCCCGGTAGCGGGGACTGTTGACCAATTGGACGCGGTGAGCTTATTACAGGCTCTGGGGCGACTGCAAACAAGTAATAAAGGCTCTAAACAAACAGGTCGTACAAAGTCGAAGGTTAACACTGTAGACGTTTCAGCTACCTTCTTTCGCTCAAAGAAAATTCACGTAAAGGTTGCTATCAAAATATTTTTTACGAGATTGGGCTGTTTCACTTTGATCGTAGAAATCCTATTTTTTACAATAACAGTTTAAAGTAAGTAGCAACTGGCTTATAAAAAGGAAAGCTCACTATACAAAAAAATACTTTCATATCTGTTTGAGATAATAATAGAAGCACGGAAGCAACTGGATTAGCAAGTTACTATCACAATCGCTTTACTCCAATATTAGTCATCAGTACTTTCTAATAGGTATTTAAAACTTATTAAACGCGCATATTGAAATTATGTATTCATCAGGCGTAGTTTTCCGCCAAGGGGCTCTGTTTTAACGACTAATTTTCACCTCCCTTTGAAGAAATTGAGTTCAAGCATTGATCAGAATATAAAATAAGATGTTTTCCTGCTTATCGGCGATTTTAATAATAGGATTAGATGCAATGAAGGGCAGGAGTCGACCAGAATTTCAAGAATCAATGTTACCAGGAAGAAACGAGGGACGATCAACATAATTTTTATGTAAATTTTGGGTGAGACTGAAAAACATGCGTCGAGACGCTTCATTGGGAAATTGGAATAATAAAATAAATAAAGGTTTCCCTGGGTATGCTAACGATATGTTTGTAATTTGGAATAAACTTTCATAAAACAACAATAGGATGACAATATTGGAATAACGAGAAAAATCGTTAGGATACCAAAGTATTATCTTCGAGAAGAATACCGAAAACTTTTCAGGAAGATGAACATGATTAATGCAAAAATAAACAACTTTATAAGGTAAATAATTTGCCACCGGAATTTCCTATTGAAGAAAAAGAAGTCACTACACAATATACTCTCTCTTATAACCACGGAAAGATCAACCAATTCCCATATAAATAATCAAGTTGAAACTAAAACGTTCGTATGTATGTAACACGTCAGTTTATAAGCCAAAGGGTGTTGTTTACCATGATGCGGTGTACGTTACATTCAACTAAGTTAATCGGCCGAGAAATTAGAGGTTGAGCGAAGCAACGCTGTGGCTAGTGATACAACTCCTAATTATTCATGACTAGGCCTTTGAGAATCGATAGTCATCCCACTAGTTTTAAAGGCTTGTTCTCAATTACTCCAAACCCATTGTTTTCTGTTAGCAAAGTTTTCTTGCAGTTCTTCCATCTAGGCCCAACATTTTGTTGAACAAAATAAATAAATTAAAATATAACTTCAAAATTGAAAGGATTTAGGCTCCAAAAAAATTGGAATATCGTCAGCAAACTATCAAAATTACTACTATGTATTTAATCTTTTAGAGCTCGGGGGAATTTGTTTTTTAGTATTTTTAAAGAATTGTTTTTTTTTTCTTCACTTTGGACCTGTTGGGAAAGATTTTGTGGAGCAGATGAGAACAAGCCTAGTTTAAAATTCAGTAGCAATAACATTTAAACACCTTTGCCACAATATTTACATAGACTGTCAATTGTGAATATTAATTTTTGCGGTTAATCGTTTTGATGTTTAGCGATATTACTGTTTTGAATAATAAATGAACAACAGGGCTATTTTGCTGTTTAATTATTTTAATTAAAACAACAGCACTTAATGTCCCTTTTTAAGAAGTCTGCGTGGCTTCGGTACAATTTGACAAGGTTTTTTAAAGATCATGTTGAATATAACAGCAAGGTTATTCAACTGGTCTGAGTCTCTATAGTTTGAACTTTGACTTGTTTTGCTATAGTTTTTATAGTCCATAAGAACGCAAACACAACTTGACATGGGTACCGCTAACACTGAACTCTGTCGACCACTTTACCCACAAATGGTATTTCTCTCTCGCTGAATAGGTGCTTTCAAATTTAATCAATTCGACTTCTCCAGTTAACTACGGGTTATCGTTTAATAGCACTGCTGTAACGGTAGTTTAACTAGATTGTGTCACGACTAATAGAATGAGGAATATTGGATTTACAAACTAAACATAACATAGTAAAGGGTTGATTGTGATTAACGAGCTTAGCCGCGTCGAAACTTGTGGCCGTCATAATGAAATAATGGGTATTACGAGATAATAGCCAAGGTAATTATATTGCTACGGAACCATTTATAATTCGGTGGAGGTCCATTATTCTTTGTGAGTTTTTTATCGAACAATTACGCAACCGGATTTAAACGATTCATTAATACTTAAACGTAACTGACGCTACAATTGTTCTGCCTAAACGTTTACCTTTAAAATGGAGGGCTAATTAAAATTGGAATCTATTTACTGTGTAATAGGAACTATTGTTTGGAACTAGGCTTAGATACATTACATAACGTGACTTTTAGTGGTGAAAACTCGGCTTAATTTAAAGTCAACAGAAGGGGGTCGCGGCGGTGGCGTCTGCCATCGATCCGCCTCCCGCCAATGTTTGTGTAGCTAAATGCGACCACTCCCGCCCATCATTATGTTAACTTGCATAGCCCCATAGCTCCATGGTGCCGTAGCCCGTAGCCCGTAGCTCGTAGCACATCGTTACGATCACTCACTTAAACTCCATTTAATCGACGATAAAACTAGTAAACTAATTGGTAGGCGTGAAGTGTGACTCCATTACACACTCACTTAAGAGATATGGGGTGAAGTTATTCTCATTAGTTCAAGTTATAGAACTCACTTTGAGTTCTTTGCCTAGTACAGTTTCGCAGTTCGCTGTATAAGACAGAATAAATATGAATGTAACAAACTCAAGGATCGATAACAATTACTTTGAAGTTTCAACAAGAAATCAATAACCTACACTTTCCACGCGAGTTAAGCAATACTTTCAACGATTTTAAATTTTACTACGGAGAAGTGAATTCCAATCCGTTGCTCATAAAACCAGAATAGACCCTTTGCAGAGCGAAATGCGATCAAAGTAAATTAAATCCCACACTGGGAGAGACGTCATTAGTGTACCTGTTATATTATAAGAGTATCAGAGTATTAGGTACTATGAAAAGGCCAATGCTCATAATTTATTAGACGACTTCTATCATCCTCTGAAGAATATTGAAATGAAATCTAATTTCAAATCAATTTTATGTCTTGAGATTGAAACTACATCAAAGAGAATTGTGATTTAGATTTGATTTCAGGATATGTGTTAATTGTATTATCAAGTCTAAGGGCGCGGCCCAAACAGCCAAGACCTTTTTGTTCTCAGTTAATTACCGACTAACCTTTAACTTGGAGAGTAATTTAATGTCGTTTAGCAAACTTCGACACTCGATTCCTGTGCCAACAAGTCGCAAAACTAACTTTAGATTTATAACTATTGGATCCAGAAATACTTTCAATGGAAATTGAAATTGCACTACGTCCTTTTGTGTTTTGAACTCCTTTTACCGCAAATAAAGGAAATAAAACCCACTGATGAATCGTTGTTGTGAATGAATAAAGTTCTCTTGAGTTTTTCAATAATAATAGGAAGCAATCTATTGTGTGGTTATTGTTCCTGTGATGGATTGATTTTAAAACAATTGTGTTCATACAACATTGTATCAGATCACAAAGAGTCAGTTGCATTATCTTTGTGTTACTTGTCTGTACCAAACTGTTCAGCAAGTCTACTTGTAACGAGTGCTTCACGAATGACAGCCCGAGAGCTGTTGCTGCGGAGTTTGTTGCGCTGTTTCTTCTTGCCATTAAATTAAATAGAACATAACCCTGGCCTCTTTTGGTAAAACGTCTCATCTTACTCCCGCCCACCTTACTGACCTTTAACCGACCGAATAGTTAACCCATATTAGTTAATTCTACTACGAAATCTAAGTATATCTAACAACTAGTAACCACCCACACTGAAAAGCCAAGAACTCTTCAAGATAAGGAATACGAGAAATTTTACAATCAACGAGAATTCAGAATGAGTAAAGAGTCCAAATGTAAATTCAGTGAAACACGCGAGTAAAGTTAGGGCTATGGAATGTTTGTAACTGCCTGTGCCAAGAACTTGTCCTCACAAGATTTGAAATCCTGTAGAATGTAGAAGAGCTCATTAGCACTGTTTGTGTATAACGACCTTTATGTTAAGCATGGTGGAGACGACATTTAGAACAGCATTTAACTACACTTGAACTTGGCTTATGATTTCTGGAGCCGTAAGTACTTACTACTCCTTTGGTTTTTTAGTTATTTGTGTTTCACTATTTTTGTTGTACCATGGAATATTCGAGTTGCCTGGGTTGAGGAGGTCAGATAGTCATTGCATCTAAAACACTGGTACTCAACTGCATTTGGTTGGACTGGTAGCCAACCCAAACATACTTGATAAAAGGCATGGAAATAATATTATTGTTGTACTATATACAGATATTTGTTCAGCACATTCATATGCATTTCCTCTAAATTATTCCTTCAGTCATTGTGCCGAACGAAACTTATAAATATTTCAATACGTCACAGAAACGAACGTATTGTGCTGCATATTGCACTCTGCAAAATATCATCAATACGACATTTGCGATGTTGCAACTTTATTTACATAAACCATTCATAAAAGCCATTTGAATCTGAATAGTTAGATAATTGTTCGAGAATAATGTAGGTACACCAGCCAGTTTATTGCAGTTCACTTTAAAAAGTAAACAAGGTACTTTTGTAAAGATTTATGTTGACTAACAATGATGGGTCGGTACTGATGACTAATATTGGTAGAGTTCATTGTCTAGGGATATCATTACGTAAATAAGGAAATTATAATGTTTTTAATATGTACGTTGCATTGAATCATTGTCGATAAATAAGTTAAATAAACCTATTAAAAAAAATATGCGTTGTGACAATTTTCTTTCCTTTTTGTATTCCATGAAACTCATTTAGTTCTAACTTAGAAGAAAGTACTAGAACTATATAGATAGGTATACAAGTAGTATATTCCTAAAAAAGATCAAGATATCCACCTAAAAGCCCAACTCGATATGCCTAAATTACTCGAAAAAAAGGGACAAGTAAAGGTCTTTGTTATTTAGAGAACAATTTCCGAAGATAAAACAACAAATAATATCATGGGACCGCACATCAAAGTCAAAGCAAGATAATATGAAAACAGGGCTTACCATATTCATCGTGGGATAGTTGCGGGCTGCCCTCCCGCAGGGCATAGTCGGCGTCGTCGACGGTCGCCGCCGCGCGCGCCCCGCACCAGGGCACGCAGCAACGGAACACCCCGCCTCCGACCACCTTGGAGCCGTGCGCGCCCCCGAGCCAACGCGCCTGCGCCGCTCCACGCACACACACTCACACACACATGCGCACGCACACAATATCACCATACGTCACTGCACTGTTAAGTCCTCCCGACGCGTCACCAGACAATACTCAACCTCGTTATCTTCTACGTTTGGCACTTTTGTAAGAATATAATAAGAATAACAATTTGTTATAAAGATCTAGTTCAGTCTTCAAAGTTGGCTTACAAGTTAAGATAAGTTAAGGTATCGATATGTCAGTCGACTTATATGAGCGCTTATTAACGGGATTCTCAAGAGGAAAACTTTGACAGACGGAAAGGGAAGGGCGAAGGGAAACGAATAACGTTCAGTATTGTGTTCGCTTTATTTGTCTTTTACATCGGAGTTATTATCTGGGCATCATGATAAAGTTTCATACGCATACAAATATAATAAATCCACTTTAACCCATTGCTGATTTATTTATTATAACTTCCTATATAGATCACAAACATATATCACATTGGAACATAGAATTGCTATCGAATCACTCATATGCCCCAGTTGCAAACGCATGGATGTATCGAATAAAATATAAATAAATATGTCATTGCACACATTAGAACATTGTACAATGTTTGAATCACATGTAGTACGTGTTGAAATTTCATAGCAATGGGAATACAGCGTAGATGCAAATATATAGTAGGTTCCTACAGTATCGTTTTGGTGTATGTGTTTGCCGTATTGGATGACTGCCAAACAGAGTCGCGGAGTTCTTCACAGGCTATCACTTTGAGCATACCTAATTCACCTCCAGTCGTATTGAAATATTAAAATAAGCAATAAGAAACCGCGCGTCGATACCGTCTGTTCGGCGACACGAATACAGCTGGGATCCGAAATTCATTGACTTTGACCAAAAAATGAAACCTTACTATATAAATATGTAACAACTTAGGTGCTAGGAATAAGCTAGAATTATATAAGACAGCTTTATGACGGAACCCTGTAGGATACGTATTATACGTAATGCTACATAATGTGAAGTTAAAGTCGATTAGAGTCAGAGTTATCTCGTAAGCCACTGAACCGATTTTGATGGGATGATGTGGCTGAAATGTTGATAAAAACTTTCTTGTTTCAGATTGGTTTAATGATAAAACTTCCCACCATTCGAGAACAGAAAGTATAAAATAACCAAAATGGCTTTCATTATCATTATAATATTTTTTTATAGCCAAGAACCTCGAGATGAAAATTAAGAAAAGAGTATGTGGAAAAAATGGTGTCGTCCTTTAATCCCTTCAGTGGATACAATCAAATAATTCACATGTGAGTTCTCAAGAAGGCAGCTGGATATAATATCGTTAGCTACTATCCCGCGTCTTTCAGTATAAGGAATAAATTCGCTTTAGACCCTGCTGGTTTCCGAGAGACTTTTATTCATAAAAGGACCAAACTTAAGTAAATCAATTCGGCTGTTTGAAGAATATTTCCGTGCGATATAAGACAGGCCATGTTTTAGGTACAAAGGAACCATTGATTTGACGTTTTTTATGTCCCTTTGGGTACAGACATCATTCATTTTTGGAAACAAAGAGAATGTAGCCAGAGTGAGTCGTGACGTCAAATGTTTTTGGTTTATTGCACGTGTTAATGGCCGAAGTAATGATTATTGTCGTGACGCAACTAAAGTGGAAAAACCATGAAAATACATTCCATAGTTAAATTTTATAGATGGACGAATATAAGTTGTGGGAGTTACGAGTATATGAAAATTATGTTATCTAGCCAAAGAGAAAATATAAATTTTCCAAAACTTTTTCCAAATTATACATAGGTACAGAAAATTAATTACTTATTACATATACTCTTATTTTAAACGTCATATATGGACGTCATGTTACAAGGAAAAGTTTTTCAGGAAAATAAATCAATTACAGAATGTTAGTATACTCACTCTACGTAATAATGTGCTTCAATAAATAAATGCTGATTACTATGAATATTTTTTGATATAATGTTCAAAATTAGACTGAAACAACTCGTGACTACCGGTAAGATTATTGAGATATTTTTTTATGATTTGCAAAAATCTTTGTTTTGTACATCATATTTACTCATTAAGTAGAATTCTAACTTGTGATGCAACACAATAGTACTTATTCACACAGAAACAAAAATCAATTACATATTATTAAAAGTAAAGAGGTCAAGCTTAATATAATAGAGTTTTGGTTTAATTAATTTCAGCAGATTCATTAACCCAATCACTCCCGAAATGAGCTTCCTGATTATCATTATGAGATGCGGTATAAAACAATTCAACCGATTTAGTACTCAAACTAGGTGCGAGATTATAAATAATTGCCAAGGACAATGTAATACGCCACACAATGAAATATCTTTAAGTTAAGCTTAAGATACCTATTGCCCTCATACGTATAAAAATTAAAAATTAGCCTCCATGAAAATATAAGTTTTACCAAATTATTAAATGTCCTTAATAACCAATTAAACATTTTTAAATAAATATCATGTATTTTTTTGAACTTTGGTCTGGACAAACACGACAATTTCTATTCAACACAATAAAATTTTATTCAATGAGAAATTACTTTCACTGCTCTACATTTATACCTACAAAGCTTTTGTTATGAAAATCGATAAGAATAGCCACGACCTCTATTAATTGTAGAAATTCATTCATTTCATTAGAATGGATGAAACATCAGAAAACACCGATAATAAAACACATTATAATATCGGACATTCTTAAAAGCAATCAATTTTAATGGTAATATGGCGGTCAAGGTCGCTGAACATAGAAATATCATTGAGAGCATGTGACGATGCCAAATATCGCGTCATAACACTTCCTTGTTGCTATTGTCAGACGCATTGATCGAGAGACATTTTCATTTAGTCAATGATATTATTTTGACCTGTATAAGGAATTGCCGGCCCAATAGCGATCGGCACAAACAATTACTACTCGTTGAGCGGTCGCTGGTTTCAATTGTGTAGCTATTCCGTACGTCATCGGCGACTAAATGGAGACGCGATGTTCCCTCTTCGCGTTGTTCAATAGCTAAATTCGCTTTCAAGATTTATACGATGCTAATTAGATGCCTCACACCATTCATTAGAACTTTGTTACGACGCTGCCTTGTGTAAACACAAATTGTACGCAAGTGAACTTGCGAACCGCAGATTTAAAAAACAAAACTTGGCTGAAATCCCGCGACTTTTGTGTGAGAAAACAAAACGCTTTTATGCATTTCTTGTATTGAATTATCTTCACTGTAGCAGCCGCTAAAATACCTTTTACTCGTATTTACATCGTCATACGTACAATCTAATTACTGCATTAACATTATCACGATCTAATCTTATTATCAGCTGTAGTTACGCGAAAACTAAGTTGTTTTACTGACTGCTATTACCATATTATAACTCATGCGCAGCGGAGCTATGGAATATAATTTAATGCTGTTCAAATTTTTACAAATGATGTTTTAACTGTAGTATTGACAGGTGACATGATATTATTATATTTGACATTGATGCGTTCAGCTTCACGGCCAATTACACACATTTGAATGTTAAAACAAATAAAATTACCACGAAACGTGTAACTAATAGCACGACATTTGCCTAAAAATACATCAAGAAACTAAGATGTTGGAAAGAGTTGATGACAGGAAGCGATAAAAATAATATATTTTCAGATTATGATAAGACGTAGATCATGCTCTTGTCTTCAATAATTTACTTTTAAAAATTAGGTAATAAGATTAATTAGCTACTGGAGCGATAAGTCCGGCAAGTGTGCAGATGTCATAAAACATATTCGCATAATATACAGCTGCTTAAGATAGTTTATTTATGAGCATTAAATATTATGTTAATATCGGAATGCTCATGAATATTCGTTCTATATTAATTTTACAGCGAAAATTTGTATATTCCTGAATATATTTTCGCAATGGACCAACAAACATGCAACAAGTTGTTCACAAAATCAATATCTTCAATGTGCCTCATTTGAGGCTGTATCCCTGTGTTTAGAAGAGCCTATCGTTTTTGCAACGTTAGCGTTACTCATGGAGTTAAAACATTGTACGTTTGTATTACTATTTATTTATCTACGGGTCATGAAAACCTTTACCGAAGATTTAGTAGATAAGTAGTTTTTTACTGTGATCATTTAGAATTGACGTTATTCATAAAAAACGTTGCGTGTTCCAAAGAACCTTGACACTTTAACGAAATTATATTTTACACATTAGTACTGGTAAGCAATGCTGCGCAAAGCGCTAATGCATGTTTTTTCCTACGTGATATTTGAATTAAACTGTTATCTATTATGTATCGTAACTTGTTATAATAATCGTGACAAGCGACTATGAAATAAACATCGCCTAAACCTTAAAGGGGGAAGGGTCTCGTGAGTGATCCGATAGCATACCAGAATAGCGTGTGATTTCCACCTCGTCAGATAACAAAAACTGATTCAAGAGCGGATCAAATCTGTCACTGATGAGCCGTATATTCAAAATATACAAACATAAAACAATGCCCCAGTGGCACACTGCACTGATCGAGACACTGTCCGCGAGGGCCGAGGGGCCGGGCTGAGGCGGGCGCGAGCTGGTGCTCAGCAGTGCATCTCACACGTCGGCCACATACGCGGCGAGGCGAGCGCGAGGCGGCGGCGGCGGAGCGGCCCCGAGCGTCGCGACGGCCGGCAGACCGCGACTGGAGCGTCACTGCGCGTCGCAGCCTAGGGCGCCGAGAGAGCAGGACGACCATACTGCTGCGAGCGCGCTCTACCTACGATTCTAGCCCTTGAACCTTCTATCTTAATTCCTATTTACCTTGTTCACGCGGAGTCTCTTATGTTTTTGTGCGACCGCAAAAGGGTTTTCACCCCGCGAGGCGATCCCGTGAACGTTACGTAGACGCTACAGATAGAGATGCTGCGTGGCCTTTCCTATGCTACGGGTCGTTTGGATGTTATGTCACTATTGAACGTGCTTGTGCCTTGTTGTTTGGCCGTGAACGTATTTTAGCCGTGCACTCATTTGGACCATTATGAGTTATAGCTCCTGAGGGACAAATATGACGCACTGCACTGACTATTTACTCCACTTAAACAGTTCAAATGGCGTTAAATTCCTATTTTAGTTACATATACAAGTTTGGTTTCTCTAAATTATCCCTCTTTGCAATGTCTAAATATGTACTAAATAATATCAGACTAGATTAAAACGACCACAAACAGATAACTATGTTTTTAAAGCTCCTCTAAATGTTTTACACAGTAGGTACGTTCAGAGGTTGAAGTTTTATTTATATCTATCGTTTAGAATACAATAATTAAGAAAAAATAACACTGATAATACAATAAATATTGTTATTCCATCTCAAAATTTATCGGAGAGTAAGTACTTAGTTTTCCTTCTTGTTAGCGCCATCAAAAGGTGTATGAATTAAACCTGTCACTACAGGGTATCGTTTTAATAAAGCGCGCAGACGTAATAATGAAAATTTTATTGTATTAATATTGGCAAGACGAAAGCCGTTTTCATATTTTGTAGAATTTTCATAATTTCATTATTGCGCTGGGAAAACCTTTTGCTTTGGAAGAAACGTGCTTAGATTTATTTTCATTGCAAACCTGTTTATCAGCGTAAACACGGGAATATCATTTGCCTCGAAATTGGGCTAAGTGCGTGAGCGTAAACTCCGATTGAATTTCTTGGACCGTACAATTATGTATGATTAAGTATCTCGAATATCAAAGCGGACAGTAATCGATATTAGTCCCATCTTTGAACTAAACGCCCCTGATTAAGTGTAAAGCATTTGATATAAAGTTTCTTCTTTCTTCAATGACCAACCACCTCCTCTCTGTTTCCATCAAATATGTATGAAGGCAGGCGCAATATACGCCAAACGTCAATATCTTTTTATTTCGGATGCTCTAGCCAAAACAATAAACAACCGAGAAGGGAGCGAATCGAACTAATCGACTTTGCGAGACACTTCAAAGACGAAGAGCAAACTTCAATGCATAAAACGCGTTGCTAAGATTGCTTTTAGAGATTGTACTGCAGAAAACGCCATGGGCTCTTACACAGCTACCAGTAAACTGGCTTGAATACTGGATGAGATTGATCCTGTAATCTTGCGACTATGAAAATGTTTGTATTTACTGGGAAACGTAAACAGACTCGAATTCTCTTCATCATGCCGACGTCTGTGTCTACATTCGAGATTAACTGTTTTGGTAGGACTGATTTATTTTCATTGATTTGTAACTAAAATAATTTGACTTTAGTAAGATTTAATGAACATATTTCAGGTTAAGGTTGGTTAAAACTAGTACAGCTAAAAGCTTACAGTTTTCAGCGAGACATATATGTAGTCGGAGTTTTAAAATGGGCACAGATGTGAACGTACGAATTACGTGCACTAATTCGCACTCGGCTCGTGTAACGCAATGATGGCCCCGCATCGTGCGCGCAACATCTAAACAGCTCAATCATCCTTTGTGATGGCCAATTGCGAGATTATAATCGAGACTTTCAATTTCATCAATTGACATACCCACTGAATGCAGGAAATGTGATACTGTAATGTTACTATTGTACTGAAAATTAATATAGTGGACATGACAATTTTATCGTTTGTCGCATTCAATCATTTGAGCAACAACTCAAAATCTTTTAAAAGAAGCAAATCCATTCACTAAGTCGGTGTACAATCAGGGATCGAGAATCGAGATAGTCTGTTAAATTATTCTGAGATGGTACTCGAGTGCGAAAGCAGTACAAACATTATCGATTGTAGCAAAGAGCCATCCAGCCGGATTTCCTCTAAAGTATATTTACTCACATGCCTTGTAGTAGTAATTTTCCAAGCAGTCTCGGCAACTAATTGACCTCCCCGTGACATCCTGTGGGTGTCGTATGAGAAGGCTAATTGTGCTAGCAGGATTGGCTCTTACTTCCAACTGTGGATCTATACGATCCCGTATTTATTTAGTAGCGAAAATGTTTGCTGTAATGTAGCGAGAGTTATTTAAGTTTAGTTTAGTTATTTGAGTTATTAAAGAGCATTGCAAATTAAAAGCATTTGTTCATAAAAAAAAAAATATAAAAGCAGTCTCTTAATACGGCTAGTTAGCTAACCTTCACGTTGATTTAAATTTATCCTGCGTCCTTTCAGTTAAATGATACCCATTTTTGGTAAAGCGTGGAATAGCGTAATAGGCAATCCATCTATCGAACGCAACATTGTGTTTAGGGAAACTCACTATTATAATAGTCCAATCATACGATATATTACTATATAAGGAAGAACCTCACTCATTGTGGATATTTGCAGATTAATAAATAAATATTATCGTTGTTGGCAGGATAATAACAAAATTTTGTCGATACTCGATTGTAATGTTCACTAATGCTAAAATATCCACTACAGAGTTTTATGACTTGGTACTGTTTTATCGCTTTACTGCCGCTTCGAGCGCAAACGTAAGAAAACTTGCCCATAAACGAGATATGAGCAATATTCTTAAAGCATATATGAAATGACATTATTTTATTCAGGTCAGAACCAAATAAAAATATAAAGAACAGAAAATGAAAGTTAATAGAATATTTATAGGCGTGAGAAACTCAGACAGATAGCACACAAGAGAAAAATTCAGTCGAATGATTCTAGTGATTGACAAATTCGAATTGTCGCTATAAAAAGTTTTCGTTGGTCTGGCAAACAATTCGAACTCGCAATTGCGCATCACTAGTCGCAGTATTGTCAATTTGCCCGCCAAATCGATCACTATTTATAACTACCTAAGATCGAACACGGCCGTACATCGCTCTTTTTACGAGATGAATGATATGTAGGCAAAGGTAATTCTGTATTATTAGTCTGTAGATACGCTACGATGATTCATGGAATAATAAATCAAAGAGTAGATTCAGATTGATGTGAATGTTGTATCTGTACTGTAGACCCGTGTTTGCTCGTAATAAGGCTGAAAGCAGCCACATGTACTCGGATTCACGGAGGGTTGTACTATAAGTATAATTACGTAATGAAAAATCCTCGCGGATTTTTTATAACAGCTTATATTTAAATGGATGCAATACTGTTTTTTATTTTTATTATTTTAGCTCCGAAGTTATGCGAATGTAAACGCCACTTCTATCAAAGATTGCTCTCTTTCAGCTTATCATGTTTCATTATTTTGTACGCGGGCGTTAAAAGCTATTCAAAAAGTATAAATAACACTGGTAGGATTCATTACCTCTGACATTACGGAATCTGTTTACATCTGTTCACGTTTTTCGCTCCTGTGATTAATGAATATCCAAATAATATCATCAAAGCACATTATGGCGGCGATATGAAAACAGTCCGTTTTAATACGATCCAATCCCTTTTAATACTTTTAAATAACAAGCCTGGCTGAAAATACTTCGTTGTTTTTGTCTACCTGGAAATGTGGACGTCCGATTTATATCTGCTGTGTTTTAAACTTTTGTTTGTGAATTTCACGATTACGATCGTATTTTGTTTCGTATGGGAAACTGTTGAAGTTTGAATTGGTAAAGGCTTTTGATGACCCAGTTTTTTTGTAGCTACGTTTTTGTAAATGGATATTTATAAATCCATTAACAATAAAAAATAGGTTTCTATCTTTCAACTCCACAAATAAAAACATATTATAATACCATGTTTAGTATATAAACCTACCTATTGTATCTACGTTTATGAAAGTTTCCTTAAGAACAAACAAAAAGCTTAGTCATAACATAACTCAAAGAAAACAAAATATTCTTACTTGAAGTAGGTAAGTAATATTCTATGTTTCTGTAGTAACTAAATCACTTGCTTATAGGTACACGTGTATCACTTAGGTATATTTTATTGACGTCTCGAGTAAATTACAATAAACTTATATTTTCCAAAATGTACTTCATATCAAATATAAAATCTACACTATTAAAAAAACAAAACTATGAACAAATCTAATTTTTCATTATGCTTTATGTACAATTATAATGTATTGTTATAACATATTCAAGCGTCACTGTACTGTAGGTAGGTACCTATTGTAAGGTATACCCCAATTAGTAGAAGACATTTTCCTAATACACCAATTTCATCATTGCAATGTAACTCCCTCGAACAGAGACTTAACCCCAGAGCACACGTTAATAAACCATTAGTTTCACATGATATTTACGGCAGCTAACGTCTGTCTAGACTGAGCTTTATCTTGCGGGCCAGTGCTAGCTTTTAGAGTTATGAAAGCATAGCTCAGTTCATAAGTATTCGGAATGCTCGTGTCAATAATAAATGTTCTAATTCAGATTAGATAGAATGTGGACTTTATTTGGGATGATGGTATACTTGCTTTACGTAGGGTTGTTTTGATGCCATGATGCATGCGTTAGGTACTTATATTATGTAAATCGAAGACTTAACCTAATATAATGACTTTCATTTTATACTGAACTGGAAATAACCTGCATTTTAATTATACAAGTAATATCAGTGTGTATGGAACTCAAAGATTTTCTATATCGCTTTCCAAAAGTCTGTGTCTCCTTTTTTCGAATAGAATCCTTCTTAAATCAAACAATCACAGCATATTCGCGTAATCTACCATAACATTTGCAACGTAAACAATAGATATGCAAAATAGACAAATAAATTGAAAAATACGATGCAATATAGACCCGAGTGACAGCACATTTCTTACGACTGCACATCGGAATAGCAATAAGGCTGCAATGCATTGTACCGACTGCGATTGCGATAGTCCACTGAATAGCCTACGAGTATTGCAAACGAGTAATTGTAGTTCCAGTAAAAAAGAAAATACTTTGAATTTGGAACAGGTGCGGTATTGTTGCCAGTACGTCATCGCGTCAGACTTCACAGAGGTTTTATTGAAAAAATGTTGATTGATCTGTGTTACATGTGTTTGGATTAAAAAGATTGGTTCTTAGAAAAATTTTGGAAAATTCTTCTTCTACGTTTAAGCAGGAAAAAATATGTTTCTTAGAAAAAGAACATTTTAAACGAAATTCGTCAGAATGCTACATCAGCAAAGTCCCTCTGACGTTAGCAAGAACTTGATAGGTAAGCTATAAAGGTAGTTACGAGTAATTAAGCGTACCTTCAAAATTTGATAGTGCTGAGTTTGTAAATATTGAACTTTCTAGAGGAAAGATAACTACAAGAATAATTTAACTAAAAGTTTTAAGTTATCTTTAATTTCGTAGGATTTTTGAAGGCAACCTTTAGTTAGTCGAGATTATTTGTAGAACAGCGATTCAATTTACAAAATAATTTACAGTGTTTGCTTTAGAAGTTAGTCTATCTTAATAAAATGAACTTTTTCAATTTTAAGCCTAGCGAAATCAGTTTCTCAGTTTGTTACGACTTTGAATTTTCAATTTTTGAATTTTTTAAATGAACGTGTTTTTCTTTGTAATTTTTATCACTTATCTTTCCTTAGGCAGTCTTAATTCGATACATTAAATACATAAGCTTTATACATTTTTTGCGTACGTCACCACTTTGCGTTCCCAAACAAAATAGGGAACTATTTATCACGGTGAGAACCAAATGACAGCTGCGAAACTCGTGAATAATTTGTTCATAGATCTACGGAGTGGATAAGATAAATGACTGTCGCCGTATCCCAGTAACTATTACTGGTATAAACCGGTTTCTGCACGCAATATTGTTCACGTGGTGGTCGTAATCTATGCCACGTAAAGGTACCGTGAAGGAATTTGTATTACTTAAGCGTTTGAAAATTCTTTATATCTTCGCCATGTTTATGATTATGTCCATGTTGATTTGTATCCGTGCAACAACCTCCTGAAATATTGCACAGATGCAAATCAACAGCTGGTATACATAGATGACGGGTCTTTAAATAATAGTTAATAACTTTCCAACTAACTCTTTCACACAAGCATATTTTAGAATACCTAGGACCTAAACTGCTTCGTACAATGAGCTGCTGTTGTTATTTTCCATTTTTCTTTCAATAGCTTTATCAGACATTAACAAAAATCATTAATTTACATATTGTATCATATTATATCATAGCCATCTTCTATATTTATACAACCCTAACCATTCTAGTACTAATGATTACTCAAGCAAATCTCAAAACAACCAACATTATTTGAGTCTATTATCATTGAGACCTAATCTAGATCATGTGCTCAACTAACCATCAACTTATCAAATCACAACGGCAATCATAATGTTGATAACATGTCAGACTACAAAGCTTTCCTCCGTCAAACGAATGAAATGGAACTCAATATTCTATGATTCTGTCTATTTTCATATTCTGCGACATTAGCAGATTACAGATAGAAATCGTGCAACCAAAGTCGTTTATTACAAGCTTATAGAACGGCAAATTGTATCGAGACAGCCACAACGAGATGTTGTAAATAACAGAATCTGAACACCTGGCAAATTTGGGATAGATCGGATCATCATAAATTGATTTTTCAGGGTTAGGAAGGCCTACGTGAGCGGTGTTTCAAAGCAATCGAAATATAGTGAAGGAAATACATAGTGACATAAAAGTGCTGAATGGTATTTGTACGCGTATACAAGTACTGAAATAAAGTATATTTATTAGGACGATAAAAATATAATAATAGCTAAGAAATACTTAAGTTATATTTTCAGCTTTACAAAATTTCTAATTTTCAGAAGTGGAATTTTCTTGTGTGCTCTCTAGGAACATTATTCGCCACACTAAATTTCAGCCAACTCATTACGTTGCAAGCAGTAATTTGCAGAAAACTAAGGAATACCGCACATGTGGAAGTCACATATGTTTTCCTTTTCCAACATACATATTTACTCGCTTGTACTAACATTGCAATACACACTCTAAGTTTACATTGAAAACCAATGGATCGGGGTCACACACCAACATTTTAATATCGCTGAAAATGCTAGCTTTTTTCAGTAAAAAAAACTATTTATATGCGATATGAAACACAACCAAACACAAAAGTTTGTACATAGAGCGTTTCCATTTCAAATAAAATGGTTTTCAATAAAGAAACTAGACGATATTGACTATTGGTGGTCACGTTTAGAGATTTTCATTGATTTATTTACTGGGCTTACTTTTAAAGCAAAATATATCTGCACTCCGTTGAAAATGTAGACAACCTAATGATGATGTAATGATTAGAATTATACTTGTTATTTAACGTGGTAATGTTCATTAACCGCAAATGATAATAATATTTTTAAGCTAGATTTAATCGTGACTGGATTTCAACTTTTAAATCTGAAGGCCAGCGAGAATTTATCAGTATGTTACAGTATATTCTTGTATAGGTACAACATAGATCCGCTTGCAAGCGTAGAGATTACGTATGTGAGCCTCAAACCGACCATTGTAGTCTCCCTCGGGGAAGCCAGTCCTCAGAAGTGGACATATGTGGCCAGATACGAATTTAATCACAGACAGATTGAAGCTACCTGATCACGTACATTGCCATTTACAAAGGTACCTAGTACATAATAATAATGACATTCTTCAATTTTATCATCGGAAATATCCGGTCGTAAAACTGTAATTCCGTATTCGGAGCACCATATTTTATGTGTTTCCTTATACATAAAGTGTTTGGCACAAGACGTCTTCGAACTGTTTACTTCCTCAATCACGGTCACTCGCAGCTGCAGTGCAAAGCTCTCGGCTTCACTTACTTAAACAAACACTCCAACATCGCACATTCAATATCTAAAAATATTTTCCCAATATCTAAAATAACTTTGTCCTTAGGTATTTCGCTGGAGAATTTGTTAAAGCGCGTTTGCCAACAAATTAATATTTTCTCACTATTTGATATAAACAATGTGTTTACATTGGCAGAAGGGTTTATGTAACACCTGTGTCGCCGCGTAAATATTAAACTACTTGTAAGTCTGATTTTGATTTATGGTGGTTCTAATGGTAAACTGTCTTGTACGTGTAACGAAATATACCTACTTTAGTCATGTTATCTGTAAGTTTTGTTACGAAAGAATAAATCTGTTGCCTGATATAATATTGTTTCACATTCTGTTTCAAGAGAAATGTAGAGCTTTTCATATATCTACTATTTTTCCTGGTAAAATAATTTCCACAATTTGTGTTTCGTAAAATTGCAACGAAAGAGAATATACAATTGTTAAATTATGGTCTGCGGCTGTGTGAAACGCTGTCCAGTTCTCACAATCTAATTGTCCTTTTCACGTAGAAAGGCAATAAAGCCATTCATTTTATTTCGTAATTAACCATTTCGTTTTGAAATTTGTTTCAGTTCATTTATTTTGTTTTAAGCTTCATTACAATTTGTTAATAAATAAGAAAGTTTGCACCGAAATATGAACCCCGTTTCCCTAAAAATGCGTTACCCTTATTACCCCTTTAGATTGCGAAATAAGATGGCCGAATCGTGACTGTTTTACAAAACATGATAAAATACCATGACATAAACACATCATTCATTCTTAATTGTTATTGCAAAATAGCATGACATTTACTATTTATAAAGGCTGACAAAAAGGTTGCAATTCAATGACGTACGTAGTGTTAGCGGAACAGATAGATACAAAAACGCAGCGTAAATTAGACACATCTTTATGTTATTTTACACGGTTGCTATATACGTACACAGCCTATTTTACTTTAGACTTTTTAGGGAATATTAAGGTTGAATTAATTAAATTACTAAAAGACCTGTATATAGTTTAGATAGTTTAGTTTCATCGTACCTACTTACATTTATTATTCTACTCGTAATTATCCTAATTACCTCTCTGTACATTCGGTTTCAAGCTGTCACCGCGAATCTGTAACGAGACACGAAACAAAACCACACGCCAAATTATTAAACAAAGTATACATTACACATTACCTACATAGAAAACAGAGGTAAATAGTACGGAGATTAGTGGTACAATAATTTGACTGTTAATGTACCAGTGACATTTGGCTCAATGGCTGCCAAATTCTATTAAATCTGTATAATGTGGGTGTACGTAGGAAACAGTCGAATTAAAAAAAATGTGTAAGAAAATAAATATTTTTTCTCGACTGTGAGTATTTTATGTAATAAAATGATTGTTGCTACTGTTGTTACATAATATTATTACTTAAAAGCCACTTTCTTAAAATTTTGGCCCACATATACCTGCTTCACAATAAAATTTTATTTTGAAGCAATTGCTGAACATTGCACCATAGTATTTGAGGGCATTCACATTAAACTAACAGAATATTAAAGTTTGAGGAAAAATACCCGCTTCTGTAGTAACTTGGACTAGCAGTTGATCATCAATCACTGAAGTAGCGTGTGTACTCCAGACTGTCAGACTAACGCACCTGCTTTCGTCTGATAAGCAGCAAGTCGACTCAACAAGTGTCGCGAAACTCCCGAGAGTAATGTTTCTTACATTTAACTTTACCATGAGAGCTATGCAAATAGAAAGCTATGAAGACAGGGTAAGTAAAATGTAGAATACATTAAGGTTATATTTTTGTAACAAAATAGAAATGCTAACTGATATAATAAGCAAGATATGCCAGAAGTTAAAATGAACAAACAAATATATAACAATAGAAGTGCCTAGGCTCAAAACGTTTGTTTGAGCTTTGAAACTTATTTCAAGACAAAGCCATTTGCTTGACGTGTACAACATGTATTTACATATTTACGTGTTTACTTATTAAAGTGCCTAGTACACACACAGTAGGAAGGCTAGTTAAATTTTGTAGACAATGCCCAAACATCAACCATGTATACTTTAAACAATTCAGAATATGTAGTTGAACTCAAAAGAGTAACTTAAGTCACTCCTTAGTGACAGATTCTTATAGAAAATCTGAACTAAGGAACGGCTTAAGTAACCATTAAATGTCCTCTGAGTGTGTCCATAAGAGTTTCAAATCCTGAATAACCTAGTGAAGACTTAACTCGCGTCCCGATTTATAATAGTATTCTTTACTTTTATTCTCAGAGATTTTAAAGATTGTTTAGTCCATTCCTAAAAAGAACTGCCGCAAACGATGTCATCAACGCCATTAGTATCTCGGTCCTAAAATCGCAAAGCCTTAAAGACACTGCAATATAATAAAGACTGTACAGCTTTTGTTTGAATCCTTTCGGATTTCGGTTTGAAAGCAAACCTTTTTGGCAAAGCGTTAATTGCATTCCAGAAAGACAATCAAGAAAAACAATTACACAGGATCTATTATGGAAAGTCAAAACTTGGGCGCAATAAAAATATACAGAAGGATTTGGACCCTGTGCCTGATATCGGTGGCCATCTATTTTTTAAAATTTTATATGTATTTTTTTTTAATTTAATATTTAAAATGTAAATATGTTGAGAAATAAATAAATGAACTACACATACAGAAGGATTTGACCTGCATTCGGAGGGATCATCAAAATGATTAACGCGAAACTTACGAAGGCCAAATGCGGTCAAGAACGGACAGTAGGCTTAACAAATGGTTCCCTAACGTTACGATATGGCGAGATTACGAGGTCCCGTATATCACTATTTACTATTTATTTGTCCTTCATACCACGGGTTTCTCGTAGACATTATTTCTCTTATTGTATCTAGTGTAGATTCTTTTGTTTCGCTCTTTATTGGACAGTTCTTATGTTGTATTGCGTAATATAACGTGGCTGTTTTACATTATTGCTGTTTAGTAAAAAGCTGTTTCTAGAAAATAGAACACATATTTTTATTGTAATGTTTATAGGACAATAAACTAAATGAATGATTGTTACCAAGTGGATAAAACACAAAATCAAAATTAACAATTGAGCAATCAATGTTCGATTTTATAATTTGAATAATTATCTATGTGTTCATTTGTTTGCATATTACGAAATAGCAATACAAAAGTTAGTCAGTTTCCGGGTTACATATTTTGAGAACTGTAAAAAAGATATACATTTTGATCATAAGTTTATCTGTTTTTCCATTAGCAGTTTCTAGAGTTCCGTCAGATATCAAGTTAAAAAGTTATATTAAATACTTTAATATCTCGCCTCCACACTCCCCGTATGCGAAGATGAATTTCCACTTTCAAAGTAAGTATATTTTCTAATCTAACTTTTAATTTCGTTAGAGCATCAATCTTCTACCTATACCTACTAAACTTACTTTTAAAATAAGATGGCAAGTAGAAGAGGGTGGAATACGGAACCCTTAGTATTTTTATTATTTCGTATTCTCTTAAACTCTTTTCGTTTCATGAGTTTGCAAACGGACTATCCAAATCCGCCTAAGCAACGTCTATCAAAAGGCTCTTAAAATGAAAGACGACTCGCTCTTCCGAATAAAAAGATATAAAACAAATTAATAAAAAGTGATTCTCCTAACAAGATTGTTAACTCGGTATGTTTACGACTACAGTATCTTCAATTAAGACACTGATAATACACTAACAAAACAAATCGAATGGGCCGTTGCCTATTAGAGTGGCTCTCTGTATTTCGCGTGAGATAACTCAGCAAATGCCGGTCAATTACCCCTGATCCTTTTAGGTGTTAATCGATATCTCAAGAGCCTTTATCGACTAAGTGTGTTCTCATTACTCAGCGAAGCATTCCAGCCTTTAGAACAACGGAGTAGTAGGTACAACTTGTGAAACAACAACTTTAAACTATAAAAGAAAAGTCGTAAAATTATAACGACGGCGGTTTACCGAAATATAAGTAAGTTTTGTCAAGTAAGAAGCTTAAACTAAGTAATTTCTTGTATAATTTTGCTATAAAAGTTACGCTGAGTTATCAAGATACAAATGATCGTATGCCTAAGTTTAATCGCTGCAAAAAGTTACGATCTCTTGTTACGTTTGCATAATTTAATAAATATTCCTAAACAGGTGTAACGATTAGCCATGCTAAGTACTTACAAATTATTTTCCAACTTTGTTACAATAAAAGTTACACATTTACTAACTGCTTGCACAAGATTTCTACTAACCCGCATCAGCTTTAAATTTTTCAACTAAGTGCAGGAGTTTACCCTTTTTATGGAACCTCCAACTGTACGATGTGAGTGCAGGCTTACAAACAATCAAAACTCTAGTCTCTCTACAAAACTCCTAGCCTAGTTCTTAAGTTCTTTACTCAAACGGTCTCTGTGTTAGGGCATTATGCATGTTTGAATGTATAAGCGTTTCAGCATATGTTTTTCCTGACTTATTTTTTTGCATTATAATTGCATGATAATTATTTTATTTTACATAAACTGTCCTATAACACGACGTCATAGACGGAACACTGAAAGACCTTTCAATCAGGATTGACCTTATCTGCTCGTAATTGGGCAGCAGTGGTCACCACATACTCACTTAGTTCCAGAAACGAGAGGCGACACGGTCACATTACCGAATGATGTAAGTGGGTCGGCGCCCAAATGTTGTCCAACGTTTTTCTCAAAGGTTCAAATGTAATCGCGAAACAACAGTCTCGCAAAAACAAAGACTACAAATAAATGGGTTAACCGAAAAAATCGGATCACGCACCATTTGTTTACATGAAAAGTTAAGTACGTGACGGAGAAACGGCAGATATACAAAGAATAAACTTATAAAATGTATTGTTTGGTGGCTTCGGCCGAACGTGCCTTACTTTCATTTCCGATCTTAATTAGTTTTGTATCCTATGGGAACGCTCTGGGAATAAACATGGCCGTATTGGCTATGTTAGCACGTAATGAGTTTTTCGGCGATAAGCTGCAGTTGTTTGTTCCAAATAAACTAAAATACGTTGAGTGGTTTTAAATCCGCTTATGCACTAAAAATATGAGTGGGCGGGCGGAAGCTGAAAACACAGGTTGATAGATAAACATGGAGTCTGGGCTTTTAATGCAAACTTACATGTACATATTCTTTTATGTTTTACTTACTTTTGCTGTTTGCAGTTTTGTTAACCAAAAAAAACTTCTGTGGGATTACCTATTCTATTCTATTTCAGTTGAAAATGCAACAAATATCAAACAAAGCTATCTTTTGGAATATAATCCTCCAGCTCGATATGAATAAATATAATGCCAGTAAATAAATAAACAATGAGGTAGTAACGTGTTGAATATTTAAAAGTATATTTAATGCACACACACGGCTGGGGTACAATTCTACATACGTAGGTATGTGGTAGACCATGCTAGCTTGCAACTCTGTAGCATGGTAAAGTAAATGTTTGCGTAAAACATAAACTTTGAATTCATTTTATGGGTTTGTAGTTTGTTGCAGTTTTATATCAAATTCCACATTTTTTACCCAAAAGTTCTCGAAGTATATTGATGTAAGTAATGGCTTGAGCTACCCGTTAGTATCAGCAGATTTAATTTCATGAAATTTTAATGTACAGAGAATTAAAACGGTTGGGATTTTTTTTATCTGAAAGTTGCTACTTAAACCCGATTTGTAATATAAAACCACTTTATGATGTATCATTAAAATAATCATTATTTATGTCTGCTAAGTTTTTGCAGTTAATGTAACAACTTTAAAGAGAATAAACGGAGGGAAAATTATCGCATTTACCTACAGATACTATTATCAATACCTCGCCGATAACGAAGTGTCCTATTTAAATACGCACTTGCAAGTCATAAATAAAACATTAAACTATAAATAATACTTCACAAACAACACTAGTTAAATTCAGATCGATACGAGTTCAATGACTTCATTCAGTGGCTCAGAGCTGAATTGTTGCGGCGTAGATCAATGGATCGATGAATGCTGCCAACCGCCCCATCTAAAAAAGTTCCTTGAAGTATAAAATTATCTGACATTTAACTCTAACCTGAATATACTGGAAATTCTGGCATTTAGGTCTACCCTTAGGGCTTGTCTGCCATCGATTTTGCTGAAAATTTATAGAGTAGGCGTATCAATGAAATGTATCAGCGATATTGGCGGTTTGACCGAAGGTTTTTCATATTTACAACAGAGTACGCTATAATTGCATAGCAGCCTGTTTCATACTAAAGCTAAATGGGACCATTTTAAATACATATTTCAATTTACTTTCACAGCTTTTCAGAATTTCCAAATAAATTCCTTTAAATACACCAAGTTCAGTATTTCGTACCGTATTTCCTTATACGTACAAAATAAATCTCATTCACGCCACAATAAATTGTACAAGGACATCATTTAATTCATTCAAAGCATATAAATAATAAAACGAGACTGTTGTAAATGAAAACGCAAATGTAGAGGTGTCACTTGATCAAATTAAATACCGCAAACATGGAGAACACATTTATAATGAAGATATACGGTGTATTTGAGATTATTAAATGTCACCCAAAATATTACTTACACGTGAGATTTATGATCTCTGTGAATTCTTACCTACAGTCGGTAAGTAAAAATAGCGATACAAAATACAACGTTCAATAAACACAATTAAAAATACAATTAGTGACCAAGTCTCTCTTTATATCTTTAGTCATTCAATTACATCGAAAAGGACATTGATTGGAATTTTACAACCTCAGGCAAAATAATTGAAGGCCAACCAATCAAAAAGAGAAATATTTTTGCAAAAATAAAAATGAACATTAATTCCGAAAAGATTCGTTCAAGTGTTAATATTTTATGCAAAGGCGAGCGAACTCATTGTAGATTGTCGATTATTTCACATATTTCATTGTAAGTATTCAAATATTTGAGAATTCTTACTGTTATGACTACAGTTTTATTTGTTAGACGCAACAGAGTAACAGCTTATAGACTACACAGTGTTAAAGTTTATAGATCAATAAAACACGATACACGTTTTACTGGTATACACAATCATCGGATTCCTGTAACCAAATTCGTGTTGTACTCGATTACAGAGAATAGTTTAAAGTATTAAAACTTTGGCTTTCCAGAATCTACTAGTATAAGACGACAGTTGTAAACATTTCCAGCTTAACTTGCCTCGTTTTGCCGAAACTTACTGGAGCCGTAAACAAAAACGTGAAAGTTTTATGAGGTACGCAAGCTGTGGAATAAAAAGTGTATCGTTCGACAGAGCAGGATTATCTGTAGGCAGTATCTTATGCGATATAATCAAAGGGAAGGGCGATGCGGGCTACAAACACGCGTAATTTAATAGCGGAATCACTCACATGCATTCACAGTGAAACCGCGTTTGATCCGATACCCTCAAAGAATTTCATCCATGTGACCGATGGATTATCTTCCCTTTTACTTTTTATTTACACGGTCCTACTGAGAGACTTTTTGACAGATACACTTGTTGTTATTAGTTTTTGCTTTGCCATTTTCACGGTCTTATTTGTACACTAAATCTAAAAAAGCTATTATATAGTCCAACAGGTTAGTTTACAAACGTAAACAACAATAACTTCGTGTCCATATAAAGCGTAAACACGACTAAATATCTATTGTCAACCCGTTCGTACAAAACCATAATCCATATGGCTTCATCGATTGTCCACCAGGTCATTACTATTAATCCGTTATAATTCTTAAACTATATACAGACCTCCCATCCCGTGTTTAGGCCGGCAGACATAGAATCGCCATTAAATGTAACCAAAACAGAATAGATTCTATTGTGGTCAGCATTATGATTGCGCTGACCGGATACCATTGTGACAAAAGGACGCAAGTGATAAATGTGAACATTACTTTAATAGTGGAAAATTAGCTATTAATGGAAGCCGCATAGGTAATGGTTGTAATAATGTATGTTTTGACCGCTTAACGTCAACCGAATGTATACGGTTGTATAATTTTATGAACCAATATTTTCTTATGCTTCAAATTCCTGGCCCGATTGTTTACAGTGGAGTGTTTTCGTCTTAAATTGGGTTAATGTGGTTATTCTTAATAACAACACGAGTTCGTAATAACGAGGAAATTCTTGTTAGCGATAAATCATAGTAGTTCTTCAATCCGACTTCAGAAACCGACCTAACCTTAGTAAATCTCCTTTCGCCGAAATCACATATCGAATGCGGTATTGGCACTTCAGACATCTATGATCGATCCGGCGCTTGTTGAGCACAGAACACGTTCCTCTCCAATTAATTAAGCCGTGTTTCAAGATGTCAATCGTTTTACGATTTATAGGTAACCAAATACCAATTTGTTGTATATTGCCAGTGTTTTGATATATTCAAATACAGATTACGAATAAAACCATGTATACACAAGCGAATAAATTTATCGCCGTCATCTGACTTGGTACACGTAACATCCGGCGATGTGTCTACCTAGGAAATATAAGAAAAATCTTCACGACATCGAACAATTCCCGGCATAGTCGTATGGTGTGTACACAGAGCATTACGATATTTTTGTCTGCAAGCGGATCCATAAATTCTCATCAATTTCTAATAGAACAAAATTCACGATGCTTTTAGTTTCGTCATGTAATTTTGTTTCTTATGAAATATCTAACACTAGCTTTTGCCCGCGACTTCGTTCGCATGATATAGTGACTTCCGGCATATTTTTGGTTTGACCAATAGATGGCGCTATATGTCCGGAATATTTTTTTTTTTTGAAATAAAAACTATCCTATGTCCTTTCTCAAGTTCCAAACTATGTCTGTACCAAATTTCACACAAATCGGTTCAGTAGTTTAGGCGTGAAGAAAAGACAGACAGACAGACAGACAGAGTTACTTTCACGACCAATAGATGGCGCTATATGTCCGGAATATTTTTTTTTTTTTTGAAATAAAAACTATCCTATGTCCTTTCTCAAGTTCCAAACTATGTCTGTACCAAATTTCACACAAATCGGTTCAGTAGTTAAGGCGTGAAGAAAAGACAGACAGACAGACAGACAGACAGACAGACAGAGTTACTTTCACATTTATAATATTAGTTAGGATTAGGATGTAGCACTAATAACTCATGTAGTCTGCCAGTATATGCTAATACGTAGGTTGAAAACCAGCGGTCAGCATTCCATTTCAATCACATGATCTACAAAAGCCTAATTCAATTTAATCTGTTGTCGAAACGTATGACATTTCATATGATTGGTTGTTATTATAGATATTTCCCTGGCTTCGGATCAACGGTTTTATTCATATTGCTCAGTCTGAATTTAGAAATGAAAATATACCTACATCATTTTTAGATTAAGCCCCGTATTACATGAAATGACAACGTGCCGTGGGGATATTTTTAAACATATAGTCAAGGGCTTATAAAACTATTTTGCTCATATTCTTAGTTTAGTGTTCCAAAGTTATTTACATTTGAGTACGTTATTGTGATAGCTGTAAAAGAAACCTTATTGAATAAAATACGATACATTTGAAATCACAAATGTTTTATTCATGTTAAGTGCATTTAAAATTCCTTCTTTTATTTAACAATTTGTTCACTGTTTTGTTTAAGATTTACTTACGTTTGTTATTCTGAGTGCCATACCATTATTCTAAGTCTTACCTGTAACAATAAATGCAATAATGATTTTAGGTAAAAATATGTAGGTACATGTACGTACATACGTAGTAGACAAGAGGTAAACCATAAACCACCAAGGGAGAAACACATAGGCTTCATAAACCTGACATGGACAAGGGTAATTTTGAAACTATTTCATACTTAAAAACTATTTCAACCTTTACGTCTCTGAGAAGAGAAAAAAGAAAACTTCTTGACAATGCCATTGAATAATGAAAAAATTACGTAATATAATAAAGAAACGCGCCGTATCTATTTCCCTAGCGCGGTTCAAGTCGTCACGACAGAACAATTTCGTCACAATCTTGCCCATTTTTGCGAATTAATGCGTTCAAATTATTCAAAGCTCACAGTCTAACTCGAGATTTTGCAAGTACCATATTTAAAATTTATCAAGCCTCAGCGAGAAACACTTAATTCTCATAAGGAACCACAATCCAAGCTTACAAAGTTTCTGCAATTATCAAGACATCTTATTAAACATTTAAGTCGGTTCCATTTGGCTGTATTAAAGTTGACAGAGTTGATACAGTAGGTTTCACGATACTGCACAAACTCGTTAGCTGTGTCAAGCTCCAAGGAGGTTTTATTAAGACTTTGTTTTGAATGTCACGAAAGTCGTCGACTATTTGAATCTTCATTCTTTTATGGTTTTTTGTTATAACTTCAGTGAAAGGATACTTAGGTGTTTACGCAGGTGTGCCTCTTTTTAATTAAAATCTTTAAAAAATCTCTCTGTAAATACCGCGACGTTGTCGAATTGGAAACACGAATATTATGTTCAAAACTTGAACTCGAAACGTTCAGTCAATAAATTGATGGAATACTCTAAAGTAAATGAACAATCCATCATTAAGTACTTTGTTTGCAAGAGCTCTTACAGTTAGGTACATTTCACAATAGACACAAACTGTTTGCGGATTTAACTTTGTAGATAAATCACGAGATAAATTGTTAGTCGAGAGAAAACGAAACTTACCTATCTATTTCGTTCAAAATCTACTTTTAATTAATGCCAAGTAGATAGGCAATCAATTGACACAAATTGATTTTATGTAGTCATATGGCCATACATCTTTCATTATCATTCATATTTCTTTTGGCATATATAATTTATATAACTAGTAGGTACAAAACAAAAAAAAAGTAAACTCGGACCTATACAGATATAAATGACCGATTTTTAAATGTCATACTTTGATGATTGATTACGTTATGAATTTGAACGGCTTAATAGAATACCTATATCGAATAAAAAGCAGTTTTGAAATTAATAACACATCTGTTTTAATTAATTTTTAAGCTTCACAATAAAATGTAAATTACGGGCGGCCCCCTTGGGTGTCCGTAATTTCCAGTCGCAGCCGATGTTGGGTAGATTAATGATAGAAGTAATTAAATGTCGACAACCACAAGCTAGGCAATTTAGTCTTAACTACTAAGTTACTCTCCGTGCAATATTAAACAATAGCGCTTTCATAAAGCGTCGGCACCTCTTTAATAACAAACTAAACTAATACAACGCTCGTCTCGATCTCACACATATCGATTGCTTGTATCGATACTATTTCTGTGAACACGGTAAACAATCTATTCGAGTGATTCTTTTGTAATTCGAAACGTAACGGAAAGAAAAATAAACGGCCAAAGACATTCGTAAGAACTGAATTATTTGTCAAAGTATCGAATTTGAAAGCTTTGTTGGTTTTGTGTCAATCTTCTTTCGTTGAAATCATATCAAGGTCCCATCCATAACTTTCGGAAATTTTGTTTCGAGTTCAATAAAGATTTCGACAGAGATTTATGTCAACTCTCCTTATTCATCAATGTCGATTAGAGTATTGTATTTTAAAAGAGGATGAGGAGAATGTGTTTAATTAAATTAAAACGTGTCCATAAAATCATTTGACAAACGAGTTAATGTCGACAATATTCTGTGACGACCGTCCGTTAATGTGGCCGGTATTTAGCTGTAAACCTTTACATTGCAGCCAGATGAAAAGCTTAACGCTTTGTCTGTCCGCAAAGCAGCGAAAATGAGGGAACTATATTTGCAGCAAAGCTCGGTTCGACTTAAAAGGAAATCATAAAAGCACTACCAACTATTAAAATATTAACATGTTATCCTAAAAGCACCGAATCTTTTTGTTAACAAAACCAAAATTGCCACTGTGAGCGTATCAACCAAAACAAGGCTCTCATAAAATTCAATTTACACTCCAGTAAAAAACAGGGGTAACAAAATAAATCGACGAACGAGCCTCACAAAAAACTCGCGACAACTGCACACAATAACTCGATCCAGAACAGAACGATATAGAGTCAATCGTGACCGATTCTGTCAATCTTCATGACTGTATGGCGCGTTAAAACATTGTTCATGAAATTGTTTTAACCCTTAACTCCGTCGCAGCGAAAATAAAACACAATTTGAGCCACGAGCCACGAGCCACGAAGCTAGGCAACAAGTGGCAGTAATTGCATTTACGTCGTTGTCCCAACATTTTCCCATAGGCAACATTTATTAGTGGATTACTGGCTTCGGATTTAAGTGAACGGGATAGTGGAACTGGTCGCTTCTGTTTTTTTTAAGGTTTGGGATTGGCGCTTGCGCTTATCGTTTATGGCTTTAATTATTTTTCGCTGGCTTTGACGTAGTTCTAGCTGGTTAGAGAAGTAACATAAAATTAACGATGCACTATGTTTCTCTTCAACACCAAATAATTCAATACAGTAGTGTAGTACACACAGTAACTACCTATGCATTACTCTATTACTCTACATTGACATACGTTGAACGACGAATTTCGTGACAGATCCGACACATCAAAGGGGCTTAACATGTAGAATGGCTAGATTAATCAATAAACGGCAACATGGAATGCTGGAATTAACTCAGTTACAAGTCACGTCAACCATGACGAGTCTCAAGTAATTAGTAGAGTAGTTTTGATTTGCGAGTTTGTTTGTGTTATTGCTATCATTGTGGCAGAATCAAGTAAATGCTGTTCGGAAACAAAAACCCCATCGAATTTTTATTATTTCGATTTCCCGATGTAGGTATGTAATTAAACATCGGAATTAAGCAAATACGTTATGAAAAGTAAAATTTTCCTCTTAAAAATCCTTATTTAGGATTCGCTAAGGATCAACCATATTAAACTTTTTACATGAGCCCAATGGATATAACTTTATCTTTAATATAAGGGCTTACGCTGATGGCATTTGCTTACACACTGTAGTCACGCAGACATGCAATATTCCCTACCACCACAAGTCATTGAGTAAGGATTATGTAGATCCGCACACACGGCCTTACTCAAAGGCCTCGTTCACTACAGACACATCCGACACAAATTGACTACATCAGTAACGGGTTCTGTCACTCAAACTACGCCTCTGTACCATCATAGTCACGTTTTAATAACATCAGAACCGCCCCATTCTCTCCCCTTCAAGACATTGTAACAGATTGAAAGTTGGATTGAAGTGCAATCGCATTACTGTAAGACAATACCGCTGTGATGTATTAAATATAAGGCACATTACAGGGGACATAAAACGAGAAAGAAAAGCTGAAGAAATGGAGACTAGATTTTCCTGTACATCGATATCGATATTGAATCGAAATTCTCGTGTACAACGCAATGCAATCAAGCTCGGGATTTGTGGCATTCTTATTCATACAACATTGGTGTGAATGCGGAATAACGTCAGTCGATGTTTGGTAGTGTGGTTAAGTGGATTAAGGCGATGACGCTCGGCTGCGATCCGAAATAACTCGGTCGAGATGTATAGGTGAGGATGACTAGAGTGAACGAACTGTTATGGCAATGTTTCCTCATGTTAACCCGGATTGGAATGAGTTGGCTTTAGTTCCTTGATCGGTTGTTGCTGATAACATGTTATTGAAAACTGGATTACATTTGTGTCTATATAGGTACAAAAAGTTGTTTCTATAAACTGAAATACAAATGAAACCAACAAAAGTAAAAGCAATTCACAAATAATAAGCAATGTTCAAGTATGATTTTGTAAGAATTTTTCCCTAAAAGTTGGTCTCAATTATATCGTTTTCCTTATTTACATAATTATATTATTCTGTATCTTTCCTAGAATCAACGCGACCTACAGTAAAGGTCTTGTCAACAAAACTCTTCAATTTTTTAGTCTTGTACATTCTTAGTGACATTGTAGGTTTACTTATCGGCATTCTCAGCATCTACAGCAGCGAAACTTGAGCCTACCTCACAATTCTTTTAAAAAAAATTTCGTAAATGTTTAGAATTTTCTTTATCAAGTCACAGTAAAGGTCACGGGGGTAAATTAAAAAAATATTACTTTTTTGTTAACTTTACTTTCTCGTTCGTGCCTCGGAAAGCAAGTTAAGCTTTGGCCCTGACTGTCATTTGCAAAATTTTAACGTCCTTACCAAGGGTTACCGTGATACCCAGTAACTGGGTCGTGAAGGTTACACGCGTAGTCACTGCAATTTTATTATTTTGCATCTGTTATGCCACATCAATCTAAAAGTCTATATTTCAGGAAAAAGCTAGGCGGATTATGAAATTTACTTTTACGAGAAAATTGAGCGGTTAGTGGATCATTCGCTGGGAGTCACAGCAACATGCTATTTATTCTAAATCGCATTATCTTTTAGTCATGGTTGGGCGCATCTCTATGGGTTTATCAACTGGGCCATGCTAAGCGTTGCATGCGACGCCGCCGATTTAAATGTTACTACTGCAATTTATGAATGTGACAAGCCATAAAGCGTTTAGATGCAGCTCGCAAAAATCAGTAAATAGAAATAGGATTCTTACTATAACGCAAGAATTTAAACCTTTAAAAAGTTCAAATTGCTTTAACAATATTTGCCTTTTACATTCATAACATACTTTTATTTTTACAACATTAACATGCACAGCGAAGAATATTTATGAAAATTTTGTATCTACTCCAGGCCCGCAATAGGTTGTCACATTCATACTCCCAGATCCGCAGCAATGTAACCCGTAGCTGCTACGCCATTTAAACTAATATAATAGTACAATTCCCTGTCGCTATTGCTTACAACCGCAACTATTACTTGCATCCTCCATGTTAGTTATACTTGGTATCCTATTATTCTGTAATGCAACCTAGGATTACAGCTGAAGTATGATTATTAGATCAGGTAAGTTTCACAGAAATTATTGTCAATCTTTGAGTCAAATGAAATGTCGAACAGCCGTAAGGATGTTGAAGCCACGACAAAATTCGATTGTGTGAAAGCGCTCTCAGGTATCTTGACGCTCTCTCAAACGTCCCGACTGTCAGTTATTAAAACTCTGACCCGTTCCCGGTGAGCTAAATTAAATATTTCATGACATCTCCAATTTTAATTATAAAATAACTTATCAAAATTCAATTGTTTAGCTAGATCAACATACAAATTGAATATTATCGTTCGAGAATGGTACAATACAACAAAGAAATAAGGTGCCTAAATTCGCAATAACGTTCGCGGATGAATTATGTCTTAATAATGTTACCCTACGTAAATTAGCTGCCTACGCACAATTACCCACGCGTTTGCTTGTAACGTGTAATGAAGAAAGTGAGGAATATTATGATGAGAATTAAGCCTGGAACACATTACTAACACTGTTCTCATAACACCAGAACTCAGCGTCCTTAGAATATTCGCTTAGCTCGACTTAGAGTACCTGCAAACTGAAGACAGAACAGTCGGCCGACAGTTGTGCCGATGGTTGTAAAAAAATATTTCTTTAAGAAAATCATAAATTCAATCAAAGTTTTTAGTCGCTCTGATAACAGACAAATAACTGATAGCTGTTATGTATGCACTACCATTAACTTCCTTACTGAGTTATGAGCCCAAAAAACTATCGGCCGACTAAAAGTTTGCAGTGTGCTCTGTACTCTTACTTCGAGATAAGATCGGGGCGTTCGCGCACTGTTGTACAAGTGTGTTCTTGGCTTTCAAAGCTCTCCTTCTCGATTTGGCACTTCTACGTTTTCACATTATTTTCTTTGTAAACTAGAAAAAATATTGCAAATGCTTTTAACGTAGTTTCTGGAAACACTCACAAAACATGATGTTTTGCTCTAAAACAAATTTCCAATTATATGCTTCTACATTAATTTTAAACACCAACACTAATGGGTTTTTGAACATTAGGTAAGTATGTAGGTACGTTGATTTTAATTAAAATTGGTTAATTATGCATTCAACCAAATTGGACATTATTTAGTTCTTATTATTAATTTTATTTCTGGGTTGATTTTACAAATGCTATGAAGTTTACATTAAATATTCCGCAACCGGTGAAAACGCTCTAATAGAGTAGATGTATAGGTTCATCGAATCATTTTTATCCCCGAAATATTATAAATATTTTACTCATACCCTAACTAATTCATACAACACTAAAAATGTGTAAAGTTTAAAAAAATAACGCTTGAAATCTCACACACACACAAATATACTCGTACATACAATTTCAGCGCACAACTTGTAGGTAATAAAATTACTCACCCACATGGCATATAATCTTTTTATATCACTTTCTACATATAATATATCTATGACAGGATCCTTTGAGCGTCGACAGATACCCGTCGCCTATAGGACGTACACAAATCCTTATCTTGACGTCCCATCTTAACTTGGAGGCTGTATTTCAGAGGAACATATTATGTTACCTATGTCGTGCGCATTTATAATTTATAGGATTTTAGCGTTAGTGTCATAGTTTTGATGTATGTTGGTAAAGTTTGGACGGTAGGAAGACGTACCTAGTGGAAATTAATTGTTTGTATAATTTGGAAAAGGAATCCGAAGATTTTTTCAGCTTTTAAATTGTTCCAAAATAATTTCCAATCCAACGCATTAAATGGTACCTTAATAAACAGAGATAAACAATTAACACTATCATTTTTGTTTACTCAAGAACTCTAATACTAGTCTTTTTTTGAGATTAATCAAAACATCTCTCAAATAAATCGTAAACTCTTTAGGTATTTAATATCGCTTAAATCACTAAAAGGCCAACCAATCAGCACAAACACATATAATCAACTCTTGCGACGCTTGTATAAATCACCAGCACTGACGGACTTTTAATGAGTCCTAAGAGACAGGACAATATTAGGTAAGTAAGTAAGTTAGTCGAGTCTAGGAGTTTCACGGGCCAACTTCGTGTTATCAAATTAATTAAAGGTAATGGAATAAACTTCATGTGGTTGAACAGAAATGTGTCGTATAAACTTCGTTTTGAAAGGATACACAGGTTAAAAGGGGCAATATACATACATATTTACGAATTTAATAACCAATAAAATAGAATAACAATAAACGTCTTTTTGTCCATAAATTAAAGAAATGTTTTCTAAAACAGCATTAACACCAAATAAAAAATAAATAATAAAACAGTCTGGTTTATATCTCCTTAGGACGGTAGACATGAGTATTCGAGATTAATTTTCCACAAAAAAGGTTCTAACCGATAGACGGAGAACGAAGGAATTTTCTAAGGGTTGTGTTTTTTTCCTCTATTTGTATGGTATACTTACAAGAACACGAATTGCCAGACACTCAATCGCGTCTGTAGTTGACTGTAAAAATACTACAAAATGATGTGTGCTGTCATTTTGGCATAAAAATATGCAATCGGCCCATCAAATCATCAAGTATAGTTTCAAAAGTTTCAATACAGTGTGTATGACCAAAATAACTTAAACGATTGCTTCATAATTGACGTTAACTGAAAAAACAAACGCTATTTAAATAAAGTGTCGGAATCATCGACATTCATTAATATCCCACTAATGGATAGCAACGTATATCAATAAAGAGTTACCGACGCGAATATTCATCGGCCATTACCTTTATATTGCTATCGACTTCGCATAATTTATTAAATAGACCGTATGTTTTGGGACGCATTCAAATTAAGGATTTAAGTTTGTAGGGGACGAATGCGTACCTATCTATAATTAAGGTTACTGATTCTGTTTGCCTTTGTCCCGTATATTTATTCAGTCGCATGAAATATCTATAGTTTTTTTTTCAAATAGATTAAATTAAATTAAAATTAAATTTGCCGACCTCGATGGCGCAATGGTCATCATGCCGGACCGCCGAACCTGAGGTCCCGGGTTCGATTCCCGGTTCGGTCGACATTTGTGTGATGAGCATGTTTGTTGGCCGTGGTCTGGGTGTTATGATATGTATTTATAAATATGTATATATGTAGCTATATGTAGTTTATCAATCGTGTTAGCACCCATAACACAAGTTAATTAATAACTTACCATGGGGCTAACCGAAACCGTGTGTGAAAAGGAAAAAAAAAGGAATATGTCGACCCCGTTAGATTAGACAATCCGATACCGCTTGACAAGTCACCAATCCTATGCATATAGAAACATGAAGTCCAAATGTATCCTAGTCACAACTCCTACATAAATATTGTAAATATCTTTCAATATGAAGCTAATCTAAATATTCTCAAGTAGGTATCCCAATACTAACTTGCTGTGTACCTAATACTTTTAGCAAAGACCGAAACGCGTATTTTTCGGTTTTTACCGCCCGTTTTAGTATTGGCTGAATAAACGTGAGTGTAATACCAAAGGCACTACGCGTGGACTTAGTATCCTGCAATATAAACATTTCCAGAATAAGAAGAATTTTATTAGTAAGTACCCGATAAATTTTAACAAAATACAATCGTGATCACCTTCTGTAACTTTCTGTAAGTTTTAAGGGAGATACTTAAAAAGGACTTACAAGAAAATTACAAAAAGTTTACATCTCTTTGACGTTTTCAATTTTAATTCTGAAATTCCTTTCTTGATAATGGGAACTTTCTAGACAGTACAGATTTTTTACACTATAAATACCTATTGGTCGGCCAAAATTCTCCGTAGTGGCATTTTAATAAAGGAGTACGATATTTTTGTCTAAAATTCCTTAAGAATCTCATATTTTAAGAAAAAAATGGCCGTCGCCACCCGATGAAATATTCCGGCATAATGCCAAGGACTACTTTCTATACTTTTTCTACTTATTTCTATATTATGCAACCTAGATGGCCGTCATACTTTTATTTTATTACTTACGACTAGATCAGTAGGCAGGTTTATGCCTAGCGTTTGGGTTGTTTCTTTATACTTATCTATTATTTTTTCTAGTAAACAAAACAAAATGATTAAACAGCTTAGTCAACATTATGATTGCAATTATAATAGAGCTGAGCTGAGTGGAATATAAATTGTTATCATATTTTCACAAACGAATTTAATTTAAAGAATTACGTACCTTCATAAATCCGTAGAGTTTTTAGTAACTCGAATTTTAAACGGTTGTTAATATAATGCGACATGCCTTTGGTGTATTTGAAAGCCCATATTCCTATAGAAAAATATATACTTGATGGGATTTAAAAGCTGCCAGGACTAAAACTACTTTCGTCTGACATGAAGGTCTATAGAAACGAGTCTGCAGGCAGAAAACTAGCTGTATTAAAATAAAGCTAAACTCCTCTCTGAGTTACCAGTTGGTTGAAATTAATTTACGTTTAGGTTGAGGATTTAGTGATTTTGTGAACCGCACGGCGGCGAAATATTAAGGTTTATGTTTTAACTCGCTACTCCGGATTAAATGGATTAAGCGGATTCTAGTGTAGCCAAATTTGTTCACAGCAGCTATGCGAATTGAAAATACATGAGTATTTAATGCTAGCTGTAGTAATTAACCTTTAACTAGTGACGTGTAGTCTCACAGGCGTCGTGTGTTCGGTAAATTCTTAGAATTGACGATTTCCCCCCGCTTCCCGGGACCCAGCGTCTCAGTAGCTTTTGTTTTGGTGCCAAAACGACCATAGAAGGGAGCAGACGTGGCGTAAGATAAATAACAGGTTCGTAATTTTAATTTGAAATTCGATTGTAGCCTGTCAGGCTACATGTCCCTAGTTGTGAAATAAATATTTTTTCGAACAATTTTTTTGCTTTTAGTGTAAAATGGCAGAAAACGCTAGGAAACGTGAACTTCAGCCGTCGACTTCATCAAAAAGAACAGTATTACGAGTGGATATGAAGAGGAACTCAATGCCCTCTTGCTAGCTTCAGACCAATCAGACAGTGAAGGTGATATTGAAGAGTTTTTGGTTTTCGACCGTGAACTTCTGCAGTTACGTGAAAGTGACCAAGATGAAGATCTAGAGGAGAACATTTCAAGCAATGTGGGGAGCGAGATCACTAGAGAAGGAGATAACACTGATAGTTCGGATGATGCCTTGCCTCTTTCGGAATTACGAATATCGAATTTTGAAAAAATTGCCAATGATTTATGCCAAACAGAGTGTGTGTCAGAATTTTTATGTTTTGTTTTCAGAAGTAGCTTTTATGTTTTTTTTATCTTTGTATTGTTTAATTTTTAGTAAAAAGAGTTACATTTATCATATCATTTATGTAAGGTCTATTAAAATGTTAAAATAAGGATCTCAAGTCAATTAAGGCTGAAAAGTACAACTAAGTGTTAATTATCATTTGTGTTTAAAGTGATTATAAAAACTGATTGAATTAATTTATATTTGTTTTATTACATTCCAACAAATAAATATCAACGCATTTTAAATCATTATAATGCAATTTTATGACAAAATTTAAATTTAAAAGTAGTAGCCTGTGAGACTACATGTCCCTTATAGTGTTCTCAATTTGTCACGTCCCTAGTTAAAGGTTAAGCAGGATGTATTTAGTTATTAATGAAGCCTTTGACGGCTAATAGGTCCAGACACAGTGAAAAAACCTTCGTTTATGTGACAGTTCGCGGTCAACATGTGAATGTTTCATATTTCAACTTAAAAAACTTATGAAAATATTTATTTTTTCAACTATAAAATTACTTTAAAATATTCAGTTAAAATTATACGGTGCCCAGTCTTGTAGCCACGTTCATGTCTACAAACAGAACGTGGTCCCGCCCTGATTCGCAGTTAAGTGCTTAGTGCATTATACACTCTCCGTCGTTATCCACCATGCTGCTCACACGGGCCTCCGGAGAACCGACCATAAATACCGTTCCGGGATGTAACCCGGATAATTACTTTTGCATCAGTCTTCTCACATGACACAATACATGGGATAACGGATAATGCTCGCTAAGGTACAAATTGGCACCAAAAATAAATCGCGTGATCGTAAAACATGTTAAACACGAAGTATTTTAGCCGATTTAAGTTGGTTAATCTTCGAATTTAAAATTGAACATGTTTAGATTATCTAATAATTTTGACGAAAACAAAAACAAACAACATTTCTCTGCAGACAACATCCATTTTTTTTTAATCAACACTGTTCTTTTCTGGTAACAGTATTGAACTAAATATCAACGTCAACTAAACCATGCAACAACAAGTTGTCTGTCAGTGCTATAACCTCTTTAGTCTTAACAGCTGACTGAACACCTTGTGGTGATGGATCGGCCGACGCTATCCATCACGATCAAATTCTACGTGTAGTCTGTATTGTAGGCGTAAATCTCTCTCACCACACACTTTGTTCCCTGTACCGGTTCGCTTTACTGACTGAAGTTTAGCCAACAATACTTAGATACGTGACCTCAGGATCAGCCAATTTGTTGGTCGTTGATATGTGGGGTGACAACACTATCATAGTGTTATCAAGGAGGTTGAGTGTCATGAGACTGAGATAGGCATAATAATAAGCAAAGGAGATGTATGTTCAGTGATGGACGCTGGGAGATGGCTGAAGATGGAGACGACACACGACAAGGATTGCTTTAGTTATCTTCGTTTTTAACAGTATTTTATCAGTGAAAACATTGTATAATACCAATACCTACATAAACGTAACAAAAATCAATAGTAGGTATACTTTTGTTACATGGGTGCATTATGCAAAATCAGCAAGAACCTGCATAGTTCACGGGTCCCACTGTGTGACCAAGATATTGGCAGTATTGATTCCACATGCTTCCAAATAAACACGACCCAATAGTTATCTTACACGACCATTAGCAATATCGTACAAGTTTCTCAAAGATACACCAGATATAACGACTGCGCTCAGTAATAAAGAATAATGACACAGCAATTGCTTTAATTGTCCTGGATAGAACTGATTGAGACAATTTTGCAACTGGCGATAGCAATTGACCTCTATAAGGCTGTTCTTATATGTCAGTTATATTGAACGTCTTCATATAGGTAATGTTTGATAGTGATTTCGTTAGTTATCAGTTGGTGTTGCTATTTTAGACAATATTTGGGGTCGACGTATTTTCTTGGCATATTTGTCACTCTACAATCCAAAAGAGAAATATTGATAAATTGCTGAGAAACTAATGGAATGGTACACCCCATACACACATAGTTCAGTAGGGCCAAATATTAAAAACATAGCGATCGAAAAATCTATCAAATTCAGTACACAAAAACACGAAAAATAATATTGGCCCGATACCGCGGTATTACAAATATTGTTTAGACGTGCAAAGTCACATAAAATAAGGCTTAGGAATATTAACCGGGCTCCATAGCTTAACACTTTCGAATGTACGGAGTAATCCGTAGAGTAAGCGCTGCCAATATAAAAGGGATTGGTGCTTTCAACAGGATAACTCGACGTCCTGGGTAGGCGGTTAAAGTGACATGACGTGAACCATGTAGAAGCAGCTATCAATCGGGTACAATAAATATAAATAAGTAGGTATATTTTTAGAACGTCTATTTTTTACTTTTGTAATTAACACATATTTTTAATTTGATTTACTTGTATTTTTATATTTGTTTTAATTTATTAACGATAAATTATTTTGAAGCCGAAATCGATCGATCTCAGTGGCGTGCACTTGGAGGGGCCTATGTCCAGCATTTGACTGCGATAGGCTTGATGATGATGAAATTATTTTGGTGAACGATTTACATGCCATATTGCTTTTTCAAGGCAATAGTTCAGTAAGTAAATATAAGCAATAATAGAATCAAAAACTGCTAGTGTTTCCAACAATACGTTCAAATCATTCTTGACAATTCTACAGAAGTTTGAAAGCAGACACTGGATACAATACTGAAAGAAAAAGTTCAAGAAAAGGACATCAGTATGTAGGAAGAAACTTGGGAAGTCGCTTGACACGTTTCTGTTAGCTACAAACCCACTTTATTGAAACGTCGAGTTCTTTGCTGTACAATACAATATGTAGTCGGGTCAAGAATATCATATTTAATGTATTGTCTTTTATTATTATTTTTCTTATCTTAAATAAGTTCTATTTTTAAGTTTTTGTTCTTATCCCTCATTATTCCGATTTTAAAACGATTCGTATTCGAATTATGAATTTAAAATAAAGTTCAGCCATTGAAACCCTTAAGCTTTGAAAGACAATCTGTGCCGCGAACTTTCATCAATGATCGTTAAATTGAAAAAGTTCAACGCTTTGAATTTTTTATTTATCTTGACAGTATTGTTCAAATATATTTTTTGTTGAATGCTGTAACTACAATTTAAATAATTCAGCTCAGAAGGAAAAATGCAAAAACTGACTTTCTTAACTGAAACAGACGGACTTCCTTAAAGAATATTAAATGCGATCGTCATTTTTTAAATTATTCTCTTTGGTCCATGTACCTCTTATAACTAACAACATCTTTATGTACCTATGCTAGCTCGTTACTGATTTTAGCATTTCTTTGACGATTCATCAACGATATCAGAAAAAGAACTTATGAAATCTAGAATTCGGCAGGTTTTTGTGACTTACTGCCGAAGCTATAACAAAATATATTAGTTTCAGTCTGTATCTTGAAGTAAAGAAAACCTGTTCCTCGATTGCCTCTGGAAATTGGCGCCATTATACTAAAAACCAGATAGCATTTTTAGTGTCAGCGATGTGACTTTCTCGACTTTCACGTCCGCCACCCGACCGTCGGAATAAACGCGAATGAATTTTTACATAACCCAATCTAAAAATGCTTCCTGAAAGCAAAGAGCTCATGGAAATTAGTTCACCCTTTTAGAGGTGACCTGCACACACACAAAGAAGCGTCCCGCAGACTTTATTTTTAGACAAATTGGAACTAACGAATCGATCGATTTCGTCGTAAAATAGCCACTGGTGCAAGAATTTTACATGCTAGAACTATTCGTGTATGACTGCGGAATTTCGTATTAAAATACCTGCTTTATAACTTTAAAAGTCGGTGACATTGTTAGCTTGCTCAAATATTTTTCTGGGAATTTTAGAGCAAAAACGTAGCCATTATTCCACTCGTACGAGATAGGGATAGTTGGTCTGTAATGCATCAAAGGGAAACTTGTTTTTTTAATCATGTGCCCTGAAAATGTGGAGTAATGCCACTCGGTTCCAAATTGGCAATTTGTCTAGGTTTAAATATTTCGAAAACTCGTTTGTAGGAGATCTAGTTATCCGATTCAGTTACCGTTCGAAAGTAATTTCATTCCTATCTCTGTATTTTTATTTATGAATGATACCTAGTAGGTATGAAACGATTTAAATAGCAATTAAATGTATACCGATATACCTGCATACTTTGTTCTAACAAACTAATCACCATTTAATCTACTTTAGATACCAGTATGATTTATTCAAAATCTGTTTTGAATCAAGTTAGTATTTTATTGTTAATGGCCGTTAAACTTGTGAAACAAACAATATTTTAACGGAAAATGACATTACATGTGTGAGTCACTTTAACATAAATATTATAATTACGTGTAACAGTCGAAAGGTCCTTGATTTATTAAACTTTGCAAATTAAAAATGTTGGCTAGGCCCTCAATTCTTTGAGCCTTACCCTTTGAAAGGAACATGTGATTTGAATATGCAAATTCTAGTTTAGTTTAATTTCGTTGGACCATCTGGGACCGTTGGTACCTCAACATTACGACTCGTTGTGTAAGACAAGGCTTAGGTCACATGAAGTACCTACTAGTTCCAATTAAAACTGAAAGTGTAGCTACGACCTTACCTAGAAAATTAACTTTAGCTGGCAAACTTGATAGAGCAAATGTTCGTATTTTAAGTATATCACGTATTTTAAGTAAGTATGTAATATTATCAAGACCCAGGCATTTCATTCCAAAATATATTCAGAATATTCTCTGTTCTATGTTTCAGTAATTTTCCGTTCGATGGAAAGAAAAACTTGTTATCAAATTTTCACACAGATATATTCGTTTAAAAAATATGTGTAACTAACACGATCTGCAGTTCCAAGGATAACAAAGATAATAACCATTTAAATAGGTCATTATTGAAACTTATCTACTGACAAAAACACTGGTTCACTTCCATTTGGATTATTCCTCATTACTGACTTCTGATCATAGTAACATCGTAGATGAGAGATCTAATCTGTAAATTAGAAGGGATAAAAACTTTTAATTTAAAAGCAGTATGACATAGAAACTCAGATCTTTTTCATCTAGGAGCATTATACATAATATTCTTCTTCTTCTGATTGAGTGACCTGGCCTTGTAAAAATTAATAAATTAAAACAAAAAGCTATATAAAAATAAAGTTTCTTCAACCGTTTTACTGAGATAGCGAAACAAATAAACAAAAACTCTGAGTCCCCTGCTCATTTATAATAATAAAATAATTGCCCGCAACGTCTACTGTAACGTAATCAACAAAATTCTAATCAAATTACACTTCAACTTGGCATGTAAAATGATAATATTTACACTAAGAAAGTCTAAAAAGCAGTTCATTCATCTTAATTATTCATGGGGAGGTATTGATCCAATTTTGTTCGCCATCTGCTAACTACCACCCGTCTCCCAAGTCCTGTAACGACTTCTTGCTTAGTCTGTGGTGTTATTTTGTTATCTTACCCAGTCTTACCCATTGTGGCTTTGATACAGGTATAATCTTACCCCTTTTGTTGTTCTCCACGTAATTACGTATTGATTTAACCGGGTCAGTTGTATTTTTGCATAATTATTATAATTCATTGCGATTTTGAATGAAATAGGTTTCTGCTTGCTTGAATTTAAATTGTTAGTTATTAAAATAACGAACGGTAGGCTAATATTAATTCTAGGACTCACGCTAATATTAGCAATTAGGAATATTAATATTTGTAGCTTTTAACTTAAATAATTGTTCAAATGTTTTCTATAGAATGCTTCGTTTATTACAAAATTGTTATACAAACAGAATCAATTAAATAACCTTTTGCTTCAATATTATTCTAGTTTTCTGCGAAGCCAAACACAAGATATCAATGAAAAAAATAATGAATCAATGTAAACCGATTCATATAAATTGAAACATGTTTAACTAATTAAGTACATTATTAGATTTAATCCACCTTTGAGTGTGTGGTGTGAACCGATAGAGCGGCATCGCTACAGTCGTCCCCTCGAGACCCAATGAACTCATAAAGTTTTACACCCCGCCCCAACCGAGACGATTTGAATAGAATACCCGTATACTCCACTGTAAATACGGAATTCATTAGTGAAATCCATATTTCACTCGTAAATTAATTACTATAGTCACAACATTAGGAACGAAATTACATGGATTTGCTTTTCAATTGGGTTTTTACCTGATTTATGACTTGTAATGACTTTGGAATAATGTATGATATATCAGTAGTAGGTCTTGATAACAAATGAGGTTTAGAAATAAAAACAAAATCGTTACTAATGCTTATACATAAAAAAAACAATAGATGCCACAGAACTTCTGATACATTTTCTCAGTTTTTTTTTAATATTATTAGACGGGGTGTTTATCATCACAAAAATTATGTATATGAAAATTACTTGTGAAAATTATGTTCGGCGTTCCTATTTATAATGATCAGTAGAAACTTTATATAAAAATTACTCATATATAAAAACTGACAAAAATATTATCAGATGGGAATCATATTTCTATTTAGATTCCGAGAAATTGCTATAGGTATCAGTCGATACTGATGAATCTTAAAATATAATGTTTTGAGGCCAGATGCCGCTGAAATATTCCTCGGGGATGAATACCACCTTTATGACGCAACCTTTCCAATCTATTTGCCCTTTTCGTGTTATTTTTACCCAGTTATTTTAATATTATCTGCCAAACAAGATTATTTTAATGGACATGGTGTAGGCTAGATACTGTTCAGGGTAAAGAAGTGTTTTTTACAACTGGTTACAGGATTTTAGTTTAGAATTAGGTTGAATGTTTTATTTTTATGAAAAAAAGAAGCTATGATTGATTGATTATATTACCAATTTTGTTGTAGTATTACGTACAACAGAAACATTTTTCATAACTTTGAAGGACCGCTAATTACTGTGAAATATACAGTGATTGTTATGATGACGCACCTCACTTTTTAAAGGATGCCAACAAATAACAACTCTCAACCAAAACTAAAGTAAAAAATATGTAAAGAATATCAAACACGACGTTATATTAAATCAAGCCCTTTACAAAATGTTTACGGTATGCGAAACCAACTCAACGACTCAATCAGGGCCGAATTCTTTGAAGAAACATGTCAGTCATCCTTTGAAATCATACTTCTCCAAACACATTGAGAATTCTTATTTTTTTAAATAACATACGAATCAGTAACCTTCCCGTAGCGATCCGGATGTTTTAAACAAACAGGATTTGTCGAATAAAAACTAACGGAAAAGAGGACTAACTACGTGTTTCCTGGACGCCGTCCAAAAGAAATTATTCAGGTTGTGCCCTAAAACTGTGACCGTAAATGGCAATGGCGTTGCCACGTGTCTCGATAGGACAATAAAACGTAAGAGAGGAGAGGGCACTATCAAGAACCCTTCACCGTGGCTAGTGTAGGCTCTCGTCGGCCGCCGTAAGGTTCCTATTATTCGCTCGTTTGCTAGAATAACCAGGAGGGCTAATATTGCGACATAGTTTATATTCGTAAGTCTGAAACTAACGGTATTCTGTGAATTTGTTCGTAAATTCTATCATTATGTACGAGGTATTTGTATTAACAAAAGCTTATTCTACTATCATTCACGATACAAACAGACTGAAGTTCGTCATAACTGTGTCACTTAATTGAGAATACCGGTATATCTGTGTAATATACGGACCCATTCTATGAAAGGTTCATAATTTATCAATAATATACCGAAATAGGTACTAATCTTGTTACGCAAACAGCGGGCGCCTGGATGTTTCATACTAATTTAGCTGTTCTCCGAACACGGGATTATTTTGAATATAACTTTTAACATTTGCTGCTATTTCTGATTATTAGTAGCATCAATAAAAAAGTTAATTTCAAACAATGTTAGTTCCTGGAAATGTTAACTAAAAATAACAACAATAGGTAACATTTTTTAGTCACAATGTACGTACCCGTCTCAAAGTCATTTTTTTTTCAAATACTTAGGCCTATAAAAGCTCTTTAGCAACGTCAAACTAGTTGCGCGGTTCCAAAGAATTGGTCTCATGGAGAAGAACCGGCAAGGAACTCCGTGGACACCGTCTAATATAACTTACATGTCTAATAAACCTACCTTGCAATGTTTTCATAACTTGGAAACATAATAAGGAGCTCTGCAAATAGGCGCCATATGTCGCCATAAACTAACAATACTGTTCTACTAAAGTACATTACATTCAATTAGTTCACGGCTGCAAGTTTCCAGCAATTACGTTAAGAGACAATCATGTTCATGAATGATAAGGGCTTCACTGAAACATTCAGCTATTGCTCCATACAACACGTAAATATACATACGAAATATAGCTATAGGTTCAACGGAACTTCACCCCACATTTCGGGAATTTTCGAGAACAAATCGAATCGATTACACTTCGTATAATGTTGTGTTCTGTCGATTATTTGTGACATGTAGGGCTGATATGACGTCAATTCTGACTCGATATCAATTAAATCACGACGTAAGGGGGTGTTTTGCCCTCGGTAAAAGTATGGTAATGATTTATCGTGAGTGCGACGTGAAGTATTTGACAGCAGTTTTCAAAATATTTAATTAAATGAGTACCTGTGCAAAAGGCTTATGAAAAAGGGACTTTTTTACCAATTTTGATCATGATTCGCTGATTTTTTGCATCCCCTTGGATATAGCTGATCAGTGATTACACCCTTAAATAGAGTCGGACAGTAATTACCGCCTGAGTACACAATCAGACTGATTTGTTATTAGGGAAGTTTGTGGAACAATATTTGAATATCTAAATTGATTGCACCCCGGAACTTTCCATTAATGGTTTGCTAGGAACAGCCAGAATTATTAAATAACGTTTACAGTTCAAAGTTAGCTCGTGTTTATTCACGTAAGAATTATAGCTTTACAAAGAAGAAGATTGTAATATAATAACGGGCGTCTTTTGTTTTCTATGGGTGTTTCTGCCTCTGTATATAATGTAACTTTTACTTTCAATGCCAATAGCCAGTTTTAATGAGGAAGTTTAACTTGAGCACAAATAAGCACTAAGCAAGGAACTTAAGCATTAAATAATAATGTACTTAGCCTATGTATTTTTGGTTTGATAGAAAATTATATTATGCATTTTTATTTTACATACAATTTCAATATCAAAAAAAATATTGAGCTTATAGATCGTATTAAATAAATAGTGATAATACTAATAAAATACGAAGTGCGAATAAACATGCAAGCGGTATCGATCGTAACCTTTTGAAACGGAAACATCTGGTGGCAATAATATGTACCTACGTATCTGTTCCCCACATACTCCAACACGGGCGAGTAGCAAGTTTACGACGACATGACGGAACTGAACGAACTCCGCCATATGTCTCTAAGACTATTCTCGTACAACCAAGTACTCTCAATAACCGTAAAACTCGACAATCAACACACAGTTCCGTCAAGAAAAACTATACAACCCGTAATAGCTGAGTTATTTTCTTTTATCACGATACACCACTAGCCAAAACATAAAAAGAATCCGTATTTTTCAACAAAAATATTTTCCACAATATAAATCATACGTTATCAGCGAAACTAAAAAATACTACAAACAAGTTCTACTGTACTGAAAAGTGTGTTACAAAAAGCTTTTGTGAAAATATAAACATTGCTCGGTGAGCACATGATACTCCGAACAAGGACAAAAGGCACACGCGTTGTACAGGACCAGTGAAACTCAGGCAATAAATAAGAGAATTTATATTAGCAGCGCAATTTACGCGTCTAGAGTACAGCTTATTGTTCACAAAGACGCCAGCCGAGACGAGATAAGGTCCTCGGTTTGAGGAGACTCGGCGCAATCTGAGGCTCGAATCTAGTAGCAGACGACCGAGATTACGTATAGTGCACCGCCTTAATCTTAAATATTGCTACCGCCAACATCTCGCTACATTTTCATTCAGACATCACGGCACTTCAATTTAATAACTTACATTTCTAAATCACTTTTTTTTCTTATACGAGTCGTTTAAATCAAATGCCTTATAGCCCTTGCAATTAAAGATTTTAACTGTGCCACCGGCACGGCTAATAACACCGCTACCAGGTGGCGGATTAAATAAAATAGACGATTTATTCCGAGCGGAAACCGACTCGCATTGTGAAGCATTTCTCTATAGCAATAAAAGTAGCTTTATAAGGCAATCATTCCGTTTACAATCTCTAGCTATAACCATTTATTAAACAGTGACATTGTAGTTGTGTTAGAAGAAAATTCTTTGAAACCCTTTGTAATCAAAACAAATCGTCGCTCTTTAATTCAAATAAAGCAACAACAACGTGTCAAGTAAATAAAGACGAAGAAACCGAGTAATGAGTTAAGATTTTTGTAAAAAATTGTGACGTGGTGTTACTCTGAGGCGAGTAGTATGTAGGGTAGGTAAACGTTGCCGCTGCGCCGCGGCGCCGGCCGTATCGACCGCCGCCTGTTGAATGCCGACAACCCCCTTCGCCACCCTCGACACCCCAAGACCTTAACGCCCATTCCACTTTTCACGTGCTTAAAATAGAGGCGTGCAATGTCGATATTTCAAACATTAGCCTGTCACAGGACACTGAGCATAAGTAATTCAAAAGAAAGAACATTTAATACGAGCGTATAAATTCCTTTGTGTTTGGACACTGTTTTATTTATAAGCGTACATAATGGAGGGTCCAGAAGGATTCTCTTATGAACGATATGTTGGATAGAGCTATAAGGTAATAAAGTGCGTGTAATAGCAATAATTGTTTGCTTAGGCGCCGAAGTGGGGTTGCTACCTTTCATGAGGCGTTAGTTAACGTTCACGAAATGTGTGAGAAACTGGGTAAAGTCTGAGTGTGCAGTGTCGGGGTCTGTCAACTTTAGCCGTGAAATAAGCTACGAGTAAACTGTGAGCTACACGTGTGTGTATAATGAAGCGTCGGGGTATTGTTACAGATTCCGTCTGTATCATATTAAATACTTGACTCCTTTTGACCTGGAGTTTCAACTGTCTTGAGCGTAGTTGGATCTTAAGAACTTTAGTACTAATCTAGGCCAGTACCTCACAAACGATGAGAAGTAACTTATTTGCATACTTATTCATATTTATCTTTGCAAATTAATCTTGTTTTAAGAGCGTAATCATTAATCATTAAATTCTTTAATCTCCTTAAAAACACCTTTAATTTTGTAAAAAGAAACATTGTTTACTTCCACATAATATTTCACGAAACACTTAAGAAAATTGAAACTTTGTCGTCACACAACAGTAAACCGTTACTTACACGTTAATGTGTTACTCAGTCATAAACTCTATTAGTTGCGTAATAAACTAGAGTACTTTACCGCTCAAGATATTACAAATGAAACAAAGTATTAAAAATTCATCACTGTCTCGGTTCAGAATTTTCAATAGTATAAAGTAACTTATTAAATGGTCTGACACGAGATATAATAAACTAAAATAATAGCTGAATGGCTAATGTCGGTTCGAAAGATTAATGGGCTTGCTAAAATGTTCTTTTATAATAACTTTAAGCCTTTTCTTTACCTTGAATTAGTAAGTCTATGACTGACAAGCTAAGCATAGTTGGTTGAACATTATTGATTTACCGCTATCTTCTTGCTACTGAAAAACTTTTCTTGACTAGTATCCAATCCTAGGCAATTACTTTGAATCTATAAAAGTTCAATAAGCTTGCTTGTATATAAAGCTTAAAGACTTTTGAACTAAACAAGCATAAACATTAACACAACGTTCAATTTCTTCCAAATTAATAAACATAAATTCCAGAGGAATTGTGAAAGATTTTCAATTCATTTATGGCAAGCCTCGACTTAAAATGTCGTGCTTCAAACGAACCACCTGGCTAATAACTGTAGGCTCAAGTTAATTGCTTGGCATTGACTCAATCAATAACAATGCTTGAATACTTAAGTATCAAGAAACTTGCTCATCAATTTATCATTTCAGCTCATTCTTCGCAAAAGATTTAATTTTCACATTTACATAAGCTAAATATTACCCTTACCTAACTGTGTCAAAGGTCAAGGTAAAAAATGTATAATATTATAATAAGTTTGTATTTAGACATGAGCGACATCTGTAGACAGTTTCATAAACCTTTTAGTGCATTGAACGACAAGCCTCTGAAACTCATAATTCGAAAAAGCGCCATCTATCATAATTTTCCGTAATTAAATGAAAACTCGTAGCTGAAGTGCCGGCTGGGGAAAAGTATAACGGTATTGTGAAACTGCCGTTAGATGGCGCTAGTAACATAAAAGCTGAAAGCACTTCTTATGAGTCATATTTTGGTATTTTCAGAGTCAAGTTTCAATCAGAATGAGTGAATTTTATAGCCGAGAGTAGATTTCTCGAACGGAAGAAGTCATAAGTCAAAAACTTTGTTCCACTGGTTCTAACCCTATGTAACCCTCAACGGATCCGAATTTTGATCTTTCATACAAAATCTTATCCGAATTCGAACCGACTGCATGCTTAGGCGATTATCACACTGCCCCGCATGATGCAGCGTCGTGCGTGGATGCGTTTTTTTCCGTTGTATGGAAATATCTCCGTTTGTATGGAAAACACGCATAGTCCAACACACTGAAAATGCATCCACGCGCGTTCATGCGGATCACGCACATACATGCGGAGAAACACGCACCCCCGCGCGTAGGTGCGGGGCGAGACGCAAGGTATGGCACACTGAATCCCGCAGTGACGCGCGTGATTTTGAATGGGCGTGACGTGTATGTTTGAAAATGGAACTCGATGAGAGCCGTCGTGCGTGAATTAACAAAACGCACCTACGCGCGTGAGTGCGTGAAAAACCCGCACGATGATGCAGATCTGCACTCCCGCAGGAACGCACGTAGGTGCGTCGACACGCAAGATGCAGCGTGATGCGGGGCAGTGTGAAGATCACCATAATCTGCCGTATCCAGCAACTGCCAGTAACGTCGCCATGCAAAACACTGGCGACACTGTGATTAGACGCTGCAAGTGTCCATTGCAATTTGCTATTGTGATGTCGCTTCAAAAACTCTCTGCAATTAGTCGCAACGATGAGTCAGTGCGTTTAGTTGAACCAAATAATTACCTTCCCGACTAAACACCCAGGATTGAAATAATAGTCCTGTCCGTAAGAACTATAGTTAGAACCGCGATACATAGCGCAAGTCATTTTGACAACACGGGTTAACAGTAGAGAAGAAATCTCGAAAATAATATTTTTCTGTACTAATATAATAAACGGGAAACATTTTGTTCGTTTGTTTGTACCCTAAGGTGATCTTCACACTGCCCCGCATCACGCTGCATCTTGCGTGTCGACGCACCTACGCGCGTTCCTGCGGGAGTGCAGATCTGCATCATCGTGCGGGTTTTTTACGCAGTCACGCGCGTAGGTGTGTTTTGTAGATTAAGGCGATTATCACACTGCCCCGCATGATGCAGCGTAGTGCGTGGATGCGTTTTTTTCCGTTGTATGGAAATATCTCCGTTTGTATGGAAAACACGCATAGTCCAACACACTGAAAATGCATCCACGCGCGTTCATGCGGATCACGCACATACATGCGGAGAAACACGCACCCCCGCGCGTAGGTGCGGAGCGAAACGCAAGGTATGGCACACTGAAACCCGCAGTGACGCGCGTGATTTTGAATGGGCGTGACGTGTATATTTGAAAATGGAACTCGATGAGAGCCGCTGTGCATGAATTTACAAAACGCACCTACGCGCGTGAGTGCGTGAAAAACCCGCACGATGATGCAGATCTGCACTCCCGCAGGAACGCGCGTAGGTGCGTCGACACGCAAGATGCAGCGTGATGCGGGGCAGTGTGAAGATCACCTCACGCATGGCGGCTCTCATCGAGTTCCATTTTCAAATATACACGTCACGCCCATTCAAAATCACGCGCGTCAATGCGGGATTCGGTGTGCCATACCATGCGTCTCACCCCGCACCTACGCGCGGTGGTGCGTGTTTCTCCGCATGTATGTGCGTGATCCGCATGAACGCGCGTGGATGCATTTTCAGTGTGTTGGACTATGCGTGTTTTCCATACAAACGGAGATATTTACAAGCAACGGAAAAAAACGCATCCACGCACTACGCTGCATCATGCGGGGCAGTGTGATAATCGCCTTAAGGCTTTGAAAGTACTGGACAGATTTGGAGCAATCTTTCATTGTTGAGAAGTTAGGATATCCGCAAATCCGCACATTTTATCTGGGTACGGGCAGTAGGTAGTTCCCAAGAGGCTCGAGTGAAACCGCGAAAAATCTACTAGTTTTGAATACAGAGGTATTTCTTATGGCCAAAGCACAATGAATAAGTTATTAAAACATGTGATAATTATCTTCGTCTCTTCGTGAGCTGACAATAAATATAGTTACAATGTGTTTCAAATAACAGGCCTGTATCTTTTATATTAGAATGTATACAGTATGAATACAATGGCGTGTTCTTTAGGTTTATTTTTAGTAGTCCTTGAACTGACTACAAATGTAAGTCTGACACAAAAGGAGGGATTTGAAGAAACTTTACACGTACGTTCATTGTTCAGGAATTAGTTAATTACGGTCTGCCTGAAAATATCAAGCAAGAGTTTACCGTGTATTATTTTGACGTAGATAATTCAACATTTTTTTGTAAACCTTTGATAAATAAAGCCATGTATCCAAGTAGGCATATTTATTATACCTTCATCTAAAAGTATAATAATAAGTCATAATTAAGTACTTTTTGACACGACGTACAAATTGTTATTGAATAAATATGACATACTAGCTGTTGCCCGCAACTTCGTCTGCGTGGGCAATATAGAATAGTCAAAATACTACTTATCCCGTAGGTGCATTCTTTCACGTGACAGTATAATAATAATTAGGATTAGCACTTAGCAGTCGCATAGATTCATTGATCAAGGTTGTGTTGTAGATGTGACCATTTATCTAAACAAAAGAAGTAAAGTTTGTGACGTTGTGAATATATCTGGATCCAGTCAGCCAATTTGGAAAATTATAACGTATGGTGCGTAAATAATTTTCACAGGAAACAGTTATAATCTATGTCTATATACTTTGAGTCTGACAAAGCTGTCATTTGTACATTTTCTGCAGCTGCTGCGACTAATCAGAAGCCAGAAAGTCTGTCAGTCTTACCATGGATATCGTCGTATCGTGAAGGTAGCTAGATAGGTAGTGTCTCCAAGCAAAATATTGGTACTCAAACAGATTCGGTGACTGGAAGCCAACACCAACATAGTTGGGGAATAGCTGGATGGATGATAAAATGAGTCATCATCATCAGCAGGCGCATAGGGTAGGATAGTTTCACTACTGGGGAGAAACACTTGTATGACGGGGATTTTCTGTGCACTTACTCACTATGGTAAGGCTGACCCCACATTAGGCGTGCGCGATCCTCGGGCGTGTGAGTAGCGCGGGCGTCGCGAGTGCGCTGCGTGAACGTCGCGTTTTGCTGCCCTACGGCATGTGCACGCGAGCACGCGGCGCTCGAGTTGCGTTCTTACCCCTTCGCCCGCTATCCCCGCCGCCCGCTAAACGCCTTAGCAGTTAAACGTCAAGGAGAGCGGCACGTGCGCGCCAAGAGCGCGCTATAGGTAAATGCCGCAGGGCAGCAAAACGCGACGCACGCGCGGCGCCCGCGCTACTCACACGCCCGAGTTCGTACTTGAAACCTGCAGTTTTGCCAAGATTTTCAAAATGTACGCTTGCAATTTGTCATTTCTTGGTGGAGCCAGCAAATCGAAAGAAACATAAGTGTTGTATACTGTGCGTCACTACCGCACACACCGGGAAAATTTCGCTCTTGCGGAAGACGTTTATATACCATATTTTGTGTCACACAGGACGACAGTATCCACCGAAACACTTTCAAAGATCTGATGAACGAACAAATCAGGCCTGACTTGGTCACCTGGGGCCAATCAGAGCTCTATGAAGCGATCATATGCTTTGGCTCCTACTGTTATTGCGGTTTCTGAAAATTTATTCACGATCAACGATGAATGTAATTCTGATGGTACTATTAAGAACACTTGCTTAGCGCAGAAGCTGACGTTGGCAGGTCGACTCTTTTGACTTCTCGAATAGGATACCATTGGTTTTTGTGCAATGCACACCTGCAATGCATGCTGGATTAGGATAGGATACAGGTGGATAGGATTTGCAACAGAAAACAATTCTGTCTTTGTGATTGAATGACATCAAACGTAGTTTTATATAAAAGGTGTTTTTTTAGACTTGACTCGGGTCCTACTGAGACTGTTCGTAATCGTGACCAGTGTATTTGAGATCAGAAGTTGAAAGTAAGCATGTCTCTAGTATGCGACGCGCAATGTGTTCGTTTTCAGACGCATAAAGCATTTTACGTGTGTATGGTATTAAATCGAGAAAGCTCCCATTTCTTATCTGCACTTTGTATCTGGGCTTGTTCTTAAAGCTACAGAATCCTACATTACCTGGGTCGTTTTCAAAATAATTGTAAATAACGGCTATGAAACAGATAGGAAAGCTATATTATTATAACAGAAAAGCAACAGAGATGAATTATTAGGGTTAGTATACAACGACATAATTTTAAAAGAAAATAGGTAGGTAGTAGTATTCGAATCGTTCTCCATAATTTCGCTGTCGTTCAGCTGTTGTTAGTAGCATATTGCCTGTGAAGAAAAAAAACCTTAATACGTAAATATTAAATATTTTACAACAAACCCCACAGTAATTCTTATACCCAAACTAAAGCCGTCCCTAGTAAGTACGTAGCTAAGTAGGTAAAATTATTTTTCTCAACTATCTCAAACTTATCCCACTCTAATACATGATGTTACCTGCAAAAATCGATTGTAAAAATCTATAACGATAGAATACATGTTCAAGTTTTAAATTTTATTTGTGGATTGATTTTTATTTAATATGTCCATGTCGACTTTTCGTAAAGATACTTTTACAAAGTTATAAAATAAAAAGAAAAGTGGTAGGTTTGATTAAATACGTTTTTATCTCGGTACGTACACTGTGAACAAACCTTAACCGTTCATGTCTGTTACGTCACAGAAAAAAGTAATCGATATGATAACCGATATGAATAAACTGCTTGTGTCTAATCTAAAAAAATCTCTTTTTCAATGCTAATTCTTACTTTATACGAAACTTGTATAGTACAGTGATAGTCTCAATATACATTTATTCTAAACTGAGTTATAAACCAGTAAAAGTACTTACCGATACTTTAAAAGTCTCACAGTAATAAGTAACTTTTAATTGTCGAATAATCACTGCACCACAATATTTTGTGCTTGTTGCGCTTAACAAAATTACCGAACATTTTTGATTCGTCGATTCTTTTGACAGTTCAGTTGCTAATGTTTTAGGTAAAATAATTTTGATAACTACTACAAAAAGATTAAAATTACTAACGTAACAGACAGGAATAACAGAAATGAAGTGAAATCAAGACATGCTTTAATTAATTATTCCTGAATTCTGCGTGTTATATTTCATGATAATTTTAGCAAATTCCTTCAGGTTCCACAATGCTCTGCTAAGAAATAAATTATTTGTCAGTTAAAACACTAATATTGAATAATAAAATGATTTTTAAATGTCGCGCCAAGAATGTGGACACGCATTGCTTATATGAAAACAAATGTTCTACGTTGTAGTTTTCTTTTAAAATTAATCATTCATTGAGGATTATGGAGCGTTATTTTTGTTTTTCATAATGCTGAAATAAATGTTTATTCTGTTTTTAAGAGTAATTGGCCAGTAGCTATTTTTTAAAAAAGAATAACTCTGTTGGACGTTTTAATATACATTTTTTTGAATATGACCCACCTACCTACCTCACGCTTAGCAGCGCTTGCGAGAGACAGATCCTCATTTCTTCTAGGATTAAGTTTACATATTTTGCATCAGAAAAAATAATTAAGATCTACTTAATACTACTCACTCAAAGTAATTTGTTTTAAGGCCACCACATTAGTGGAAGATAAGCTAAACTATGTTTATGAAAAAATCCTGATATGAACTCCATCTGTAACTTTAAATGATAATTAATTGTTATAGTAAAGTCATCATTTTTGACATAATGTTCAAAAAATTATTTAGATGGCACCGTTTTAAATTTGGCTGAGAACTATTAATTTTCCTTTCATCAAGGTAATAATTATAATTGGATTTTGATGTGGCACGGCAAACTGACAAACACTATTGAAATGTCTATCGAAAAATTACACTACGTGTTAAAATATGGTGAATTACGGAAAATACACAACTCCATCTGTTGAAATAATAATCCTCTATAAAGAATGTATGGTAATTTATTGTCATTTACCACCTCGCTCCTTTGTCAAATTTTATGTATTTTATTTAACACAGATTACCACAGATGGAGCTACTTTAACCTTGGCTAAACAAAATTTTCATTTTTTTTTCTTCCGAAGTTACTTATGAAGGTGTGATTTTCTGTGTAAAGATTAAAAGGCCGATCAACTAATATAAGTACAACATTCAAATGTACAGTTTTGACAAACAGATTGCGTGTCGTAATATTTTACATCTTGAATTCACAAAATTAATCATATCTTTTGATAGAGTGAATCGATTACGATGAAACAAAAACTAAGTAATACCCCAAGTTACGTAGAATTTTTGTATATAAGCATTGTCTGCATTGAATTCGTAGATTTTGCGTGAATCCCGAACGAACAAACAGATAAACAGACAAACAGACAAAAATGACAAAAATGATGGAAATGGGTTCTGTTAGTTATCCTTTAACATGCTGGCTATTTTTTGTGTCAATTTCTTCAATGTACAAAAATTACTTTTCTACAGATTTATTATATGTATAGATTTTGCTTATTTCTTCCTCTTACAAACTGAAATAAAGCATAGATATCTTAGACTGGTAGGTGTCATAGACTATTGAATTTACACATAAAACGGTTCCTTTGGGATAGTCCACCGAAGTGGACCGAAGCCACGGTTAAAAGCTAGCAATAAATTTATTTTACGAAGAGTATCGGTTATCTGCTACGACAGCGTGGCCGTAGCAGCCGTAATCTTAAATTTATACATAAGCTACTACGTCGTAGCCTTAGGGCATTCTTGTAATAAACATTATTTCTCGAATTATAGAGGTATGTACGTAAAACTACTTACATGGAATACTCTAGCTTGTTAAATACAAGTTGTTACTTTCACGGAAAAGCCTAAAATAACTTAAAAAGCAATAAGTCAAAAATAGCCTGTCTTATATTACAGCAAAGAATTTAGAATGTCTCCAGCGTGTGACTGACGGGTAGGCCTACACTTGATATCGTTTTGTTTATTTCTTTCCTTTTATACAATACAATCATGTCCCTTATTCGGATGGCACGTTAAGCTGTAGGTCCCGGCTGTCATTGAACATCCTTAGCAGTCGTTACGGGTAGTCAGAAGCCAGTAAGTCTGACACCAGTCTAACCACGGGGTATTGGGTTGCCCGGGTAACTTGGTTGAGGAGGTCAGGCAGGGCAGTCGATCCTTGTAAAGCACTGGTACTCAGCTCCACCCGGTTAGACTGGAATCCGATCCCATCATAGTTGGGAAAAAGGCTCCGAAGCTGATGAATCAAGTCCCTTATTCAGTGACCTACAAAGTGCGAAGTAATCTTCTTGCCAGTTAATATGCTTATCGGCATTTTGATGCTAATAAATACCTAAATCTTTTAAAGAAAATAAGCATATTTTCAGGGAGTAATAATTAAAGTTAAAAAGCAAAACCTATTATGGCTATAAAATAGCAGCTTTATAAGACATTGTGGACTTAAAAACAAAGTAAGTAACAATGGTGACGCTAAAATCCTTCTCAATATTTTTTATTGTCATCCAACTTTTTTAATAACGAGGATTATAGAAGAGGAAAGTCTTATAATAAGTTAATGTGGGACTCCCAGCCAATTGTTTAATGTCTCCTTGGAACTCCGGTCTTTAAATGACAGATTGACAGTATCAATTACTTGTGCCAACAGACGTCTGATTCATCAACGTCTAGGTTTATCCACTGAGGTTACGAACTTAATATTTTGGCAGTTGGTACTTTATAGACTGTGAACGTCCAAAACGTAGTCCATTCAGTACGGAAAACAACCAGCAGTTATTTGTCTGTATTCCGCGTATTTCCTTCTTTAAACTGATATGTGAAATGTTTTATTTACTCAAGTAATAATGTCTGTTAGCTGTCAGAGAACATAATATCTCGATAACAAGCACCGTCATTATTTCACTGCGACATGATGCACCCGACACGCGACTCGGTGTATCACGTGACACCAAGTCATATTAAACACAACATGTAGTCAACACGTAAAATATAAATGCACGTACAAACCAAGGTATATCATGAAATTCCAATTCATATGTACCGGCTCCATCATGATCAGTACGACAGTACCATATTATTGTATTGTCATCAGAACTACATTCAGTTGCCAATTTTCATGCCAATGGGATGCTTGAGAGATGGTGAAATTAATTACCTAAGATTCCATCACATAAGAAGTTATATACAGGTTGACCTAATAAAAGCGTGTTTATATTTCTTTTATTCTCGAAAACAATTGAATATAAGGGTTGCACGCTGATATAACTTTTCATTCAATTTTCCTCAAACATAAACTAAGCTAATTATCTCAATGAAGGCTCAACGCCTTTTGTCACACAAAAGTAAATATGTAAACAATTTTCTATAGTACATAATTCCATGGATTTATTCCGCCTCTTCCTCGTCTTAGCGTGACATAAAAAAGAGAAAGTACTTTAAAACTGATAAAGGAAAATGGCCTCAAAATATATTTTGTACCGATTCCGAAGGCACATATCGAATTGAAGTTTAATTACATTACCTAAATTGAAAACTTGGGGACATGACTAATATGCAGAAGGTTTGTGCGAGCTTACTCGTCAACTTTCTCGTATTGTTTGCACAGGAACATAATGTATTACATCAGTATACGCAATGAAAACTCTATAAGGAGATATACGTTGCAGGTTGAGTGACACGAATGTTTACAAATCATGCATTGTAAGGGAATTGTAATTTCATTACCTCAATTACAATCAGGACATAAAAAAGAAAATTCCAGGATAAAACATATCGAAAGTAATATTATTCGGACGAAAGAGACATGGATTGTTCGTACCCCATTACTATTTACCCGTGTTTGAATGGACTAATCCATGGGTTACAGGAACAGCTAGTAGAAAATCCTTGTTTTTACGAAGTAGAATGTTGATTACAAATGTGTGTGTAAATAACTCTCTTTTCTTATAACAGTGGCAATAACTTCAACAAATAGGTCGAACAACAGGCGCGGCGTGACAAATGCATCACAAAAACTCAGACGTGAAGAAAAGTGAGGAATCAGTGAAATCTTTTACCCTTTTCACATTATACTATTTTCGCCTCCCCTTGGGCAAAAGTTTAGGCGTTTTTGCTAACATTGGCTTCACAACGGGGAGATTTTCAGGCGTACGACGATGTGACAATAATATTTTGTTTTATGGAGAAAATGTGTACACATAAGTAATGTGTTTCACACGTCAGCGGTGATATTATCTTAGTGATTTGTGGCTGTCAGTTACGAGGCAATAAAGTATTGATACTTACAGCTGCTTGCGTAACTAACGACTAACTAAATATGTGTCAGTTCAAGGATATCAACTATGCAATTTCTTTGATGAATTTTTAAAAGAAGCTGAAAATTGGCATAAGAAGTTAATTTGATAAGTGGTTTTGGCGAGGTACCTGTTCCTAAATTCTTTCTCATATTAAAGTTAGGGAATAACTCATAGGTAACTAATGAGTTGAGGCATTCGAGTGGAGAGTGAATTATTGTCTCCAATAGATACCTGTCAAAGACGTAACTATATTGTGTAACCCACCGCTGGTATTTTGAGCCCTGGTAGTTAGAGGTACCTGTGAAATCGTTCTGGTATCGTACAAAACTTCCCTAAGAAAATAAAAACTTTTTCTCCGTAATTATTGGGACCACAATATTTTTATGTAGGTACCTATTATGCCATTGAATAAAGTTTACTTGATAAAAGCTGCATGCATACTGAAGGCTCGTAACCACTACTGTTCTAACAGCACTTTTGACGGACAGACTTTTTAATAGATTTTCCAAGTGAATCGCACCAGCAACGTGGCGCGTATAGGTACGTATAGCAAACAATTGACAACTACCGTTTCAAACGATGACACGTGAAACCTCGTGACAGGTTTTTGTCGCTCGGCACGGGTAAAAATACAAGCGGAAAAGCTCGATAAATAATTCTCGAGATTGAACGATTTTAACGTTGTAATAATACAAATCCAAGTTCAGGAATTTCTCTAGCTTTTCAATTGACAGGCGACCAAAGAGCACTGAATATTACATTGCTAACAAGTCGATTGAGTTTGTACCTAACACCGCACTACTGAAGCCAATTAGTAACGTTACTCCAAATTCCTTGAATTGGAAATTGATTGATAAATGCTTTAAAAGTTAAGATGCGAAATTGAAATATGAATCAAATTACAAAACGCCCATTTGTTAATGATCTGCACCTAAATATTAAATTGAATTATATTTTATTTAGAACCAATAAATACTTCAATATTTTTTCCCGAAAACCATTCTCTAACCCATAAAATTAACAGATTTATAACATGATAAGAATTTTAATTTACTCAAAATAGCTTTGATGATTTACGAGAGACCCCTATCTTGATCCGATGAGAGTAGAATAAAAATGAAGGAAATAAAAGGACAAAAAATGTCTTGTATTCCTGGAAATGCTGGCAAGCAATAACAGGAAGATTTTATTGATAAAGAAAGAAAATCGACCATAATTGGGATGATATTTTGTTGCTCATTAAGCAGATATTTTGCCAAATCATGTCAAAACAGAACTTTCAACGGCACCACACTTATTTTTTTTTTAATAAACTTGTAGTTACAATTAAAACAAATTTACAGTTTGGAAACGCGTAATAAATGTGTAAATCTACGGCAAAAAAAACTCTGTTTTACATTAAATTGTTTGTATAATTTCGGAAAATGTGTTTATCAAAAATATAGGTAGACTGAATCATAAAGCCATCGATCCATCATGCGTCGACTGTAGTCATAAACAAACAGACCACGAATAATGGCTCGTGGGCTTTGAACGTATTTTTAGTCGCCTATGAAAATGTTATGCACAACTGAGGACTATTCCAGAAACCACAACTTCACTAACTCCAATATACGTTGCTGGGTTTACATCCCTCACTGAAAAGAAGACTGGTTTGTGAAGAGCAATGTAGACCGTTGTAAAATTTCGAACTCTCGTTATTTGAAACTGGAAGCAAATCCCATTTGATATTGTTTACAAAACAGCTCCCCAGATCGCACTTGGCAATGAAACCAGTCCGTTATGGTACCATAACTCCAGCTTATTCAAACAGGATTTAATTATTCAACGGTAATACCAATATCCTGTTTATTTGAACTTAACGTTTGTCAGGTCATGCCCTCGTGAAATACAAAAATATTTCTCTTTGTCAAAATATTTATGAGACCTTGATAACATAGAGTGATAAACGAACAATGGAAAACGTCGGCCACCATATGTATTTGTTACGCTAGTATGTCGAAGATAGACATCGGTAAAAAAGGTTAGGAAAATTCTGCGCCATAATAAGGTTTCCATATGGAACTTGAATAAATATTTGTGACCTAACGCTAGAATCCTAATTTAATAGGTAGTATGAAGAAATTATTATATCACGAACCAATGGATTCACCTTACCTTTTATGGAATGAGAACAAAACAATGGAGTAATCCAGCTTTATCTTTTGAAGTGTTTTGAAGTAACTTTTATGAACATCGTTTAGTGATTACTAATTAGTTACACGCAATTAGACTGAGACACGTTAACTCTAATGGAGTTCAAGTCAATGTCAAGGGTTTTTAAATAAGAAGAGAGGTGAAGTTGAGGGGCGAGACGGGGTCCCATTTTTAGTGCGTAGTGCACACGTATTAGTAGATGAATTACTTAATCAAATATCCCATTATTTACTTATTTACTTCGCCTATAAACTCCCTGAAATACTCCGCTATGTACTCTCTTGTGTTCACCACTTATCTTAACTATTTCTTCTTATACTCCTTCATGAACATGAATTTATTGAATACCTACCTAGATGCTTTTGGAGGCTCGATCCGTCCCTGAAGTCGATACTTCTAACTAGACATACCTACGTTTAAATGTATGTAATTTTTCATTTGTACATACCATACAAACTTAAATGTATTTAAGCTCGTTCACTCTGAGTTCCTAGATTAAATGCCGTTACAATTTAACTTGATTAAAATGCTGAACGACCCCTTAACATTATCCTCAGGCTCTTTTCACTTATTGGATGATCTTTACAAGTACTTTTGTTCAAAAGATTTAAATTAAAAGCACTTTTACATATATCAACATAACGCGAAGAAAATAATATGCCAAAACTTTACTACTTCGCTTTAGAACTTCGGTTTCTACAATAGTAGTTATGCATTAGTTGAGTGTTCAACGTCTGCAAGTTTTTTCTGCGTCTTTTTGTAAGTGAAACTTTATATAAAACATCGCATAAAATGTATAAAATGCAAGAAAAATATGTATTTGGTTCTATCACTATTGAAGTTAGCAAAAGATAGAATAGTATGCGTCATATTATCAATGTGTTTTCAAGGGCAATATATTTTATACTCTTTATATGAATTGCCTTTAAAAGTTTAAAACTTATTTACCTACTATAAATTCATACTAGGTTCCTGAAATTCGTCATCAAAACGGACGAGTTACAACTCAGCATTTGACCCTTAAGATTCGTGACCTGTCGTGACCCCAATTCAATAAAAGACCGATTTACGTACACACTGAGTACATACAGACTACCCCACAAACTTGACCGCGCAAACATTATTTGTAGGGGACACACCAACATACACAACTTGTTCAAGTTGTTTGGTACGACCTGGTATTTGTACTGATTTTGTTTATAATGCTTTAATAAAAAAATAGACAGAAAGCAAGGAAAAAATAGGTATTTTAAATTCATATTACTATTTAATAACTTATTTAATATTCTTTGTGGGTTGCGCGGTTTCAATATTAGGTACAATAGCTAAAAATTAATAAGCATTTTTGAAACAAGAATATTGGAAACTAATATTCTAAACATATAATTTTATTGAAGCTTCTAACAGAATTTATAAATAACCTTTTCACTTTGCGACATGAAACCTGAAAAATGTCTCTATAATATAATATTTTTAATAAAATATCTTAGACAGTGTCACATAGTACGTCCTTATAGGTGATCAACAATGTCACTCGCAGTAAAGAAGCTCGTAAACTCCTCGGTACTGAACCTGATTATATTCAGTGGCTCTCTGCAAAAGATAGTGAATCCATCTGTCTAATAACATTTTAAGAGCACCCGAGGGCATCTTCTTGAAGTGTTGAAGAACACACGTGGAACGTGACAATGAGCTGATGTGCCAGTAAAATGAAATGGATCTCCGTAAACTTGGGAATGCAAGTGTTAAAGGCTTCACAGACGGTAGGTTGCACCGTTTTGGTAGGTTACTTGCCAAACTTGTAAAATGATTGTTCCTATTATTACACGATGAATATTCCTTTAAATAAAGAAGTTGAAAGGCATATTTATGATGACTTTACAGGACTAAACCAAAGTCCTATTGTATTTATTTCAAAAACAACATTAGGATACAGCAACAATTACAAATACAGCTTTTTATTTGAGCGTTTGCGAAACGACGCGTAAAGTTGGCGTCTGTAAAGTCCTTTATAAGGTAAGTTTACGCAAAACCCATTACGACAAGGTAAGTAATGACCCGGGAACACGAATAAAGAGGGTGACGGAGCAAAGAAATATTATGCACCCAAACACCATACAAAAGTACAATAAATTTAAGGAAACGTGACAAGTAGGCCTGTTTGAAAGCACGTGAATGACCTGTCGGGTAGGTACTTAAGGGGTGAAAATTATTCTTGCAATATTACCTACACCTATAACTTTCAAAAAAGGGATTCAAGAAAATATCTTAATTCAGACACTACAAGCCTCCATATTTTACAGCTCCAAAATGTTTTAGCCATTTTCTGTATCAGTAACGCGTAATTTACAACTTCCACAGGCTCATAAGTTAACCATATGGTCATGGGGGCTTTGGCAAGCCTTTTGGCAACGTTCGCAGTATTGTCCTAAAAGTCATACATCCTCTGCAAACACAAAGTTAAATGTCAAGAAAGTCATGCCAGTAAGTTGTAACCGCAGGGAGCAGACACTAAAATCAAATACGGGAAAGGGTGGTACCAAACCATTGCCAAACACATGATAGTTGGATGAATTTAAAATACAATAGGGACGTGAATTAAACAATGGCCGTCGTACCACAAAAACTTTTAAACGTCTGTTGAACACCAGTCTAAAAAAAACTGATTATGACGTTGAAATGGTCCGTTTTGTAGCCACAGACTTTTAGACAAGTGTTCAACAGATGTTTTTGTAGTAAGGCTGAAATGTCTTTGACGGGGTCAAAACCCGTGTAAATTAGCGTAATATCAATTGAAAAACATTTGGTACCTCTTATTTTAGGGCCTTTATAATGGTGACAGTGTAAATCGTAGATATAGGTACTTGAAGCGAGCCCGTCTTCTAAGCAAGAGATATCGATAAACCGTTGATGCATAACCAATTAAGTTTCATTCAAGTTTATCGAGTAGAATCAACTTACTTGAGAACTCGTTATAAAGTGTTATTCTTCTGATATTTCTTAGATACAGAAAACTTGAAATCTAAACTAGGTACAAGATAGGAGACCTTATTACACAACTGAATTTTTATTTACAAAATTAAAGAAAAGATGCGTTTAAGTGATTGTAATACTGAAATAAATAATAAAATTATCCACGCATTTTTATTTTCACTCAACCTTCGAAAATGGCGATGACAGTAACCGTCAACTATGGATAAAGAGAGTTTTCATGATTACTTTTTAGTATACGAAAAATGTTGGCTTTCGGTTCATAGTTTTTCAACGACTGCGACAAGTCAATAAACAATACGCTTGCCTAACTATTTAGAAGTTGGGTTTGTAAATTAAATTCTTTCTAAAATCACTTTCTTCTATCTTATTTACGAAATACTCAAGAAAAATATCTTAGATAATAAGAAATACTTTTGTTTAATCAAACTTTTTTTATTCTGTATAGTCCAATTAATTTAATTGTGTTTTAGTATTTTAAGGTGATTGAAAAATTGGCTAATAGACTTAGAGCATTTTCTTTTAGAATTGCCACACAAACGAATTTTCATACGCACAATTCCTGAAATATAAACAATTTTGTAACTCTTCTATAAAAAATTAACTAATTTTAATCAACTTTTATGAACCGAGAAAACTGCCAACCTCTGATTATATCCCTCAATGATTTACTATCGAACTATTCAATAAATCAATGATTTATATCAAAGTCCGCAACACGAAGCTATAAAAATATTAATAAATCTCGTTAAACTTCAACATTGTTATTTTATACCGTCGCTGCTAAATTACACGGGAGAAATAAATCATTATAAAATCCTTGAGCTGGATTCAATTTCTTATATATACCTAGCTACTAATACGCTCATACCTAAATTATATAATATTAATAAGATTTAGATGGGTTTCAGGAGGTTATCAATCATAGCATTCATCGTTCGGAAAGGAACGACCCGAGAGTTGTCGTCGAACCTCACTCTGTTATATTTGCCAAAAGGGAACATCTGATTAGCTTGATATACATACCCATTATACAGATAGTTGTATTGTTAGCGACGTATAGAATTGGAGAATGGGGGCAAGCTATCGTAACTAGGTTTGTACCTACTCACATTACATGTCTAGGCATAGAACTTTAATGATGCAGAAGTCTAACAGGCAATTTTGTAACGTGTTACTTTCACATAAAGCTAAAAATTATATAAATTTTCAATACCTCACCAAAGTAACGAGTACCTAAATGCAATTATTTATCTCTACTTGCTGATTATGAGACTCTAAAATAAAACTATCTGAATAACATACAACTTAGTACCTACATTATCGGGAAATCACTACCAAATAATCGACTTGATAGATACCTCTAATATAATAGACAAGTAAATATTAACAGTACATCGATCGTTAAATATTATATAATCGTGGAGTGTTACAAAGGTTGAAACCCTCAACGTGAAAGCTCAAATTATAGGGAAATCTCCGAACTGAGGGGTCATTTGAGGAAATTCCCATTTTTCATCAACCTTTGTGTCTCTACACACTGAAAACTTTAAATCGGCCGACGGTTTATTCGGACTCATAAATCAGTATAGAAATGAATGGTAGTATGCACATAACAACGATCAGGTATTTGGCTGGTATCAGACCGACTAAAACATGATGAAATCATGATGTCTAAAAAAAGTTCAACCAGCGAACGACAAATTGTTGCCCGACTTTTTAGTTTGCAGTGTGCAACTCTTAGCAAGGTTTCCTATCATTTTAACGTAATGCAGGAAGATAAATGTAATATAATAATGGCGTTAGAAAATTTATGACACCACGTGTCTCATAAAATTTATCAAGATGTAGTAGGTACGTACGTGAGATTGGATTAACGTTTATCACATTAAGGACCTGCATATACCTTTTGTAATAAGGAACTTTGACAATTTAAAAAAAAATGGAGAACAAAATCTTTGACAGATGTCTCAAGGAATCCGAACTCCTCGTTATTTCATTACTAACTGATAATTTTGGTCACGTCATCATTTGACCTGCAAGAATTCGCTGGACCTACCTGCTTTATGGCACCTCTCCTCATCTTTCCTTCCTCCATGCAACATTCTAACACTGTCTTTTAACATTGTTATGTATTCACAAGGTGAGTCAAAAATCTACAAGGAAACAAAAACATTGACTCATAAAATACATTCTATTGAAATGTTTACAGGTTTGCATTGGGACTCATAAATTTCCATCTTCTAAGCGTGCACAGCACATAGCAAATGTGTACAATACATCACAATATTTTACTACGCAAAGCTGAAAAATGAAAAGCCAACTCAAGGAAATGCCGGTTCATTTTTCTGAAGTATGCGGAAAATGGGGATAATATTATCACCTGTCGATGCGATGAATGTACTTAGATAAATACTGGAGTGTTAGAGACATTTTCTTATTACCTAGTTACATACTTTATTGTACGTAAGCCGTTATTTCGTATGCAATAGCTATAATTATTGTTAATAAACTAACGAAACAATTTGTATACCTACATGCTACTGGCAATTTTTATATTTCAGGTATTTAAAAATTATGTAATTTTACAATACCTAGGCAATGTCAAATACCTGGGTCTTCCAGACAATGTTTTAAATAAGTATTATGAATATTATTGTATATTACATACTTTGAGCTTTGTAATTTACATTGTTCATAGTCAAAATCTTACTACCAAAACATGTTATTAAACCAAACTATAACTCCGCAGTTACAAGTAAAACAGTTACCAACCTAACGTAGCGTAATCCTTTACCTAATCCCCACAAAACGGAATCAGAAAACAAATACCTATCACGATCCTCCACACGAAGATTAAAACATTAGCATATAAATGCAATATTTGAAAGAAACCTCGTATAAAACAATTTATATAAAAAATAAGGTCACAGGCTACGTCATTTCGCTTATTACATCCGTCACCTACAGACGCTTATGTACGTCGCTTCATCTTCTTCTTCTTGGCGAGTCGATGGCAACTTAAATTTTGGAGGCCCAATATTTCGCTACGCATACGGCATTGTCAGTAGCGTTATAAAGGTCATCCACTATGCAGCTGTCGGGGCATAGTGGGCAGCATAGAAGGTGCCGCATGGTTTGTGGTATGGCACCACACCCGCAGCTATTGTCGTCAGTGTAGCCCCACTTACATAGGTTTTCCCTGCACCTGCCTACCTGTGCACGTAGCCTGTTAAGAGACTTCCATACAGACCACGGTTGGTCGTAACCTGGTGGAAGCCGTTCCACGGGTGGAAGGAAGTCAGGCAGAGCAAGTTCTTCCTATTGTTCGATGCGGGTCATAGGAGCATCTTTACGTATGTACGTCGCTGCATAAAGGCTTAACATATGATTCAGTGTACCTATGTAGATATTCGCGCCATAACAATAGTTGGGCCATATTCAAAAAAATTGTATATTAAAACGTCCAACAGAGTTATTTTTTTTTAAAGAATAGCTACTAGCTAATTACTCTTAAAACAGAATAAACATTTATTTCAGCATTATGAAAAACAAAAATAACGCCCCATAATCCTCAATGAATGATTAATTTTAAAAGAAAACTACAACGTAGAACATTTGTTTCCATATAAGCAATGCGTGTCCACATTCTTGGCGCGACATTTAGAAAACATTTTATTATTCAATATTAGTATTTTAACTGACAAATAATTGATTTCTTAGCAGAGCATTGTGGAACCTGAAGGAATTTGCTAAAATTATCATGAAATATAACACGCAGAATTCAGGAATAATTAATTAAAGCAAGTCTTGATTTCACTTCATTTCTGTTATTCCTGTCTGTTACATTAGTAATTTTAATATTTTTGTAGTAGTTATCAAAAATATTTTACCCAAAACATTAGCAACTGAACTGTCAAAAGAATCGACGAATCAAAAATGTTCGGTAATTTTGTTAAGCGCAACAAGCACGAAATATTGTGGTGCAGTGATTATTCGACAATTAAAAGTTACTTATTACTGTGAGACTTTTAAAGTATCGGTAAGTACTTTTACTGTTTTATAACTCAGCTTAGAATAAATGTATATTGACAGTATCACTGTACTATACAAGTTTCGTATAAACTAAGAATTAGCATTGAAAAAGAGATTTTTTTAGATTAGACACAAGCAATTTATTCATATCGGTTATCATATCGATTACTTTTTTCTGTGACGTAACAGATATGAACGGTTAAGGTTTGTTCACAGTGTACGTACCGAGATAAAAACGTATTTAATCAAACCTACCACTTTTCTTTTTATTTTATAATTTTATAAAGGTATCTTTACGAAAAGTCGACATAAACAGAGTAAATAAAAATCAATCCACTAATAAAATATAAAACTCGAAAATGTTTTCTATCGATATACATTTTTACAATCGATATTTGCAGGTAACATCATGTATTTTAATGGGATAAGTTTGGGATAGTTACCTACCTACGAATGGCTTTAGTTCGGGTATAAGAATTGCTGTGGGGTTTGTTTTAGAATATTTAATATTTATGTATTAAGGTTTTCTTTTCTTCACAGGCAATATGCCACTAAAACCAGGTGGACGACAGCGAAATTATAGAGAACAATTCGAATACTACTATCTACTTATTTTCTTTTAAAAGTGCGTCGTTATATACTGACCCTAATAATTCGTCTCTGTTACTTTTCTGTTATAACAATATAGCTTTCCTATCTGTTTCATATCTGTTTTTTACAATTTTTTTGAAAACGACCCAGTTGCAAAAGCTGATAGCTTAACGGATTTGAGCATGTGTTGTATGTAGTAGTAAATATTGTAGTAAATACAGCTATTAAAGTTTGGATTAGAGGTACCTACGCTGTTTTATTTTTACTACATAAGTATTTAGTGCTGAGATTACCGAGATATCTTCTCACATCTGTCTCTTTGCTTTATCTTACTATCTTTGCAATAAAGTTAAACATCTTTGTCAAATATACACTAGCTTCTGCCAGAAATTTCACTCGCCTCGAACCTGGCCTATAGCCTTCCTCGATAAATGGGCTATCTAACACTGAAATCAAATCGCGTTCAAGCAAACCATCTCTTCGGCGTTGTAATAGTAGTAAAGATATAGTATAGATTCGATCATAGAGTATTTAAATATATGTACAAACAATATGTCTGAGATATAAAATACGAATGGCACCGTGACAAAAGCTGGTTTGTTAATAATTTAGTTTCAATGTGTCCACGTGTCCAATGTTAGTGATAGTTAAAAGTTAAAACTTTGTTATAAGCCCCTTTATGCACGACCGAGATGTATGGTCATAATTAGGTATTGTACCCATTTTGTGTAGACACTTGCTTAAGCTTTTAAAATAATGATAAAATTGCTCATATACAATGAAAAAATATCGAATTATTGATACAGTAGTTTCGAATCCTAACCTACAATCGACCAAATGCTTTTCGTATAGAACAAATATTTGTAATTTTGAATCAATTTAGATAACTGTGACGCAAATGCAGACAATAATTCTGAATTAAGCATTAACGAAAATCGATAATTATTTCGTTTCACTCTAAACGTTGATTTTATCAAATCGCTTATGCAAAGCAAAGCTGATGAAAACACATTGTAAATTATAATGTTAGTATAATGTTCTCTAAAATGTGAAACCCATTAGTTTCAATACTGAAAAATGCGCATGAATAATTCGACTCCGCAGTTAAACAATACACAAACACAGTCTGTTTCATAATTAAATAATGTAACTGAAGTTCGAAAATAGAACGTTGGAAGCAAATATTTGAAAACGCAATCTGATTGTTTAGTTTTACAAATACACAGAACGCAGATAATGTCTTATCTGAGACTGCCAGTCCCCCCTCCCATGAAACCTCCACATTGCCCACTGTAATTGTTTTATGGCATGTGGCAATCAAGAGGTTCGTATCTACGTATCTATGTATATGACACTCTATAGTGAAGCCCGTATTACAGCGTAGGGTATTTCAAATTATAGGTTTGAAGCGGCTTATCATGGCTTTGTTCGTTGATTCTAGGAAGTGGATAGATTAAAGTTTTTAATTTTTCATGTGTCTACTCCTATATAACGATTGAAGTTAAAAGATATGATCGAAACTGTTATTAAGACCAATCACTCAATACACACTCAATAGATTATTGATTTATATTTAGGCCCATAGATTTTAACTTCTTTTTAAATCTTTTTTATATAAAAAATCTTTATGCAAACCTTTTCACCACAATTTATCACAGATCTTGGAACCTTTTCAAAAAACGTCTGAATGAAAGTAAGAATCGGTGTCAAAACCGATTTAATATTCGAAATCCAATTTCCTTTATTATTGTTATCTTTAAATGTGAGTTCATTTTGTTATTGAAAATCAAAAATATTTTTTGATTGAAGACAAATTACTATATAACTACAAATAAAGAGAATATCACAATAACATTTCAAATTATTTTCTCATAGCAGACCACCAAAAAAATTGATTTCTTATGCAAATTAATTATTTATCACTGGTTTGAATCAATTGGTTTGGAATTAATGTATTGTAGGTACACAAAGTCTATTTAAGAAATGGAGATTTCGATGTTCAACCTTATCTCAACATGAGCAGCAGAAAATACTTAGTTGACATTTTGAGTACTGTTACACTCAAAAAGAGCTGATTTTCAGCCTAATTTGAATAAATGACTTTTGATTCAGCACTTTGCTCATATTTTATTCATAAGTCAACGGAAAAATACCTTCAAAATTTCAGTTAACAATATAATTTATTATAAAATCTTATCTTTAGGACTGTGTCTGGCTAAAGTGTGTATTTAATTTGTCTTATTACTACAAACATTTAAATAACATTGTCAACTGTTTGATTTAATGAATATTATTTTGATTGTGGTGTTACAAAGAAACCAGTCAATTATTCCAATTAAAATAAAATAACTTTTCTAAATCATTAGAATCTATCGAAGCGGGAAAAGTGACAGCTGACAGGAGACGTTATTACTCTTCATTTATGGTTCAAACGGACCATCCAAGTTACTCGATGAAGCGGCAACTGACATCGACGTTAATTAATTACATAGATAAACATAGTTTATCGAGTTAAACACGGTTTAAATTGCGTGTCACGTGTAATTTAACGGAAGTTTTACTCTAGAGAATTGGTTTAAGTAGATGAAATTTGCAAGGTTCGCCTCTCGGGGGACACTTTATAATTGCATTAAACATTTTATACGTCGTTAATTTGAATGATGAGTCCAAAGAGACTTGATATGGCGGGACAGAAATGTTCTAGCAACACGTGTAACTGTCCTCTTTATCAAGCGATTAAGTATTGATTTTTGTAATTTTTACGGTAAATCAATATAAAATACAATAATTCTTACTTTTAAATTGAATTGAAGAGCAATAACCACTAAGAGTATGTATGCTTGACTTTCATTAAATAGTACCTACGTCAGACACGTGAAAAGCAACTTTGTTTCTATGATATTAAATAACTACTAGGTATGTACATAAAATTGTGAACACACATGAGCACTTCGAACGTTTTAGTGCTTCTTAGATTTAGTAATAATCCGTCAGTATTTACATTATTACCACTTACAATATTTGCATGTGTCGCGTATCTGACTTCGCGTCAAGAATTTCATGTTTACGTTTAACCTACGCAGTAAGATCAAAAGGAAAACACGGTTTTACCTATCCCAGTATCATTTTATTGCTTTGATATTATCCTTCGTCATCTATGTAATAAGAAAATTGTATTTCCCTTTTTGAAGTCTTAAGCAACACATATGACACAAAAGTCTTCGTGAATCTGTCGTACGGATAATATTGAAACAAGCTTGGTATTTTATTATTAAGTTTTTTTTTTATGTAAAGCCTAACAGGTTAAGTTATAATGTCCACTAAAAGAATTAACTTGGTTCGCAAGTTCCTGAACGTAATATGACAGCCCTTAGCTGACTTTTACCCATAGATACCCTTCAAAAGTCTAGACACGATCTATCTAAGAACTAGACTAGCCTGTGACAAGCTCTATTTAATCTCATAGATCAATCGATCAGTATCTATAGCTGATATTTAGTATCAAGCTTCTTATCTCTTTCTCAGAGTTCTCGAGGAAGGCTAGCAATCGTTCCGAATGTTATTGTTCTAATGCGGAAAAATGAAATTCTATGCATTTTTACAAAGAACCACATATAATACTCGAAACGTTTTAGGTTCTGCCAACTCCAAATGTGAAAGAAACGGAATGCAATTTAAAATACATTTAGCGTGCCTAAATGTCTCAGCGAGTAATAGTGCAAGCGGGCCTAAAATGTCGTCGACATTCTTAGTTAGCGAAGTGTTGACCGAGCGCTTACTTGCCCAAGCTATAGGAAGTGCAGTCAGCTTTCTTGGCATCGCCTTCCAACCTCCTTGACTTTTAAGTAGGGTTAAGTTGGTACTATTGTTGTACAGGCACGTAGCTGACGTCATGCGTTCCAAAACCAAATGTTATAATAGAACCATAGAGTACACAGTTCATTTATTAATAGACGATCCAAAAAGAACGCTTTATTGGAATTATTTATGTAATAATAAGGTGTCTAGAGGGCAGGTCTAGAACTTTGTGGGTTGAAACGAAATTACTTTGTGTATTTTCGTTTTATTTTATTCCAGTTAATTGATAGCATAACTTGAAATAACTTTGTGTGACTTTTGTTTAAGTATATTACAAGTATAAATTATAATTCAGACAAAAGTTGGCAAAATATAAAAATTATCTTTAACATAATTTTGGTGAAGAAAGTAGGTAATATGATCAAGTAATGTTATTACGTTATATAAAGGTATTTTATAATAATGTCTTGCTGATATTGAAGAATCATAATAGGTTCAATACTTTTGACTACGAATTTTAAATTACGAGCCACTTGGATAACCGTTGATCGACGCAACATCAGGTTAACTTCTTCACACAGGGTTTTTTAGCAATTTCACAGAAAAATCCAGACAAAATAGTAGGCTTAATTAACATCCCCGTGCCAAAAAAGTGTAGGTTAAGCAAGCCCTGGCCGCGTGTAAAAGTCACAGGTACACTTTCATGTCAGAAGACAAGTTGGATGGATTTGAGAGAATTAAGACGACCTTTAAACTAAAATATCAGTATCTATGCTCTCATCATCGCTATAAAACTAATTACTACTATTTACCTTCTACAGGACTGCGGTGCGACTGGCCAGCTCCGCCGCGAGCGCAGCACCAGCGCGACCCGCGGCATCGAACCGTGCACGTTGCTCATCTGTGGCGCTGACGTGCGCTTGCGACTCCAACCGCGACGACTGTTGTTCGCTCCCCAGAGGTGCGATGTGCCGTGTTCTAGATGGAATAAATAAAATTAGAAAATTTGATTGTGATTGTGAACAAGACTTGCTTATCATTAAAGGTAGTTCCTTCTACGAGACGAAAATTATGCAGAAATTCTTTTTCAGCCTGGACATACTTCTTATCATACATGTTTAAGATTTAAAAGAGATTAATTTGGGAGTCAATTGTATTAAATTATGTGCTGTCCGGTTTAAGTTTTAAGGATACCAATCAAGTCAATTGTATTTTAAAAAAACGCTCAAACTTATTGTGAAGACATCCTACAAAAGACGGCTAATAGTCGAATATTGTGATGTTAAATGTCGACCATTTGTACAAAATATGAGACTTACTGTACAAATAAAAATACGCTTACATTTGTGACCAAAATAAATAAAACTCGGCCTTCACGGGTATAAAAAATCTATTACTCGCCGAATTTAATGGACAAATTAGGCGGCCCTTGATTAATGCGTACCCTACTTGACGAGCTTATGACGGCAACGCTACGAGTTGTCCTACTAAACCAAATTGTGAAACCACTTCAGAATCTACTCAATGACAGACTGAACCTAATATGTACTGATATTTATTTCCTATTCCTTATTAAGTTAAAGATAAATTAGATGAAGACCTCCATTTTTCTAGTGTAAAAGATATTGACAAAATCAAAATATATCCGTGTCTTTTTTCAAGCACAGAGAATTAAATGAGATCGAAAATATTTTAATAAGGTGCACAAAGATATGCAAAGCTAGGTTATATAGTTGGAGAACTCGTAAGAAGAACCTAAGCTGGAAGCTGCCCAAGGCAATTGTAACAATGTAAGAGGAATACATCTCCAGACACCTTTTACTTTATGATAAAATGTTGATCTTCATCAGCATATAACAACAATTTATAGAATTTATGTGCATTGTTGCTGTGAACTACGAATAAATATAATATTTCTTATGAATTTTGTGACGAACAAATATATATTTTTTTTGTTTTAGATTCTCATGTATTCTCAAGTATTTCAAGAAATTCGTCGTAATGAATATTTGACAACGTCCACCACACAGTAAAATCAATTATAGTGAATGCGGCGAGCAAAGCTCTGATAAGGGACCTCCACGAACCCAGTATCAATGTTCGATTGAACATTCACTAACCAAATGAATGGAAGCCTGCTGGCTGGTTTGATGAGACTCCTTTTGTTCAGCTGCTGATGTTTCAAAGATAATGAGAAAAATTTTAAGTAGGTATTGTTTTAATTTTAACCTTAACCCCTTCTTACATCATTAAATAAATTTTAAAATAGTGTGCAAGACGTGTTGCAAGTATTATGACTAAATGTTAAAATATAGTCCTAAATGCTAAAGAATGCCTTCTGTTTTAATTAGAAATTAAGTATGGTTATCCATTTAACATTATTTCAGAAATACAAACGTTTTAAAACTCAAAAAACCGAATGATTCCTGATTTATCTGTTCCAGCTTTTTTGTACCGCTGAATAATTCCTTTTTGATCGTGTCATAAAATAAAAAGAGTGACGTGAAAGGCACCTTTTCCAACACAATCAAGTCGTGGCCTGTTTACGGTGTATTGATCTGCAAGCCAAGCTTTTCATCGCTTTTTTTCATGCAAATTAAGGAACTCTACACATTTGAAACACTGGCATAACCAGGCTATGTTGTTTAGAAAAACGGGCTTTTCATATTTGCACGCAATTTTTCCGTTCAACCTGGTAAACTGGTAATTACATGTACATACATAAACTCATGTGTTTTACCTAGGTTAAATATGAGTAGAAAATATAGGACGCCACGTGTTACAATTCTTACTTACAAGCACCTACGAGTACCTACATATTTTACATCGTCCATATACGAGTAGGTAGTTATGTACAATTGTACATTAGGTACCTACGTTCACCCGGTTATGCAAGCGTGCCAATAATTACAGTTATTTTCATGTTACGAAACAAAACACGATCGTTTGTCACATAAACCCATTCGTCATAATACAACCGTTACTTTAGGGGCTCAACTTTCTGGACGCAAGTACTTTGCAACATGTGTTACCCCCAAATCCCCTGAGGGTGATGTTCCACATTTTATTTCAATAACACCGGCCTAATGAAAAATACTCCCCATTCATTGACATGCGCAACTCGCTAGGAATTCATTTCCCGTTGCCCTAACAACAATCAATTAATGATATTTCTCATATTTCTGCTGAACCCAGAGCGCAAGTTGTAGCCTCAAATGACAAAAGACAATTATTAAAAACACAGGGAACACCGAAAATGTGACTCGGAGACGAAATGAGATAAACTTACTTTACGCGAGCCAGTAGGTTGAAGTCCCAATCTTATTTAAATGCCGCTGTGAGGAAGTAAACACAGCAACTCACAACAGAAAACTGAACATTAATGTTCATTCAAAACTACAAAATTCCCTAACACAGTCACTTCAATATCACTAGGTGCACGTATTTTATTTTATACAAAAATAAAAATGGACCCCTCGTTCAAACTGTCACGATAACTAAGCTGGCGTGGATCAACTGTTGAAATCATTCAGTTTTCCAATGGACTCTATACTCGTGTGTTACTCGCGAACAAAGATTTACGACAGTACTAATTCAGTCACAAAACGCACTAAAATATGAAGAAATTAGCATGTACGTGTGACTAGGAAGTTTCACAATAGAAATCGTAATAAACGTCTTGAAGTTATTTGTGGCATCTTCCATCACGTTGTAAAAAATACTGAAAAGTAAGACGGCATTTTAATAGCTGTATTACACATCATCCAGATAATATCTTTATTAGTCCTCACGTTGATAATAACGCACTCTTTAATCAACGTAATAGGTAGTATTAATAAATAATTTCTAAATGACGAAAACTTCAATTGTTATCATCTTGACCTAGACCCCACATTTTTTGTGTCAACAAAAAGTGTATTTTTCCTCCATAAATCTTTTGTCAAATCGTTCTCATCCTTCCTTATCATATCGCAAATCTCATATATTTATTCTCACGACTTTAGCCGCATAGCCATAAACATTGATCTTAAAAAACTTTTATAGCATTGTGGTTCACAGTTTCTGCATAACAAGTATCAAGTCAGGAACTTTATCTGATTTCCATGCAACCCGTCTCTAAAGTAAACATTACTTAAACAATATTTTTAGTATGTTTATCAGCAATGTGTCAAGATAATATCGTCAAATAAAAATGTAATGAAGTGTTCATTTCGACAACGCGTCGAAACTCGGATGACATCATTCATCTTCATGACGAACGATAGCACTAATATGATTAAAGTTTACAGACACTCCATGAAATAGTACTTAATTACTTACTAGCTTAATCCATTAATGAGTCATAGCCCGCCTGAAGGGTCGCAATCGAGCGAATTGTCTTGAAACAGCTATTTAAGGAAATAGGTCTACTTTGCCACTATGTAATTTGTAGTTTCAAAGAAAACATGTGCTTGCGGTTTTCCTTAAACTATTGTTATTTGCTATTGTTTAGTTAGCATTTTATATGGCAATACTGCATGTTCATAGACATCCATCGATTTTGATGAATGTTTTTTCCTACTAATAAGAAAAAAAATATAAAGCGAATTCAAGAAAATTCCATAATAGTAATTAATTACTCATAAACTGAGCTAGCAATAATGAAACTAAGTTACATCTAACTAAAAACAAATTCAAAGATTCTTAAGACCATCAAAATTTGGGTAAACATACAACAAAAACAGCGGGACATCACTGAAGCACGTGAATCACAAACAGAACCTGACTCACTTTATAACTAACATACATACATATAACCGCACGAAAAGTGTTAGAAAGACTTACGAAAATTCAGACTCGGGTGGGGTCCCTGTTCGGAGCAAGCGCGTCTTCCGCGGGCGCTCAGTAGCACTTCCCTGCGCGGGCGCTCGGGCATCTCGTCGCGATCCACGCTCGACCCGGCCTCCAACGCGCACGCGCCGCCGCCCTCCTCCCTACCTTCTTCCACTACACACGCTGACATCACTATTTTTGTTCACTCTCTACGTTCACTACACCTTACTATTCACCACTAGATAATCTGCACTGTTACAAGTAAGATACGTCACTGAACACCTTTGCCTTTCAAATCACTTGTTTTTGGTTACGTTCACTAAACTACACTGCCACAATTTAATATCTTATACACTAGTTTCACTGAAGTTTTTGTATTTTCCACATTATAATATTAATTATATATTCAGTAATTGCGAGTGAGATGGAAATCTGAAACAAATAAAAAATATGAATTAAACATAATATAATTGTTAATGAAACATTAGTTTTAATAGCGTCTCACATTTTTCTTTAACTTGACATCTAAGAATAGTTTGTACAAAAAAATGTTATTAATCATTATATGCATAAACGTGTTTGCAATTAATCATAACTCGTATCGCAAATAAACACGCATATGCCAGAATACGAAAGAGGAAATAAATAGTAGTCTATAATTAAAGCTTTTCTTAAGCCTGTTGCTAGTATGTGCTCTTTCTGTTTTTTTTTTATTTTGTCCTATAAATAAGCCATAAAAAATCTATAGCCTTAAGATAATTTTTAAACCTTCACAGCAATAGCCATATTTCTATTACAATGAAACCAATTGTTCAAACAACTAAAACAGTCTAAGATCTATTCAACATCAATATCCTAGCAATTCATGTAAACAAATCATAAGTACATACCTAAATGTTCTGTTCAATACATACCTAAAAATATAGGTACCTAAGTCTGAGGGAAATTGCGTAGGTTTTTTTAGAAAAGATCCATCAAATATCTGATTGCAAAAATAAGACTTGATTGCCTGACCCTACATCTGAATATCCAATAACTGGAGCTACATAGAATATTAAGCTGGGATGTCTATTCAAATGTTTGGGCCGTATTTTAGAACGTTTTTGTACGGACGTAAATTAATCCTTTGTGTGAGAGTTTTATTTCAAAGAGTATTGTATGCAAATATGTATTTTTAGGTAAGTAATACTGGGTTATTGGTCTTTCAGATACGTATGATCTAAATATTTGCCTGAAATTTGATATAGGTGAAGTTACTTTTCCAGATTAGTAGGGTAAGACTCGCATTAGTCTAACCTTATTCTGTGTAACATTATCAAAGAATTTGTGAATTAATTGTTCGTCGCTTGAAAACCTCAACTGAGTCATAACACGAATTCTCCAAACTTTCTCCTCAACCCTTCCACGAATATTTCCCGCTGTCATTAACTTCGTTTTTGAACCCCAAACAACTAATTCTCGAACAAAGTTAATAGAAAAGTTGCTTACGGTCAAACAATGACTCGCAGGTAATTGAAGTATTTCGTTGCTAGAACAAATTTTGTGTCCCAAAATGCTTTTATTTTCGCAAAGACGATCATCGATTGAATTAACCTCGGACACAAACTTCATTACTTTAATAGAGTTTACACCTAGGGCAGGCATCGTCAATTTATAACATAAAGGCCTATCTGTCTACCTGTCCATTGAACGGACATTTCAAGTGCCTGTATTTCGTGGAACAATCAAGGTTTATAAAGGTGAAGGTAATATTGGCTGCATTTTATATTTTCAGTTTACAACTGAGTGAGACTTCAAACGTCAGACTCATGTTATAACGATAACATATTTTTTGTATTTAAATATACATTTTTTTGTTCAATCGAAATGTCGTTTGGTATTTACCCATTTCAAGAGTGATATCAGGTGAAGGAAATAAAAACAAAATTGAAGGACGTAAAAAACAAATATGCCTTTCGTTTTGGCTCCTGTCATCCTAGTAAAAGTGTCTATACCCGATTTATTAGAAGGTTTACCACAATCTTCACTTATAGGATATAATTTAATCATTGAAGCAGATTAAATATAACATAGTTCTTGTACAACAAACACTTAAATAGATTCCATAGTTACAGCGCGAAAGGGTGACATGCAGACTGACTTTCTCTATTATAATATTAGTGAGAATGAACAATGCAAGCCTCATGTCAACATTTAATTGATTTTGATGTAAATTAGCGCCTACCCTTTGTCTTATCACAAGTGACATTGAGTTATGTTAATTGATAACGTAACATAATACAGCTTATGTGCCGTTCAGAAAGCTATTTTCAAATATCTTGTAGCATTATACTGTCAAGTAGTTTTGAATAATGAGAATTGTTTGAAATCAGACTGAGATACTAATTAAAGTATTTGAATTTTTTAAATTAATTGTTTTATGCAATTTCAATATAACTGCAGAGGTCAATAGAGAAGACATCGTATTTACAGCACGGTCAACCAATTATTTATGAGCAAGCAGCATGTGGTGAGATTGGTCCGAAGATTGGTGACCATTAATGTCAAAACGAGTTTGTAGTTCCTCCGTCTTTCGAAGGTAGTTTAATGTAATTACAGATATTCAAAATTTTAAAGCAACACCATTTTATCTTTTACAAATGATAACTTATGGTACCAAAATATTCCGGGCACAATACTGTGTTCAACTGCATTAACAAACATTTAGGTATAGATAGTTCAACTCAGATTTGCGCGCGGCCCTATGTGTGCGTCGGCTTGTAAATATACAACTTTCATTCGTGTGACAGTGACGTCGTCCGAGCATGACGTGTTCTTATCGCTTTTTGTTATGGGTACAGTCGTTTACGAAAATACTAGTTATTCACGGAGAAATTATTAAGGAGTCAGATAAAGCGTTTAAAAAAATAAAACAACATTCAAAGCTTTTTATTATTAAATATAGTTTTTCATTATTTTCTCATACGTCTTTTCAAATTGACATTGATAGTATCTAAGAATTAAATACTCCTTAAGTACATAGTTTCTAGCTCGGGGTACGCGGACAATAAATAAAAGTGTGGACTAAGAATGTAAAAAGAGGTACAATCTAGTATATTAATGTAAACAAAATGTGTGGGGAATTTTAAAAAATTATATTGCTTCGCATAATGTCGACCAACATAACAAAATAATGAAACTCATAAATGAACGTTTAAGTCAAATTGATGAAGGGATGTGGCGTAATACTTGTCGACATGTAAAAAAGAAAAAAGAAGAATACTATAGACATTTTGACATGGAAACAGAATTTATAATTCACCTTGGAGAGTAGCAAATCCGAAAATTTATCATTTGATTTTTCAAACAGCGATTCATAATCATTAAAAATAAACTAACTAATTGGAGAAACCGAAGGGTTTGTATGTGCAATTATGGACGAAGTTATCCTTACGAATAACTACCGGAGATATATCGTGAAAGACGGGACGGTTGACATATGTCGGGCATGTCACCATCCGGGTGAGTCTATCAGACATATTATATCTGGTTGTTCTCGTTTGGCTAATGGTGAATATTTGCACAGACATAACCAAGTGGCCAAGATCATCCACCAGCAGCTTGCTCTGCAATACAACCTTGTAGACCTTGAGGTACCGTACTACAAGTATGCGCCCGACCCAGTTCTCGAAAAGGACCATATCACGTTGTACTGGGATCGATCTATCATCACTGACAGGACTATTGTAGCCAATAAGCCTGATATTGTGGTGATAGATCGATTAGCGCGCCGCGCGATGATAGTTGATGTCGCCGTTCCGCATGACGAGAACCTTGTGAAAGCTGAGAAAGAGAAACAAATAAAGTATCTCGACTTAGCGCACGAGGTTGTCGCCATGTGGAGTGTCGACACGGCTGTTGTTGTGCCGATTGTCGTTACGGCCAATGGTTTAATAGCCAAGAGCCTCGACGAACACCTCAGGAGGCTCTCGTTGGGCGGCTGGATCAAGGGACTGATTCAGAAGGCAGTACTCCTTGATACGGCACGTATTGTGAGGAGGTTTCTGTCTCTGGGACCCTAACCACCGGTACCTTGGACCCTGTGCCCGATATCGGTGGCAACCTATTTTTTATATTTTTAAATGTTTTTTATTTTTATATTTAATATTTAAAAATGTAAATAATATGTTAGAAAATAAATAAATGATAAATAAAACTAACTAAAATCATTAAAAACATTAAATTACGTAGTAACCGTTTTTCTTTAAACACCCGTATACAACCCCTAAATAACTGTATTGTCCCCGACTGTACCTCTTGTCACGCACACAAAGTCACTGTATATGTACAAGGGTTACCCACACATAAGGCCGCGCGCACGACTGAGTTGAACTTACTATATATCGCTTAACTTTTGACTAAAAGTTTTATAAACTTCATATTTTCATACCTTGAAGTTTGTAAAGTCTCAGACTCTCAGTGGATAAAAATAAAACGACACCCCTTACTGGGTGCTTTATTTTTAAACATCTTCATTGAAGATTGTGATAATCTAGATCTTGTAACTAAAAGTACTTTTGTTAATTTTAGATACTGTGACACAACATTTTAAGTAATTTTAAGTAATTTGCCATCCTCAAATGTAATTGAACATCATAGGTATATGTTGCAAAATCTGGATCATGAAGGGATCAAAATACAAATATTTTCAGCATAAACAAGCTATTGTTTTATCTAAGCTAAGATATAAACGTTAGTTCAGAGTGATTTGTCATTATAATTTAGCAAAGTTCTGATGTAGTCAAGATTTCATCTTTGCAAACATTTTCCCTCTTATTATAAAACGCGGTATCAAATAAGTATCGGCTTTTGTACTACCTTTAATCCACCTTTAAGTACGACCTTGAAAAAACGTTATTACAAAACGCAGTTTATCGCAAGTCCTATTACTATCTGTAGTACAAAAGATATGACATAGATAAGATATACAAAAGAATGTTTGTAAAAGACTGGAAGCTTGCTAGAATATACAAAAATGCCTAGATGAGAAAGGGAACAAGATTGTGTGATGAAGAACAGTGTCCAACATGTAGCAGTGCATTTGACTGTATAAATAGACATCGGAATAAAATATAATTTTCTACTTTTATGTTGTTTCAAATGTTTCATTTTCTTTTGGTAATTTAATGCACACGATATTCTGTGTGTAGGTAAGTTATTGTGCACTTAATTTTGAAGAGGTTCTAATTAGATGCACAACGTCTTATTTAATCATTTAAATCAGGATGAAAATAATCCAAATTATTTCTAACCTAAAAACAAAACAACTTGGATACGCGCGCTGACGTTCCGTTATACGCGCAAACTCGATAGTTGTTTAAAAGAGAATAATTGGATCATGTATATCGTTAAAAGATACTAGAAATGTAAAATTACCTTTAAATAATAAAAAGTAATATTTTCAACTGCAGAGATATTTTTTTTATTCATCCTCCGAGCCTTTTTTCCCAATCATGTTGGGGTCGGCTTCCAGTCTAACCGGATTCAGCTGAGTACCAGTGCTTTACAAGAAGCGACTGCCTATCTGACCTCCTCAACCCAGTTACCCGGGCAACCCGATACCCCTTGGTTAGACTGGTGTCAGACTTACTGGCTTCTGACTACCCGTAACGACTGCCAAGGATGTTCAATGACAGCCGGGACCTACAGTTTAACGTGCCATCCGAAACACAGTCAATGGTGTCTAAGATATACTTAGAAAGTACATACAAACATAGAAAAGTTGCATTGGTACTTGCCTGACCTGGGATCGAACCCGCGCCCTCATACTTGAGAGGTTGGTCCTTTACCCACTAGGCCACCACGACTTCGAGAGATATTTTTTTTATTATCATAGTTATTTATTTTTCATCAAAATAGACTTAACAAAATAATATAAAAAGGAACGGCGCATAGAATTCGGAACAATTGAGCGAATGATTTAAATATTTGTTGCTTATAATCTGTGGATATTATTTGAACCACACACACACACAGACAAATCGAAGTACTAAACAGTCTTCTCTTAGTCTACGTTTTGTAATAAGGATGTCAAGACTATCGTAAGTACCGTAACAAACCAAGACGTCGTCAGTCGGGTTTAAACCACTACTTGCGGCAGTTTTTATAATAAGAGGGTTTGTGTCTCACTAGAACATAGCCTCTATCACACATAGGTACAACTACGCAATAGGTAGCACTGTGGTCGTTTATTTGAAAATTGTAGGGCTTGGAGTGGCGCGTCGTTTGAACGCTACGTTACTGAATATACAGACTTGTTTTCAGGCCTTTTTGTGCAGCTTTCACGGCATGCAGTACAACGCTATGTCAGGGGCAAAGGAAAGCGTTTGTCGGCTCAAATAATGTATTGAAATATATGTATATACGCAGTCTGCGAGAGAGCCCTTGATCGATCTTACGGTGACACGCATGATGACGTGTCCCCATTTCAACAGACGATTCAATTCATACAATATCCGAACGCGGTGTAAAAATAGCGTCACATTTGCGGAAACATTCAAAAGGTTCTCTTTCCTGACAACTTGCCTCTCCACTTCCCACATTCAACTACTCGCAATTCAATTACTTTGTGATATGAACATAAAAGGTATTATATTTCAAAAGTGCTTTAAAGGTGAACCTGTAACCGATATTATTTATTTTCCCTGATATAAATGGATTAGTTTAATTCTTGACACATACACTAATACTACACTACACACTATTCATTGAATTAATTTAAAAGGCAAACACAAGAGTTGTATCAAAATGTGTCGACCTACTTTTTTCACGTTCATTATCCTTGTTATCCAGAAAGTTTTACACGAATACAGTAAAATATAATGAAGATCCAGTATAATAAAAACGATACTTTACAACTACGATGACACTCTCACCTTCCTCTCGAAATCCGAATATCGTACGAAATATCAGTGTTAGTTCAGCCGTCGCTCATTCCATTATTCACGACCTATATTCGAAGTGACTTGCTGTCTTAAAGCATAAAGATGAAAATAGCGTGACATTTGTGCTCCCGGAAAATCGCTAATAGGGTTACATATTGCAGGTAGAACTGCATTTGAGGGGTTAACCGCGGTCGTACGGGGCAGCGACCGGCGCGCCGAGACATTCGCCACGCGACGCGACTTCGTGTCGGGAACCCATATTTCTGACTGTATACAATTAATTTAATTACTAAAGTGCTTTTGCAAGAAGCCAGTGACAACTTTAAAATTCGTGGAAAGTTGCGCAGCTCTTTAAAAAACAATGCATAAGTTTATTAAATTTAAACATACGGATTACATTTATAAATGGTAAATGGAAACATTACATACTGTTATAGTTCTCTTGAATCATAAATATATCATATCATGGACAAAAGTTTAAAAACAACCAGAAAGTGAATCGGTAATCGTACAATATTAATGTTCCGTATAGCCACACAATCGATTATATTATTTATTCGGTATACACTACCCTTATTGTAAGCCACTCATTACTTAACTACCATTACAGCTCGCATTCATTTGATAGCAACACTGGTGCCAGTTCAATACCCGACCCAATTTTACAAAAAAATACAAACGAAGCTTCTCTTTGTTATTGTATGCTTTTTATAGTTTCTTTTTTTTATTGACTTTTCCGGCTATTAACGACAATAAAAAATATAAATCCGAATTCAGAACCTCCTCCTTTTTGGGATGTCTGTTAATAAATAATGAAGGCAACAGTATTGGACACCACGAAAGATGTTTTTTTAATAAAGCAATTTGAACGTGAGTATTTTAACTGTCTTTACATATAATAGCTAAGAAGTTTCTTTTTTATTCAGATCCCGCGAGAACTTGGCTAAACCACGGAAAACCGAGAAAGATGAATGAGCTTGCAAAATCATAAAGATATTGTACATGTCATACTTACAAACTATCAAAATTTCACGACTTCAATAAATGGAGATTAATATTCACCCACTTAAACTATTCGCTTGAGAAAATCTGGTCAAAATACTGTCTAACCAATTCAGACGTTATAGACCGAGAAAATTTGCTCATTTCGCTTGTCTGAACTAATGCGAAATTATATTCTCAATAGTAACAACATGTAAAACAAGATATACTCTCGAAATATTACGACTAGAAACGTAGCAAGAATAGTTAACCTACTTTCTAGAAAAATGGTCCAAAATAATTTGACCTTGAGAATTTTCGCGATCAAAGATCATTTTCTACTGAAAACAACCGCCTTACATCAAGTTTCATAGCCATAATCACAAATAAATAATACTATGAAGATACCTATATGTATACAGTTCTATCTGGTATAACCTGCCAACTACCAGTTAACGTTTCAATCATTAAGTCACCAATTTAATATTAAACTGGGCCGAGTAGATAACTGCGGCAGGTAAAGACGCCTTGGTTGCTCAAGGGCCATTGACTGTTTGATTCCCACCACAAAGCTCTGAGTTATTCAATAGAGAACAGAATATCATCTATCTATGATCCAATCACTATGTCATAATAAACAATTGAATAATAACTTTGATATTATGTAGCTACAATATGTAGATAACACGCTTTCGCTACTGTGTAGCGATTGCCAGTTTCAGATTAGAGTTTTTAGCTAACAAGCTGAACAGAGCAATTTCTGTTGATGCAAATGAAAAGATTCACACTTTTAAATAACTTAGCGTTGCTCATACACTTTATTATCCAACGAATAGTATCTAGTCATATAATGTAGATGTAATACAAATAGGTACGAATGTTATAGAGGTACAAAAGATCCGTCATTGATATATCCATATACGCGTTGAATAATGTTGTAACACAGTTCATTTTACATCAGACTTATTACTTAATACATTGAAACATTTCCGTAAATTATGATTAAAAAGTTTAGATCCCTTTTGCGGCCTTCCCTTCATAATAAAAAAAATCCTTTTTACTCTCCTGTGCGGTTAAATTTCAAAAGGTCCTCCTCTAATGAAATTTAATGATTCCTTAAATTTTGGTTTTTTCAGGTCAATCTTTATATGTTTATTTAACTTTATTCAATGAAGCATTTACAAAGGCGGACATAATGCCATGGGCATTCTCTCCAGTCAACCTTAAGGTGACGCAAAGATAACATGGTAGGTGCATTACTTACTTAAAAAGACATGTATAAGAAAACTAGAGAATAACAGAATTGAACTATTAAATAAACATTAATATGTCAACCAATAAAAAAAATATTGATAAATAAAATGTACATAAATGAACTTGAACAGAACAACAGATATTTCACAGTAATTGCAAACGACCGCGTAAACATATTAAGAATACAATAACTCAGGCTTGATTCGATCTAGGTATGAACTATTGATTCCATTCACCTAATCCCTAGAGCCGAGGATTTATAAGCTAGATGATCTAGAATTCTCGATTTGTTCCATAAAATATGAAAATCATTTTTTTTCTGCTTCGTTGGACATAATTAATGTGGAATTTAAACTAGCGTATGTTTAATTACTATCAATATATTATTAACATCTTAGACTGGGAGCGACCCCAACATTTATGTATAGAATTCTAGAGATAAGTGAGACTTGTGGATTGGACCAACTATTTCAGTAAATAATACTTATTCAAACGTGAAAACCTTAAAGCCTTTAATAAAATCGTAGGTATTTCAATATTGAACTGTCTTTTAAGCCCGAAACTTACTCGTTTTCTCACATATTTACTTAATTTTTTATTTAAATAAAATTTTCTCTGCTTCTGTCTCTCTTCTCTCTTTTCGTGCCTCTTTTAATTAAAAAGAAACTGAACACTGACACGAAATATTTACTTCCGATTAACTTTCATAGTATGAAGCTTTGTAATACGAGGATGCTATTTATCAACAACCACTGATGAAATGCTGGAAACGATAAAGTATCAATATCGATATTTTTTGTATTCCTGCATTTTTACCGCCATTTTAAAGCCGCATACAGTAACTGTTAGATCGGTGCGCCAATCTACCAGCGCTTGTCGTCCATTCTGATAACAGTAAAGCAAGCAACGTGAAGCAAATGTAACTGCTACCAGTGGCCCTAACCGAGTATCTCGAGATAATGTTTCCACAGTATCTACAATACACGGTCACCCTTGCTCCATAAGTTTAAGAGATTTTCTCTGTCACCGAGAGATAATGTAGATTACTAGCAGATAATCTCAAATTAATGTAGAGTATTTTTGGATCGATTCAAAAATCGAGAGGTCACCTATACCCAAAAGTTAAAATAGACTTGGCATACAAAAATATAATAGAGGTCACACAAAGTCTGTTTGAACTGTTTTAAAAGAATAATGAAGTCTGTAAGACCTTTGACAGCAAAAGAAATCATTCATCATAATACTAAGTAAATTGGTTTTGGGATTTACAAAACTTCTAAACTCGTCAAATTGAATGTTTCAAATGCTCGACTTTAGCTATTCATCAAAAATAATATCGTAATATCACGCATGCCATTCCACTGGATTACATAATTTGTGCTAAGAATTGAGCTCATAAAACCTCAAAAGCAGTTACAAGCAGCAAACAATTGGTTGTTCTGATGACCAACAGTTAGGTATATCCTACTCCTATGCAGAGACGGCCAAGCACAGAGTTACTTTATTATACTCAAAAGGTTTTCCACAACATAGTCACGAAATAGACAAATGCATTAATAAACATATGTCCAAAGAACTGCAAAATGTCCTTCGAAAGAAAATTAAAAATTGAAACAGTCAGTGAAGCGATGCCTTAATTGCTTCGCGTAATAGTTTTCCATGAAAAGAACGGCATTGTGTGGAGTCAATACGATTGTAACCAATGTAGTGTGTGAATAGGATTTTATGGACCTGAACAAAGCCTATATGAGCCTAAGCGAAGTATCTGTAGGTACATGTTTACTAATGGACTAATGTAAATGCAAAAAATTAGTCATGCTTCGAATTTTCTATTGTAAATAGTGAACAGCATTCAATGGGTTATTTCTTTACAGTATGTAGGTATCCATCCTCGGTAGAAGATCTAGACGCCGAAATAGATGGAGGGATTTAGTGGCGAAAGATATGAAGGAATGCCAGGTGCCCGAGAGCGATGTCATAGATAGAGCGAAATGACGAAAAAAATTAGGAAAGCTGACCCCAACCCCTCTATCGCCTCTCTATGGCGTGTATAAAAGATGATTAAAGCTGCATCGATGTAAAGTTGTTTGATTTTGGCACTTGTACTGATGGCTAACAAGGCCTATGCGGGAGCGACAACGCCGGTCGTAACGTCCGCAAACGAATCGTGTTCCCGGTGACGATGGAGGTTGTGCCATTCGTGGGTAATCTAGATCGCTTTTGGGTATCCTACCACCATGTGCCATATAGCGGGAAAGAGAGAAAGAAATTTAGGTAGATAAAACAACTAATAACTTTAGATATATGCACACATTTGCAAGTGGTATAAGTAGGTAAATAAATTAAAGAATTTCCTATAAAAATAAAGGATGAATATTTCAGCTCGTGGCTACTAAGATTACTTAACTTAACGGATCGTCGAATCTCACTCGTTTCAATCACGCTTGGATAATAAACCCAATACCATTAGGTCAATAAAGATACTACTTATACTATTTACTTTGTGAATACTTGCTTCAAAGTAAAAATGCGATTTCCTATCGGCTTCGGTGATCTTACAATCGATTATCGTATCGAAATCGAATGATGGTATACCTAGTAGCCATTTTTTACGATCATTAGAGTCATATTTGCTTTTACGTATCTACTATATTTACGTTCATAAACTTGAAAAATCATATTCTCTTACATATCTTTATTTAACACGTCATGCTTACTCGTAGAAGCTATTAAAATCTTTGAAGATTTAATAGAATATCAAAATATAAATTCCAAAGAAAGAATTAAGTACTCCAAATAGTCCTACATTACCCTCGTTCTAACTAGAGCTATCACAAAAGTAGGTCTTTAAAACACGCTATAAAGTTTCTTTGTGTGATCGCGTCCATTCCAAGCTCTCATCAGTCGCACTCAAAAGTTATTAGCACTAATGACAACAATCACAAAGTTCCACGTTAGGAGTACCGCTACACTGCAGACTTTTAGTCGGCCGATAGTTTGTTTTGGAACATAAATCAAATGAATGGTAGTACCTCCCACTGTGGGTTAGCAGTGGTGATGTTACACGAGGGATTTTTAGTCAGACAGGGAATGTCATCATGTTAATTCGTAGGCCTTTTTGTAACAGGGCCGCGGTAACTCTTTCGAACAATCCCACAGACTTAGCCGGTACCAGGCCGACTAAATACTTCGACTGCAATCAAGATTTTCTATTAAAAAAAATTACAACCACCGGGTTAACTGTGGGGGCCGACTGTTTAGTCTACAGTGTACACTAAGAGAACATACCACCCTGACCCGAGGAAACAAAACTTGTGCAATAATAACCAACTTCGAACGACACAATTTTCTATTCCCCAACTATCCGACGCGAATAAAATTCCAACACACGGTAAAAATTGATTTTCAACTTAGTTGGAAACAATAGGAACAAAATATACGAACGTCATAAAGTCTGATGGGGCCGCAAGTTGAGTTTGTGAATACGTTTGAGGTTTGACGTTCCATTTATTAGAATTTGTGTGACTATTTTAGACTTTTAGGGTTCCATAGAAATGTTGTGTTGTGACGTTGGCTGTCTGACCATTTGAAGTAATATGTCTATTCCGATTATAAATAACTAGCCAAACAATAATTTAAAATTGAAAAAAATATCGTTACTTTTGTCATTAAAAAACTTTTGAATGAAGTTTGTGGCAATAGAATGTTCATCCAAAATATTCAGAGATTTTTACTAGATATTACATTCTTATAATTACCGGACTCCATCCGTAGTAAACAAAAGATTATAATGAACGTTATCGCCCATATTTTTCCTTCTCAAGTACGGAACCCTTGGAATCTGTCTCTCACTTGACCGATATTCTGTTTAAAACCGCCTACATATATTTTATGAGGTCAGCGAAATTTCGCCTACGATTTCTTAGTAAAATGAAAATGTGCGTGGAACATGCCTATTGTATAACCTCGATAGGGATTGACAGGCCATTACACAACTATATTCCTAAATGCCTAAAATAAAACAGAAACCAAATTCATGTTACGTCTTCAAACTTTGTGTGATCTGAGTATATAGGTACCCATATTTATTTGAAAAACGATAAGCTTTGGAAAAACAAAATTAAACCTAAACGAGTTTGCTAGGGCTAAAGCGTTCACGGCTTTTGGTACACACAATTACTCACAATATAAATGTAATTGTCGATAGAAGCTTACTTAACTCTCATAAATCACATAATTGCAATTAAATCTAATGAGAATTTTATTAAAACTATTTCGTAATGTAAAACTAACCTAATAGAAAACACAAATGATGGAAGACAGATTAACTCTACCAAAGTCTAGTAACAGGCCTCCATCACTGTCAGGGGTAAACAAGGTGCTATGTCATAATTAGTAGCAACGATGCGCCCGATCTAGCTTTTAGATTAATTGTTATATCACACGCGTTTCGAAAACCTTTATCTGTACGGCAAAACTTTACTTCATTATTTCGTTTCTTGATCAAACTAAGTTCTAATCAATACTAATAATAAGTAGAAGTCAATTGTCTGGTATTGTTGAAGTAAGTTATAAAGTAAGTATCTTCTTACTTTGACTTACAAAAAGTTTGACTTTTCTTAAGTAATGTTACAGGTTTTGTATGAACGTGTCTGAAGACTGTAAAATCCCAATTTTTATGGCCATTTTTTTCTCAGATGTATCGAATTTTATTAATTGTCTTTTAGGTAGCATTGCAAGCATACATTACCTTACCATTTTTATGATTATTTTATATGTCCGAGATATACTCATTTGACTGCTTCTCAAACTATTTATGTACTTCTCGGTGGAACAGTCACAAGTTTTCATTACAGTACTATTGCAGTTAGAGAGTTGTTATTACTTGCATATAAACTTAACACAAATACTTGGAATGAATGACGGAAAACAAACTCTTCATGTTACGTACAAGTACTTAATGTTGCTGGATACTTGTTGCTTTATTTACCACTCGGGAGAAAAAGCGAAATATACATCCCGAAACTCGCTTTAAGCATAATGTACCGTTTGAAGTGTGTTTACAGTACATTATTATATTTGGGGAAATACATGCCTTTTACTTGAATACAATTATATACTTCCACGTAAAATAAGGCTGTGGTATTTCGCTTGCGTTGAGAATACGTAATGTTGCCGAACAGGAAATCTGGAAAACCTTTGAGAAGTTAATCTTAAATACTTAGTTTTGCCAAATTAACCTCTTTTCCTACAGTCGTGAATAGATTTTTCTGAGAAACAAATTTACAATAATGTTTGAGGCTTATTTATGCATTTTCAGTTAGGATGGTCTACCTAAGCCATAAACTTATATGAATGGGTTTCCTAGAGTTACTTAACACACGGGGCGTGTTAAAATTTTAAAAGGGTTTCTTAACAACGTGTCCATGCATAAAACCTACCGGGATAGTTTGCGTGCTCGAGATTTTTGATATGCGTTCCGAAAATAGGAAAGAACATTATATTCGGGCTAAATGTGAAACCTAAAAGATATTCAATTTATTTTCAAATTTAGGTTACCCGCAGAAAATCACGAAATGATCTCTCACGTAATTAACGCAAAAAGTGAAATAAGGGTACCTCCACACTGTTTTCACGAAAGATAATAATTCTTGTTACTATAATTCGTATTCATTACCTACCTGTGACACATCATAAAAGTTTACGTCCTTTTTAACTCTAGCAAAAATGGTAAGTAGGTGTACATTTACCTAGATAACAAGTTTTCCAATAACCTAGAAACCACCATCATAAGCTGAGCTAATCATAAACATATCACAAATATCTGGTGCAAGCTACTTTAACAGCGTGATGCACCGTCAAAAAGCTATAAAAGTAGAACTTGGAACATTAAAGATCATAGATATGGCGTGGCGTGTGGCACGCGAGTGCACCGGACGCTGTGAAGCCGCGCACATCCAGTGTGGCCTTCCTCTAAGTTTTCTCATTAACCTGCTGTTTACTGGAGGATCTGTAGAGGGAGCCACGTCCGTCCAACACGCGCGCCGAGGAGAAAATGATTACGGAATATAGATATTATATTGAATTATTTTTAACGAACCCGGTGCTAGCTATAGATACCAACCTTATCGACTTATTTTGCATGGGATTGTATTGGATCGGTGCTGTGAGTGTACAAAACCTCTTTCTCGTACCAGGCTGATATTCGTAATATGAGTTGTCATGGTAACAGAATAATGAGAAAGTTTTTATGGGATCTTCAATACAAAAAAAAACCTAAATAACTAAAACTATTGTGGACACCAAAAGTCAAACTTGTGACTTTTTTAAAATTAAACACATATTTATATTAGGTGAGCATGAAACGATTACTCGTTATCAAAAGTTAAGTAATTCGAAAATATGCTATTAAGTGATACTTAAGTTACAAAAGCTATGGAACTTAGCACACCTCTTACTCTTTAGAAAAAGTTTACCGTATCGTTATAATTAACTATATATTATATGTCACCGGAAAATAACAAGAACCATAACTTTATAAATTTCCTAGGAAAATTCTGTGTGAGTTTTAAGGGAATATAAGTTTAATTATAAATTAAATTTCGCACGATTCCGTTTCTAATTACGTCAAAACGAAATGTGTACCGAATTTAATTTAAGGGTTATGTTTGTATAATATCTCTGAATATATTTTACATTCACTGACATATATTCCATCGACACAAAGTTATTTATTAATAAATAATTGAAAACCAAAACTTTATCTGATTGCATGTTCTTATTTTGACGACCCATCCAGCAGTAAATGTTGCTGAAAACACAACTTACAAATGATCAATGATGGTCCTTGATAATAACCCGGAAGATAAGTAAGTAAGTAGGTACTACTTGCAATCATTACATCACATAATCACAACATTGGCAATATCATAAAAGCTACTATTTGTTTTAATAGTAGCATTATAATCATAGCATAATATATTATTTACGTTTCATTCAGGATATTACTTTTACTCGGGACGAAGGATAAGCAGTGCCATCCATCCAACGTGGCAATGCTGTCAGCCTCTTGGGCACGCTCCCAGTCGACAGCGATGAGGAGGAATTTCTGTTTTTAGTAGTTTTAAGTTCTTAAACTATAACATTATATTTTTATACAATAACCTTGTATATAAGTATGTACATGTTTGTGAATTTGAGTAAAGCAGAAGCAACATTCGGTTTAAAGATTTTCCCCCAAAAACAACGAGAAAATATCTGATTTCCAGCTGTTGTGTTTTTATTAATACCTATTAGGACAAATTAACCCCCGCACCGGCGCACTGTACCATTTTCCTGATAAAATAACAGTGATAGAATTCTTCGAACTCAATTACCGACGAACGAGGAAATTGGTTGAAACATACATACGTTGTACAACGGCCCTGCCCGCAAATATTGTCTTTATAAGATGACATTTAATAAAGTATGTTATAGATGAAGATCATAAGTTAAGTCGCAGCAGGTGGTCAATTCTTTGTGTAAACAGACTATATGCAACATCTATCTAGCTTAATAGAAAAGTTGTTTTTCAACACGTTAATTCTGATAAAAGCTTGTTGTTTTTATGAACGCGAAACCGTTAAAAGCCTGACTATATTTTATTGTGATATTTGGCCATATAGACTGTTAACAGGTATTATAACTAGCTTTTACGAATATACGATTCAGTGCATTGAATGTGAAAACTATCGACATTTATTTAACAAAGAATTGAGACTTCTGAACTCCGCATAAACATAACCAAAGCCCCAGCGCAATCTCTTGCACTTTACCTGGACATATTTTCCAAGTCCGTAAGCTGCTCGATGCAAAATCCTAGAAGAATAATATTACCTATTCCATAAGGCGATATGGCCACAACCACTGAGGAGAGAAAAAGATGAGCGGACATGCCGTAAGGAAGGTAGGTAGGTGTGACCACAACGATCATTTACAAATGACAACTGACAAGTAACAAGGACTAAGTTCCTGGAGACATCTTTCAAAGATTGGTTTTGATTGAATGGAGGTTCAAAAAAAATGGACGAGTTTCAAAGATGGCATATCATGCGCGTAGCCAGTAACGTTCCTCGTCCCCGAACATACACCCTTTCGCGACTTTACATTCTTAGGAGATTTTGCATTATGGCATCTCCTTTCGACATTTTGTTCTCCACGGCCACACACATACGTGTATAGCATAGGTGCATAAGATGCAACATAGTCCATTACTTCGAGTCTACACTAATAAGCTTCTACTTGTTCGCATAATGGACGGCCATCACGCAAATTGGTCCGACCTTTCCAAAGATTCAAACAGATACAATAGCAGTTAACGTGAAAAAGCATTATGGTCTTTGAATAAAATATATCTTTTCTGCTTTTCTATGGAAACTGTAAATGGGTGCTAATTAGTTTCTTAGAAAAAAATCACTGGTATGTCTAAATATACATAACATGTGCCTCGTCATAATAGAATTTTAACCTTTTTTTTTCAACACAGAAAATTCATTTTCCATATGCAACAATCAGCTCGTTTATCGTACCGGTTCACGTGTACAGGAAAAAGTTTAACAGCTTATTATCATAATGATTAATTACGGCACGTTCTTTCCCGCTCTTAAAATAATGCCGTAGAGTTATATACTTTATTCCTACCAAATACACTTTGACAGTACTGTGTAGGCTGTAACTTTATGCTGGAAGTGTTGCGAAATATTAAATCGTCTGAAAAAAGATTTACAAAGCGAACATTCGTGATGTTAGTGTACAAATGCATTGTAATGGATAGTAAGAATTTTTTGTATGTATGTTGCACTTTCATAATGATAAGGAAAATAAGGTAGTCTAATTTATTTTCTTAAGTTATTTATTACTTTATCTTGATTTTAAGCAGTTCTTTCCTTAGCGCCCACTTACTTAGTAATATTCTAAACAATTGAATACGTTTATTCTAAGTTTACCATTTGTGAATAAAATTATATGTCTTGAAACCGGTTATATCGGGTGTGTCGTTCACAATCACATTAAATCATATCGCATATACTTATAATATTCTATGGCGAATTGTAAAAAAAATAACCAAATCCATTCAGTGGTTTAACCACAGAAGTCATTTTTCGTTTTTATAATTTACAACATCATGTGTAAAGCAGAGATAAAGTTAGGAGTATCGTATGTTTTGATCAGTTGACAGCTGTCAGTTTTCAAGGGAGAATTTCAGTTGTTTGTAATGACTGACTTTTATATGGTGTTCTAATTTTTGCACATTTTTATTACATTTACTTTGTTTGAAAAAAGCATTTTTTTATTTTTACGTATTTTTCTTTTATCTTTGTGTTAATCGACATATATTAACCAGTATATTAACGCATTTCATTTAATGTGATTATGAACGACACACCCGATATATTGAATTTTGAACATAATACAAGGACACTTTACTTCTCAGCATTTGTATTCATTCGATTATTTAATCATCCCAGATTTAATCCGCTTGCATTTTCATTAATTTTCATTTATTAAACATTTAATTACAGCTATCGGTAAAGCATATAATAAAGTCATAGTCCAATCGAATATTTTAATTACACTATTGAAGTAGAAAATTGTAGCAAACACTGTGAATAAATTATCTACTCTAACGATTTTCCTAACGAGAATAATAATTTTGCAATATAAACTTAATTATATTAGTTTTCGATTAATAGGCAGAAATGAAATTTATTAGACGTAAAATATTTGAAGAATTTTCTAGAATAATAACAGTTTTGATGTTTCAGGATAAAGTTTAAATATCGTATCTATCCCTACTAATATTATAAATGCGAAAGTAACTCTGTCTGTCTGACCGCCTGTCTGTCCGTCTGTCGGTCTGTTACGCTTTCACGTCTAAACCACATAACTGATTTTAATAAAATTTGGTACAGAGATAGAGTTGACCTTGAGAAAGAACATAGGATAGTTTTTATCCCGGACTTTTTAAGAATTCTCTTGGAAACGAGATATAACCGAACTCTACGTGGGCGAAGCCGCGGTCGGAAGCTAGTATAAAATAATTTAGCTAACTAAACAGTTTATATATGAAAAAATACGCACACAATATCTGGATTTAGGTACTTCACGTACACATACACACGTACCTACTCCCATTCTTTGAAATCTGAGTTCTAGGGAATTAATAAAACTTTATCGGCTCTTTCATTGCCAGAAAAGTACGTACTTACTTTTGGAGAATGCTCTCAGTTCAATAATAAAGCAAGTCTTTTACTCATTTCTTTTCTTTAACGAACATTGCTGATTGCTCGTAATTATTTTGCCAAACAGTTTTTAATTGCAATAGCATTTAGTCACAGAGGTACTGTGTAGGTACATGTATTTCAAATTTCGTGTTCTAGTGTAAATGACTTAGTACAAGATATATTAGGAGATCACTTTCTCAAGGTCATTTCAATTCTGCTGATGCTTGTCATTCTAATAAAGTTTTTATAGATAATACCACAAACCAACTTCGTATTAGGTATAACGCGACAATGTTATTTTTCGAGAACCATACTCAGCTCCTACATTCACATGCAAGTTAAATCTAACTTTCCTAATGTTATCGAAACTCCTAGATCCGCGACAGCACTTGACTGCTTGACAAATAGCGTGTTAAGTAATAAATGGACGACCAGCGAAGTGGCACGCAGTTTTATTGTGCTCAAGACAAGGTGTTGGCTCTCAGCAAGATTGCACGTCCCGCGTGTAACGTAACAAAACGACTTTTACTACCTACTTCCAGAATCATTAGTGCCCGGTTCCTATAAAAAGAAACGATTTGTTTTACTTACGGATAGTAGTGTTTTGATATGGGCTTCATAGAATAAACGGCAAATGTAATTGTGCTTATAGAACCTATCCTTTAAGGAAGGTTACTTTACACCTAGTTCTAACCGAAGATAAGAGGATAGGCACAAATACAACTAAGTTTAGCCGTATAGGGCCGGTTACACCTAGGCACGTCTAGCTTTAGCTGTAACTTATACAAACCGTAGTCTCTATTCGGAAATTGAACGTCTACGGAGTACCTTTCCTATAGTAAACGAACCGTTTCTGTATGGGCTCCCGCACACTGCAATTTTTAAGTCGACCGATACTCTGTTTGGGCTCGTAAATCAGTATGAAGATGAATGGTAGTAAGTTCATTACAATGATAAGGTATCAAAGCGACTCTAAACTTTGATTGAAATCAAGATTTACTTAAAAAAAAATATTGCTTACCATCGGGTCAACTGTCGGCCGACTGTTTTTTGTCTGCAGTATGCGGGTATTCTAAAGGTAACGTGTTTAATCGATAACTGCGTTTTGTGTGATTCAAAGCAATTAGTTTCCACGTTATTGAAATCAATAGCAACCCGCGAAGCTACTTATTTCTTTCTTATTTTTACATCGTAATCTGCCTAGCCTTTTCACAACTTTGTTGGAGTCAGCTTCCAGTCTTCCGTATTTCTTTTTTTTTTTAATTCTAAAATACTGGTATATCAATTCATACAGGAATCTACGGAAAAAATAAATGGTTTAATTTAGTTTTCAAAGCTAATATAAGCAAATTGGATGCTCCTTCTATGCAATTTGTATTCATTTACATGTAATATCTAAGTTTTCTTCCCTGGTTATCCCGTTGGGTTTTCTAGTCATCTATCTACTCTTATACTCGAGTTTTCCACCTCCTGCAAAACTGTAATTATTTGCACATACTTTGTATGTTAATTATAAGTTATTTTTTTGTCGTGACAGTAAAATAATTATCTTCAGATTGCCACAGTGGAGTTTAAAATCACAATATGCTGTTATTATGACGAAAATGACACAGTTATTACCTTTTACCTTTTTTATTGTAAAAAACTGAACTACGAAATTATTTGTAGTTATTAAATTTTTTTAAAATTTTGGTTAAAGCTTTCTAAAACCTAAATAGTTCAAATCAAATCAATCAAATCAAAACTCATTTATTCAAATCTGGCTGCAAAACAGCACTTTTCGAACGTCAAAAAAAATAGTTAAATGTAGTTTAATGATACATCTAAAAACGCTTCCGTAAAATACTTCTGACTTTTCACTTAAGTATATGTTTTATCATTTGTTTTCAACAGTACCAACTCTAAAACTAAAAGCTTCAATTCCCGATCCGACCTGTGTACCTGCACTCTAAGAATTAGTTTCAGCTGTTCTTTCATAAGCTTTCAAGTGATGAAACACTTCCATTGTCTGGGGATATTTGAGTACAGGAAAACATAAACAAAAGCAAACTTTGTCGCTTCTGTCACAATTTCGCATCTCATATAAAAGTCTCAGGGAAACAACTGTCAATCTTGTTTTAGAAAAACCTTGTTCCTTATTTTCTTGAGTCAATTTTTGACACTCCTCCTTCCTGCTGTGTTACACGACATCAAAGTTATCTTTAATAATGTAACGTGAAACTGGGTCTGTGTTGAAAACTTTTTTTAAATCTGTCTTTTTTGTATATTTTTTTTTAGAATGCAGAACAGTGAACAAAACGCAACGATTATTTACTATTTATTTTGAATAAAAAAATTGTTTATTCAATGTGACAACTAGTAGTTTATGTATTTAGTAAGACGACTGTAGATGCTAAGTATAAGATTTTTAACGCCCCGTGTAAATCTATCCATCCCACATGGGTTTGTGGAGGTATTCACACAATGCCGAAAATCCATTATCTATCTCACACGTACCGCACGTTTGGGAGCAATATTGAAATTCTATTTCCTGAATTAGCCTTTGAAGGTAAGGCGGTAATTTTAGTTACCACGTTCTCACATGGGATTTGTAATGACAAATCGTGTTAAGCTGCCAAATGTTAGTGTCAAGGTTATATTATGTCTTGGTTACATTTTTTTACTATCAATATTTCTCGAATAATAATTCCATGAAACACCATACCAAAATAATAACTGTCTACAAAATCTGAATAAAAGATTTATTTCCACAATTTGTCTCGCGGCTACCTTTAAAATGGTTCTGGCAACCAGTAACAGCTTCGCTATGAAAACGGCGGATTACCATAAATTACTTCGTACTGTCGTGATCGTATACAGTTTACACGGAAATTAAATTCTTGTTTAAAATTTTCGTCAAAGTGTATAGACACAATAATAATACCTCCCAAATTGCTTTCCAAGTTTCTTCAACGTTAAGCTTTTGTATCCACAACGAAATTGGCCCCATTCTTGGCTACTGTTCGTGTGGAAATATAATGTCGCTCGTATTTATACTATTTGCTGTACTTTTAGCCTTTGACATTTGTTTATCTGTACCTGCGATTGTGATATTTCAGCGAGGTTTTATGTGAATACCTGACTGAGTTAGAAAGCAGCATTCTCGGGTATGTATGTTGTCTTATGTATCCATTATACGAGATACCGAAGACAAATAAATGGTAAGAATTCCCTGCAAAGAATTTTGAAAGTTTAACTTCGTATTTGTAATAATTACATCAGTAAATCAATAGGAATGCCGATAAAATAACTTCATCCGAGTAAGTATAATTCAATTGAAACGTAACAACTTGACTATAATTTTCAACATAAAAGCTCTCTTCTCAAACAAACAGCCAAATCCTATTAATAATTTCTGAACTATGTTATAGAAACCGAACACTTGATAGCTTATTAGAACTTTTGACTAATTGAAATTGAACTGAAACAATGGGTAGAAATAAGATCTCCATTCAAACGAAATGAAATGTAATATTTAAGATAGGCAGGCACTATATTATTTTTGACGTGAAAAATAAAGAAAAGAAAATACCTGAGCTGAAAAGTTAAAAGACTGTTAAGCCAAATGGACATGTGAAATCTGCGGATAATCTTAATGTAGTACATTATGTGTGAATGCATTTGTATTTTCTGTAAAGCCATTTGCTGTAAATATTTCATTTTATTCTTATTCGTGTCTACGTATTCTGAAATAAAAAAGACAGAATATGTGTAAGTAAAGCTTTGTTGAAGAAAAACTTGTTTCAGTTGACTGTAGTGACTTTTTCATTGTATTGATTGCATATGTATTTTAAAATATAGGCAACAGTATTTTTTAATTAAAATAAAAGAAAGTGTTTGCGGCGTAAATTATTATCCTTAAATCGTAGCTTATAATGTCACCCTAATACCTCTCGGCATTGGATTAAATGTTAAAACTCGGATCACAATCTTAGAAGTGCTCTAATATAAGTACGGGATTTTTTAAGTAAAGTATTCTATTAAGATATTACAAATTCCTTATCGCCGTCCCCAACGAATAATATCGTAACCAAAAACTTAAAATTTTACAGGAAAAATAAAAAACCGTTTTTTGCTTATAACTTCTTAACAGATTTACATAGCAACATCGTTGGTATATCAAAAAAAATGGCTTTTTTTTCTTAAATATTTATTTGTCATATAAATAAATATTCGATTTATTCTCATTAAGTTATAGCTAAAAATGTATATTACCAGAAATGGAACACAATTTTGAACCATAATGCACAATACGATTTTATTCATGTAAATTGTTGACAATGACAACCTACACAGCAATAGTCCATTGCGATTGTCTTGACTGTAAAGTAGTGATGTTCATTATAATGGTAACTTATTATTGCCATAGTATTCACTGCTCAAAACAATCTATTGTGGTATCAGTAAACGCGAATAATATGGTAACCGGCTTTACCGAAATCAGTTTTATTTTTTCTACTTGAATAAGTTTGTAATAACGGTTTACTGAAATATTTAGAGTAAATATTTAGAGTAGAATACTATGGGTAAGTTCATTACAAAATGTCTAACTCAAAAAGTAATAGCATGAATATCGTGAAAAAAATTCACAGAGTGTAATCGTACCTCTAGAACAATAATTCCCCATAAAAGCACTTCTATCGTAATAATCGATTACAATATTATTCGGTGGGGACGGCGATGAGTCTTTGGAACATTAAAAATCGCTTTATATGCACTTTCATCTTGGCATTGTACATACGTATACCATTTCATAAGTAGGTAAATAAGAATCAAGGGATTTGCAAAATTTTGCATAATCGAGAACTCTTAGTATATTTTCTAAATGTTTCTAGGACGAAAATCTAATGATGCTATAGTAAAATAACTCAAGTTGTCCAATCCGCTTGCGGTCGACAACCGACAGTAATTTTCGCTTTCTGCACTCTGTCCATACCAACTTCAGCCGCGCTAAATCACAAACTTCGTGCACGGAATATGCTTTAAAAGTGGTACAAAGCTATTCACTAATTCATATTTAAATTCTCATTTCTACAAATATTCAAATTAGTGAATACCAAACCGCAATACGATAAATAATATTATTAAGTAGGTTGTTTGCGTAAACGAACCTTGTATTTTGGGTAGTTGCCTTTACTTCTTCTCATCGAGTGGGCTTCAGGTTTAATCACCTGGCAAGCCCTGGTGTCAGAGTTTTGTCAAATCCGCCTAACGGCCTCTGGCACGGAATTGTAACGACTGGTACTGGGAAGCATTCGGGGACGCCAGGTTTACGTGCCTTCTCAGACACGAACGCCGAGGCTATGCCAACTTCTAGACTATGGGCTACTTTGTGAAAGCTTCTAAAACTCCCAAATGATTGCTGCCCGTCCTTGGAATCGGGCCCGAGAACTCTTGCACAGAAGAAAGACCATTGAGGCATTACTGCAGTTGATAGGGTTACCAGGTAACTATCAGAGCAGGATTAAGTCTATAAAGGAGATTACATCACGCACCTACACCTCCTCCTATAATTTCTTTGTAAATCGTTCGATAATAAGGCCTTTGTTTGTTCTAGTCAGTTTCAATATAGTTATTCAACCATCTTTAATCGTCTTATCTGTTAACCCGGTTATTACATAAATAACCGATTTAGCTATTAGATAAATGCTGAAAAATGTTTACATAACGCGGCGCAAATGTTTTAGAATAAGACATGAAAAATAAACGGTGTACAGTAAAAATTCTAGAAAATTATTTATTGCTTCTAAATTTATCGATAGGCGAGAGATCGGCTATGGATTTGTTGCTATGACTCAAAAATAACATGAATTCTATCATGCGGTTTTCTCTAAGAAAATTGCGAAGACAAAATACGTACAAACAGAACTTAGTATGTATTCTCAATTTCGTAGGATATGCGAAAACTTTTTTTTTAACACCTCCTTATCTATATACCAATCGTCGAATGTATAAGGGTTTAGAAAACAGAGATTTCCTACACGTACTAATTTAATTTAATTAATTTATTATGAAATACAGCATTCATATTAAAGCCTGGAAAACCGATCGAAACTAACCAGCTGACTAGAATTATCTTGTTAGTCCTAGAACGTAAATTAATTAGTGTTAACGACAGCTTTGCTTAACCTAACTCAAAGATCGTATCAAAATACCCTACCGTAATACCTAAATACCGTATTTATAGCGAAAATAGTAGGTATTTTATTATTTCAGAATAAGGTTGTTTTAACAAATCTGTTTTTGAGATTTTTTCTCGGAATAAGAGCACTCATTCTACATTTGAGACCCAGTTTATTTTATTTAATGTTAGCTGTTATTTTTTTTAAATCTAAATTAGGACAAGATTCATTAGTTAGATCAACAAAATAAGTCTCTTAGAAATAAGTAGTAATAGTAAGAATCTTAATTAGAATTACTCAGGTATTCCTCGCTATTCGGTCTTATTTGTTATTGTTATTTTGTTACTCTAACTGCTAATAAAGACCTCCCAGAATATATTTCCTAAAAGCTCGCACTTTTCTAGAAAGTGCGTGCGTTGCTAACAATATTGAGAATTTGGTCACCAACGTTGAGTACCCTCAGATTGTTTAAGTCGGCCGACAGTTTATTTCGGGCTCATAACTCAGTATGGATTTTAATAGTAGTATGGACAAAACAACGATCAGGTATTTACGTACGCTTTTCTCACGATTTTTGTCGCGATTTTCTCAAAAAAAAACATCAGGCCAACTGTTGGCAGACAGTTTGTTGCTTAGTCTGCAGTGTGCCACTAACACACTTCACTAACAAGAAAAGGGATAAAACGTGTGTAATTTGAAATGTTATTGTTCATTAGAACGTTCCAATCACAGGATCTTCTTACTTCCAAGAATTACAATGTGCGACACAGCGTATAGGTACCGCCTCAATGTTTAGATTAAAGTGGAACACAGGCTTATAAAAATCAAATTAACTACAATTATAATTTCAACAGTAACCACAGTTATTATAAGCAATACACTAGAATTAAAATCGCGTCGTAAAACCTAGGTTTTAGTAGGTACAATAATTACTTTTAATGCGGTAGGCAATTATACCTAGGGGCAACCGCAATTATAAACCTAGGGGCACTTGATTGAACACATAATCTTGCCATCATTGCCACGTCACCGCTACATGCTGTTACAATTTTAATATCAACTCATTTGCATTTTGGCACAAGTCTGCATGGAAACCGCTGGTGTATAAAATCGTACTATTATACCGCCTTACATATTGTTACTAGGAATGAATTTATTTAATCGATTTGTAGAACAAAAATTAACAATAATTTCTAACGTGAAACCGTTTCTGATATTTCACCCCTATGTTTCTCAAGTTCTATGAAACAAACGTCGTATTCTTAGAAAACAATTTAGTAAGTTAACTATGTATAATCATGTATTAATATGTGTGTGTTTTAACACAGCAGCAGCTGGGTATAGTTATGTGCGCGTAGGACTTTTTTAAAAGAAAAACAAACAAAACACTCACAATTGTTAAGTACCTCTAAACATCAAATAAAGCTTCGTAAAGTTTGCATGCTAAGAAAAATATTACGTCTGTAACTCAGTTTATTCCCCTCAGGAAAAATATGTCATTCGTAAATACGCCAGACCCCATATCCATCAGACTGGGGGTTCTAACCCTTTATTTCCTTGTCTTATCATTCGTTTGAACTCTTCCGGCCCTCCTTAGATGATGGGATAATAAAAAGAATAGTTTTAGTCAAGGACGTTTGTGTGATGTATTTTGTAGGTTCATTTGAGACAAGAGGGTCGTTTTTCAGTCATTTATTTCTGATATTTGCTTCACTAATGAGATAAAAACTGTATAAATTATAATAAAATAAATATAAAAAACGCATCGTACCTATATGTACACTTCCATTACGTTTTTAAGCAGCGTTATTGAAGAATAATATGCTGTATCAAATAGAAAGCATTATCAAATATAGTTAATTTAAACAAACAAAATAAATTCCATAAAAATCTAAAATAACCTTACCACAATAAAAATAGCCATCAATAAAGTTATTAATACATTATCAATCCATATTTATCCATTATCGATCATGAAAATAGTAATTTTGTCAGCCATATTACAAGGGTCAATGGATTATCGATTGCCAACATTGCGTGAGGTAGAAGGTACGGGGTAACCCGCGAATGAACGCACGTTATCTTGAAATCCTCAGATTCAGATATGAAATTCTAATGGCACTAGGATTTTACGGTAGGTTAAGAATTATTCAGCACAGCCGTTGTGAAGATGTACTTGAGTCTAGACGAGATAGATCATAAGAAAGGTATGAAAATAAGTTGGCATTGATACCTTCTTTTTGTTTTAATTTAGGTAAGCTCCAGTTTTTGTGTGTTTACAAACTCATTCATAAATGGTTTTTGAAATCATTAAATTAATAAAAAGCCTAATGTAGGTTATAAATTAACGTTATCAAAGCAATAAAACAACTCGAAAAACGTGTTAAACAAACATTTGCTTAGCTAATCGTCACCTCTTTAAGCATTCAAACAAAACCCGCTAAATCAGTCCACACGTTTTGTATGTGAATCGTTGAACAAACACATTCAAACTGTTTACGCACACATGCAAACGTAATGTTTCTCATGTCGGCTTCGGCAAAAGTAATTTAGTATTCGAGTAGATAAAGACTGGCATGCCTATTATCCACTACTTAATTTCCTGCCCGAAACGTAAAAGTAGATTGTCAACGGCAGAAGCAATTACTATTGAACGATAGTTTCTCACCTACCGATTAATTGGAGAAAGTAGATATGGAAAACTTAATACACAAAAAATGTTGACGATAAATCATGAAAACGACACATACGGAATTATTTTTCCAATACTCAAAAATAAATAAAAGTGATGTGAAACACCCGTAAATGCATTGAAAAGTTGTTACCTATCGATGGTTTAAGAGCAATCGCTTTTGCGTTTGCTTTGCGCAATCAGTCGATGTTCAATCCGCTTTCGCAACTCTGCAAAAGGCAACAAAAAAAGCAGATTTTCATATGTTTACAATTTCCACAAAAGCACTGCAATACAAGTTTTTCCTGGAATAATATTCGGGCGTTTATTTGTAACTGAACGAATTCCTACGCCATTTCGGAGCTCATCCTTATTATTAGGTTCCCATTCAATATAGACATTGCCGTCTGAAGTGATTTTCCTTTAAATAGGCACCCCCATCTATTACTAAGCCCAAGAGGGCGTATTAAACCCGCAAGGTCAGGGAATTTATTGTCATTTTCTCTAAAGTCAATATTTGAGTAGTAACAAAAGACGATTTCGTTCAGTCGACAAAATTATGCCCGTCGAGGATCTTGGGTTAACACTACAAACAAAGGCCTTAAAAGCCTATAATATAGAAGGCATTTCTTACTGTTTTCGGGATATGTGGTTCGAAAACTTGTTTTGTTTACTAGCATAATGCACAGGAAATTTAACGCTAATCCGTTCACGTTATAAATTTGATAGCGTTGTGTGTGTGTAGTCATTAATGAAGCTGTTATTGTTTAATAACATGCGCTATAAAATCCGTCGGTTAGAAAATAGAGACACAGTCGATATAATGTACTTCGTTAGTGGGTCCAAAATATAAAGATTCGTTTTTTTTCTTAGCCACAAACGTAGTCCCACATTCCATAGACCAGCATTTAAAATTTCCCACATAAATGACTGATTTCATGAAATTCTACCATAAATTTTACCAAGCCGTCAAGTATGTGAAATATGGCGTTTAACAATTTCCGTCTAAAGATCAGAATATTTCGTAAACGTAGAGTGAGAAGTTGCTGAATCATCGCCTTCCAATTTTCCTATTTCCCGACGCTATATTACCTTAGTGCTAAATCTCTTTTTTTTATTTTGACGCCGAGTTTTGGTATGTCATTGCTCCCGACGTTTGTAATGATAATATAATAAATATATAAGTATAGGCATCAGGAAAATACGCTTATATAATGTTTTGTTTTTCATTATAGACTAAACATAACAGCATAATTTTGAAAAAGTGCTTTTGTAATTTTAAGCCAGAATAAATGAACTTTATTAAATATATCTGGAAGCACATTGAGTTTCTCAGAGTAAAAACGCTAAAATATCGAACTGCGAAGCTATTCCTACGAGTTTTATAACTAAGTGAACCCTACTACGTAGAAAATTGACAATTCATTTTCATTTCTCGGTATTACTTTATTAGGTTTTCTAATACTTTCTGTACATACCTTCGTATTATGTACTTACATAACTATACCAACACGAGTTTAATCGTACGTTGGCGTTGAGACTTTTATCCTCAGAGATAATAATATGAAAATTATCCAAGTATTTCTTTATTTGATACTAGCTTCGGCCGGTGGTTTCACCTTTGTCCCGAGAGAACTTCTTTCCGTAAAATGATAAATTAGTTGAGTAGCCTATTTTGTGATAAAAGTACATAATACGCTATATTATTACTGCAAGAATCATCGAAATACATTGTGTAGATGTATCGTAAAATAATAACCAGACATCCATACAACTTGTAGGTACATAATGTCATACAAAGTTTAATGTTAAAGTAATAACGTTGCCTTAGGTCTTTACAAACTTTCTCATTTTACAATATTAGTAAATAGGATTTTTCTTATAATTTTTATTTTATTCAAAACCAGATTTATTTCCATAAATAATATTATTTTCATTTTGGTTTGGATCACATATATTGACCTTCTTTTTGCCCTATTTGTCAGTTGTCTGCCCTCCGTCGTGATTGATATCAGAGGATTGATTTAAACATATCTAACATCTTTACCTTCAAACATTTTATTTAAATATGCAAATATGATTGTCTATTTTCATTTCTGAGACAATAGAATTTATTTTACAAAGAGATTTATAGCTACTAAGAATACATAATAAAATAAAATGTTTGTTTGCAACGTTTGTGGCATTAAAAAGACAGGTAAAATATTTTCATTATTTTAAAGTAATACAGGATTACATAATGAACTAATGTGGCTGTTCAATATCTATGATATATAGAAAATATATTATGTTTTTAATATTCCTGCTTATTACCTACTGTGCGTTCAAAAGGATATATATTGTACAGAAATTATAAATGTTGTTATTAATGAATTTTATGTATCAATTTCCGCAACTAGAGGGCTTACTATAGGGGAAAATTGGTGTACTTCTACTATCTACTGAGAATGTTTCCTAATTTATTTCACGCTTAGGTGATCTTCACACTGCCCCGCATCACGCTGCATCTTGCGTGTCGACGCACCTACGCGCGTTCCTGCGGGAGTGCAGATCTGCATCATCGTGCGGGTTTTTCACGCACTCACGCGCGTAGGTGCGTTTTGTAAATTCACGCACGGCGGCTTCCATTTTCAAATATACACGTCACGCCCATTCAAAATCACGCGCGTCACTGCGGGATCAGTGTGCCATACCTTGCGTTTCGCCCCGCACCTACGCGCGGGGGTGCGTGTTTCTCCGCATGTATGTGCGTGATCCGCATGAACGCGCGTAGATGCATCTTCAGTGTGTTGGACTATGCGTGTTTTCCATACAAACGGAGATATTTCCATACAACGGAAAAAAAACGCATCCACGCACTACGCTGCATCATGCGGGGCAGTGTGATAATCGCCTTACTCTTAACTAAAACCTTTCTTCATGTAAGACACAGTGACAGTTCAAAACGACCTCTATTAATATTAACATAGCATCTAAATTAGGTTGCGCATAAAATTTAACAGCCACGACGTTATTTCCCTATGGTTTAACGAATGTCTAGATTAGTAGCTGTCCATGCAATCTATTCGAAATACTAACCTAGATATGGAATGCTCGAATGGAGCCATTTATAAGCTCTTGTTGGTAATATACATGCAAAGGTAATCCGTGCCGTTATGTCGCACGTACTTGCATTAACTGCACTCACTTCCAGTTGATCGTTTGCAGCATATGAAGCACTATATAATAACAATATTTGGGTTTCACAGTTACTGCTGCCATTTGCATATATTTGGCGTTAAAAGTAGTCAGACGCCAGAAATTCCGAGAGCCAGATTTACCAAAGGGTATCTACCGAGTTGCTCAGGTAACTGGGTTGAGGAGGTCATATAGACGCTCAATCTGATCTGCATCCAGAGGGATTGTAAGCCGACCCTAACACAGTTAGAAATAAAACCGGCCAAGTGCGAGTCGGACTCGTGCACGAAGGGTTCCGTAAATTACAGTTAAATCAACCTATCTCAAAAACTATAAGAGATACTTTGATCAAACCAAAAATCGTTGAAAGAGTTAATTAGCATGCATCACCTCTATTTTTTTTAGAATTTTATACCCCGTAGTTATAAAAATAGAGGGGGGGGGACATACTTTTTACGACTTTGAGAGCTGATATCTCAAAAACCGTTCACTTTAAGAAAAATGTTTTTTAGAAAACTTTATATCATTTTAAAAGACCTTTCCATTGATACCCCACACGGGTATGTACATCGAAAAAAAAAATTTCATCCCTCAGTTACATGTATGGGGGGCCCCACCCCCAATTCTTTTTTTTACTATTTAGTGTCATATTTTTGTAGCGGTTCATACAACACATATTCCCATCAAATTTCATCACTGTAGTACTTATAGTTTCCGAGTAAATCGGCTGTGACAGACGGACAGACGGACAGACGGACAGACGGACAGACGGACATGACGAAACTATAAGGGTTCCGTTTTTGCCATTTTGGCTACGGAACCCTAAAAAGCTTGGAAGAAGAATATTGAACATTCAATATTGGGATAAAAGTTTTGCTGAAAAGATGTAGGCAGTTCATTGAATGAAAGTTGTAATCTTGCTTAAGTATACGTAGCTCTAAAACATGGATGTATAAAGTGAAGAACTCGAAGATTCTTTATGGATCTCTTCTTATATTGTTATTTTAAGTTCCGAGATATGCGGACTATATGTTCACTTAAGACGTGCTAGTGTAAGTCACATAGCTGAAATTAGTGCTCGTCGCTATACATTGGTGAATGTTAACCTAATTATAGTGAGGCCATGCATACCGATGTCCTTTACATGAACGGTCATCATGACTGTATTCATACCAATCAGGGATTGATTGATAGTACTTGTAAGTCGTGATTCTTCACCCCTACTTCGGAAGATTTAGAAGGCTTATCAGCAATGGTGCAGCCAGTTGACGGATGTGAGACGGGTAAATCTAATTCCTCAACCTCTCCTCCATGTGATATAGGGAATTTGAAATAAGAATAACTAGACATTATATGCAAGTGTGGAAGCAAATGTAAATTCTTCTAGACATAAAGAACTCTCTTCCCTATCGCATCTCTCTATCGCTCTAAGGTTTGCTGTTAGAGAACCCAGTTCTGGGTTAAGCTCGCCTTTGTACATGTTTTCTCTGTGTTGTGTGTATTTTTATATGTTTTTGTGTACAATAAAGAATAATAATAAAACAAATATACTTAACTTTTAATCTCTTACAGTCGCAGCTAATCTAGTAGTTCTTACACGGCAGCATTTCATACATTTCAGAAAGAACCATGTACTCTGGAGCTCAAATACGATGCGCCACTTTACAAATGCATTCATAATACACTGTAACACATGTTGAACACAGAAAGTGGTATTCAATCATTGTCAAGCTTGTACTCACCATATGGACATGATATTCATTAATAACTACATAATCGTATGTTTTTACATCATTTCGTGTTTTCACTGACCTCATGCATACGTGGGTTCAAAGACGTGTCATTTATGTGACATCTAGACTTATCGCCTACAGTTTATGTTTGTCTTGTCGTTTGATAACCTTTTACTCTTAAATAAAACAGCTGTAAAGTGCGTTAAGAAAGGAATAGGGGTTTAATGTTTAGTCTAATTTAGTTTAATTTCCACAAACCTGTTTTCTTAAGGGTTAATATAAATGCTAATGGCCGTATCTCGCCTTTGCCTTGTATCCTTCGTGACGTTCAGACAGGGCACTGTGATTGCGATTTATTTTCGTATTGTTACAGGTATAATTAAAGCAGTGAAGACTGCTGGGATCTTCTGCTAAATCATTTAAAATGCTCTATTTTATACTGGTGCAGTTCGGAGGAAAAATTAAGAATAAAAATATTGAAAATGGTAACCAAATGTTTGTTTATTACTCAAATTCTTGATAGTTAGATTTGATATTCTGATATGTATGACTAATAAACAGTTTTAACTGATAATGTTGTTCTCTTAATACCTACTTGTGAACTCAAAATATAATATGATAACAAAACAAGCCCCATCCGACTAGAAAACCTCTTCTATTTTTGAGGTCGGTTAAAAAGAATGACATTTTGTGAGCAAAAACCATGCTGTGTTCAACCCCTGTAGCTGTCATTTACAGACACTTTGTAGTTTGCGCAAAAAATCAAAGAAAACCGTTTAAGGCGGGATTAAATTTTAAGTTAATTATGTTCTTTAGGAAAAAAGTGACTTCCTTGAACGTCTTGGCGTAATCTACTATTATTACAACGAGGTACTTTCACGACCGTATTCGTTAAAGTAGTAAGCAGAAATGTAGGAAATTAAATCTTCTAGAGCACATTATTTCTGAAGCTGAAACCAGTTGGATTATGTTATCTGTGATTGCTATTCTTTAATTTGAAGCCAGTGGAAATCGAAATTATTGTACACAAAAATGACTAAAACACGAATACATAAACTGCAAAAACTCGTAACTCGAAAGTTGCACAAGCACTTCAGGACAATCTACTCGCCTAATTGCTTACTAAATATATACCACTTAAATCTGTTTGGGGAAACAACGGCCGTCTTTGATAGGTTTATATCCACAACAATGTTGGTAAACAGATAGCGGTCTGAAATCACTTAGCGCACTAAAATATGCACATAATTATACAACTTTGCGAGTCTCATTTCAGACTGTATTTAGGAGTCCTAAGTAGGGACCCTCCTACAATTTTAAATATGTGCTTTGAAATATTTAAAATCATAACAAGCATAACAAGATATATAACTATATCACAAATGAATTTCTGGCCTTATTTGACATCCACGTCGTATTTCCTAACACTAATGAAGTTGATTATATTTTACTGAGATACCTAAAGGTTCGAGCCAAAATGCTACATTTCTAGTATTGGCATTATAGCCTTCGTTAGTGTCTAAAATTTTTGTAAAGAGTCTGTTCGTGTCAAAAACGAATATCTTTTCTTTCTTTTGCTGTTTCATTTCGTTACCCTTACGTAGACATTGTCCTCAAATCAATCTCAATTTTTCAGTCTGTAGCCACTAATGCAATGCAAGGTGAAAAGAAAACACAGCGCAGAGCTTTTTGTAATACGATTCTAAACGACCTCAATTCGGTGTTCTGACAGGATATCTCGTCGCACGTCAGTCGCGTGACCAAGACAAATCATCGGAACGGCTGCCCGCTAAAATCGATTCGCCCGTTTATTTTGTAGAACGATACAAACAAACGCACATATCTACGTATAAAGCCTAAAGCCGCTTCTGGTAAATCCGATATCTTGATAATGCAGAACCACCGTCGGCTCTAATGCCTTCTCCTTTACAAATGTGGCGATACATTTACCCTGTGTCTGTACAGAAAAATCGCCTGCTTTCGTGAAATCCTTTTCGTTAATACACAAGATTTGATATCAGTTCTTCCGTGACAGAATAATGGTCAATTCTGTCGTGAAAATCTTAGCTTGTCGGTATGCTCGAATCGAGTTAGGTGGTCGAATTTCAAACGAAACTTCTCCGGTATCGAACTCTATTTGAATTCTTCAAACTGGAATGGAAATATTGACACACTCGGGGCGCAGTGGGTATACCTGGACTTTTCAATAGTTGTAGAAGTGTGGCAAACTTTGAGAGTCCATCGGGGGCCTGATACATGTTTACGATTCCCCGCGGAAACGTACGCGTTACAATGATACTTAACAGAAATTGATAGTCCGCCATCTATTGATATAACTGGGCCCATTGAAGTGAAACGGTACAATGAGAACGGGTCGCAATCAACGGAACGACTCTATTGTGACAAATCCGATACCTCGCTTTCTATTTGACGCATTGAATTCAACATGTCGCTCATATCAAGGACTAGCTACGGGGAAAAAACTCAATACTATAAATCATATTTTATAGCGAAATGCTAAAGCAAATTTTATATTTTTCATTTAACACAACAAAGCTTTTACAGTGTTTCGTGCGTAGAATTTATTAGAGTAACAGCGTGAGCTAAGATTAGGTGAATCGTAATTGTTTTCTTGTTTAATCCAATGTTGTTTGTATGAAATTAAAGATTCTTGGCCATTTATCAAACAGTGGCATCAATTATTTGTGTAGTAGATTAAATATTTGAAAAATAACTAACCATAAATAGTTTATTTGAATAAAAATATAAACTCTATTATAAATATATTTATCGTAGATATTATTAAAATAACAATAATTTCTGTGCTAGTTCACGAGAGCCCTTTCAGATCTTTTTCAAGAGTTATCAATCAAAACCCAGTTGAGAATGCCCCTTAGTATAACAGTAATTACATTCATCTGATTATGCATGGTAGGTACTTGTTGTTAATTATCTTGCGGTATTAAACTCAGTTTTTTTTATTACCCGGGGGTACTTACTAGCTACCGCAAGCAAGAGGTTTCACTCGCGTCCTGTGAGAGCTACTTCACGCCTTGATAAAAAGTAGCCTAGTCTTTAAGTTCATGAACTTTTGTTAAGTTGCAAGATTTATTAACAAAGCCTGCTTATTGAACTACATATGTATTAGTTACACGTTCTATAATACACAGTGACTGCAAGCACAAAATTAGTTCTTTGTGACAAACTCTTTGAAGATCATGAAACCCACGCAATACCCTTCATTTGATAACAGTAAAGGATTTATTGACATCTTCATGTCAATAGCAATTTTCCTTTATAGTACCAAAGTCATTTTCGAAAATCTGACATGATAAGGATCGAAAATGCCGTGTAGCGACGGCTTAAGAATACATATGTCGCTACCCCTTCTTCCAGTGGGTGTCGTAAAAGTCGACTAATGGAGTATAAAATGCACCAAACACCAGTGCAAGAGAAGGAAAACTCGGAAAAAACCCTCTATCAACCCGTCTGGCCAGCGTGATAGCAGTAGGCTAAATACCTCTATGAGCAGCACAAAAAAGCCACGGCCCCTAGTTCCCGGCAGTCCCGCTATTCCCGGTCACGGTGGCGACCGTGGTTACGGTGGGACAGGGGGTGCGAAGAATCTCCGGGTTACGGGAGGCCACCAAACAAAACTGACTCTGGCGACGTACAACGGCCGCACGCTACGGCTTGACTCGCATCTGGCGCAACTCGAGGTGGAACTTGGGAAGATTAGGTGGCACATATTAGGGTTATGTGAAGTTCGAAGAGAGGGGGAGGACACCATAACCCTCGAATCAGGTCACCTAATGTACTTCCGAGAGGGAGACCAACAATCCCAAGGTGGCGTTGGGTTTCTGGTTAATAAGTCCCTAGCTGATAACGTTGTGGAGGTGTCTAGTGTGTCGAACAGGGTAGCGTACCTTATCTTAAAGCTCACCGACAGGTATAGCCTCAAGGTAGTGCAAGTGTACGCACCGACCTCGACACATTCAGACGATGAAGTGGAGGATATGTTTGATGATATATCAAGGGCCCTCCACTTCACTACAAAGACCCATTACACCGTTGTCATGGGGGACTTTAACGCTAAAGTGGGAGTACAGATTTGCGGCGAATCGGCAGTAGGATCCCATGGATTTGGAAGCAGGAATCATAGGGGGCAAATGCTCGTCAACTTCCTCGAACGTGAGGGGCTCTTTTTGATGAACTCTTTTTTCAAAAAGCAGCCCCAAAGGAAGTGGACGTGGCAAAGCCCCGACACTATGACTAAAAATGAGATTGACTTCATCATGACGAACAAGAAGCACATATTCAGAGACGTCTCCGTGATCAATAGGTTTAATACCGGTAGCGATCACCGACTTGTCCGAGGCTCTCTGAATATCAACTTCAAGGCTGAACGTTTCCGTCTGATGAAGGCCAGGCTCCGACCAACACTGCTCCAAACCATGACAGGATCTGAAACGTTCCAGTCAAATTTGGAGAACCGATTTGCCGCCGTGGAAACCACAACAGACGTTAACCAGAACCACGAATATGTGGTTCGGATCCTCAGGGAGGAAGGTTCGAGATTCTGTAACATGCAGCGTAAGGGCAAGAAATCAAAGCTTTCGGAAGAGACATTAGGGCTTATGAAGAGACGACGTGAAAACCCGCCTGTCACTTCGTCAGCTAAGCGGGCTCTAAACCAAGAGATCAACAAGCACGTACGACGCGACCTCCGGTGCTCCAATACTCTTGACATTGAAAGAGCAATTGAGCTGAATCGGGGGTCAAAGGTGTTCGTACAATCTCTTGGAAGAAGCCACTTGACGAAGCTGACCACAACAAGTGGAGAAGTCGTTTCTTCGGTGCCGGCAGTCCTTTCGGAAATGGAAAATTTCTATGGCCGGTTATACGCATCGCATGCATCTCGACCTGATCCCGGAAATGAGGATTCTAGAGCCACATTAACGCGCCATTTCACCGAAGACCTGCCAGAAGTCAGCAGTGGCGAAATCGAGATCGCTCTGAGACAGCTCAAAAATGGAAAAGCCCCTGGCGAGGATGGCATTACAACAGAGCTATTAAAAGCAGGAGGAAAGCCCGTACTGGGGGAGCTCCAGAAGCTTTTTAATGCCGTCCTGTTTGAAGGGAGAACTCCAGAGGCGTGGAGTAGGAGTGTTGTCGTCCTGTTCTTCAAAAAGGGAGACAAAACCCAGCTGAAGAACTATCGACCCATTTCCCTCCTAAGCCACGTATATAAGCTGTTCTCAAGAGTGATCACGAACCGACTTGCGCGAAGACTCGACGAATTCCAACCACCGGAGCAGGCTGGGTTTCGGAGCGGATACGGCACCATAGACCACATCCACACAGTGCGGCAGATTATACAGAAGACCGAAGAGTATAATCAGCCCCTGTGTCTAGCATTTGTGGACTATGAGAAGGCCTTTGACTCGGTTGAAATCTGGTCTGTTCTGGAGTCCCTGCAGCGTTGTCAAGTAGATTGGCGATACATCCAAGTGATGAGATGTCTCTACGAAGCCGCTACAATGTCCGTCCAAGTACAAAATCAGCAAACAAGGCCCATACCGTTGCATCGAGGAGTGAGACAAGGGGATGTTATTTCCCCGAAACTGTTCACTAATGCAATGGAGGATATGTTCAAGACGCTGAACTGGAAAGGACGTGGCATCAACATCAATGGCGAACACATCTCTCACTTGCGATTTGCTGACGATATCGTCATCATGGCAGAAACGCTGCAGGACCTACAACAAATGCTGAACGACCTGGCTGAATCTTCTCTACGCATCGGCCTACGGATGAACTTGGACAAAACCAAGTTCATGTTCAATGAACATGTTCTACCGGAACCGATTGCGATACACGGCGCCGTTCTCGAAGTTGTTCGGAAATATGTATACCTCGGGCAGACATTGCAGTTAGGTAGAAACAACTTTGAGGACGAGGTGAATAGGAGAATTCAGTTGGGTTGGGCTGCATTTGGGAAGCTACGTCGAGTCCTAACATCGTCGATCCCACAGTGCCTAAAGACGAAAGTCTTCAATCAGTGCGTCCTACCTGTCATGACTTACGGAGCCGAAACGTGGACACTGACGGTACGGCTGGTCCACAAGTTTAAAGTCGCTCAGCGGGCTATGGAAAGGGCTATGCTTGGCATTTCTCTGAGGGATCGCATCAGAAATGAGGTAATCCGTCAGAGAACCAAGGTCATCGACATAGCCCACCGAATCAGCAAGCTGAAGTGGCAGTGGGCTGGCCATATTAGCCGAAGAACCGATAACCGTTGGGGTAAACGAGTTCTAGAGTGAAGACCACGCCTCGGCAAGCGTAGTGTAGGACGTCCTCAGGCACGGTGGAGTGATGACTTGCGCAAGACGGCTGGCAGGAGCTGGATGCGAGTAGCCGAAAATCGATCTCAGTGGCGTGCACTTGGAGAGGCCTATGTCCAGCAGTGGACTGCGATAGGCTGATGATGATGATGAAGGATCGAAAATTACAGATACAATTTGTATTGATTTCAATAACGACGTAGATATTTAAATCATAGTGTGAACCGAGTTTGTAGTTCGGAGTACTTATCTAAACACTAGCTGCTCCTCGTTTCACCGTTAAAAGTAGTAGCCATTCCCTATCTCAGGCTCTTGATTCTCTACGGACCAAACATTTAAATCAGTTCGTTCTGTAGCTTGAGGCCTGAAAGCCTGACAGGTATAGACAGTTTGTATGCATTTTCCCTGAATGCTGTCTGTATTTTATTTGTATCTTTATATATTTATACCAGCACAAAAATATAAGAAAAGTAATATCAGCATTGATTGGCACACACATACACCGAGTATTTTAAATTTTTCCGTGCATTTTTTCCTCAATGAACACATCAACCAGTTGATCAGTTAACTTAGGTAATGACCCAGTTTCAGTATCAGCCGCGATATAATGCCAAACGAAACAATACGTCTTTGTCACACTCATCATAATATCATCTTGTGGCCGACAACGGTACATTGGTTTCCTGATACACTGTCACGATGACCGGATCGGTAATGGAATTGTTTAGTACATCTTGATGAAGGGTGGCCAATATCTATTAATAGAGATACGGTAGGTACAGAGTAAGGTAACGTGATAAGTGACGAAAACTTGTGACGGAACCGACAGAAGGTAATAAGTTCAAAAACTCTTCTTGTTTTTTTTTCTAGTAACTCTCTTCTCTTTTTAGACATGGATATTCCTTTACTTCATATAGGTATATTTAAGTGCAAATCAATCAGGAGAAATGTAGATTTAAAAATAATTTGTGTACTTCATCACAACAGAATTGATTGACAATCTTCTAGATACATTTATCTTATATGGCAGAGAATAAATTATTATATAACAGAAGTACATTAAAAAGAGCATACAAAATAACACAAACACACTTCATAATCAACAAACAACCTTTGTAAGCGCACAATTAACATTGTCAATAACATCCGTGTAACGGAACATTGGAAACTGATATTCACTAAATAACGTTTCCATATCCAATTAAGTTGCTTCACTCACACGACTAGCATACACGTACTAACATGGTATTCTGAACATAATGGAAACAGAAGTTATCTCATAACACCGAATAAACAGCCTTGTCTGTGAGAAACAGAGATAAGAACTAGATCGAATGTATTGTGAATTTAGGGTCTATAGTTCGGCCGTTCAGAGAATGCGTTCCTGACACCTATCAGTTAGTCAGGACTAGTGATGGGCACAACATAACACTGAGTTCGTTACCGTTCCCCCAAAATAAACCGCCGCATTATTTTAAGATTATTTTCGTTTTAAATTGGCGGAATCATTTAAAATTTATATTTTAGTTATTTAAGTGGAAACCAAAAAAAGGTAATATTCATATAATAAAATCGTTTTATTTATTCTTTGTTACAAAGTTACAATCTGTATTTCTATGCAATAAAGTAAGTACATTGAATTGAATGTGCGTACAGAATGTTAATCAGACTCCGATTCGCTTGAGGAGGTGGTGTCTTCATCATCATCTTCGCCTACGTGTATATTACGTGTATATTAGGTATTATCAATAACAGAATCAATCCTGATATCTCGGTCAAAATCTTCCAAAATCTTCCAAAATCAGGTTTTTAGAGCTCTACCTCACTGGGACGCCATGGCGACGTCGCCAGCGGCACAGGTCTGGCTACTTCTGGCATCCAAATGTCGCCAAGTCGAGTGGCCATGGCGTCTCGACAGTCAATTGTTTACGTCGTCGCTCAAGAAATTGCAAGCTGACTAGCGACCACATTGGCGACTGTGTGAGGGAGGTGCGCTTTACCGTGTACATTATAGTGGTTACTGTGGCCACGTCGCCAAGTTGCCACGGTAGCCAGAAGCCACATAGGGAACTGTAGCTCGTGGCCACGCCTCCAATTTGGCGACGTTACCAAACCGTCGCCAAGTGAGTTAGGTTCCATACATTTCAATACTAACTGCTTGGATACGTAGCCGGCGAGACGTCGCCATTGGCGTCCTAATGAGGCAGGGCACTTAGTCTTCGCGCACGAAACGACAACAAATGACTATTTAGCGTCACAAAATGACGGCCCATGATGCCATTTGGGGTTACCATTTTCAACCTAAATATAAAAATGCTACTTTCTTTCGCGCGTTCAGTTTGATCATAGTTTTATTTTTATATTTCATAAAAGTTATCCTATAGTCCATTATTTTCAAATTCTTAAAAAGAAAAACAAAACGTATTATTTTATATTATAAGTATAACTGTATAAGAACCATCAACCAGAACAGATTACGATACTTGCCTGTTATTTTTAGCACAGCACTACAAATATAAAGCGCTGACATAACCTTGTAATAGCGCAGTATAGATTTAGAAAAATATTGTTTACCAAGTTATTTGACACTCAATTTGGCACAAAATTACAACATTCATTGATTATTATTGATATAATAATGTTGTTTTAATGCTCAACAATTGTTAAAACGATAAACAACCAGCAAAAATATTTTTATCGTACTGCAACGCCATTACAAAGTTACGTCGTCAGTTCAATCGCGATGTGTCAGAAACGCATTCTCTGAGCGGCCGAACTATAATAAGATCGATATGTGATTATGTGACACATTATATAAATATTAATATCATAGTAGGTGCTTCAAAATTTCTTCGCTGATTGTATTTAACACCCATAAGAATTTTAACCAAAAAACACAGCACATAAAAAGAGAGCCTTAACTCAATTGCTCATAATCTGTTTAGAGCTATAAGGAAAATTCTTTCCGAAACCAAATTATTGTAGGCCCGAAAATAAATCTGTATAAAGAGGTTTAACCCAATCCCGCCTGGTCTCTTTGGGTGTAAATATTTTAATATTATTATAGCACTTCAATAAAGTTGTTCAAATATATTCCTAACGGACGAGAACCACTATGCTCTTAGCTTAATTACAGTATGTACATTAGGTACACATTTGTATGTTGTACAATATATTACTTTGTTCTTTAAAACTTCTTGAAGGTTTAAAAGTTTCGTAACGCAAAACACTAAAGTTTTCAAATCCTTTCGGTTTGGGATTCGAACTTGTTCTAAGTTTGAGAGTTACAGTTGTAATGAAAAACATACCTATTTCTTTAAGATATGGGTTAAGCAATTCAGCTAATGCGAATTAGCTTTATGTATTTTTTTCACAGTTACCCATCAACTTTATGTTTTATTTATATTTCAGAAAATTAAGAGTACTCGTTAATTTGGAAATTCTAATTCATTTATGTTCTAATTCCGTCCTTCTATATTTAGAACTCATCGACAAGAGGAAATGAATTCAAAGCTTTTGTACGGGTAATAAAATAGCAGTCTATTTATAGAATTGAAATTTTGGTAAAAAGTCGTGATATCTCCCGTATTTGCCTGCTTACAAGCACATGTACATATATTACTAGGTATACCTACATACATGTATATTGTATGTATGTATGTATTAGCCAATTTCTGAACAAATGAAACCCATATAATGTTGTGGTCATTATTTTCCTTCATGTCGTCGATTTGGGTACCCGAGAGAGAATTTTAAAGAGGAGATTAGTGGAGTAACACATCCCATTGTACTAATTACTGAATAAATTAAATTAAGATGTCTATCCAGCTTTGTATTAGGCTATAATATACATGTTTGCGGCTCAAGGGCTTTATGTAGATTAAAATAATGCTTACGCCACGTGTACTGAAATTAACCATTTATTTCATTAATTTTAATTGCGCTCTAAATTGCTCTATATATTGTTACTATCTTTTATATTGTCAAAATTATATTTTGTCTACATTTTAATGAATACTCAACTCATTCTTATTTTTATCCGAATATTTTTATTTATTTTTCTACCACAGAAGTTCTTTTTGTTTCAAAGAGGATGTCCTGTACAAACAGAACTTCACATCGTGAGAAAATATTATTTATCATTATTATATGACAAAGGATGCTTTGTAATAAACCTCTTGACACCATGGAACACTTACCTTTCATAACAAAGACATTGTCTTTAACCTTTAATAATACCTCCGAACACAGTCAAACATTGATACCTTTTCATAATAAAAACTTTCAAAACAACAATAATACATACTTTGGAAGTTTCTTACTTTAATTGAAAAGTAGACCTTATTACAAACTACTGTGGAGTTTCGAACTCTTTGCCAAGTTTCTTCTTTAAGTCAGAATAGTTTTTATCTAACTATACTTACATATAAAAATAGTGCATAGATTCAGTACTCTCTTATCAACTTCTTGCCGAGGAAAAAACTCATTGGAATATTTATTTCATGACACTCTAAAGTAAAGGTTTTTATCTCCGATATATTAAATTTGTTACTTTTTGTAACAAGTCGATTGTCAGCCATGGCAGCTGTTCTCATATAAGATCATGGTTATGATATGCTTCGCCGAAGCAGAGGATGATTATTACTATTATTGTTCGATGATAATTATTGAATAAGGCAATATGGCCGAATGTTGTACAATTGGTAAATATTATAGTTCAGTTATTTCTCTACATAGGTAATATAACTCACAGTCAAATATTATAATGCCATTCACAAAGCGATGAAACGGAAAATTGCTACAAAGTGACAAGACTGTTAGAAGACCCATCGATTCTGAATATCCGCTCACCTTGATTGAATAGTGGTACCATATTTTGTGAAAGATTTTAAGTGTCACAATATTTCAATCAATAGGTAATCTAGTTAGTCGTTTAAAACAATCGTTTGTCGAGTTATAGTCTACCATTAGGATAGATCGAATAAAAAAATAAATTCTGGATCTATCTGAACCGATTTTGAAAATATAATCTAAATATTTTACTAAAATTAAGTTGGTAAAACAGAATATCATATATTATATTTTCCGGACACTGGAAGTAGTTCCCAAGGGACGTGGATAAAGCCGCCTGTATAGCTAGACAAACCACCTGTAAAAATTATACACTTCTTAAGTGTCTATCAACTTTAACGAACATGTGGTAACATATAAAAGAAATGTACCGACAACCCGATAAATAATTTGTTTGTAATCATCCAACTTTTCCGTTTAATATGTTAGCTAATAATCAGTAAATACCAGGTGTACTCCATACTAAATGAACTGTCTCATTCACGTGATAACTGACAACAATATCGTGTGTGAGGTTATCTTATCTAAGCTTATACGAGTGTGTAGAGTGCAAGGGACATTGTAATGTCAACTTTAGAAAGGGTTTACGAGATAGCAATTAAAACGGTGACAAATTAGAACAGCCAAAAGAGACTTTTCAGACTGAAAACCACTTGTAGGTTGTAGGTATTAGTTTGGTATTAGATGCATGCATGCTACTTATATCACTCTAGGAAAATCTGTCTTGGCTGAGGGCACGGCAGTGCCCCAGTGCAGTGTGTGTATATAAATAATTGAAAATGGGACATTTTAAATACTTAATGACCGTGTATCCGTGAATTGGATAAATTATGCATGAATAAAACGAACCGTCATAATTGATGATGTTAAAATAATTAAATTCAATTACTGAATTTTTCAGTTCAGTACCCAGTAAATTTGTTATTTATACCAAATGAATGTTAATTGCCTCATTTAAAGGTATAACTCACATAAATTGATTCTTAGGAAACTATTTAATATTTTAATTTGAAATACGGCCAATCAAAATATAGAAAGATGACCTACTTCTTCATTGTAATGCCTAGTATAATCGTTAAGGGATCTTCTAAGTCCTACGAGATATTTCCAGTTCACTTGTTTGTTAATTGGGGTCCAATCTCGATACGGCCCGTTTCCATATTTATTGTAACCTAGTGGAAATGCCTCATAACCCACTTACAATACATAAAGCGGATTTAAATATTTACATAGTCGACCGTTTGGACGGAAACTAATAGTTGTATTATTCCAGAACTAATTAGTGCCTTACCATCAATGTATTGATGTATCAAAAAAAGGAGAAGGAAAACATCTTGAGGAAACCTGGACTATAAAGTCTGAAATCACCAACCCGCATTGAGCAAGCGTGGTGATTAATGCTCAGTCCTTCTCCGTGTGAGAGGAGGCCGCAGCCCAGCAGTGGGACTATAAAAAGGCTGTAACAGTATAACATCAATGTATTTTAATCAATTTTAATACGTTCTACTGCAAAATTGATTCAACCTAATGTCAATCACGGATGTTGTACGTTTATTTCTTTTAACATTGTTTACGTTTCGTTTATGACGTAAAACATGCCAATTTTTAACTCGAAATCGTTTAAAAATATAGTCCTGATGTAAACATATACCTACTGAAATAAATATGTTCCGAATAAGCAAACAATACTGAATGTAGTCTGAATGAGTAAAATAACAAAATATTATTCATGCATCCACCTTACATTGCTGTTATGAAATAAATTCAACTTTAAAATTTACCTTTCAATAAATGTAACTACATTTTTTCCGTAATACATTTTATGTTTGCGTAATATACAGGTTGGACTGGAGCTTGCAGATTGCCCAGTGGATCATAAACTATTACGGTAGGAAATAATTTAGAAGATTATTGCAAGCCAGTCTACCAAATTCACTGCTACAGGCAAATTATCGTCCAAAAATAATGAAGAAAGTCATGTTTTCGCCGTAAATTGTTTCTGTTGTTTTTCGGACAGAAATATTAAAAGTTTAATGCTGGGCGTATTTTAAAAGCGCTGTCTAATAACAACCGTACCTATAAGCAAAATTTCAAAATAGGTTCTCTATTTTGAAATTCTTGTTTAAACTCTTTTGCTCTTTAACACTAACTTTTATTTTAAGACAAGTCAGACTAGTTTATTAATATTATTTTTGTCCCACGAATTTCAAGAATACATTAACGCATAGTGCTGAAGTACTGGTGCTTACGCAATAATGATTCGATTCCATGTAGTAGAAAATTTATGTAAAAGATATCAAGGCTTAATGGTTGCGGCAGTGCCGCGAGAAAGTTTCCAGTTATTAACTTTAATAGCTCACGCTCTGTTTTAAAGTTGCTAATAATCTTCTGAACTTACGCCGGAGAATGCATCCGATACGGATGAATAAGGTTCTCGCTCATACTTTTTTTTCAGAACTGTGTAAGAAGAATATATTTACAGTTTCAATTAATGGTGTTTGTCGTTTTCAGTCTCAGTAAACATAAATCACTACCCAATTCCTGTGTTGTATAGATTAAGTGATTAGATACTGTGTTTTACACGTATTGTTAATGACATATTTGTAGATTTAAATCAAGGACAAAAGCCCTGATGTACATGCCGTTTTGGGAAAGTATTAACTTGTACTGAACATTATCGATCGATTTTCTTCGAGAACCAAAACTTATAATCACTAGTGTGACAGTTGGATTACTTTCGTTACTTGAAGTGTTGACCCAATTTGTGTAGGTATTTAAAATACGTGTACCGATGTTTAGTTTAACCTAGTTAAAATTTCGGGGCGGTCGATTAATCGTTAAAGGGACCCCAAACGTTGAATAAATTGCTGTTAACTCTGTCTTGGTTCAATAAATCTTGAAATGTGCTTTCTAAGTTTTTGTTTCAGGTTTTAACGGTTCGTGAAAAGCGAAGTTCTCTCCAAATCGTTGCGGTTCCTCTCAGAATGTTTCAATGGAATCTCGAAACTTTTATGTTTTGTTTTACTTATGTCTTTTGGCTTTCAAAATTCTTTAGGCACAGACGGCTGAGCAATTGAGTCAGTCTTAAGCCGGTGTGTAAAAATAACTCTATAAAGCGAAAAGGTCATACTTATGCCATGTTTTTTTTTTAATTATTCTGCTTTGATTTTTTCTTTTTGTTACATTTATTAAGTGATGAAAAGAACATGGATGGAATCTTGTTTTAAAGTATTTTAAAACAAGATTATTTGACTATGCCCTGGAAAACAAAATTATATAAATCGTATAATATTGCATTTAGTTTGTTTTCTCTAACATATCACAGCACGTAGGTACGCCACTATATTGATCTTCGTTATCATGATCCTGTTGTAAATTACACTCTACAAAAATTATTTGAATTTTTAATTTGCACAGCTACTTTACTAGTATGAAATTGTTAAATAGGTCTGCAAACATTTGTCTCACGAACCTCATTTTATTGCTCTTTAGGGAAAAAACAGCCAGAAGTACACAAAAATCTTCAAAATATCAATACACTTCACTTAAGTAAAGCCAAGCAACGTTATTCAAAAGACAAGATCTTGCATAAAACCTCTTCATAAATTGTATTGGAAAAAGAAAAAGGGAAATATTGTTTATATTCTTTGTATAGGAAAATAGAAGGAAATTACATCCGACGCAGTATTGGCGAAGATACAATCGTAAAGCAGATATAAATATTTTTCATTTTTATGAGATGGCCATTTAGATAGTGGTAAGTCTAAAAGATATGTCCTATTTGTTGGTATTCGATGCGTTGGTATTTCTGTAAGAGCTCGTTCTAGAATTTTATAGTTGGAATTTTATATCTAACGGTAACCAGTAACAGAAGGTATGCATTTCGGAGTACCTGGGTTGGAGAATGCACCTGCGATATCTGTGTTATCATATTACGGATATTGCAAACAAGAAAACGTAAACAGTGAGTAGTACATGCATTAGAAAGTTGGTACATGCATGTGAATTTGTCTAATATATGATGTCGGTTTCAAGATTCGCCTTTCAATATTTAACTGCTGCTCTTGAATCCAGTAATACCAACAGATGCCATAAATTTTAACGTAAATTGAACTGCGCCCTAAAACTGAACAACGTAGTCTGTGTTAGTGATCGACATACTTGAAATTACATCAGCCAATCAGTAATTTGCATGTTCGACATACTTTGTAAATCACTCCGTAAATTACCGTACAAAAACCGTATCAGAATCTACTCAGTAATTTTCTAGATTAGAACGAACAAGCTGTTCGTATAACGACATCGGTGTAAAAATAAATCATTTTACGCTCAGAAAGGTCACTAAAACCGTGATGAATATAAAGGTACGACAAATTACATCTAAATTGCGTTATAAACTTCAAAGAACAAGCCTTTTCTTAATTTCTTTCTTTTATGAATGATAGAGTTTTATGGTTAGTACAGGTACAATTAACTCGAAGACTTGTAAGTGCTTTTTAAATGCCTACACTTTTGTTTTTAATTTTCTTGAGCAACACTTGGTAATAACTATGCATGTTACAGGTGAAAGGTTGACACTTAGGTCACAATTTCAATGTCGAGACTATGGTTCATGGTCAAGGTGAAAGGAGGCTTACCGGTTCACGTGAAATATGTACTTTCGATGTTGTAAACCGGTTATAAAATTGTAATTTTATATTGTGCAATATGCGACTACAACTTGAAACAGGAGTTGAATTTCAACAGGGGGTTTAGGACTAAATACGCAGGCAAAATGTCGGGTCGGTGGCTTACACTGACCCAAAATGTCAACGCAATTAAAATTTTAACAAAACTTGAAATAATAAAAAGTTTAAATAATTAAAATAACATCGATTATAAATTCGAGAAAAAAAATAAGATAAAATTTATTCTAGTTTGTAGATCATTAGTTGTAGATAATAATTTTAAGTTTGTAGATATAGTTCAGATAGTTTTAATTTTTATTATAAAGATAAATACCTACACTAAAATGAAATAATAAATAGTGTTTCTTTCTCTGCATTCCTGATAGAAACAGGTGCACGGCTGAACACCTATAGCTGATGATTGTAACTCGAGTCTCGTCCGACAAGAACGAACTTATTGCCTTTTATCTGGCGTAATACTAAACTTCAGGAAACGGACTTTTTGTATCCAATCAGAAAAGCGACGCGACGCTCAGAGTTTTGTTGGTTTGTTTTATGATTTTTGTTACTATATTGATTCAATCGTACATCATTTTTATCAAACCGTTGCTAAAATTACACGCGGACTTTTGCCGTCTGTCCCAGTCGACTTTAGTCCCAGTTTTTAATTGTCTGCTGATATGCACTTTGCATACGTTCAAGTCAATATTCAAGTCTGGGAAAGCAGTCTATTCGACATAGGTATCGTATATTCACAACTTACATGACCTAATAAACTTTTTTCAATATAACTTTCATTGGAACGCCACGGTATTGAAAGCCTAAAACCATGGTATTGAGCGCCTGGGAGTACACGCTTTAATTTGGATAATTACTAAAATCAATTTAGCAGCTGTATACATGTCGACCTCACATGGCCTATCCAACACTTTATCTAATGATGTGCGTTAATGTTCTCCCAATTAATTCCATTAACAACCTAATTTCATTATCTGCCTGTTTTGGCTTAAAACAGATTAAAGTTCGATGTTCCTTTCAACCGATATTAAAATAAATTAAATTGTGCTGAAACTTAGTTGTAGTTCACCCACCAGTGTGCGAACTTTCTACTTATGATTTGTAGTAGTGATGGAAATAGTATGCCTACAGCGGCTTGATCCAGTGCATAGTGATTGTATAGAAATCAAATTTTACATCACTCAAAAATTACAAAAGTGAAAGCTTGTGTGTGTACAAGCAGCTGAATGAATTTTGATGAAGCTTGACAGTATATTAGATATATCCTACTAATATTATAAACGCGAAAGTTTGTATGTATGGATGTATGGATGTATGGATGTATGGATGTTTGTTACTCTTTCACGAAAAAACTACTGAATGGATTTTAATGAAACTTTACAATAATATAGCTTATACATCAGAATAACACATAGGCTACAATTTGTAAACATATTGTTCGAAATACTAAACCTGCGCAGACGAAGTCGCGGGCACCAGCTAGTAGCTTATAAATTAGGAAATTATAAAGGCTACTTTATAACCATGTATGTATGTGTTCCATGTATATGGAAATTAAATCGCTGAGGACGCGGTTAAAACCGAGGGTACGTCTTCAATGATCACTTTAATATATCAACCTTTTAAACCAGTCACTCTATGTCACAAAATTACCTACCTTCTTTTTAAACACTGAATTAACTGTACATTTTGTTTTACTTAAACAGCGACATCTCTTTAAATAAAAATAGGTGGAATTAAATCAAATGAAGTGGAAACGGAGTTCGTGGAAGTGACCTAGCAATTTGTCGGGACTTGTGTACCATTGCAAATTGTAATTTGGTTGCTTCATAGCTCTTAAGGTTCTCAAGGAATCCTTGTACTAGGTATATAACCCGAATTAGAGTTTAAGAAGTAATTGCAACTACTGATTAGATACGATTAATGTTCTGTTGAGTCCTTTTAAATGACACTAACAAAAGATACAAAAATATACACAATTACAAATAAGGGTTTGTTTTAGACAGATAACAAAAATTATCATAAGGGAAATCATTCATCTTTCTAGTATGCAAAGAGAAGTACTGCTCCCCGCAAACCTATTTAGAGAGATATCAAAATACTTATCGTTGATACCAAAAGTAGGTTCACCTATTATATTATATTATCTAGGACCTAAACAAATCCTATGAAATATTGGTGACCTTTCGACATACATCTACTGAAACCCTTTATACAAGATAAACGAGATATTAAATATGTTTTTCTTATCGTATTTTTTACGTTAATTCCGGAGGCTATCGAATGCTACTTTAGTATGAATTGAGGCATTAAATGTCGAGCGCAATCGCACCCACAATATCGCAAATTCGGCCGCACCGTGTTTCCAAACATGTGTGTACAATTTATCACGGGGCTCAAACGATAAAGGAAAACATCCGCAACGTTAGAAAACCCAAACAAGCCGCACTAAAGTTCTAGAATATTCCACCTTCTATACCTACACTTACATGTATAAATTGTCTTACCGATGTAGAAATCAGTATTTATCGTTCTCATCGATAAACAAGGCTTTGATAATCTGACAACGATGATAATTGCACAAAAATGATGCAACGAAATCTTAATCTTCAAACGCACGAGTGTGAAGTGCAATACAAATGTCTGTCATTCAAATACTAATTTAGAAGCCAATTGTACCAACAATAAATAAATATAATAAAACCATCTTAATTAAAAAACTTTTCTCAAACAATAATTAATAAAGTTTCTACATGTCTATATTATAATTTAACTTCCATCGATCGTAAAAGTTCACTAATTTGACATAAAAACTAGTCATAACTGTCACTACTCACGTTATTAACAAACTTACCTAATTAATTAACAACTTTGGTAACTAGTTACTATGCCGATAGCAAACCTTTTTGGAATAATTTGAACACTTTATGACCTAAACACCCCTGACATTCCCAATGATGAAAAATCGATTAACATGAAACAATTTGCTAATTTAATTAAAAGTTAAAAAGTGTCCTTTGTACAAAATACCTTCGATACTCGTCTATGCTCACGATATACTCATACATCATCAAACAAACCCCTTTGCCATCGAAAAGGTTATTTGCCAAGTTTACAATTGGATTTTGGGCACCTTGCCGTGAAGCCACTCGTCAGCGAACTTCACTAAGTAGGTATTTATAAGCAAATCTTAGCAAGTACTTGGTACCCTACGCCACTCAACAGGGGTTGTGAAAGCCCCAAGAATTCCAGACGACTCAACAACACGTGTATTCGTAAATACTCCGCCTTTATGGAACGAATTAGAATAAATTAGACTTTACATTTCGTGCCCTTGCTCGAACGAAGGCATAAAATGTGCCGTGTAATTACACTTCTGCAACAACGATGCACTTCAGAGTAATTTCTTCTTCATCCGCTTTAGTGGCAGTAGAAAGTAACAAGCATTTACAATACAAAGTAGCCTACCATCGTAAATTGTTGTTACCTGTTATATTGTACTAAAGGGACATTAACAACACCACTCATTAAAATGAATTATTAAGCGGCAAACCAAGTAACTTTGTAACTAAAACACGCATAATGTTCAATGCTGTGTACGTTTCTGACTTACTAAAGTTTTTCAACATCAATTCCAGTCACAAGGGCCGCATTGTCAGACCTTCATCACGTGTTACCTCGCAAATTAACGTCTGGAGTGAGTTACTATGCTTGGCTAAAATAACAACGGCATTCACTCAACTTGCTTACCTTAAAATACTTTTACTAAAAACTTACGAAATACGACATGCTTTCAATCAATTAAAATCGCGCCTGAGGCTCTGTCCGTTTAAGTCGAGTTTAATAAATGAACGATAAACTTATGTTTCTTTAAGCTTCACAGACAGACATGGCATTTAAGTCGCTTTTAAAGCTTAAACCTTTTTGAAAAAAGACTGCCCACGCGTTTCAAAAACATTGGGAATTTTAATGTCACTTGTCGCAGCAAAAATACGTCCACCACAACCGTGTAATCCACCTTTCTCCACTTTTACCCGACGAAACGTTTAAATGAATTGCGTCCGTGCTCCCAATTCACAAGGTCTTTCTTAAATTTATATAACGATAACACAATAACACGGATTCCTTTCATGTAGCGTTATTGTGATCCTTTATTTGTATGATCGTAAAAATCTCAAAAGAATCTGTTTACTTTCAATAAAAGTACATTGTGATGAGTCACCGCGAACGTCAGAGATACTACGAAAGGTGCTCAGTTGCCAATGTTTAGTGAATAAAGATTACGATGCAAATGTATAGCCCCAAACTTACTTTGAACGTCACTGGAGCGTATAACTTCGTTCGCTCAACTCACTTAGGCACCTATTCATTTTTACACTGTACTGACTTGGGCTGGAACAGAAATATCGATAAAATCTAAACTTGATTCGCCGCCACTATAACGGGTAATTTAATATCCCAGTGCATTGTGGACCTTTGAAGATCAATTCAATAAAGTCGTATCTTTTAAAGGGTAGTTTTTCTACCTTGTCACAACTCGTCGCCCCATTCAATAATTTCAAATAACACGTGTTTTCAATTTCGGCACAATATCGCAAATCGTTTTCGTGAAAATGTTTTATGACGAAAGAACGTAAAGCAATAAATTGAATTGACAGCTATTGTACATTTAATAGAGCAGTTTTATAAAATTGAAGTGCGACCGGGAAATATCAACGTGGTTCCGTTGGCCCTTTAGCTAAATTGGTTTTTTCCCACCCGAAACCATTGGATTCATCCCATTTCATTGAAATCTCTTGAACGTGATAGGTCTGGGTAGCAAGGGATCGAAATATCGTCTTAGAAACCTACTTTTTAGTTGGTAATCAATCTTAAGTTTAGGATATCTTAAAAAACATGTCCACTAAAATATGCTACAAATTAGCTAGATTCTACAAATTAGTTAGATGATTTAACTATAATCTGTCACGTTAAAAGGTATGTACTATATTATATACACACGCAGTTACTAAGAATATATTAATCTCAATAATATTCAGCAGAGCTTTCTATCGCACAGTGTCGTACATAATACCTAACTTGCCACAATAAACTTTTGCGGACACATCTTTAGTATCATGTGGCGTTATGTAAGCGCTTAGTTCAGCGTATGAATATACTCGCTCACTCGAGGCTTGCCAAATATCTGCCTCCCTCGTTTCGTACAATCAAACATATACCTACAAACTATAGAGGTTCTATCTACTCGTATAGATATCTATCCAAATGTTTATCTCTATACGAAGACAATCCGTGCCTCTAAAACTTTTCCAACCTCTTGTACATTACAGTTGAAATACTCTAATGCGTGTTCAATCGACCCCTAACCCAACCCGCCTCGACTACCCTTTGCCTTTTGCATCTCTGTACCAACTCCATTACTCCTGACCTCGGGCTCAAAATTGTCGATCACTTGTTTACTAAATCAAACATCTAAATGGGAAGCAATTTGTCACTTAATCCACTGAATTTGTAGACTTAGGCTCCGGGGTAATACCATTTAATATTTGATATTAATACTTCGTCATCATCATGATCTTTCAGGTTTTGAACTTGAGCGGCTTTCTAAAGGTAGGTACAAACTAATGTTACGTGCAATTTAATCAGGATTGGAATTAGTAGAATGTTCTTGTAAGGTAACACAACAGCAATCAAAACAATAAACAAGTGTCCAGAAACTTTATAATTGAATCAGTCTTAGGAGTTCACGAATGCAGTGCAATATAGTCTAGCTACTTATATTTTGCGACTGTTCTAAGAACATATACGTAAATAATGTCATATTAAAATACACTAAATAGTTATTATTTTTATCATGAGGGATTTTTAAACTAAAGTTGCCAAGCTTAAATTTTTAAAAGTTTTTAAAGACAAGAAAGGTAAATTTTTATCGAGTCGCAAATCGCCCTTGTGATAACAACTTAGTCAAAAATCAAAGCAGTGAGGAGTTTGGTAATATATGTACATAACAAATGCTATTCCATCTTTGGGACAGTCACATGTTTTCTTTAAAATGAAATGTGAAAGTCTGTACTTCTCATAAGTACGTATATTCTTCAAAGTTTCAAAGTGAAAATTAGACAAGTTTGTTGGACGATTATATCACGAATTCCACCAAATCGTAAGCATTATGGTGATGAAGTTTGAAATGATTGAGCAAAATTGTGAGGAACCACGTTACGGTAGTAATTCTTAATTAGAATTTAAATCCGGACCGCTTCTAAACTTTCAGGCCATTAAAATAGTAGTTTTATAATTATGTTTCAGTTATACAGTTCATATTCATTATGTAACTACAAATAAATGTTTGTAGATAAACATGTTGAAATTCCAAAACATTTTAATACCAAAGGAAATCTACTCTTGGTAGTAATTCATTTGTGTACATATGTAGGTGTTAACGTCTGGAACCACTGAACCGATAATATAAGTTCTTTCATCAATCGCAAACGAAAGCTACACTATCGCTAATGATTTAGTTCGGGGAACCACAAAACTACGTATTGTGATTTCCAAACACATTCGAGCTTGATACATACATATAAATAAAGAGAATTGGATTACCTATCTGTTTCAAATGTCAAAATCACAGCTGTTTACCCGTATACCTCCAAAACATTAGACCAACTTTAAAGCAGTCAATTCATTAAATAATGAATGCTTTATTTAAAAAATATATATATATAACTCTTATAGTAGTTATATAAAAGTAAGAAAATTAGGTTTCCACACCAAAAAAAAAACCTAATCTAAGTCTCAAAACGCGGGCAGTATTAGCTTTTAATATACCTACATAGTTCACTAAACACATGATTTAATAAAAATGTAGACCTTTCTCGCTATATGAAATAATCTATCGCTTATTTGATGGATCGCATTCTCATTAGACAGTATTATAAAAGTATAAGAAAAAAAATAACCATGAATGAACTTATGATATGAATTGATATATTGGGCTGCGAGCACACTTCATATACGTTTTCAATATTTTACCAAAGAACATGGTGATGGATCGCTTTATTGGTATAAGTAATTTGTTTGACCAAAGTATTGGATTTCCAAGTTACACTGCAAAATATAATTAATGTTCCAACTTTCTTTGGAAACTTTTTAAAACAATAAATGAGTTTCAATCCTTTGTCAGTTGCAACAATTTATGGTGCGAGCATAAATACGAATAGCTTATACGAAAATAATGAGAAGAAAGTGATGGTAAAACGTAATTAAATGTGCAGGTAATTTATTACTCAAGAGGAAGATATGGCAAACCTTCTGACACCGACTAACGAAAATGGTAATTACCATAAATTCTCATCTACTAAATTATTCCAGCCATTTGTTACAAACCTCCTTAATTAATTTATGCATATAATACTTACCAATATTTTGAATTTTTAACTACATAGATATACACAGATACACACACTAGGCCACATTCATCACACCAAGTAAATAGAACTCGATCTTTTTATTTACTTAAAACATTGACCACTACCATACGATTACGTTTTTAGTTTACACAGATTAGTTTTAAAGTTAACTATAATGTAAAGGATTTATATAAAACTTCACTGTAAAACTTAAGTGACATAACTTAGAGTGCTATGTGTATTTTTTTAATAGTAGGTTTAAGAGTAACTGCTACGAGAATCCGGGACGCGCTACGGCGTAGCTCGTAGCGGGTAGAGCGCGCGTGGGGCGTGAGGTCTGACGGGCATGCGGAACGCGACTGCCTTGCAGCTACGATTTTACGAGCGACGCTTGTCTGAAAACACCTCTATACGTATTATCATACAGTCATTGTGACAGGCGGCGTCTGTAAACATAAGCGTACCGTACCATAGCGTGTCGAGTTATCACAACAATCACTGATAACTATCACGTATGACTGCATAATAGCTTCGCCTTTTGTGGCCGCTGTGGTTCGACTGTAGTTCCGAGTTCTCCTAAACTTAATTTTGTAACGTTTGTCTACAATGAACGCTGACAACAATGGTCAAGTCAAATGTAGCTTGTGCAGTACTGCTGTATTTAAGTTAGAAAGCGCTGCAATGTGTGTTTGAAATAAGTTTGTTATGAGCTTGCAACCTAACAAAAGTGTCGCTTTAGAAACAATTGACGACAATCTACGAATTCATTCTAATGAAATAACTTAAGTAAAAGTCTCTCTGAAGATCGGGAGTACCTGCTTAATGTATGCTGAGGAGTGAAGCTTAGACAATAATTCAAAATTGATTATATTAACTTTGTGCGAGTACAAAAGCAATTTTGTACTGTTTGTAGTAAATACGAACGTGTTAGTAAACCTTTAATTAAAATTATGTCTATTTATTTTATTATTTGCCAACAACATAAATTATGATATACTTATATAATTCATATTCTGGTAAGGGCAGCAGCTGTGAATGTATTGATCTGTTTAATAGCCAGTGATAAATTACTTACGTTTGCTTGAATCCGACTTTTAACTTCTTCGAATTTAAGTGTCTTTCATTTTAAGTGTTTGTGAAGTGCTTATTTTACAAAATTGCAAGAAAACTTTACTCGAAAGTTACTTATTTTCAAAATAAAGCAAAGAGATGTATTTGTAGTCAAATTCATCATACCAACTTCAAAATACGACTATTCTCTTTTTCGTTCCTGAAATAACAAAGAAATTCGAAGTTGGACTAGGTATTTTTGCGAAAAAATATTTGATACGACTGTGACGTAGCTTTACAAACGATACGCCCACGTGGACATACCACATCTAGCACAAAACATATGACTCCTAGTCACACATATCAAGTTTCCTATTACTTCTTTGAGCAGGAACTAGCTGTGTGTCCGTTCGCGTCACATAACAACGCTTATGTGGGTCAGAGTATCGTCAGACGATGCCCAAACGGCACTACACTTGGCGTTTTATATTTATGACCACACATCGACAACGTTCGTCACAGAAATAAAAGTAATACGTTATCAAACTATAATCTGAGTTAGGATAGCTATACTTATACTAAACTTTCATGTTGACGATTTATCGGCTCACTAGTTTCTGCCAGTGGTTTCACACGCATCCCTCTGCACGGAACCGGATAAAAACAGCCTTCCTCGATAAATGGGCTATCTAACGAAACGAAAGATTTTTTCAAATCGGACCAGTAATTCCTGAGATTAGCTCGTTCGAGCAAACAAACAAACTGTTCAGCTATGTAATATAAGTACAGATTCCTCCTGGAATATTATTAGTGCCTACTTATCTCAAGACTGAAAACTGGAAATATCATAACGTTGTTTTACTCTACCCTTGTATCTGTAATGTAACTCAGTAATTGGAATGGCAGCAGCTTTATATACAATATTGATATTCAGGCATCCAGCAATTGATCCAATTGAATTGAAAGCTGAGTCTATCCGAGTTGCAAACAAGCAGTGTTAGCTAGATCATCGGGCGGAAGCTAGTCTCCTATAAAACTTTAAAAGTAATAAATTAAAACTATTTATACTGAAAACACAAACATGCCTTGAATGTAAATTAGCAGTCGTTGAAATAACGACCTGGAATTAAGTATATTTAGGTACAGATATTTGATAACAAAGCGATTTGTCGGCATTCACAGCATTTTCATTAAAGACCGTATTAATTAACCTTTCAATGGACATAGGAATTCATTTGGTTACGATCCCGAGGGATCCCTTTTTGGAATGCAGTTTCTTTTTCTCCATCTGTAGAGTATTAATGAATGATTGGAAAAGAATACCTATAGATTAAAGTACCTATAGATGTTTATCTATTTATTATTGATTTGCCCTTACTTCGTTCGTAGGAACTATTAAATTAGAAAAATTAAGTAGTCCGGACAAAACTGAGTTTGACCTTTTTTGTGCGACGATCATAACAGTATTTGTCTAAAACTGGCAACTCCATTAATAATCCTCAACAACAAACTTTTAGCATTAAAACTAAAAGCAAGATAGATTCACAGGTATTTACCTGCTTGTATCTTTCTGTAACAACTCATAGGATTAGACGCAAATAGAGGATTACGCATAAACTAATTCAAACTTTGTCGTGTTTGGGCCTCGCGTAAACTTCGAAGAAAACATTTGGATAGCTAGCAATAGACAACTATGTAGTATGAAACTTATAGTAGTTTTTCGTAGAACGTTTCCAAAGTATGAGCAAGATAATAATTTATCGTTTTAGGTAAGAACACTTGAAATGTTTACCTACTCATGAACGTTAGGGTTGAAACTGTTAATTACACTAAGTCCTACAGTCTTTATGGCAATTGTGAAATTAATGCATAATAAAGCAAGCGTAAAAAATCTGAATTTAATTTTTGAGGAATGAATGAATAAGATTTTATAAATTAATAACACTTGTTTGTTTTATGTACCTTCGTTTGTCAGATAAAATGAAGTATGATTATTCAACCTAATTCTTATTTATGATGGCGTTATGTTTTTGTTTAGAAAACGCTGCGGACGTTTAAATGAAGACTGTCAGGTTAAAATAAACAGATATGCAACGGTCAGTCTGTTTACTTTGTCCCTCGAGGCCGCTTGTCCTGGAGCCGACTTACTTTCAATGATTTTTTCAGTAAATTCAATTATCAAGCGAAGATTATTTGATGTTGTCCCAAGTACTTCGGGATTACTTAAATCAAATTTAGAGCTCTCGTCTTAAATTAAACATTTAAGGATATCGGAAAACACTGTTAGGATTAGACGAAAGGGGAGATTTTTGTCGAAAACGGTTTTCTTTTCTAACATCTGAAGTAACAATTAAATAAGTCAGTGTCTTAATTCTGATACGGAAAACAAGTATCAAGAATACAAATGAAGAGTACCTAGGTATGTATCTTGGATATTTTTGCATCAATTGTTAAATACCATTTGATCAAGTCCTACCAATCTAGATGCCCGATACAATATTTGATCGATATTGCCAATCCATACTGTCCTAAAGTCGATCACTTCTCAGGAAGTTCAGTCAATCTGGTTCTAAATTCACTTATTCAAGTTTAGTAGCACTAGCTCTTCGCAAATAGAGGAGGTTTTGGCATGTAGCGCTAATTCCGACCCTCAAAGAAGATTACTGCAAATTCCGAATACTAGTAATGGCTTTCGTGTTTGCAAATCGAGAAACTAATGGGACAATTTACGAGAGAGCTATATAAATATGTAGGGCAAATATTACTGCTGAGTGGAGTATGAATAGTTCGTATGTTTGCCGTCGTGTTGGCTGGAATGTTTTGGAACTTGTAGGAGGCAGATGAAGTGACTAATTAACTGCTATGTGTCTTGCATACGTGTAGACATTACCTATATGAACTTACTCTAAGCGTGTGTTTTAGAATACGTTATTCGTTACACTGAAATAGTTAAGAGGCTATAGGCAATAACAGGTCTATTTGGAAAAGTTATGAAATACTCAGTACCTCTTTTTCATTTTCTTCACGGCAGAGAGTTTAAACTACAGAGAAAGTTTTTCGCAGATTTAATATCGTCATTAGGTTGGTACTTATATTTTATCAGCACGAAAATATTAAAATGATAGAATTTTCTTATTAATTTTGACGGGTTCTACACCATCCAGGCAGAAAACTTTTTTCGTGGGAGACTCTAATAAGCATGATTTTATGTAGGTTATCATTCACGTAACCGGCAGGTATTCATAAATGCGATAAAATATTTTACCTTTCAACGTTGGGAAGAAAGGTAGCAATGAATATGTATAAGTAATTTCATGTTGCACCTGGCGTCGCCCGTGTAAACGACTGAAACAATAAAACGTTAACTTTTACTACGTTTTATTTTTGAGAAAACAGTTTTAACTTGTATTTCAGTGTGCATTTTCGACGCCTATTTAATACCTCGAGTTCTTTAAAGAATCTAGCAACCATCACCTAATCGTTTCATCCGAAAGACGTCCTCTGTTGGACAAAGACCTCAAGCAACTAAAGACCTTTCGCAACCTGCCTACAACTAAAGAAAGCCAGAAAACATGTGAAATATTTTAAATTTTAAAAGGTATTGATCATTAGGAGGTATGTAATGAGTTATCAACTTTCCCCCAAAAGAGTATCACGGATCACCTGCTGCTAAAAAGCGGCTCTAAAGCAGCTAAAAATATTTTTGAAGTAAAATACGTAACAAGATTTGCAATAGGTAGATGAAAACAACCACCTTAATTTACGGTAGAAAAACGAGAAGACCTTTACCACACCAACGTTCATAAGGATTTACGCTTCAATTTAAAATGGTTCTACAGTTTTTACTGCGCCGTAAAGAAGTTATAAAAATAAACCTGTATTAACCGGTATAGAAAACAGCAGCTGTGAACCCATGAAAAATATGTTCTTCGCCTACACGCCTCATGACATTAGCTACTTATTTGGGGAATCACATCTATCACAAGACGATTATTCCTACATTTCCATCACCACTTCTTGATCAGATGACTAGATATCATTAAATAAGTAGGTGCGATTTTAGCCAACTACCTAGCAATAATAAGAACTGGTAGGTAATACCCAACAACGTTAACGATTTCTTTATAGGATCTGCCTACATGGGAATCTACATTTATAAGCCTTTCTCGGTCACTGAGCTGTAGCCATAGTGTCCATTAGTTACCTAACTAGTAGGTAAGTACCATGGTTAAGTAGCTATAGCTGTATATGTAGCCGAGTGTATGTATAGTGCCTACTCAATGGTAGTGAAATGGTGCGTAGGTAAATGCGTATCTGAATGCTTGCAGAAACAGGCTTACGATACAAGCCCCTTAATCTCTTTCAATCTCCCCAATCACGCATTATTACCGGCTACCGGAGACATTACTCGTCAAGAGCCCTTGCTACGCCTTATGCACAAAAAAGATTAGGGGTTGAACTCATTACCATATCTTTCATTTAGAAAAAGCTTAAAGTCCTTAACGTTAAACATTTTTTCCTATAAAGTGCAGGGAGGGCCTCAAAGCCAGAGGCACCAATGTAAAGCTATAGGTATACTACCTATTTCCCCATTCTACTATATTAAATTTATATGCTCATATTCATACATTTTTTACAAGCATTCATATATTTTTCGTAGGTATACGTATAGATAGGGCCGAGCCGTCCTGTGTGCGAAGTGTGCGGCGTACATGGGTGCCAGCTAAGGAAATAGGGGTATCACACGGTAAGCTATCGGTACCGCTACCTGTTACCTACTGACTGACGACTGCTGGTTTCTTCCTTACAAGTGCCGGTGTTCAAAATCAACGTATCTAAGTTCGTGTAAGTTCATACACTTCATCCGCACTCCGCGCAATGGCAATGTATAGTAAAATTCTCAGGTACTTAATACGAAAAAATTAAGCCCTAACACGTAATACAATTGAAGAGTTCCCTCAACTCTCAGGTTTCCAAATCCTATCTGACCATGGAGACCTGGATGACAAAGATACTAATCGGGAAGATTATCCTTTCAAATGAAATTTTAAAAAAATCAAATCAGTTGGTCCAAATGAAAAAAAGATACACTTGTATGTATAGAAAGACGTAACTTTTTTAGATATATAGATTTAGAGCTTTGGCAACACTGTTCAACGAAACTTCAAAATCAATTTGACAATTTTGACAAATGCGACGATGCTACGACGCGACGCAACGCTACGAAAATAAATATTCGTTTTGCCGTATTTTGTGTAACTATCGAAGTATTAATTAATTCTATCAGTGTTTTAGTTAATCATCCAAAATGGTTAAGCTTACGACAGAGTTGATACAAAACTCTATGCAATACATGAATCCATGTCGTGATCGCGAATTAGATCTTAGAGGTTAGTATTTGGACTTGAAATTAGGGAATTTTGTGTTTAATGTTATATTAATATCTTGATTTACATACATAAAAGAATGATGATACCTTTATATACATTTAATTTGCATCTAACGTTCTATGAATCTATATCTATCTTCCCGCCTTATAGGTTACAAAATACCGCAAATTGAGAATATGGGCGCAACATTGGACCAGTTCGACACCATCGACTTCTCAGATAATGATATCAGGAAACTGGACGGATTCCCACTACTAAAAAGGATCAAATGCTTGTTGTTAAATAACAACAGAATTGTGTAAGTACTGAAATACATACAACTACCCACCAGCAATCTCAGAAAACATTAACTCGCTTATTCATCCCTTATTTCATATAAAGTTATAGTTCAAATGTTCATAATAAACCTACATACTTTAATTACAGGAGAATCGGTGAAAATTTGGAGCAATACATACCTAATTTGGAGTCTCTGGTGTTGACAAACAACAATATTAGTGAACTGGGTGATTTAGACCCTCTAGTCACACTGCCTAAGCTCAGAGCATTGTCGCTGCTGCATAACCCAGTCTCAAACAAACAGCATTACAGGTATATGTCATTTTCCCTCTGTAATAAGTAAAATGTGTTGACAAAACTGCTCAGTGAGAGCTCACAGTATCAAGTACATAGCTTGTATACAACAACTTCTGCTGTTTTGCTATATTCCTCAATATATTCCCTTTTATATTTTCAGAGCATATGTGGCTTTCAAATTCCCAGAGCTCAGGTTACTAGATTTTAGAAAAATTAAACAAAAAGAAAGAGACGAAGCAAATGCATTGTTCAAAAGTAAAAAAGGAAAAGAGATGCAGAAAGAAATCACGAGAAAGGCTAAGACGTTTGTTCCTGGTGGAAACATGCCTGATCCCAAAGTTACAAGTAAGTTTATATTTATGTATTTACCATTTTGTTATATAACAATTTAATTTAATTTGGTTACAAAATATAAGAAAACTTATATTACTCCTTAGAGACATTTTGGACAGTTTTCAACCTTTATGTATCCTGTAGGAGCTGTATTGGGTGTGTTCAGTAAGATTTAACATACCATTTCTGTTACAGACCTCACACCACAAGAGATCCACAAGATTCGAGAAGCCATCAAGAATGCTTCATCTCTGCAAGAAGTGGAGAGGTTGACGAGAATGCTTCAGTCAGGCCAGATTCCTGGACAGAAACCGTTACAACCATCAGCACAGCCAAATGGCCAACGTAAGATTCATTATTATATAGGTTTGAATAGTCTACAGATTGTCATCATACATCAGTATACAGTGTTGAGCACCAGCTAACTAAAACTGAACCGTTGATTTGATCATTTGGCTATTTCATGACTGAATGTGCAACTCACTCACCCTTTTTGTTCTCCATCTGAACAGTTATTCTTCTAGTTGCATACTCTTGTCAATTCAATCCAGTCTTGTGCCACCTTTGCTACAAACGTTTTCTTAAGCAGAGATATCATGTGATTTAATCACTGTGGCTATACCAAATTACACTTTTAGGTCCAAATTGAGAATTTGAGCAGCTTTACTTATTTTTGAGAAATTTTCTTTTTGTCTCCCTGTTCCAATTATTTGATCAATCTTCTGACTATGAGCAGATATGGGGAAGTTTAAATATTTTTGAGAACCGACAACCAAATGTACTAATTCTTATGATTCCAGAAGATGAAGAGGAGGAGATGGAGACGGATCAAGCAAATGGCCAGTAAAGAGGTTAACTACAACAAAAATTACAGACTTTCCTTATTTTGCTGTATAGAACAGATAATACAGCATGATATTTACTTTTTTTTCTTAGTTTTAATCAAACGGATTGCGATTATGTTAAGCTGGTAAGAACAGAGTTGAGTTCTACACTACATATTTAGCTTTTAAGACTGATACTACACTAAAAGGTTATTGAGTGAAAGAACAGATACCTACTCCTAATACAGAAACTGCTATAAGTATTACAGAATTTCACTAATAAGCACGGTTTTTGAGTGCATATGCCAAGGTGGCATAACCCAATTTCATGAAAAGCCATTTTTATATCTACTGGTTTTACGATGTTACCTGAAAAGAACTCCATACTACAACTGTTTACTTCTATTTTTCCAATAAAACAAAATTCCCATCAAATTGTCTTATTATTTATTTTCACGATTTAATTGTCATTTAAATAAAAATTGTTTTGCCTTTAAATATAATAATTCGTCATTGCCAGCATCTAAATACACAGTATAAATATCAGGTAGAAGTACCATTCGTCCAATTAAATCCTTAATAGAGGGCCTTTTGTCGGGTAAAATTGATAGCATTGCGTCAACTATGTCCTGCATGCTTCTGTCATATATAGTCAAATCAATGGGATGAACGTTGCCGCTCGTAATGGCCTTCACCAAGCCAACTAGTGTCTGCAAATCAAAAAATAAATATTAGTGAAATTGCAGTGGCCAGGAACGAATATGGTATCTAATAATATGTTTGCAAATTCTAAGGTTCTACAGGTGCAACTTTTACAAACCACTTCAACCCTATAACGGTTTTCATCATAATATCTTGGTTTTAGCTAAATAGGGTAGGTAAGTAAATGTATTTCTGGCAGGGACACCGTACCTACTCTCGAGTAAGAAACGACCATAGATATCCCTCTCTGAAAACTGTGTACATAATTTTATGGCGAGCTTACCTCAGCATCGAATGCCCTCTTGTGTGTACACATCTCATAAAGTAAACAACCAAGCGCCCATACGTCACTTTTGCTACAATATGGTTTACCTTCGCACAATTCTGGGGCCAAGTAATAAGGCGTGCCTATAACAGTCGATGTTTTCTTAGCACTGAAAAGATTGAATAATACTTTAACACTTAAATTACCCTTATAATAGGTAAACAACTTTACTGACATCTACCCACCTCGCCAACATTTTAGATATTCCGAAGTCACCTATCTTGACCACTACACCATGTTTGCCAGTCAAGAGAATATTTTCTGCTTTTAAATCTCGATGAATTATATTTTTACTATGGATGTAGTTTACTCCTAACAGTACTTGGCAAAAATAAAAAAGTATTTCCTGCAACCATAACAATAGGTGAAAAACAAGTGAGACAACGAAAAATAAATATTTCCCTTTTTTGTGTAGGTACCCACTCACCTGTTGTTGCAATAAGTTGGGACACCTCTGATACATATACTCCGCTAGATTCCCGCTAGTGGCATATTCCATGGATATCATAACATGATTATCAGTGTAATAACATGCATAAAATTTTATGATATTCGCGTGATTCAGCGAGGATAAAATCTTGACTTCATTTGCAATATCCTGTAAAATTTAACTATTTAAATAAAACTAATGACTACCTCTTTAGTTTGAGTTGCAAGAAGTAGTGAAGTACCTGTTTATGATCTTGAAGCTTAATATTTAATTCTATATCCTTAACTATCGTCAACTGAGGACTATCTCGCTTTTCACATAAATATACATTTCTGAAAAAAAGTATAACAAATCCGTATAAATCATCCATTTACTACAAGTCTCAAAAATAACGTGTACGTACCCGTAAGTCCCTTTACCGACTGTTTTTAAGACTTTCAAGTTTTGATTTTTAAATCTTTTTGTTATGCAGTCCATTTTTATTGCTTACACTAACATTGCTTTACTTAATTTAATTAAAACGAAATTATATAAATGAAATCGGTCACCGTTAGTATCACATCAGAATAACAAACAAATATTTTGAACTACCCGCTTTCCAGTAACACTTTTAGTGATGGACTCAATTGTATCGAGAAGGAATAGAGGATTTATATTTTTTCTTGTAGTCATAGATTAAATTCTTGTATCCTCACTGAATACAAGTATTGATTTACAGCAGCGGCAGCGATATTACAGAGAGGACAAAATATTCACGTATTTTTACAATAAATATGTATATGTATATACGCGACTACTACATCTACAGCGCAACTTAGTCGATATAAACAATTATCTCACAACACTAGGTAGCGCATCTCTAGCGCTGCCTGACTTTTCTCTATCAGCTGGATATAAAATCAAAATTTGTAAATAATTTAAGGCCTAAGGCTCGTAAAGGCCTTATTTGTTAATTACTATCAAGGAACAATATCTGGACCAGAAAAATGGGTCAAATTATGGGAACTTTGGGTACACGGAATGTTGGTCTTCAAATGAATGATCAACCAACATTCGACCCTCATATCGGATTTGATCAAGAGCGAAAACCAAGAGGTAAAGTTAAAATTACGCCCGATAACGAACTCTTACTATTAGATCTTGTTTTCAGTATTCTATGTTATAAATTCAATTAAAAGTTAGAGTTACATAATTTTTGTTTAGGTTATGTCGCAGTCAAAACAAAGTGTTATTGATACTTGAAATGTTTGGAAATTAAAGACACAATTTACATTAAATTACAATACTGAAGCAACAGAAGATTAGTACCTAGGTACTTTCAGTCATTGAAAGATGATTCTCCGACAAAGTAATACTTCATATGGACAACTGCTTTTTTTTCAGTAATGGTTGCTCGTGAGGAAGATCTAATTTCTGCCAAGATCCCACATCAAAACCGTGACTACTGTGCTCATTACTTGCTGGACTACCAGTCGTGCCGCTACAAGAATATGCCACTCTTGTACAAGTGTGCCCATGAGAGACATGCCTATTTGACCTGCGAAAAGGATGAGTATGTCCACACACACATAACTCATTTGTTAATTATAAAATTATTACCAGTTTTAAGTCTTGCTTTTTGGGTTAGGAGTTTCATAAAATTAAGCTTTTAGAAAGCTTAATTTAGGTTTAGTAGGCATAGACTTATCTATCAGTTTTATCACAAAAACATTCAACACTGATTTGATTTGTTTTTGTCACTTTGACATTATTTTTCTTATAATGTTAACTAAATGGCTTTTCAAAATTATTCTAAAGAGTTTGTCCTATACACAGTTTTAAAGGTGTTATGCTGTTAGTATTTAGGCTAAGTTTACATAAAATCTAACTCTTATTTAGGTTCATAAAATTTTGCCCTCGGAAGACTTTTCCGAACAAGAGATAGAATACAGCAGTGACTACATAATAATCCATTGTTACAGCTATATAATCCGCATGAAAGAATTTGAACGTGAGCGTCGTCTCCGGCTTCGTGAAAAGCGGCTTGTTGGTGTTGCATAAAAGAATTTGTTTTATATCCATCATATTTATTAGAAAATTATGTTGTAAAAGGGTGTAAATAGACCATAAAAACCAGCTAAATATTATTTGCTTAAAAACCCCTAATCTCCTTGTGTATTTTGTTAATCCATTTCTTTTTTTTCCTTTTTACAATGGAACAATCTTCTTGGACTGACCACCAAAAAGATCTTACAAATGTCTGTTTAATATTATGTTGCCAAAATCTTTTTAAGGTCTAAAATAGGAAATTACGTTGATAACAAAATATATAGGTAATGCTCCACATAAGAACATTTTATGTGGAGCTATTAATTATAACTAGCTTCCATTTCTTTGAACGTAAAACTAGACTAGCTTACAAAATTTTCTTTCTACACGCTGTAATATAATATTAAAAAACCGTTTAAAAAATAAGAATATTACTAAATAGGTAATTTGAAAAACATCCCCACATTGTGCTCCCACCCTTTTATTTGATACCCTCTTCAGGGTCAAGATGGCACTACTGTCTCACGTCTGTATATTTTATGTAGTTTTCTTTTATAAACGGAAAGGCGTCTATACATTCTCCTTTGTAATAATTAGTTATTTTAAAATCCCTGCCTGTCTACAATCAAGACAAAATCTTTATTAATAATTACAAGTCCCATCATCTTGTGCGTAATCCTGATCCTGATATTCTCTGATGAAAAGAATGCCTCTATGGCAATAAATAATTACTGAATTTCACATGAACATAAATGTGGCTTGATTAGTTATATGATAACAACTTTATTTAGTTGTTTTGCAAAATTCGCAATTAAAATTAAAAATACACTGGTGGACCTCTCTAAACTGTGCACTATGGTATCTAAACCGTTTCATAGACAATTAAATGATATGTCAACCCCATGGAGAAAATCAATAATGTTGCCATGAACCAAAAACAGTTGCTGTTACAATTTTTAACGCATTGTTTTGGTTCAACAAGGATGCATTTTCAATGGCAAGTTCGAGATGCTGTAATGAGAGTTACACAGACGTTTCGTACAAGGGAATTTGCAATTAAATACTCTAATGATCATCACCAATAAAGTCTTCGTGACATTTTGTGACGTAGTCGCCCATCCACAATTTTTGTAAACACGCTTGTCGAATACACAAATTCTATACGAATAGTTGAATAGGCTATTTATTGCGGAAGTAATGGCTTCCTAAATTTTAATTGCAGACATTATTTTACTATCGATAATTAAAATCGAACATGATGATAAGTAGTATTTCTTGATCTGATCGGGCGAGCTATGTGAATAATTGTGTCATCCGGCGTATTCCCTTGGATATTTAATGCAGCGTCCTGTAAAAGTGCTACAAAGACCTATCCTGAAAAAGATTGTTTGTGTCTTAGAAAATTATTTTCCATTCATGAAATAAGCCTGTGTTCATAACAACAAACCAGTGTATTAAGGATATCAATCAATTAAATACGACGTTAAAATGATGACTTGCGATAGGTTTTAGTGAAATTGAAATATAAAGAATTAGTTTATTGTCATGGATGATGCCGGCGGCACGAGTTCAGTGAGGAATAAAATGAAGGGCAATATGCAAGAGGAAGAGGAGGATTCTGAGGAGGAAGTGGTAGACAGCGAGGACGACGACGAGACTATCGCCAGAATACAACGAGCCCACTTTGCTCAGGCAGCTGCTATGAATGCACGGAGGCGCGCGGCTCCTCGGCCCAGGCCTATGAGCCACAAGAGGAAGATGGAAGCTGTGAAGAACTTTCATGATTTCACGAAAAAACTCAAAAAGGACACAGGAATAACAATTCGCAGCTTAGTTGGAAACAATATCTTAGAGTTAAGTGATTTTTCAAGTGAAGACAGTAAAACAGATAGTGATGGTTTGTCAGAAGAGGAGTTTGTCGTGAACCCCAGTGCTGTGCAGGAATTGAATGAAGAGAATGAGAGTTTCATTGACCCCGAGACAGGTGATTTTGTGGAGGCTAAAAAGGAGTCACAAACAACAAGCAAACCTCCTGAGGAACCTCCTCCATGCCCTGAACCGCAGGCTAAAGTAGAACAACCAGAGCAACCGGAGCAAGAACAAGATGAAGAAGAAGAACAACCTAAAACTCTCTCAATTAGTGACATTATTGATGAGGGAGACCTAGATAATAAAAATGTTGAAATAGCTGAAGTGGAAGAGAGTGAGTTATGTCCAGAGAAGACTGCAGAAGAGTTGTTAGATATCAAACAAGAAGACAGCAGTCAGGACTTTGATATAACGGAGAAATTGAAAGAAATGGGTGAGATTAGTGTCAAGCCTATTGTTAAAAAGGAGGATGAAAGTGGGGAGTCCTCAAAAGATGGAGAAAAGAAGCCTGAAGGTGAAGATGAGGTGAGTTTTGAATCATATTATGTATATATACAATTTTGTGGTTATCGTATGTAAACTATGGGTCTGAAGCAATCCTTTTCATAGTAATATCTAAAACAATCAGGTCAGTACTAAATTCAGTCATAAAAGCTAGGTTTACTGTAATTTCTGTTGGAAGTGATAAAATGCAGTAGAAATACCATAAACAGTATGCATGGTTGTAACTTTTATTGTGAACAGACTTTTGATCTGCTGCCAATATATGAATTAACACAAGACATGATCGTAATTATTTGTTTACTAACATTGATAATACTTTAGTTGTATCAGGGTTTATTGTAAAAGTTTTTGTAATCATATTATTGACATTCATACAAATATTAGATAAACCTACTATAATGGTAATTGAGTCCATCATAGGAATACTGCCTTTATCTACTTATATTTATTTCAAATAACAATATGGTACTCATTGGATGGAATGGATACATAATATCAAGAATGGTGTAAAAAAGTCTTATGCCTGAAACGATCTATTTAGATAAGATTCTTGCCTACATATGAACATAAATTCTAGAATAGAGATAGAATGTGAATGTTCTGACATATATCTCATTATATTTTCTTTATTTATCATTTTACAGATTACATAAAGTAAAAAGTTCCCTTAGGATAAATATGAGAGAAATATAAAACTATTCACGTAATTCAGTATAATTATGATTATAAACATTAATAACATTGCAGAAAAAACCAGTGAACAGCAGTGCTCTAAATGTCCGCCGAAATATCAGGGAAGTCATGGATGAAAAGAACTTGGATGCGTCCACTCTGGCTGCCCAGCGACAGGAGTCGGAGAGATTGGCTCGAGTTCAGGAACAGCAGAGGATCATCAGAGAGGTATACACATAAAAACTCCACAGTTAATTTAATAATTATGTGACCATTCATAATTTGCAGGGTCAATTAATCTATCTAATAAGTATCAGATGTCTAATAAACCATATTTTCCTTGTACATAATGATGTATTTCATTGAGTAACAATTTACAGTACAATCATATGTTTGTAATTTTTCAAACAGGTACAAAGACAAATAGCAATTAATAGACAAAATAAAATACACCAGAAAACCATATCGCTGCTGCAAGGAGGATCATCGCTTTTGAAAAAGTCTCTTCCTGGACAAAAGCTTAAGTATGTTAGATTACTTTCAAATATATATCTTATCATGTAAAATCAGGAAGACTAATTTGTTTCTTATTTTTTAGCTTACCAAACACAGTACTAGTAAAATTACCATCTGGTGAGACCAAAAAGACAGTTAAAGCAGGACAAGTGGAAGTGACAAAGCTGGTAAAACCTACAACTTCTGGGGCCCAGAAGCCAGGGAAACCTGATCAGAAGGCTGATAAAAAAGAGGTCAGGATTTATTGAATTTTATGCAATTCTCACTGCAATATTCATCATTTATAAAATAACACTTGAGCCCACAATATTCAACAATCTGATTGATTGTATTTTGTTCTTAATTGAGACTCAATAATCATATTTATGGACAGTTTCACCGGTTACTGATAAAGTCGCTGAGAGCCTATCGAAAAACTATAACTTTTGCTCTCGGGTCTCAGATAGGACTATCTGGCAGAAATTATAAGCAGCCTTTATCTGGTCTTCCAGATAAAGGCTAAGATAGTATTAACTATCAGATAATTAATTGAAGCTTATATGTAACCAGCGAAATTAGGCCTAGTCTAAAATATGTCCTTACTGTACCATAATTATCTTGATTAATTTTCATCACATATAATCTTACTATATTACAAATTGTTAACACAAAGTTTTGATGTGTAGGTTGTAGAGATAGTTGATAGCAGCAGCGGCGAGGAGTCTTCGTCTTCGTCATCTGATTCTGATGATTGCATAATGCTGTCAGATTCAGAAGTGCCGCCTAGTCCAGAAGCCGAAGAGGATCCTGGTAACTCAGGTACGACTTTTTAATTGGATATCATAATAGAGAAACTTCTAACTGAGTTTCAAGTTGCTTTGTGGTGACTGAAACATAGATCAGATTGATAACATAGTTAGCTATGTAATTTATCACACAAGCAGAAAACATAAACATTATTGTGTGTTGAAATTGTGTCTTCATAGCAGAGTTACTTTTTCAACTTTGGTTGACCCCAACTGTGCTGTGTCGAATAGCATAACTTTTCCTCCACAAAAAACAGTTCCTAACAAGCTGTTGCCTATCAGGAACAGAGTCCAGCACTAGGGTTTTTATTTATTTTATAATCGCCATTGTTACTGTTGTGATTCATGGTTGTATTTTCTTTTTCTAACAGCCGCTTACACCAAAGAGTATGACGTACGATGTATGATTCATAAAACGTAAGCTTTTTCTTTTCACGTTTACGTAATTTCGTGAAGTGTTGTCTTCAATATTCAAAGAACTTTCAGACAACGTAAAAAGTTCATATAATAAGCATGTGAAATATGGTGAAGAGAATTATTAAATTATGAACATTTTGAAGGAAATCACCAAAAAAAAAATTGAAACAGAATTTCATGTATGAACATTTTTTTTTTGGTTTTAAGGTCTCCATGTGAACGATGCATATAACATCCCGGATGAACAAGGCCGGGTACAGATCAATATTGGTCATCCAGAAAATGAGGAGGATATATTCTTAGCGCCGCAAATTGCTAGGGTTATAAAACCTCATCAGGTGATTAACATGCTGTCTGTATAATTATTAAATAAGTTTTAAAATCGCTCCAACAAGAGGGACGGGAGCTTGTAAAGGCTAGCCATAATTTCAATCAGGATGGGTGAATTCTGTTCCTCAAAGAAGAGAAGAGAATTGGTGTAATTAGTTATGGAGCTATTTAATATTAATTCTCATATTTCATCATTAAATTCGAATATGTGATACCTACAGTTCGGTAAGCATGCAAAATGTCAGTTCATAATACACTAGAACATTATTATGCGTCAAGAAACATTTGGATTAAAATGTTCAGTTTTCGATCTCAATACATACATGCAAATAAACACTTCCTTGAAATGTCTGTGTTCCAGATTGGCGGAGTGAGATTTCTGTTCGATAACATTATAGAATCTGTTGAGCGATTTTCGACATCAACGGGCTTCGGCTGTATATTGGCACATTCAATGGGTCTCGGCAAGACGTTACAAATCGTTTGCTTCTGTGATATATTTCTGAGACACACAACTTCAAAAACCGTGTTGTGTATCATGCCGATTAATACGCTTCAAAATTGGGTAAGTTTTTTTATGTCACTGTGATGATGGTAATATGATACCTGTATGTATTCATCTATACATATATAGAATAATCGCAAATAGCCTGAACGCATATTTCATACGAATTAGTCAGAAGTTGGTATGAAATTTTCAATTTTAATGAATTATTCAAGGAGTTTTAAATATTTTAAATATTGTTTAAAGGTTCTTCTAACCTACAGACAGACATGTTTAACTAGGGAGTTTGTTGCACCACCTCTTCTTCCCAGCAAAAACACACAGGAAGTGGTGAAATTTGGCCATTTTGGAGGCTGTTTTTAGAATATATTGACGTTGAAAAAGTTGCTGTTTTGCAACAAAATGAGAAGAAAGTAACTTTCAGTTTGAATTTAATATTATCTGTATAATGTTTCAGGTAGCAGAGTTTAACATGTGGTTGCCTGTAGACGCTAGCACGAGTCCTTTGTCGGCGCATGGTGAAGTGCGGCCGAGGAACTTCCCTATTTACGTGCTCAATGATAGTCATAAAACATTGCAAATGCGGGCTAAAGTTGTGAAGGTATAGTACATTCATTATTGCGTCCCTATACTTATTAGAATGAATTGAGTCGGTAATATTTATATCTGGGTTCAAAGAAAATTAAAACATTTCTTGTTTCCCTATGTATTCGTCGACTTCGACGTCCTGCTTGGCATACTTAGCTCTCTGAACGTATCTCCAACGGCGATTGACTGGTTTCGTAGTTACCTGTTTGGCCGCCGTCAACGTATATGCATAGAGGACGCATACTCTTCATGGTGCTATACTTCTGTTGGTGTGCCACAGGGTGGCGTTTTATCTCCTTTACTCTTCGCGATATTTATCAATTCTATTTCCAAAAATCTCATTTCTTCCTACCACCTTTATGCTGATGATTTGCAAATTTATAGCCAAGCTGCATTTTCGGACTTGGCAGATGCAATCGCTAATATTAACACCGACTTGGCTACAATTTGCGAGTGGAGTGAAACTTACGGTCTCAAGGTCAATCCAGCAAAAACTCAGGCCATTGTAGTTGGTAGCTCTAGATTGGTTCAAAGGATTGACTGGCCGCAACTTCCTCATATTTCTTTTGGTGGCACTGCCATTTCAATAAGGGACAAGGTTAAAAATCTAGGGATTCTCATTGACAAAAATTTATCATGGGGTCCCCAACTACAAGAGATTAGCCGGAAAGTGTTTGCATCTGTCAGGTCCTTGAGGAGATCGCGAAACTTTCTCCCGACTGCCACCAAAACTGCGCTTGCACAATCCCTCTTGCTTCCAATCCTTGATTATGCTGATGTCAGTTATCTTGATCTCACTGAGGCACAGCTTGATAAACTTGAGCGACTTCAAAATGTTTGTATTAGATTTATATTTGGCTTGCGCAAATATGATCATATTTCTGAATTCCGTTCAAAACTCAAGTGGCTTCCTATACGTCTTCGCCGGAATACTCATATCCTGTCTTTACTGTACAACATTTTGTTCAATCCAAAAAACCCGTCCTATCTCAAAGAACGTTTTAAGTTCCTTAATGACACACATGCAAAATATCTAAGGTCATCAGAGAACTTGCGGCTAGAGATGGCAATGCATTCCACTAACTTCTTTGATAAATCTTTTACCGTTCAAGCTGTGCGGTTGTGGAATGCATTGCCCGTTACAATAAGGCAGGCTCAATCTTTAGCAGTCTTCAAGAACCTGATAAGGAATCACTACCTTTCCAATTTGTAACTGGGTATAATACCCTACTGTTGCAGACTATTGTCAAGTCTAATTGGCAACTTTAAATATATATCATATATATACATATTTCTGTTTTATCTATCTATCATATATACATATATATTTTATTTGTTATTGTTTTAGGTATTATTATTTTATATACATAGTGCACCAAAACTACCTGCGATATGGTTATTTCCTTTTTGTCACAATCCATCCAAACGTTGTCTGTAAGAGATCGCTTTTAGCGATAAGACCGCCCATTGTGTCACCAACTTCAAAATTTTTGTTTATTCTTGTTTTTTTTTTAATTGGTGTGCATAATAAAGAATATATCTATCTATCTATCTGGAATGGACTTGGTATCTTGGGACTGTGATACCTATCTTACCTTCCTCCATGGTATAGGTTAAGTCCCCTTTCGTCCATACGAATATACATATTATTCTACTTCTAAAGAACTACGAATTAAAGTTTTAATAATTTATAATCTTCATAGGATTGGACAACAACAGGCGGAGTCCTTATGATAGGCTATGAGCTATACAGACTGCTCAGTATGAAAAAAGACAAGAAACCTCGTAAGAAAAAGAAAGCGGATCTCAAGTTGGAAGCCGAAAAAGAGAAAGAGGAGAAAAAACTGGAGACTCCTGACGATACGCAGGTAAAGTTCAAAGTATGTAGACATTCACACAAAAGTAAAAGTATATTCGAAAAGCCTTTATTTTAGGATTTTATGAACTGACTTTTTAAAAGACTCCTAAAAATTTCTAATAACATACTTTTCCAAAATTAAACTTCAATGATATGCAACATAACAGATTCATTTTATTTATTTAATGCATCTAAAATGTTTGTTAATATTTTGTCCAGGCTTCTGAAGAGTCAAAACTAGATAAAGATGATGGTGACAGTCAAGCAAAGACGGATGATATCACTAATGACATTAAGAAGGAAGAGAAAAAGGAGGACACTGCTAATGATGAGGATAAGAAACTTTTAGATGGTGAGCATTACAAACACCAAAGATAATATTATATAATAATAATAGTACATTCAACCTACATGCTATAAATTATTGCATATAACCTCGTTTAGGACATCTTGCATTGCTGGGTTTTGAGCAGAGGGATAAAGCAATACTCTTCCTAAACTTTTCTTTGTTCCAGAAATGTATGAAGCATTGGTGAAGCCAGGACCTGACTTGGTGATATGTGACGAAGGACATCGAATTAAGAACTCTCATTCAAATATTTCCTATGCATTGAAGCAAATGCGGACTAAGCGAAGAGTAGTTCTAACAGGTATTGTAAAAAATCTAAAGAAATTGAAATATCGAGTTTTTATTTCCAAAAGTAGTCTCTATGGCTCAATACTCAAATTCAAATTTAGAATGTCACATTTGTCTAGAGAAGCTCAAGCAATTCTCGACTCAAAGTATAATCATAGTCAAAGTTTATACGTCTATTGGCCAGTTTTACTGATTACTGATAAACTCCCTGATAGCTCTATCAGAAACTTATACAAATGACTAACTAAAACTTTATCGAAAACCACTGAAACCGGGCTAACTCGTATATTTTTTTCAGGCTATCCTTTACAAAATAACTTGCTGGAATACTGGTGTATGGTTGACTTCGTTCGTCCGAACTACTTGGGTAGCAAGACGGAGTTTTGTAACATGTTCGAGCGGCCGATTCAGAACGGACAGTGTATTGATTCTACGCCGCAGGATATAAGGCTCATGAGATATAGGGCCCATGTGCTGCATTCTTTACTCGTTGGTTTTGTACAAAGGTGAGTTCTTTGTAATTTAAAGAATAACTTAATATTTTGAACTATGTTTAAGTGTCCATTTACGTCGGTTTTGCAAAATATATTTTCACTTCAAGAACTTTTTATGCTACATTTTTTGTATCTATAAAATAACTTAATAGAAAAACCTATTTTATGTAAGTAACTCCAAAAAAGAATTTGGTTGCTGGTTTAAAAAAAAAAAACAAATAATAGCAAATACTATTATATTATATGTAGTAGTATGATATTTATGTAGTAGCCAGATAGATATAGAAATGCTACAAATTTTGCATTTTTCAATTGTATATAATATTTTTATTTCGAAGTATCAATAATCTTTTTTCTTTCAGACGGTCTCATGCCGTTCTACAATCCACGCTGCCCCAAAAAGAAGAATACGTTCTTCTAGTGCGAATGACGCCGCTTCAACGTAAACTTTACGACAGGTTCATGAACGAAGTCGTTCGCTCTACTTCAGTGCCAAATCCATTGAAAGCTTTCGCTATTTGTTGTAAGGTATGTTTGTCCCGTATGTACTATGTATAATTTGCGTTTCTTTCTAGAATCTGCATAGCTAGACGCAAAAAAAAATTACCTGAAACAATTTTTGTTTACTTACTAGCGTACAGTCTTCTATAAGAATTTACGCATCCGGATAGCGTATGAGTTATTCTGATGTATAAGCTATATTATTGCAAAGTTTCACCAAATTCCGTACTCATATACACACATGCACACACTTACAAACATTCTCCTGATAATATCGTGATTATTTCTCAGATTTGGAATCACCCAGATGTTCTATACAATTTTCTGAGGAAGCGTAGTGAAGTAAACGCCGCCATTGAAGAGGATTTAGATTTAGAAGAGATTGGGGGCGTTACAAAGGCCGGACGCGCACGAAACAATAAAGCGCAACCTGGACGAAGACCCGGGAAACCACGGGTAAGTGATCGTAGGAAGAACTTTGTAACTACACAACAATTCTACGGAACTGTTCGTTTTTCTTGTAAATGCATTCTAGTTTATGTAAAATATAGCAAGTCCGAGTATTTTCCTAAATCACCATTCGTATCATCTATCAATCATGTAACTTGTCATGAACGTTAACTGATGATCGCGGAAGTACCCAATATTTAATTTATTTTGTTACTGTGATATCTGTACAAACAAGCTTTTATTTATTTTAGGGCGCCTCCAAAAAACCAGCAGCGACCATTCCGCCTAACACAACAACTGGTCCTATGGTTCCTCGTTCTGACGCTAACATTTACGGCAACGCGGCATATCCTAACGCTCCTTACGGTCCACCGCCAAACGCCTTCAGACCAGACCAACCTTCTGGGTCTTACCCTCCATACCATAATTATCAGAACCCAGGTCCTGGTTATTATCCGCCGAACCAAGGATACAATCAGAACTATGACAGTAATTATTATCAGCAGCAACCACCATACGGAAATAACTATCCTAATCAGTACCCGCAAAACATGCCTCCTGAGAGTGGACAAGGTTATAACCAAAACTATTGGGGTAACGGCAATTACTATGGAAATTCCGGATACTATAATAATCCACAGTATCAACAAAATAATCAGACTCCCCAAGACTTTAGAGGCAATCCTCCTCCCGAATATAATAATTCTCAGCATTACCCACCGAATTATAATGCGCCGCCAAATGAACAAACGCCGTATCCGAGCAACGCGATGCAACCATACTCCAATAATCAAGAGAATTACCCAGGCAGTCAGCAGAGACCACCATACCAAGGCTATCATAATCACCCTGGATACTCTGAGTATAACTCAAACGCGCCACAAGGATCTTATCCTAATAACTCTGGGTCCCAAGGATATCCCAATCAACCATATCCTCCTCCCTATGCCGCTAACACTTCTGGGTATGGGAACAACTCCACTCCTTATAATCAGTACGACAACCATCCTCCCAGCTACCCGGGCTTCCCCAACAACATGCCTTCCAATTCTAATCAAAATGATCCCAACGTGCCAACTCAACCTGCTATCAAAAATGAACCTAATACAGTTCCTGGCAATTATCCTCCTGAAATCAAAACCGAACCTAATGTTGCACAAACGCAGAACACAAATCCTGGACAATTTGGTAATCCTGGCTACGGATATCCCACCAATACACCTTCTTATCCAGAGCAACAAGAGAACAACTCGAATGGAAATAATTATCCATGCTCATATCCAAACTTCCCCCCTCATCTTGAGACCAAACCACCTTTGAACAGTGCCAGTTCAGGCAGTCCAGTAACATCGTGGCCTATAACAGAAATTAAGACTGAACTTGATAAACTTAAAGCTGAAGAGAAAACTGAAATTAAATCAGAGTCTGATGGTGAGGTTAAAATAGAAGATTTGGATACAAAGAAAATAGTAAAAGATGACCCTAAGAAGGCATTTAAAAATCAACCTCTATTTTTGAAAGACCCCAAACCTGCTGATCCTGCCAAAAAGAAAGATAAAGATTCTAAGGATAAAGAAGCAGGGAAAAGTGATGGATCGGAATCTGAGGATGAAATAACTAAAGGCAAAGGAAAACAGAAGGGTAAAGGCAAAGATAGTAAAAAGTCTAAGGCAAAGAGTAAAGCGAAAGCTAAGGGGCGTAGTGATAGGAAGACTTCCAAAGAAAAGAATAATGAGGATTCTGAATCTGAAGAAAGTGAGAAAGAAGAGAAGATGAATAGGGAAGAAGAGTTAGCGATGGTGAAGAAGGCCGAAGAGATGACGTATGATTGGGCGGCTGAATTGCTTAAAGATTACATTCCTGGCATTATTGAAAATTCTGCAAAAATGGAATTATTTTTCTACATTTTGAATGAGAGCATAAAGCTTGGAGATAGGCTACTGTTGTTTAGCCAGAGTTTATTCACATTGAATCTCATTGAAGACTTTTTAGAAAAGAATTACATTCCTGGGACTAATTGTCTTTGGGAGAGAAATACAAACTACTACCGTGAGTATTTGTCTAAAGTCTAATGTATCTAATTTTTCAGCTTTATTGATGATTTTATTATATTAAATTATTCAAATATTTGCAGGTTTGGATGGTTCTACACATGCTTTAGAGCGCGAGAAGCTGATAAACGAATTCAATGCAAACCCGCACATATATTTGTTCCTTGTCTCGACTCGAGCCGGGTCTCTCGGCATCAATCTTGTGGGGGCAAACAGAGTCATTGTTTTTGACGCCAGTTGGAATCCTTGCCACGACACGCAAGCTGTTTGTCGTGTTTATAGGCAAGTACTTAATACATCTTTCTCACTATGTATTTTTCCATCTCTATCAAAGTTATTTCATATAGACCTATTGCAGGTGCTTAAGAAACTATCATGATTTTAACGGCCCAGTGTCTTCTTAATTTGTGATCTGCATTTAAACTTTTCCCGCTGCATATGTTAGGTTCATAAGGTTATATATCCTGATTCCCTGATCCTCGCTCAGGGAATATTTTATCAACATAAGGCATCTTTCAGTAGACCCCACTAAAAAGAGGAACTTCGGTTGCTCTTGATTGTGTGAATAGGCTAAATTTGCATTCCCTTTATTGTTGTCAAGCCATTTCTTTGAAGGATTGTCCTTAGAAAATTTGTAACATGATGTTTTCCTATTTAGATATGGACAAAGAAAGCCATGCTTCGTATATCGTTTCGTAATGGACTGCTGTCTCGAGAAGAAGATTTATGATCGTCAGATAAATAAGCAAGGCATGGCTGATCGCGTTGTGGATGAATGCAATCCTGACGCAGTTCTGTCTATGAAGGAAATCACTAATCTGTGCTTTGATAATGATGAAAAGGTAAGTTTTTCATACTAATTGATTTTTAAGTGGTTTTATGTATGATCGGAATTTTGCCCTCAACCATTAATTTAATTTCTAAGAGCTAAGTATGATTAGCCTTTTTTATAATTGGACCTCGTTGTCAGAGTATTTAATTCGTTTATTATAACTGTTTCAAGTAATTATGTACAAAAGAAAATCCCATGCAACGTCACCATGGCCATAGTAATGTGATTTTTATGTCACTTTTGAATAATTTATTTAATAAATATGGTGTACATTGCAACCTTTTTTATTTTAGGAAACGGAAATCAAAGATCTATCTGAGCACAAAGATAAGTACATAGACGTGTTGATGCAAGGCGTCATATCGCAACACGGGAGGATGTTGAGCAAGGAGCCCTTCCAACATGAGTCCTTGTTAGTTGATAGGAAGGAAAAGAAGCTATCTAGCGCCGAAAAGAGGCTAGCACAAAGAGGGTAAGTTACAACTGTGAACTGTATTTTTATGTTTTGGGGATTGGAATATGAATCGTTGAGGATATATATAGGTCTCTAATTGTGTGTAAAGTATAACAGAAAAAAATATGTGTTTAATTAAGTGAATATGAAAAAGTGCCCTTTCTTTCGATGATATCAGCTGCAAAACCCTTAAACCGCAACTCAGAAAAAAATCGTGTGTGTAGATTCACCCTTAATTTACTCTTTAACATTTTTATGTCCAATCCAGGTACGAACTAGAGAAGAAGGCAGCACTTGCACCCAAGCCCACCACAGCCTACCGTACAGTGCGTACTGCGGACGGCAGTCTAGTGCAGAGGCCGGTCGCGTCAGTGCGGCCCATGCAGCACGGCGCGCGGTGGATCCCCGCCGACGTGTGGCGCCGGCAGGGCATGACTGCGCAGGAGATGACGCTGCCGCTCGGTAAGTGTTGTGTCTACTGCGTACAGCGTGCCGTACAGTGCGTACTGCGACGGCAGTCTAGTGCAGAGGCCGGTCGCGTCAGTGCGGCCCATGCAGCACGGCGCGCGGTGGATCCCCGCCGACGTGTGGCGCCGGCAGGGCATGACTGCGCAGGAGATGACGCTGCCGCTCGGTAAGTGTTGTGTCTACTGCGTACAGCGTGCCGTACAGTGCGTACTGCGACGGCAGTCTAGTGCAGAGGCCGGTCGCGTCAGTGCGGCCCATGCAGCACGGCGCGCGGTGGATCCCCGCCGACGTGTGGCGCCGGCAGGGCATGACTGCGCAGGAGATGACGCTGCCGCTCGGTAAGTGTTGTGTCTACTGCGTACAGCGTGCCGTACAGTGCGTACTGCGACGGCAGTCTAGTGCAGAGGCCGGTCGCGTCAGTGCGGCCCATGCAGCACGGCGCGCGGTGGATCCCCGCCGACGTGTGGCGCCGGCAGGGCATGACTGCGCAGGAGATGACGCTGCCGCTCGGTAAGTGTTGTGTCTACTGCGTACAGCGTGCCGTACAGTGCGTACTGCGACGGCAGTCTAGTGCAGAGGCCGGTCGCGTCAGTGCGGCCCATGCAGCACGGCGCGCGGTGGATCCCCGCCGACGTGTGGCGCCGGCAGGGCATGACTGCGCAGGAGATGACGCTGCCGCTCGGTAAGTGTTGTGTCTACTGCGTACAGCGTGCCGTACAGTGCGTACTGCCGTACTGCCGACGGTAGCCAGTAGGTTCGGCGTGAACCATGTATCATTCTATAGCTATGTATTTGTAATATTGATGTCATTTACGTCACAACACTGGCTTGATAACAGCGATTGAGGAAGTAGAATGAGAATAAAATATCAAGCGCCAAAATGTAAAAATAAATTTCTTTTACAGATGTTGTAATACCAACAAACTCGGCTGAAAAAACCAACATAGTTCTGAAGGCAGGACAACGAGTCATGGTACTGAAATCACCAAAGGGAATTTACATGCAATTAGAGTCTGGTAAAATTATTGCCATCAAAACTTCGTTTAAAGGCTTAGGACAAAAAGGAGATAATAAAGATAACAACCCCTTAGGAAAGAAAGGTATGTAAAATCTAGAAATAATTTCTTTAAATAAATAATTTTATATAAAATGAAATGTGTGCAAATAATATTTTTTTCTTATTTTAGTCATCGCAAGTCGTCCAATTACGAACATACCAGGTTCATTAAAGAACAATTCTGCAATTACTATTACATCTAAAACGGGTCCAAGACCCGGGTTCCATAGAGTTATAAGGCCTTCTATAATAGGGCAGAACAAAATGAGACCCATGATGCCTGGTCAAAAAATATCTGACATAAGGAGTCGATTGGGTGAACTAAGGTCTTACTCAGGCATGCGCCCTAAGTCACCGTTACAGGGCAGGCTAATGCGACCGAACTTACCCGGATCAGTGAGTATAACAAAAATACCCAGAGAGCCCAAGAAATCTGAAGCTGACAGCAATGAATCTGGGTCCACTAGCAAGATGGAAGTAAACTCTGATGAAGACACTCAAGTATTAGATAGTGACGAGGAAGACGAGAATAAGCAACAGCAATCTAAACCAACCTCTGATGCAGAACAAGAGAAAAATAAACCAGAAACTCAAGAACCTCCTAAGCCCAGTGAACCAGAAAAGCCAAGTCAACCTCCGCCAAATGAAAAGGAATCTAAACCTGAAGCAGAACCCATCGTCTTGACAACAGATGAAAAATTACCATCGGAGGATGCTCTAGAGAATAGAACGACAGAGGAAAATGCTTTGGAATTAACAAAAGTACCAGATATGTCTAAAGTAGACGCGGCAGATTCCCACCGCTCTGCTGAGGCTGTCGAACGGAAAATAAATCCTCTTAAAAATTATAGGCATCAGAGGCCAGGCGGACGACCATCTCTAGAATCGAGTCTTAGTCAGCTAGAAAGAACAGCAAGTGTCTTGAACAAAGAGGGCATGCCGGATTTCCGGAAGAACTTGGACGATATTACGCAGTCGTATTCTCCTACTGGTGAAGAGAAGGCTGGCGCTAAGACTAAGAAGCGACGTTCGCCGGTAAAACCTGACGCCGTGCCTGAGGCTATGGCTCCTGCACCAGCGCCTGCTCCCATGCCGCACAGCGTGTCGAGCCTGTTGGGTCCGACGGCGGCTCCTCGCTTGCGTAAGCCGTCTCCGGCCCCTCTAGCTGCACCCACCGCTCCACTAGAGAACGTAGCCACACACCCGCGACTCATGCCTCGTCACGAGCCTGCACACGCGCACATGAAGCCTTCCCCCGCCATGCCGCTCAGCCTCAGCCACCCTGCCATGATGAGTGGCGGCACAGCCGTGCCCGCTGACTTGTCCAAGTCCCCTATCCCAGGACCCTTGGCACATGGCCCGCCCGGACCGCCTGTGCCACCGCCAGGACAAGCTTATCCCGTTGGAAATCCACCTCCGGAAGGACATTACGCTCAGTACCCAGGTAATGGCGCATGACCTTTTATTGTAAAACCAATCCCACCAAAAACATTAAATGTAAAAAAAGCCAATCCTCTACGCAATTCCTCCACCGTAAAAAGTTTTGAGATCGCATAGAAGCCAAGTCCTGTTCAACTTTATTTGTAATAATAAATCAATATTTTGTGACCATATCAATAGTTTCGTTCACTTTACAATAATATTGACTTGGCCATAAGCACAATAAACTACAAATATAATACAGCATATCTTGGAGAGGTGAAAGTCAATCATGAAGTTTAATATCACAGAATTAAAAACTTTTAGTTTTTTCAATTGTTACTAAATGACCGACAGTCAGTATCATCCAAAATCATGAACTGCACATTTACTATGGCGCATGTTTGGTCCATGGTGATCTCAAATTCCAATCAGTCCAATCGTAAAATCATGTCCATATAGAATGTATCAATTCAATGGTATTTACACATTATTTCAGGGAGCGACTATTAACTTGTGCTCATGGCCAAGACAATATTATTGTAATGTGAACAAAACTATTGATATAGTCACAAAATATTGATTTATTATTACAAATAAAGTTGAACAGGACTTGGCTTCTATGCGATCTCAAAACTTTTTACGGTGGAGGAATTGCGTAGAGGATTGGCTTTTTTTACATTTAATGTTTTTGGTGGGATCTAATTTCTTTTTTGTAGGTCTCCTTCTTCTCCAAGTATATAACAAATTGAATTAACTTACATGCAACTAACTAAATATATAACAAACTAAATATGTAGACCTAAACTAGCACGTAAACAACATTTTTTTTAAATAAATTAAACAATTTCGAAATTGTCGAATTTTTTAATCGAATATCTTTTAGAATAAAAGAGATTTATTTCAGAGGTAGATGGCGCTATCACATGAAATTGTTTTTTTTTTTAACTAAAAACCGTAGCGCGATTTAGACCAGGACAACGCCATCTATCGAGCGAGCATGCAGTATTTATCGCACTGCATTAATATGAAAGATTTTATCATTATTCATTTTATTTTAACCTAGCTTTTTTATTCATAAGTATGTATATTTAATACATAATAACAATATACCACACTACGTAACAATAAAACAAATAGTAAACTTTTGTACATAAATAAATAACAAAGTTATCAATGCAGTCAAAATTCATACACAATGTTCTTGAAAAACCGCAAATATAAATTTGTTTCCTATTTTTTTATTAAGTTTTAAGGTTTTTATAATTTTCCCTTTATATGTAGCTAATAACCTATCTTGGTGCCAAATTTGAAGGTTCTAAGTTTGCTAGAAGTACCTTAGACTTTTGATGATCGGTCAGTGAGTGAGTCAGTGACAAAATGATGTAACTTTGATCGCTCATAACTCGTAAACTATTTATTCAAATTTCTTGTAATTTTGGGACTGAGCTTGTTCTAATACTTACTCTTGGTCATCGAAAACCTAAACTCCTAGCTTTGTTCACATGGAAGATACAGGGGGCTGAAATAGCCGCGAAACGCTTCGAGAAAAGATGGTACGGCCGTGCCCGCTTTGCTCGAGTCTTGGCTGGGGCACTGCCGTGCCCTCAGATTAAATAGGGTGTTCTTAAATACGACGATATAAGTCGTTTATATATACTTAAGTAGTATAATAATGGTGCGTTTGTTTTGTCAGGTTACGGCATGGGCTACGGCGCGTACCCGACGCCCGCATACTACGGCGGGTACGGCGGCGGCGCGTACTACCCTGGGTACGCGGGGCCCGGGGGTGCTGTGCCGCCCTATGCAGGGGCGCCGCCGGCTCCGGCGTACGCACCCGAAGGCTACCTGCCCCCCAACTCCCAGTGGTAGACGCGACTGACTGCTGACTAGTGCGAAAGTCTCGAGTGTGCCCATATTCAGTGTAGAGACATTGTTGTGCATGATCGAGTGTTCCTTTAGAACGATTGACTCGCTTCCCGGTCGAGTGAGCGTGGCTTTAAATTTTCAATCGTTTGACTCCCGACGAGGCTCGATGAGCCCTGCCGGGTCTATTCTCCGTATTATATTTATTCTCTTTAATGCTGTAAGTGTCTGACCCATATTTCTGTCATATGTAAATCTATTCACAATAATCTTGATGTGAATGGACATGAAATCCTTTCTGGAAATTACATTTTGAATTCCCCAAAAATGAGATGCATTTTGGCATTCCCTTACATATGTTTATCAATCTATGTCTATGGAATTTTTAATCAATAGATATCAATAACTAGAGAATTTTAACTTTAGAAATGGTTTTGTAGAATCAAAACATTTAATTTGAATAGCATAAAATTTTCACCATAATATCCATACAAATACTTAATTACATTAACAGTTAATTTAATGAACACGAATTCCTTGTACAACTATGCCCTGATTTTCTAAAGTATGAAAATTACTGGAAAGTATTAGTCACAAAATTGGAAGCTTGTGAAAGATTTATGATTGTAGATATTTAATTTAAATGCAAAATTGTATACATATTTTTTAAATTTATTTATATATTCATCAACAGTTTCGATATGATATGTGATTATTCTTAAGTACTTACTATGAAATATGATGTAAAAATACAACACTATTAGAGCGATCTTCAGAAAACTGTGTGAAATTTAACTATTAATATTATTATGAATGTGTGTAAATTCCTTATTTCTCCAAGCTAATTACGCGATGAGTGTAGAAGTTTCAAGTACATATTCAATCCCACTAATAGTTAAGTGTGGTCGGTTGTCAGTAAGTCTTTCATTACTGTGGCTATGGATCGTTAATGGATGTGATATGTCGCTGCATAGTGTTAAGTCGAATATAGCTTGTACGGAGTATTTATCAATCGTAATATTAGATAGGCGCCCTTAGTATCTTAGAAACTTTAGTTTCTCATTTAACCTACAGGTCCGTGATATGTTTTTACATAGTAGTTATGTATGCAAATGCTATATGCATAGAGAACTATTTATCTAATTTTAAATGTGTTCTAAACGATATGATCTGATTGCGAAATCGTTTACAACTTAATTGTAGTCATATGTTTCTATTTTTTCTTTGGTGTGTTTTCGGATGCGTTGCTTTTTGAAATTCACTGCATTGTGTAACTGTGCTGTGGGTGTAATAACATTCTTTGTTAATGTAATATTTGGACAAAGTCTGTTTGTTTACATTAACACATTAAATGCATTAGAAGAGTCTCTGTACGCGTTGTCCTCTCATTAGCAGTATTATTTGTCGCTTGTGAATACGATCATAGGAGATTAAAAGTGTAGGATAAGGTTAAATAATAAGTTTTGAATTGAAGGTTTGTATTTTAGGTCATGTGTGTCTACTCACATTTTATAAAACTTGTAGAACGCAAATTAATGAATTAAAATTTAGTAGTAATTATACTAAAAGACTAGACATGAGTTTACACCATCAATATTATAAGACTTGATATTATTTTTTATTGTTTTGTACATTTTTATGTTGTAAAGCCTTTTACACACCAGACAAAAAGTAGAAATATTGCCGTGTATTATTTTAATAAAAATAGGTCTTCAATCATTTATGTATGTTGTCCTGTGTACAAATAGCGTTCGAAATTACATTCGAAGTGATACAATGATAAACGTTGCATTTTAAATTGGTCAACTAGTATTGTACCGGCGATATCCAATAAAGAAATCAGTAAACAATTCATGTATTTTAATTAATTAGTAAGTTTCCTAATGGGTTTAAATGAGTACAAGTACCTAATCTTTGTAACCGTGATGAAACTGGATGGGATGTAATACCTGTCGCGGTTGACCTTGCATCTGTTCCGATAGCAACAAAAAATGTTTTACCCAATAAACGGTATTGTGAAAAGTCAATCTATTTTAAACGGCGCGCTGTCGATTAGAGTTGCGTGACCGTCTTGTTTATAAGTACCTATAGGATTATTGTCGTCTACAATCATCGTTCGACCTAGCTGCTTGATTATTTAATTTCATATACTGCGCAATTACATGGTACGTCAACGGAAGATGCGCACGAGTTGAATACCTAACATAGTATACATTATTGTATATAATTGGTCACGGAGCGTCTAATTAAATATAAAACTAGTTTCCTTTGTTCAAAGCACCTGAGGGTTATACAATTCATGGCATCATATAAAAATTCCTCTAATCTAAAAAAAGTAAACGTCACGTGTTTATGCATACCTATGTCTACGGTTCATTTACATGGTTCTTGTTTAATGTTTCATTGTTATATCTGACTAGGATATCGCTGAAAGATCAATGTCATCTCAATTAATAATTACATGCCGGAAATAATTCTTAATGTCTAGGATGTTAATAGCACGTAACGCCTTTGTTTGTAACGGAAGGGTAAATCTATGCTTTTACAAAATGGGTTCATTTGTAAAATGTGCGTAAGTGGTTCAGTTTCAGAGACGAGTCTTAGGTGCTTGCAAATAAATACTTACTAAAGAAATAAGTAAGTACATATTTGAAGCCAACAATAATATTGTCTGAAGCCTGGTAATGCATACATAAATATAATTTTCGGCCCCACATCCGTCATCTTTTTGCAGAGGAAAATTCTAACAAGTGTATAAACTAAACAAATTGTTAAAACCGTTACGAATGCAATTCAAACTTTTTGTGTAACCTAGGACATACGTTACAGTATTCACTCATTTGTTCGCCAATATTGTTTCGGAAATTAGCTCCATCAATATAAATAGCTGTCTTTATGAAAAGGAACAAAAGCAATGTTATTACACGATCAATCTTATTCGCTTTTGTGTATTCGTATTTGTATTTTTTAGCAGGTTAGGCAGGGCAATGACCAAGGTCTTCTAGCTTTCTGGATATCATTAAACTATTTGTATAGGTGACGAATCGGAAGGTGAACCATGAATGATTTCTTAATATTTGTAAAATAAACCTATCTGGCTGTTTTGGTAGAGTTTGCCTTGAACTCAAAATGTTAAATTAACTTGCTTTATTTAAATTCGTAGTAAGATGAAGGTAAAGGCACACTAGGCCAGATGTCCGTTTTTGTCAGTATTTATTATATTCGACAAATTTGGCAATAAATTGATGCAATATTGCCTATTTTCTAAATTTTGTTTATTTGTTGAAATTAATAGATCGATAGCTCACGGTCAGGTAATAATCGGACACGTAGGTGTTGATTGATCGGTAATTACCTATAGGTATAGGTGCAAAAGGCAGATACTAGAAATATAGGTACTGACTTGTTTCATTAAGCTGTGGTTGAAGGTAGCTGTAATGATACAATGCAAAACCTGTAATGAAGTAATTTATTTACATAATAAGACACAATGCGGTTGCTGGGTCACCATTGATACCTATAAGCAATATAAAACCTTAAGAAACGGAGTCATTAAATTCAATAATAAATGAAACGAATCTACCACAAATCAGGTTTATTCAATTTCTCTTTCATCACCTGGATTGATGGCGTAGATGGTTTTGCAAGAGCAATAATAATGTTCTATAGGCCTCTATCTTACAGGTACTCACTAAAATTGGTTTTACACAAGTTTTAGCAAGCAATAAGAGAAACTGTCAATCTTCGGCGGTTGAGATTTGGATGGCTAGAAGGCCCCAGATATGCGGTGTTACATCTCTAACTACGGGACATCGGGAAAGCGAAGCCATGCAAAACCATAATCACTGTTCCTAGTTGGACCAACAACTGCGCAACTACATGGGTAAACTAAAGATTTTTTTATAACTTATATTTACTTCCCGAATAAAAAAGTAGGTAAATAAATCTAAAAAAAAATAAGGTAGGTAATACTTACCTACTTTACCTTTATACTTTAATTAACTACTTATTTTAAGATGTTTTTGTATTACCTACAATTTCTACACCGTAGTGAAATTATCAAAACTTGGCAATAAATAAATCATACCTACTTATAGTTTCTAATTGCATTTTTGCAATGCAATCAGTAAAAAAACTTCTAGGCAGGTAAATTGCTAGATTTTAGAATTGGCCATGCTTTTTTCGCCCATGAACTTTACGTTAATAATCCGAGACAGGCTCAGTTTTTACACACTGCGCTAAGCTAAGAGATGCAATAATTAGATGCTTAACAATCTGAAGACGGATAATTTCATGGATGAATTATTGTGTAAATTATGAAGCTGCCACCTAACTTATCTAACTTGTGTAAAACAAAACAACGCTGATTTAAAGTTAAATTATATATTGTGCAGCGCTGGACTGGCGATGTTACATAAATTATTGTAAGCACGGCCGCCGTTCGCTTCCAATATTATGAACGGCGAAGGAGGCGCGAGCGCAGTACTGGGCGGGAAATTGTAACGCAAACTTCTCCATAATAAATATAGTGTTGTGCAGTATATTATTTGAAAATTAAATCGACTCCGAACATTGAAATAGTGAAGTAAAGAAAATAATTACACATTTTCAAAATGTGGCGGCGATTGATATTTGTGAGTATTTCTTAATATTATTATGAGTTTTATATACCTACCTAATATTAATATTAAAGTATCAAATAATACCCAGAGATGCCAAGAATCAATTTGAAAAAAAATAAATTTATAGATAGGAACAGAAACACGAAATTAAAAAAATACTCAAAACCATAACTGGCATACATTATTTAATGGATGAACTATGCATTGAAATATTTAAATAATAACGGATATTTATTTTGCGCGATACATGGATTCTGATGAAACTGCAGTCATCAGGATAACATTTCTTTTGAAACGGGTAATGAAGTTATCACAGTAAGATGGAACCGTTGGAAAACAGCTAGTTCCTAGGTACGCTATACCTACTTTAAAAGCTTGTTTCATGATTCCATATAGAAACCATAAAACAAATGAACCAACAATAATGGTAAATAGCTAGGTAGTCAACCAAGACATTGGATAGGTAGGCACTGATTTATTGTGTATTCTTGTTAGTGCTTTTATCATCACACATCTGCTCCATTGTTTCACTTATCTACATACATAATTTATAGGTAAATTCTATGCAACAGCGTTGAGTGACAGCTCTTGAAAGTTAACCAAGGCCGACCAAGGGCATTGCATTCTATCAAAATTTTCTCCACGATTAGCTCAACGGTCGCATCCTATTAGTCTCACTTTCGTTTCAATATCTTTCACTGGGTACCCAAACCGAGCTCATTAAATCCATAATCATCCGTTCAATATTTTTGTGGTGTTACCGAATTTTCGCTTTACTGCGGCAAAGTGTAAATTGCTGAGGATTATTTTGTTATGATTTTTTAATCTGTTATTGATAATAAAATCGTGGCGAATTGTTTTTGGTCTGGCTCGCGAGCCAGTCGTGATATAATTCGACTTATTTCCGGCGAAATTAGAGGTTAAAAAAGTCTTGAAAATTAATGGAATTGGTTAAAAAAAATGGTACCTATAGTTACCTACAAGTATTTGCTAGACGGGATTTATCAGTAGGCAGCCTTCGGGATAAATAATGGCTCTTCGGTTGTGGGGTTGCTGCGGCCTCTCGGGACTAAGTAGCTGTTGGTGAGGTCTACCTAGGCTTCCTGTAGCGATTTAGGCAGCTATCCGGTACCTACCTATCTATTCCGTCTAACCTAACTTAACCGCAGGCTGCTCTGCAACGGAGGTGGTAATTGATGGCCAAATAAAGCCTGTTAGTGAAAATACAATGAAGGTAAACCTAGATCCTTATATTCTTAAGTGACCGAAATACCTAGGTACATTCGATAATTTTATGGATTTATTAAGTAACGAAACTTTTATGATAAAACCTTTGATCTGAGGATAAAACTATCAAGAGCTTTTAAATGTAGACGAGGTACCTACTTCAATTTTCAAAGTAGGTACTTATAATTTTCAAATTCTCATAGTGAGTAAATCCGATCTTTTTTTTCAGCCACTACTTACAATCTTATCGTCTTTTCTCTTCTCTCTTACTTTTGAAACAAAATTTACTTAAACATGGGTGTACTATGCCCAATCGAATGACAAATAATCGAATGCCAATTGATCGACCACTATAAATCGAAATTCTAAATACTCGAACATTCATAACATCGAATGGTTATTAAATCGAACATTCAATACATCGCGCAGTCAATACATCGAGTGTTCAAAATATCGAATGTTCGTTTGATCGAGTGTTAAATGCATCACATATTCATCCTATCGAAAATCTTTATTTTTTATGAAAACAAGAAAAACTCAAAATTTACTAATAAATCACATTTTAATCTTTAATTCTTATCTTTTAAAGGTAAATTTTAAAATTTTGTGTGAATTGAAAAGGAAAACGCGGGATTGGGAAGACCTACTTTACAAAAAAGAGGTAAAAGGGATGATAATGCGATTGAAAAAATGTTAAATAATAAAAACTACATTAAAATTTATAAATTATTCATAAATTTTGAGTTTTTCTTGTTTTCATAAAAAATAAAGATTTTTCGATAGGATGAATATGTGATGCATTTAACGCTCGATCAAACGAACATTCGATATTATGAATGTTCGAGTATTTAGAATTTCGATTTATAGTGGTCGATCAATTGGCATTCGATTATTTGTCATTCGATTGGGCATAGGTAGTACACTCCTTAAACATGATGATGATGAATGATACTGAGGTCTCTATACTTAATGCCATTGCTACAATATCTAGACCTAACTTAAAAACAATATGAATATTAGCCATGTTATTATTCTTTTATTATATTTTAACCTTGGTGACTTAAATGGTGACCGAGTGTCTGTTGTTTCTATTCGTTGCGGGTTCGATTTTCGCACGAGGACAAATATTTGTGATGTTACATTTGTTCCGTCTATGTACTCGGAGTACGTGACCTGTGTATGCAATGACAAAATCTTCGAATGGATATAAGATACGGATACATATTAGTTAACACCTTTGTTTGCTGAACAGTTAACATTGAAAATATTGTTTTGTTATCTATGGCATGTTTTGAGTTGATGGTAGCCCCCGAGGTTATGTATTTTTAGGAGATATCATAAAAAACTTGTTTTACTGATGAGCCTTTGCCATCAATTTTATTTGCGGTTGGCGCAGCATGTCGTCTTCTTCCATACTATTCTGTCTGCTGTCAACCAACAGGAGGTAATATTCTTACTTGCAATATCGACAAGACTAGAGTTTTTTTTTATATCGGGAAAAAACGTATAAGAAAACATACGTAATATCTGCATACTAAGTTGTTTACATAATATAAAAACCAACACTTAACCATATGAGACGTAATTTGTAAAAAACTCTTAAACAAAAACAACACCTTTTAAAAGCATGTTAATTGATTTTGTTATTATTAATTTTACAATGCAACATTACATAATACAATTAAGGAACTGAAAAAAAAGTAGGTAGTTACCTACCTACGTAGGTACCTACTTCCCATTAACGTTACGTTATATTGGTAGTTGCGATGCTAAAGCCAATAAGTTGTAAATCTTTGTTTATTAGTTGGTAATTTGGGCAATTAACCTTTTTTACGTGATTACTTATAGCCGTTTGGTCATAAGGAAGCTAGGCATTACCTACCTATTATGTATTCAGAGTTTACAAGCTAAGATTACTTATCTAAGTGTGTGCCTGCATTGTAAAGACTCATCGAGTTATCAATATCGTTTTGACCATTTATTTATACACTGACTTTCGCTCATGGGTTTTACGATGCTGTGATGAAAATTCGTCTCACACATTTATAAAAAGTAGCCTGTATTTACTTATGTCTTACAAATATATTTACTTAAGTACCTACATAGGAGTAAGCTGTAGTAGGTAGGTGCGTAGGTACCTATCTAGGTACTGCCAGTTAAGTTTCATAAAAATTCATCCAGGTGTTTTAGCGTGAAAGATTAACTGAAAAACCCGATGTTTTCTGCGTGTTGTATTTTTTCCTGAGCACTTTCCATAGGGCAGAGTAGTGTTTCGGTTTCCGAAAATCTCAAGTTTATTTTTTTACGAAAGATTGTGGAAATATTATCATTTTTATAAAAACTTTTTAAGCCAAGGCCAGAGAATGCTATTAACAAAAATTGGCACGAAACAGGTAATTTTCTTTCGATTCCGAATTTTGTTTTCATAAGGAGGTACCTAATATAAAAAAAGTTTTGCTATATGACTGGTAAACAACAAACAGTTTTGTTGAAAAAAACAAACAGTTTTTAGATGTTATGCTCAATCTTCTAAAAACTTATTGTGTGAATCCTAATTGAAAAAAAATAGCAGTGGATAAACCGTGGCTAAATAAAGAACATTCATCGGAACATTCGGAACGTTATTTAATCCGATCTAATAATACAATTAAGTCGTTAGAGAGCAAGCAGGAAAGTATAATTAAGCGTAAATTATAATTATTTTACCCAAAATTACCCTAAATAGGGTAATCAATAGTTGTTAATTTATTTAACTTAAGTCAATCATTATTATCTGATACCAAAATTAATCTTTCATATTATCTCCTTGTCGCAAGTAGGTACGTAATAAGTATAACAGAGTCTGAGTGTTACCATAAAACCTTCATGTTAGTCAATTACCTACTTTCATTCATTGTTTATGCCTATCTAGGTAGGTAGGTACCTAGCCATAGATGTTATGTATTACTCCTAGTGGTACAATTAGTCGGCTCCATTGAACAACTTGGTTCAGAAGCCGCAAAGATATCGTTTACAAATACAACTTATTGAAAGCAATGCTTTCTATCTAGACGGACCTAGAAAGCTGGGTAATAAAATCTTAGAGCCATTGGCCGTGACCACAAGCAAAGGCATCAGGTAAATGCGAAAACCGGATCCATTTGCCCCAATTTTAATGTTATGAAGTAAGCATTACAAAATACAGCATAGCTTAGAGTCTCATCTTTTCCCTACGCCTATCCCAACATTCCCAACTTTATTGGTGTAGGTGCAGCAAATTTTATGCTTGCTTTGGCGATTTTTGTAATTTTATGCTGTGGTTTTAATTATTAGGTACCTACACATCTATGCAAGACTGTTATATAGATTTGTGTAAATAGAAAACTACGCTTCATTAAAAGTGGACAGGCACATAAAGTTAAGTTTCGATACATTTAGAATTCAACCTCTTAATAGATTCGTCGATAGGTATTTATTGCTTAATTCATTTAATTGATTTACCCAAATTAATTATGTAACTTAGGTACTTACTAGTGACTGCATTGGGTATCTAATAAATAACTTAGGCATTGACTAGTAAAATCCAATTAAGACAACGTAGATACCCACTTAGGCTACGTTTTCGTTACAATTACAGGCTTAGATAAATTTTAAAGATTATGACTATCTCAAGCTGTAAACTCTCTTCTCGATAAGACAAAGGCTTTATTTTACTTGATAAATTAATTAGAAATGATAGTAGTTATTATTAGATTCTAAATTATACAATCTCCTTGGTTAAGGTCTGCATAATTGATGTAATTACAAAAATCTTGTAGGAATCACTTTCTAATAGCAAAACCTCATTAAAATCAATTTTACGATCACGCGTTCCGTAGACGGATAGAAGGATTTCCTTGATGTAACTTATGACCGTATCCGCGTAATCCGTGAGAAATTGTCAACTTAGTTACTTAGCGTACCTACTAGAACATTATCACTCATAAAGTCTTCCAATACTGAACGGAACTTCGTCGTTAAATCATAATCAGGGTCAAGTTGTAAGAACATGCTAAATTTTATTCTTATAGAGACAGGGTGTTGTGCTTGTGGTAAGATCGCATGCTGCCGCTGTGCGGACAAGAAACTGACCCTAGCTATAGGTACCTAAAATTTTTGGAAAGATGCTGGGCATCCAATAGCCTCAATATTTCCGATATTTCCTGCCTGCTCGCTGTCTACAGTTTTTAGTAAGTTATTGAACTGAATCTTCAAAAGAAACGAACAAGAAACCATTAGATATTGTTTAAAAAAGTCGGAAACAAAAAGCTACTAAAACTAGAGCTAGGTTTAGAGCTAGAAGCTAGCTAAACCTGGAAATTACTCATTACCAAACCGCAATTTAATTTGAGTTCAAGGAAGACGTTGCTTAGATCAGGCAACCCCAATTTATTAGACGCTGATTCCTAATATGTTACGAATGTAATATCCTAAGCAGTGTTACTACTGAGATATTAGCTATGCTGCAATTGCTTTAGCCGTATTAGTAGCAATAGTAGTTACAAGGTTAATTAAGCTAATCATTAGCTTGACCAAGTACCAACACGCATGGCGCTAGGTAGCTAATTAGCTTCCTACTAGCATTACCAATGTCTATCTGTTGCTGTCATGGTGGTCTAGAGATTACAAACCACCAAGCCCAGTAATGCGTGTAGTGGCCGACAAGTCAAATAGGTACCTACGAGTGTTTGTCATCATTTACCTAACTTTCTTAAAGCTACTTATGTGTATTTTCTGTTGAAAAAACATCTTGGGCAAATCTGGGCATTAAAAACCTGTAGGTAATCCGCCTTGAGCAAACGTTGTGATTAACACTCATGTCTTTTCTGAATGGAGGAGGCCTGTCCCCTGCAGTATGGCAATTAAAAGGCTGGTGATATACCACTACATATTATAAGGTATACATTTTCCTTGAACCAAACTGCTTTACAATTAAAGAAGGAAGTAAAACTATTTTGAGGAGTGCTAGTCTAAGTTAAAATGACGTGCCTACTGCCGCATTTATGCACAAAATATGAACGCAATTTGTTTTATGCAAACAATATTTTCTCTATGGTGCGAAATAAAGGTAGATACCTACCTATTTAGTGGTTAGTAACAGTTGGTAAAAACAACTAGGTACATAATCGGGTAATGGTGAAGTTTTAGTATATTTCATAAATATAAGCTTAATTTTGGGCACGCTACATAAACATTAACCCAAAACTGTTTGATACGGAACCAACTTTGCTTTTGACAAGTTTTGAACATTATCAAACGGTTGAAACAGACAACACATTACGACTGCTAATATTTCTTATGATCAAGCAAATGTGTTTTCCTTATATTTTTTGTCATCAGTAATCAAAGACTACAGGAAGCTTAGATAGATAATTAAGATGTACAAACTAAGTACTAGGTACACGATATATTAATATAAATTGCATATTACAGTCTGTAAGCACACGTAAATTATAGTCTTGATTACTCCTTTATTACTGTTCGTATCGTACTAAATATCAAAACAGATTTGAATTTAATAACAGCTTCATCTATTCTCTCTTAATTAATTAATATGGAGGTACTAGGTACCTGTATAGGTATAGTTACCTATAGATATTATGATAAAGCCAGCTAGGTATGTGATCGTACATACTTAACGATCACAACACGGGAATTCCGAGATATATCTATTTTTGAACCTTGATTATACCTATTATTCAGTAAATGGTACCTATAATGGTATTTCTTTTATAGCCAATCGAAGTTAACTTTTAATGAATATGTCGGAGGCGAACATCAAGGATGGCACTGTCGTCCGACATCAGTTAGGGTAATGAAGCAAAGAGATAACTCAAAGAAACTCAAAACTCAAACAAACTAAAAACTCAAACGTTTATTCAAATTAGTCAGAACAAAAGACAGCCCCCAAAACGCCCGCCCTTCGCCACTTCCTATGTGTTTTGGCTTGGGGAGAAGAAGTGGCGGAACAAACTCCCCAGCAACACATGTCTGTCTGTTAGGTTAGAAGAACCTTTACACTTTAATTTCAAAAGACACTTTACACACTTTACAATATGGATTTACAACAGTACTACAACACTAGGCAATAACATTAGGTACACTACACGTAACGAAAGGCAGTATCGAGATGTGCGCAGCACGACGACTCGACCAAGACTGAGCTCCGCGGACGCCACGCCGACCACCACTACTCTGCCAAGCGCGCCAAAATGTTGTTTCACCGGAAACGCCACCAGAGGGCGCGCTTGCGTGACGTTTAGTGTCCGTACTATTGACAGTCTCCGACACGGCCATCCTGCGTAGACCCACGTCCTCGTGGGTTAATCTGCAACAACACAAACACAGCACAGTATGCACAGTACAACCTCGGCCACTCCTGACCACTATGTAGCACACAGGCTACCAACTGCCACACAGGCTCCTAACTGCCACACAGGCTCCTAACTGCCACACAGGCTCCTAACTGCCACACAGGCTCCTAACTGCCACACAGGCTCCTAACTGCCACACAGGCTCCTAGCTGCCACACAGGCTCCTAGCTGCCACACAGGCTCCTAGCTGCCACACAGGCTCCTAGCTGCCACACAGGCTCCTAGCTGCCACACAGGCTAGTCATTGTCAAGTTTGTCTGATCAATCTAAACATTTTCAATGCAATAGAATGCTTTCACCTTGTGCGATGACATGCGATGTCCTGGCCTGCCGCAACTCATACGGCCTCCACGACGAATCCGGGGGAGGATGACGCTCCAAACAGCAACTGCAGCGCACCTCGCGCGCCGCTTGACTAGTGGACCTCGTCCTGTTCTCCAGGCTCGGTTCACCTTAGATGTTATCGGGTTTCCACTCAACACCTCAACGCGCATGACGATGCGCACATCGCTATGGCGCGCAGTACAGCAAGGCTTTCGCGGACGTGAAGCCACGTAGATGCACGAGCACCAACACTCCGACCTTACGATGACACGTCAGGCTCCTGGCAGCTGGGATGCTCCGCAGTAATTTTGTCGCCAGATTGCACAATAATCACCGTCATTGTTGAAACCATAACCGTGGTTACTATAACCTCCATATCAAAATTCTGATGTTCCCTTATTTTCTTCTCCCAGTAGGTTGGTATTCAGCCTGTGCCTATCGTGCACTCAGAAATCCAGAAAGTTTGTCTTCACGTGGCGAATTCTTCCGAAACTAATCCACCATCGGCCGCCACACATCACTCCGAACGAGCACATCACTTTTTCACTTTTTCACTTTTTGAACAATGGCATGGCAATCCTTAACACACGTGGGCATTCGGATTGCATCCCACTTCTGATGTCGGAGGCGAACATCAAGGATGGCACTGTCGTCCGACATCAGTTAGGGTAATGAAGCAAAGAGATAACTCAAAGAAACTCAAAACTCAAACAAACTAAAAACTCAAACGTTTATTCAAATTAGTCAGAACAAAAGACAGCCCCCAAAACGCCCGCCCTTCGCCACTTCCTATGTGTTTTGGCTTGGGGAGAAGAAGTGGCGGAACAAACTCCCCAGCAACACATGTCTGTCTGTTAGGTTAGAAGAACCTTTACACTTTAATTTCAAAAGACACTTTACACACTTTACAATATGGATTTACAACAGTACTACAACACTAGGCAATAACATTAGGTACACTACACGTAACGAAAGGCAGTATCGAGATGTGCGCAGCACGACGACTCGACCAAGACTGAGCTCCGCGGACGCCACGCCGACCACCACTACTCTGCCAAGCGCGCCAAAATGTTGTTTCACCGGAAACGCCACCAGAGGGCGCGCTTGCGTGACGTTTAGTGTCCGTACTATTGACAGTCTCCGACAAATATAACCTTCCTTGAAGTAAACAAAGTCAAATCAAACAAATATTTATTAATTTTAGAAATAATTGCTGCTATAAAAGTGCCTAGCAATTTACGCTCTATGTTAATGACCAGTGAATCTTACCCTGTACCTTTATTACCTATATACCTTCAATTTTACGTAACAACGTTTAACGTGTGCGGTTGAGTTATAGTATCATTAACAAAATGATTAAATTAACAAATAGGTAAATGCTATGCATTCGACCTTAAGAGCGTGTACGTCAACCGCGCGCCATTTGGCCTAAAATGGTACTTTTCAAACCACTGTTTCTCAGTAACTACTTATCCTATAACTATGTTATTTTTTAACAACGCAAGGTAATTTCACTGTCTATATAGTTAATTGAACATAAATTTCAATTTGTGTAGTTTAAATACTTAAAACCCCTATAACGTAACAGATGTTTTATAAAATTCCCGTTCAGCGTCTATTTCGAAGCTTAAATTCATGTGAAAACAGTGGCAAATCTTGTCATATTTATTTTTTTACTCATAGACGAAATCCCCATGCCTATAGTTAGTTGAAAACATTTTTTGATTTAGGTCTCTATCTTTCAGAAAAAAATATTTTAACAATGTGAAAAATTGCGAATTTCAAATGCTTTTTTTACCTATCTATCTTACTTAATTTAATATAACAATTATTTACTATAGTAATATAACTCTTTCTTTAAAACATAAACTTTATATTATAATTTAATCTCTCGTTTTTATTTTTTTATAAATTATTTAAAAACTACTATAAAACGCTGCACGCGAGTCAACTCAAACCAGACCGCCGCAAGGCTTCACAGAGAGAGGACGTGTCGCTCCGTCACATCGCGTAGGGTGAATAACCTCTGCCGTGGATACCGAGAATAGAGTACATTTCAAGCGCGACCAACAAATCTTGATACATTACTATTTTATTTTTATTAAAGCTCAATTTTGAAGCATATTTTTTTTATCGATTGAGTTGAAATTTTGTTTGAATGTTCAGTTTTGATGACAATGTATGATTCTATATCCAATATGGCGGTATACCCAAGATGGAGAAAAAAATGTTTTTAATGCATTCCTACGATATGGGTATCAAATGAAAGGGCTTGCTATGAATAACTCGAAAAAAAATGTGTTGCGAGTCTAAATCCAATATGGCGGACTCTTTAGGCTAGAAATCACTTATTGCAGATGTCTGTTACCAATCGAGCTATAATTTTTTTTTTTCATTTTGGATGTACCCAAATTTTGACTTTTGATCTCGAATAACTTTTGAAGCATATAGGATAGATAACTTAAAACTTTATTTGCAATGGTAAGCCCAAGCTCTTCACCAATATTTGGCTTTCCGGCAATTGTTGTTATTTGACCACAATTTTTCGGTCTGGATGGACTGGACCATTCATATAAACAATCAATTTTTCAAATCGGTCCAGGTGTCTTTGAGAAATCGAGAACAATCAAATTGAGAACAATCACAAAACAATCTAATTGAAACCTCCTCCTTTCTTTTTTTGAAATCGGTTAAAATACAGAAACTCTTAACATTGTCATTAATCATCAGTAGACTATTTAGTACTGTTGAAAATTGTATGTAATATACAGAAAGTCCTCAAAACCAAGGTTTTCATAGGTGCCCGATTTTTTTGCAAAAGAGTTTATATTAACGACTTATTTTCATGCTTTTATATTTTAGACATCCATAGACTTACACTATTTTCCCGCTATTAACTATTTACTAAATAATATATTTTTTGTTCTACCAATTTCACTCGAAAGGATCAAAATGGTTTGTGTGACTATACGTGAAGTATGATAGGCACGCACACAGCCGCGACGCTAGTCTGCGCGGTTTTTTGCGTTGAATTACCTAAAGTTGACATCGCGCGCCGAGCGTACACGCTCTTAAACCAATTTCTCGGCCATGTCCTATAGCCGGATGATTAATTCGATGATAATTTAATTAATCAAAGAATACCCACGAAGTCATTAATTTGCATTTTAATCATCTCCTCAGTGATAATTATTTGAAATTTTATACACAATACCTAATCAAAATTATCTACCTATGTTGTGTGTCGATTACCTACCATAGAGAGTAAAGATTGGATAACGCAGAGATTTTCAATGATTTTACAGAACATTTACTAAATAAAAGCATGTAGGTGGATCTTTGTTCTAGTACCTAAATACCTATTTCTTCTCTAAGAAAATTTTAATCAGTGCCTAATTAACAGGTATTTACTTAGGAACCCACTGGCGAAATGTGGGTGAACATTTATTTAACCTTTCGCCTCAAACAAGACGGAATTACGTTATATTATTAAAATACAATCTACGCGTTACTTTCTTACCGATGCCGACGAGGAAAGTAAAAATTAGTTTCCGTACACGGTTCATTAATTTCACGACCGCCTATCAAGTTTTTTACCGTCTGCAAATAAGAGCGAAGTGCCTTTATATTGCACAAGTTACACTTTTTATGTGTTTAAGATTAAGTTTGTTCTACATCCTGCTTCGCGTTATATCATATGTTGTAGGTAGGTTTATTTCCTTACACATGTATGGAAAAATAAAACTTCTTTATTACGTAGTGAGCAAGGAAATGATATGTGGACCACATGAGTATCCCATGTATGTAGGTGGGAAATAGTGGACTCGCCTAATTACGTAATTAGTGGTTCGGCTTGTTTCGTAAGAAGTTAGAGGAAAATTATAGCAAGAACATCAACATTAACTGCATTGGAAGCACCGATATGGTATCAGGGTGACTTGAATAGCCGGATGAAAGAAAGTTCCGGATTCACATCCCTATATCTGACCAGTTGGTGTACATACTTAGAAACAAGTTGTCGATACACTTACATATCCAGTGTGTACTTCAGAAACCTAATACAATACTTAAAGCATTTATATTGAAATGAAAAAGCAACAAGCAAAAGTCTTTCTTTCTATGTAGGTCATACTCGATGCACCATTTTATTTTTATTTCCAGTCTAAGTTCATATTCCGTGCTTTAACCCAACAAATTGAAAATAAACATGAAAAATAGTTCCGATAAAGTCATGGTCTAATAAATATCGTGTCGCCAATTATGTACTTCGCGGTTGTCTCGATATAGAGGTGTGCGACCATTGTGACGTAACTTACACTTAGGCTTAAAAGTTTGATAAACTGAGATTTTTTATGTGTGCATTCTGTATTCAGAAATAACATAGAAATAAGCTTACCTCCATATTTATTTTGTTAATAAAACAAGGGTCGTCCTAGAATCCACAGATTAGGTGTTCTGTTTTTTTTCAATCAATTAAAAAAAAAATAGGTACTCTGTTTTGAATAGACATAGACACAATAGACAGCTTTTACAGAATGCAAACATATCGCTATCGCTATGGTGTGGCCAAGCCTTTCGATTTGCACTGATTGTTAGAGCTGGCCATACAGTTTTTTCTTCACTTATTGTGACACAGTTGTACGTAATTGAACTTTACGTAACATGATCTAATAGAAAAACAAATTTCCTTTTTATATTGACACCTCTTTCATTGAGATGCCGTGCAATGACTGATCTCGTAACCCGTTCAAGCTGTTTAGAAATGAACGGTCTGGTTAATTTACAATTAAATAGAACGGATAGTATACTACGTTTTTTTGCAATGGCCCAGACTAACTCCCACGGTTTGGTAAAAGATGAAAAAGTAAAGTAGATCGGATTTTTCTAGCAGACAAGTTCTTACACTTATTTAAAATCGCAAGTGAGGCTAAAGTAACATGTCACATTGTGTTGTTCCAGATATTGCCGCTTCTACTCTCAGTATCAACCATAAGAGTACCAGTCGACAAGGAAGAAACGCCCACCGACGCGCCCAGTACCCCTGACGCCACACAAAATACGCCCGTGTACTACATAACAGACGACGAAAATGTCGACAGCTACCTCATCCCTCCTAGCCCTCACAAACCAGAGGAAGCGCCTGAGGGAATAGCTGGCTTACCAACGTTCCTCATACCACCATCGAAAGATAGACAGTCTGACTACTACGTGCCCAAGCAATCTGCAGATGTTCAAAGTGACTGGCTACCCATTCTCCAAGCACAACCACTTCAAAACAAACGGAACGCTCCCACTTTCCAAAGACTACCCTTAGAAACCATTCCGATTTTTTTTAACCCTAAGCAAGCCAGTGCACAAGTATCTCTGCCTCCCGTCCCATCAACTCACCTTGAGCCACCCTCAGTGGATGCAGTTAACGAGTTCTTTATAGATGTGCCCGAGGAAGAAGTGCATGTGAATGAAAACAACGAACCTATTGAACCATCTTCCTATAACGTAGCTCCTCAAAATGAAAACCCCAATGCTCCCCAGCAAAGTCTTAACCCTGCAGAACCCACCCTTGCCTTACATTTGACGCCACCTAAACCACAATCATTCAACGCACCAACTAAACTTTATCCGAAGAAATATGCTGGTGGATTCCAGCCTGTTCCAATTCCTCTTGCTCAGTTTGCCGATCCCGCGGCAGAGGTACCGAAAGCGAAGCCTGCGAAATACTTCAAGCCACAATCTAGCGCCGAAGTTGGACAGTTCGCGCCTGACGAAAAGAAATTGTATCATTACCAAAAGGCTGAACATCAACGAAAACTGAAAGGAGAAGAGGAAGGTGATAAGGTAAGTTTTATAAGTATCTATTACATTTTGAAATAGGGCGAGCGTTTAGCGGATATGAATTTAACTTAGAAACTTGTTGTGTTTCCAGCAACTCCAGTCAGCTGATGGTGTGTCAGATGAAACATATGGCGAGCCTACTTCAGCCGAACAAGAAACTTCGGAAACTAACTTGAGATACCCCGGACGTACGTGTAATATAACTTAATAATAACATAACAATGATTGTTTGAAGTGGGTTGAGATGTATAAATCAAAAACTTGTATGACTAAACTTGCTGTAATAATCTCTATAAATTGTTCGACCCTTCAGTTCCTAGTCAACTAAGTTAGAATAATGGTATTGTTAGATACAAATACTGTACTCTCATTTCCGACCTTACCTTTTGCAACGATAGTTGTCCATAATGTCTTAGAAACACTTTATAAAGAATGTAATTTTTTAAAGGGTCAGCTCTATAAAATCGATTTGCTAACTGCGATTTCCCGTTTGAATGTAAAATGAAACCTACAACTTTATTATATGTCTTTCAGATAACGCGTACCCCATACCTCCTCGTCACAAGCCCCATGCTCCAGTGCGCTACGGGCCCCGGCCTGCTCCCATACGTCAGGCGCCCGAGCCGACGCCCCCACAAGATGTGGGACCTGCAGCACCGGCCCCCGACGGAAGGACAGAGTTTAGGATGCACGGCATGAAGGGACCTCACAGCTACCAGTTCGGATATGATACTGGCAAAGGGTATGTATTTAATCCGAGATCGTGTTATATAGTAGGGTAACAAAACACAAGATCTAATGTTTACTGACGAAATCTTGTGGGATCTATGATCTGAAATGAAATACATAAACATGGTTCAGAGCCTTGCCACGATCGACTTCACTAATATTAGATATCGACCACTGCTGGTTGGCCACTCCTGTCTTTTGGATTAAAAAGTTATTTAATCCAAAAGCCTGTGAATGCCAGGATCTTTGTCAATGAATTTCTTAGCGCTGCGACACAGACCTAGTTTGACTCATTATTAATTGTTTTTGCCTCAGCAGCCTTTATATTCCCTTTTTTCAGATCAAAATACAACAACACACATTTAAATTTTCAGAAAAAACCGTCAATTCCGATACGAAGAACGCGACAACGATGGTTTAGTGAAGGGACACTACGGTTACGTAGACAGAGCTGGTAAACTTCGCGTGGTCAACTATAGCGCACACCCTGAGTATGGGTTCCGCGCCGAAGAACCCGTTGAGAAGCAATCGTGAATTGAGAATATTACGTAGTTTAATGTTATGAAGTAGAAGTTCCTTAGTGTTAAAGTTGCCAGATCCCTAACTTCAGGGCTAGATGGAAGATAGTGGGATTACATAAAGAAAGAAAAATTGTTGATGCAATTGCACATGTGTGCCGTTCTCGCTTTTCAATAAAAAGTTAAGAGAACGGGGGAAACATCTGGCAACACTAATACTATTTACCCCCGTCACTGTCAAACTGAACCAGTAAGAAAGAGGCGGGAATATAGCCAAAGCATGTGCTAAGTAACTTCTATATCGGCCTAAATTGTGATTGTCTATGCTATTTACATAATCGGGTATACAATTATTGATAAACTTATCTAATCTTCATGACCTCTGAAGTTTATATTGTAAATATCACTTTGTTGTATATAATCGTATTTACTACAATATATTTGTCAATGAGGAATTCTCATAAGACAAGAATGGATACATACAAATATGTATGTATTTAGTTATGTTTAACTTATAGGGTATTATAGGTGTGTTACCATAAGTGTCATATAGTCGATAAGATATAGTAATTTATATGTTAAACAGAAGAAAATAAAAATATGTAATACAATACATATCTCTTATTTTTTATTAATATTTTAACAAAAGTGTCCCAAATTATCACACTGTCTTCTTTGAAAACAATCGAAGCCTTATAAAGTTGCAAGATTTAAACTTTGTTTGGAGCATAACTACAATAAAACTTTTATTTTTAACATTTTTTGGTCATGATCACCAAATAACAATAAAAAAAAATGGAATGGAAAGTATACTTAAACCTAGATAATGTAATACAAAACACTTTTTTAACAATATGGCACATACCACGCACATTACAATGGTTTTACAAAAATATATTATGTTTCTTTGCTTGTTTACGTATTAAGTTTAACAAAAAATTATAAAATGTATATAAAAACCTTATTTCTTGATTGCTTAATTCACTGGAAACGTTATTTCAATTTAAGACTATTGACTAGTTCACCAAGAAGGCTAGAAGCACCAATGCGGAACAGTTTTGGGTTGAGCCATTCTGGTCCTAACTCTGTGTATACAAGGACCAACCAATTAACTGCATCTCTTGCTGTTTTGATGCCACCCGCTGGTTTAAGACCCACCTGAAAACAAAACATATTCTTAAAAAATTGTAGCATGATAAAAATATCTGATGCAAATAGTATATTGATTAGACAGTTTTTCATGGTTTATTGAGAACTAGCTGTATTCTTGAGTTTCACCCACAGAAGAGGTTCTTCCCATACCTAGATAAAATACATGTGACTCAGGAATGTCAGGTGTCACGTTAGTAATGGCATGTGTGCCTATGTATGTTACTCAGGCAGGAATATTGTAGTTTTCCAACTGTGAAATAATTTTCCAAATCAGTTCAGTAGTTTTGGAACTTTAAGGGTAAGCAAACAAAAAATCTTCCTCATAATTATATTAGTTTAGAATGTTTGGATGAAAAGTACCTTAACACCAGTCGTCTGGTAATGCTCCCTTATAGCTCTGCACATTATAAGGCCAATAGGCAGAGTAGCATTCACTGCCTCTTTGCCAGTGGATGTCTTGATGAAGTCTGCTCCAGCCTTCATAGACACCATGGAAGCTTTGTAAATCTGTAAAGAGATCATTCAATATTGATAATTAATAAAAAGTATTTATGATTAGAACCTTTTTGGTGACAAGTTTACATACTGTCTGTTAACTAAAATAAAAAACTATGGGCAGACTTTCAAATTTTTCTACTAAATATATAATTCAATTTTTCTACTAATAATAGCTTTACTTGAAAATACTTACGTTGTCATAGCTCCCTAATTCTCCAACACCAAGAATGACTTTAAGGTGGGCTTTTCCACATGCCTTCCTCATCTGCTGGACTTCATAGTACAGTGAGTCCCACTGGCCAGTGAGTACCAAGCTGCGGTCTAACACCACATCAATTTCTGTGGCTCCATTTGACACAGCAAAGTTGATTTCTTGTAATCTTGTTTCTAGTGGGTAAAGTCCGGATGGGAAGCCAGTGGCCACTGTAAAAACAAATATTTAAATCTTTAAAGAACAATTTAAAAAGTGACTAGGTTTTTTTTGGTTTAAATTTGTGTGCTATTGTCTAAACATGGAATAATGCAGCTTCCCCATAAAATAAATGGTCTAATATTTTACACACATTAAGTTATAAATGACTTAATTAAAAACAAAAGTAAGTAAATCATACATAAATAAAAACATATATAACTAACCAGCTGCTATATTGATATCTGTAGTAAGCTTCATCAGTTTCAAAGCCTCATATGCATCTTTCACTCTGCTGGGGTACACGCACACAGCTGCAGTTCTTATAGGTTCCTTTAGTCCTAATTTGGTAACAAAGTCTGGTGGTAAAGGATTTGCTGCCTGAAAAAAAAAAATGAATGTTGAAACTATACATATTACTTATTATGTAGTATAGAAAAGATGATGTTTTTTTTCCTATTAAATTCAATAAAAAATAATCTGAGCCGTAAATCACCATTGTTTAGGCATAAGAAAAACATGCCCTCAAAATGCACACCACTGCCTTTTACGATCATCAGCATCAGAAACTCAGCAGTGTCTATACTATTATTCATACTTAACAGCAAGGAGGTTACATTGCCATGCCATACAAACCTTTACGCACAGCCTAAATACATTGGACCTAGTATCATCGCCAGATAGCGTAGTCAAATCAATGACTGTGATAGCTTTCAGCAGCCACCCATTGAAGTCATCAACACTGATGAGGTGGGAATCCAATATAGTTTTAACCTGGGCATCAACATTCGATTTGTTGATGTAAACTCTTTTTAGTCCAGCCAATCCTAAAATAAAAGGTTATTTATATGTATAAAAAAAACACAGGATTGATTTTAGTACATAGTGGAAGTGAACTATAAATGTTATTTAAAATACAGTACCTACCTATTTTGTTTTTAAAAATAAATTATTGTCAGTCACACAGAATAAGTTATTTGAAGTACAAAGTTAAATTATGGCTAAAACTATTATGATAATAATTCTGAAATTAACCTATCTTTGGGCCAACAAGAACCAAGTATTTAGGACCGATAACATTATCTTACCACACCGAAAGTTACGATAATAAGAATAAATGGAAAAAGTTTTTGTTGTCACTTACCTAAAACAGTTGAAGTTGGTAGCACCATTGTAACTATGTAATCAGACTGATGTATTTTGTGGATATTAAGTATTTACTATGGTGTCCTGCAGTAATTAACTAAAAAATAAATAAAATTATAAACAAAGAAACCGGGCTCGCGCGAGGAAATGACATAATAATGACATTGTCAGTTTGACAGTAGAATGTCAAGATTGTGCCAATGCCACAGAGTACATTTGTATACACATACTGCCAATGCAAAGAAAGAAAGAAGGAAAGAAACATTTATTTGTCAGAATATGGGTACAAATCAGTTGTTGGATGTAGTTATCAGTTCTAACCATACTCTGCCATACAATTATTATATAGTACCAACAGTACAAAGACACTTTTTTTATCATTCACTATTAAAAGTAATTTCTTTAAAAATAAAGATGTGGAATTACTTGTAGAGAATATTGGAAAAAGTCCCAGATGAATGAATATTAGATGTGTAGGTATACTTATATGAATAGTAGATGAATGACTATTGATTGAAACAAGTTGTGTTGAGATCGTCAAGAATATAATGCCTTAACTCATGGCAGGCAAAGATGGGGCCAACGTCGAGGACATTTTGGGCATACCTACCTACTATTATAATTTACTTTACGTCACACTTATTTCTTTCTATGTAGGTATTCCCCCATTTTTATGTACTCTTCCGGACAACTATTTTTCTGTAATAATTCAAGTACATCAAGTCCGTTTCTTAAAAAAAAAAAAATAGTTATAAAGCTTTTTTGCGTTACATACAGTTTATATTGATATTTTCCCAGTGTTCAAAATGCTCCACTAGATCATATAAATATGCGCAAGAACCTACACGAATGCTTATAAATACGGAACTATAAGAAGATGTAAGTATATTTTACCGAATTCTGCTGACGTAGGTTTCCATCCAATTTAGATGCGGCTAAAGTGATTGCAGATGGCAATAGCTCTATGTTAGACCTCCGCATCTCAATTACTTGGAATAGCGATAGTGTTACGTTACGGTAAATGTCTGATTTTCCAGCTACTGGCATTTGCAGTTCGGTTGCAGTCTTTTGACGCATGGATGTAACCAAACGTTTTAGGGTGTTGGTGCTTACACGTTTGTGACTAGAAACACATTTTGTATGCCTTTTGGTAAGGCTCTTTTTATTCAACTGAAACCAGGAGATAGTAATAGCTTCTAGTATTATCACAAAGAGACCTCACGTAGGTATCAAAATGTTGATGCTGAACAGAAAATCAGGCTTCTTTTGTCTTGAATTTTCGATCTGAGACCGGAGCGCGTAAAAAATGTTTTCCGAACTTTTTTACCTTTGCCATTCACAGCTGCGTGCGTACCCTTTTAAATCTATGCACAAAACGCTAATTTATGGGCCAGATTTTCAACTTTTTGTTGTTCTAAAACATCGTGCTTTTACAACTTTCTTGAGGTTGATGTCGGTAAAGGTTTTATAAACACAGAAACCGTATGTCAGCGTACGGCATCGGTTTGTAGTGGACACAAGTTTGTATAAATCAAACATTCTAGCCACGAGCTGATTAAACGTAAACATCGGAACTATCTGGGGAGAGCTTGACATGCTATTCAATTCACTGCGCAATTGGACATAAGGTTGTAGTTTAATATTATTCGATAGTTTTACAACCCCTCCGCACCTTGCTTTGTTATAGATAAATATGTATTTTCAAATAAGGTGACGTGCAGAGTGCTACAATCGTTTTAATTTGAGGTTGGCATTTTCCCATTTGAAGACGACTAAATGACGGTTAATTAGGATTTAGGTCATCAGGTAGGTACCAACTTAAAGTATTTGGGTATTAATTACGTCTAAAGAACGGAATTCAGGGACCTACCTAAGTACGTTAACTACAAGGCCCCGATCAATAAGCTGGTAGCTGATGATATTTCGTGAATATGTTAGTTAAACAGATCAAGATGAATTTGAATGTCTGGATCTTTAATTGACCCTGCTTAGCGCCACCGTGAGTCTTTCCTACCTTTAGGTCATTAAAATAGTTTATTCTAAACCTATTTAACGGAATAGCACTAGCGTGCGCTAACTTCTCAAATGCAGAGGTCAGACGGAGAACGTCTGATTTCCCCAAGGAAGTTAGAATTGTAGTACGATGAAGATTTTATTGTAGGTAGGAAGGAGGTAGTACATTAACAACTTCTCACTATCGTAGTAGATTAAGGTTTTAATAGATCCTATCCTCTCAAACATAACAACATCTAAGTACACTGGGTATATATTTATGTACCTACCATGTACAGTATACTACATCTACTCTTAAGATCTAATATATCTGGATAAATGGTCTGTCGGGTCAGTTCACCAGCCCGCCACGTCTTTTAAAGTTTTGCATTTTGATATTTCAGTTAGCTGCCGGCGTTTTTTATGTCGTATTTTATAAAATCTTGAATAGGAAATGAGGATCAGTCGCTTAGCCAATTTATTTTATCCCGGGTAGACAGCTTAAGATTAAGATGGGTTCATTTTTACTTAAGTAACAACAAGAAAAAAAGTTAAAAGAAAATGTTTGCTTGAAGTTTGTACTTGACGTTTTCCTGTGTAGTTATACATTAATGTTTATTTTAACAAGGAAGGGCAGCATTCTTTCGGTGTTAGCGATTTTCTGTTGTGTTCGTATTCGGTGAATAGAGAGACGCTAATCAAAGAATAAATCTCAGTACGTACCTACAGAGCACGATTTATTGCGATCTGAGATTTGTTTCAGGCTCGCAGGACGCGAAGCGGGCGCTATAAACATTTCAGCGAACCATTACTGTAGTCCCACGGAGAAAATAGCGTCTTAGTTCTTGCTTTCAAAGTTTTAAAGGAATTACTGTTGTTTCCGCCTTCGCTTTCGACACAGATTGAATAACACTCGATGTCATAGGTCAAGGTAAGTTTGTCCAGTGTTCTTTACTTTGGAGTTCATGAACCTTGAACTTCTTTTGTGGTCAATTCTAAGAATGTTGTCAAATGTAAGACAATTTAATTAAGTGTAAATAACTTCACTTGGGATAAAACACTGTTAGGTATCCTCTTTAGAGATCCAGCAGACATAAGTACATTTTGTACCATACCTACTTAGGTACCTACCTAATACATTTTGGCAGTACTAATTTATTTTTCAGGTCAGTAAATAGATTTGTGTTTCTTGAAACCATCTTTTAGAAAGACTGAACCTAACACACACTTAATAAGCCCTAATCCTCTTTTGCGTTAAATCCATGTTTGAAATCAGAACAACCCGTGAATAACGAACTGCCTTTCAAAATGAAGGATCCCAAGATATAAGGGTTCGTGAACAAAGAGCAAGGTCGCGTCTTCGTATGACGGTACATACGCAACGACTCGGGATATGAGTGAGGACGTGTGGATGAATGAGTGTTCCTTCATCTTATTTCCATATCCGCATGTCAATTGCCACGCAGTAATTTTACTTTGTTGTAGGAACGAGGCTCCGGAATCAGATTTTTATTGACGTTTTATGCGGATATTGTTAGGATGTATTCTGTGTTCGCCGAAGGGTTTGTCTCTGGTTTAAGCAGAAATCTTAGTGGTGTCGCTGGGATTGCTTTTATTGATCGCAATGCCTGTAACAGTTGAAGCGAGAAAAATATCTCGTCATCCGAATTTTATCAGGCACACAAAATGTTTAGTAAGATTTGTTTGTTGTTTCGACACCAAGATTATAGCATACCTACCATAAAATGCAGATGATCAAAAAGGAAAGCATCTCAAGTAATGGATCTGGTTAAGTCACCATCATCAACTTCCGAGCCTTTTCCGGATCTGGGTACGCATCAAATTAAATTTTTGACGGTTGTTAACAATTCAGTAGTACGTAACCAGAAACTCATACGATCCTTACTTATAACTTAGCAAATACATTGTGCTGAAGATGAAATTAGCTGTATATTGCTATTAATATATCACCCCCCCTGACAAACGGATAGTTAGGTACTCGCTCTAGCGCCATGATGAATGTTGCTTTGCACATTCATGAAATCACTTACGTAACGACTAAATGTCAATTGAAATCCTCGGAAAAGTTGATCTACCACTATGGTTCGAAAAACCCGGGTACCTAACAACTGTTTTCAGTCTAGTTTACTTAGGTAAGTTCAACGTAAAAGTAGAAACTGTACAGCAACTATCGAGAGCTTCTAAATTATTCTGCCAATACAAACAGAGGTGGGCGAAGTTGTAGGTTTCGGTGGAACACTGATTGTTGTAGTTCAGTTTAAAGTCAAGACTGTGTAATTACAGCCTTTTTGTCTAAGAGAAAAATAGGTTTTGTTGCCTTCAATACTTGGAAAGAAAACCATTTCTTAAGCACCAACCTACACACCGAAACCAATGAAAATGTTAACAAAGTGCCACCAACAGGTTACATACAGCATATAAAATGAACACAACAATGCTTCCATTGCCGAAACCCCTCGGTGAGGAGATGGAGAGGGTTGTACTCCATTTGTCACTAAGCACGGGTTAGTGAACGTCACATGTCTTCGAACTGTTGATGTTAAGACTTTTCAGTTCCGACGTTATTCGCGTACACTACGAATTTAGGGTGTCGAATAAAACCGACTTCATTTTCTTACCAAAAATATTGTGCATAGCTAACACTAACAATGACTTAACCATCGTTGCGTATCGCACCGTTTTCAGCTTATAAAAATGATTAGAAAAAATACATAACATCGGTTCTTTCTCCACGGTACGTGAATGAACACACAGCCGCATTGAATGCAATACAAAACGATTTTAATTCGGTTAGTAGGAGAGTGTTACACAATTATTGACCGTAGTTTATGTTTAGAAGTAACTATCGATAATATTATTTGAGTGTGCAGTCACGATCGGTTAGGAGATAAAAGTGTTACGTATTAACGTTGTGCGGATGGCGGACGTGTCACACTCTGATTGGCAATAAATTCGCGCGATCGGAAAACAGACCAAACAAATGTTATAATTAAACGGCTCATTAACCAACGCTTGACTTTCGAAATTACTTTCAGCGTATATATTCAATTAACGCGATTTTTTACTATCATTTTCAGTACAATAGTTTTGTTTCTAAAATAAAACTCGAGTGTTATATTCAGACGGTTCAATTTTGTAGTTCTCAGTTGTTAACTAGGTATTATTGGAAAAGGCCCATTAATTATTTTAAGATAAATTCGGCCATAAGTAAATTGACTGTTAGCAATGGCGATGATGTTAAAATGTAGACATTAAAACTAAGATTAATTTTACATCGTTTACGCCGAAATTCATTTTCGAAGTTACGCCGGGACATTATTGTTTTATGAGGTCTATAACTTTCGCCCTGTAATGGTTCTCGCTTCGTTGTGGCTGTACTCTCTCGCTGTAAAAATATTCGATGCTCACAGATAAAGTAGTGAAAAGAGAAAAATTTCACGTTGCAAACGTGACTAATAAAAAGGGTAAGTTGGGTGGCTCCATAAATCGTCAGCCTACGGACTTGGAGATTTATATTTCTATTAGGGTCTCCTAACAAAGATATCTTAGATAGCTGTGCAATCACAAAGTTGTGAATAATATATGCCAGCAGTTGTGTGGAGTGCCTAGCATGGCAGATTGGTTTTCTACTTAGTTATTAACGTTAGCTTTTGTGTTGATCCTTAGTGTAGAAAAAGGTCTCTTGTTCTCCATAAAAAAATAGTTATCTGTATAATTGCCTTTCACGCAGTATCTCAAAAGAGAAGTTCCAAAGCAGTAACATTTGTGAAATTAGTCCAACATCAATCGTTTCATTGAACTCAGTAAGCAGTCTATCAAACGAATCGCCGGAAATGTAACTTGTCATAGATCTATGACAAGTGAGTAAGAATGACGGAACGATGAAACGATGTCTTTGGATGACAGACTATTACCTACTACATACCTAATAATTATATGAAGTTTATCTGTATTTGTATGTAAAAAATAATGTACTACCAATTTCTACAGAAAAACTATTTTAAAAATGATCTTTCTAAAGGACAATGGGCACTTTGTATGGGATTTGGTACCCGCTCCAACAGTAACGTATGATATGTCATTAGAAAGGTATTTACGTGAAGAATAATAAAAAGTATGAGGCTTGCCTCAATTAGCTGTCCGATCCGAGTAACGATAAAAATTGAATCGACATAGAAACAAGTATGTCATCCATATATGCAAATTCATTAAGAGGCATATGACGTCAGTGTAATAATTTTAAACTTAGTTAATAGACATCTTACATTGTTTGAGATACACTCTATTATAATCTAAAAGTTGTAACAGTCTATGGAGTCATTCTACGGAAACACAATCGTCATCTGATTTGACAAAAGTTCAAAACATTTCTATTCAACTTTTTTTAAGAAGAAATTCATCATTATCTCAGCACCTCTTGAGGAGCAAGATTAAGTCGTAATATGTACTATGTTAACATCGTCTCCTGACTTTTCAACCTTAATTAATTGTAAATACTGAAAGACTTTTATCAAATACATAAGCTAGTTCTGCGTGAACTGCAAAGGATTGCACAGTCTTTTTTTAAAACACTCGGCAGGCAAACATTTTAAAAAGGCCAAATTCCTGTTTATTTGTTACTTTACCAGTTTTTATTCAAAACAGTTGGATTTAAGAACTATATCTACGTTGACGATTTATGAACATTACACATTCTATTAGTCGATTTCACGCGAAATGGACAAGGATTTGGGACTAGTCGTCATAGTAAACATTTTTTGCCTTGCCAAGACCTACGCAATGGTACTAGAATCAACACTGTTGGACAGGGTACCAAAACGCCCATCGTCCTTTCTTGCCATCTTTTTAATGTGTCTGAATACAAAAAATAAGTAGTGTTTTATTTAGTATTTACGAGTTTTAATCAGACTAACGAACAACAATAAATTCATTTTTATTTATATAGATTAGTAACAGTACCCGCACATTGCAGACTAAACTATCGACCGACAGTGGACCCAATAATGGGCGTGTGATATCTTTGAAAATAAGAATTTTATTCCAATCAAAGTTTTCCGTCTGTTTTATAACCGCTAAATACCTGATCTTTGTAATGTGTGTGCCTACACTACCTACTACCATTATTCATACTGATTTATCGGCCGACTAAAAGTTTGTAGTGTGCAAGAACTCTAAAAGAAAACGTTTACGAAGATGAAAACATTGTGGCCAGATACTGCTGAAGTTCCTTGAAACCATTTTCCAATCGAAACACTACCACCAACATAACGAGTTTATCAAATTAAATTAATGTAAAGAACTAAAGATAAACAACAAAGCATCTCTATCCACATTTTTTTAATGACAATGAGGAGTTGTGCAAGCTCAATGTTGCAAAGAATTTATCGGCAGAGATGTTTGTTACTTTCCTCTGTTCCGTTGTCAAGCCCAGAATAAAAACAATGCGGTTTCCGCTTGCGAAGACAAAGTTTTTTTCTCTACGCCACAATGGCTTCCGGGTGCACCGGTTCATCAATCATCGTGTTTTCGGTAGACGAAAATCGACGGAACTTTGATGTAGCAGACGTTGACAGCGGTAGAAAACAAACATGAGAAGGTTTATGCTTAGTTAGCCTGAGGAAGTATTTCTGCTCATTCCTTTTTTGGTACTGTTTATTGCATTGTTTTTATCGACGTCTGGGCTTATAAAGAGTGTAGGAATGTTATAAGTTTGCAATAAATGGAAGTGGTAATTTAATAAGTAATAATAAGTATTGATAGGTTGGTAATTTCGTATGTACCACTTATATCACTTGTTTTTGCTAAGTAAATGTAACGTTTTATTTTATTCAACGTTACAATTCCTGCCAAATGATAAATAGCTTGGACTTATTAGATCTTCAGACGACAAAATTAGACAAGAATGTCATGTTTTATTACAACCTTTTCATAACATTAAACATAAATAAGAAAACACTTTGAGTAATTAATAAAAGCCACTTTTACTTGACAACATTGCTCGGCAGCTTACGTATTATAATTGTCTGCGACAAAAAGATAGGTAATTTCTCAGACGAACGAAAATATATCTTTATAAGAAGTTTGGGCTTTAAATCGTGTCTAATTGAATTATGCAGTAAATTGGATTTATCTTCTTCAACATAACAAATAGAAAAACTTTGGGAAACTTGCTTGTTTGACGTAATCGCGTGAAATGCTCAGGCAATTTATAAAATGATTTCATTTGAATAATCTTCTTAAATAAATCCGTGGTTTATTACTTGATTTAGGTGTATTTGAAATGTAACAACAAACTTACAGTGTACCTACTTTTAATTAGCGCAAGTTATTTGATACTTACAGCTAAGTTTGCATATTGTGGATTATAATGGTACTTTGTCAGGGCTTGCGAGGACAATTAGCATCACTTAAGTTACTACAACATAAATAGTTTGAGTTCTTAATTGCCCGCAGGCACAATAAGCATTTAGTACAGGATTACTGTGACTAAAATTAAGACTAAAACGCTGCTCTATTTTACATTAAATTTCAAAGACGACAGACATAAAATCTTTATGAAATATATGAAAAACTTGTGCCATTCTTCATCTATAATGTGGTACAAGTCAGTGATCCGTTTGCGCACTGACACATAAACGCTAATGCACAATAATCCTTTGTCAGTCAATTCGTAGAGCATTATCACTCGGCGAGTAACGAGTTGCTATGAATTACTTCTCTCGCAGCTAAATTATCAAGCCAGCCTGGCTTTAATTCTACTTCCGCTAATGGAATTCGTTCACTTTTCAACAATTCACTGTCCAGCTTCTTTCTGAAGAGCTCTGCGAGACGTTTTGTTTCTGACACTTAATCAGACCCGCAATTGTTACGTTGATTATACCTACTTAGATAACCGAAGCTCCAACCAGACGCGATCGCTTTTCACTCTCACTGATTTATTTGTACTCTCGTTTTGGGACGTCGCTACCTACCAACCTACATTTAACCCATAAAGTACTACGGTATGATATATGAAGGCTGAAGCGAAATAAATACAAAAATTATGGGTAGGCTTTCCAAAGACATGTATCAATTTAACGACTACCTAAACGATTCTGTTACAGTATCAGATACTTTAGCAAGGGAAACTTCACCGTATATGTGTTGTGTTTATGTATGCCTAACATGTTATATGAAAACATGGGCCATTCATTAGACGAATATTTTTAAGAGCAATCTTGGTAAATAATATTGGTGGCGAGAAGGGGTGGGGGTTTGGTCTCCCAGAAACCGCCGAATGTTTTCACATACGTTTACAATTTCACACACCGCTGGTTCTCTTAATTAACCCGTTCAGCGTATTTTAAATGAGTTGGGACTCATACGCAAAACTGCCCTAATTTGGAACTTATGCCGTCTTGAACTAAAATAATTTGCCTTTTCTAGCCCGTGGTTTTAATCGTATTGATTAACACCCTACGTTAAATAACACGTTTTAATCTAAACAGTAAACAAGAATTAAGTACTGAGAATGTCCGTTGTAGCAACCACGAAGAAAATGTCATTATCTCATACAGCTGAGTTATTGCGTAAAACAGGAACTTCCTCCAGGCAATGCACGGTTGATAAAATGTATCGAGAATGTGGAATAACGGATACTTATGTGGTATTTTCTGTTATTTAGTTGCTATTACGAACGTAATCTCGTCGATGAATGTGAATCTTTCTCTGTGTAGGTACACAGTTGTCCGGTAATACCAATTCATGTTTAATAATGGACTTATTTGCTTTTGTCACGTATTTCTCGTGATTGGCTATTATGTAGTGGACAACTATATGTGCTGAAACCGTAGCTATTTATTTAATTATGTATTATAGGAATATTTTACATATGCACACATGAGAAAACATATGTCTTTGAGGATTCGTAGCGCAAAAACTTGACCAAGATATCCAAGTTTCTCACTGTGCCGGACTCAAAAAGAGTTATAAGTTATAGAAGTTGAATCTACGTGACTTTAAAAGAGCAGAAGTCGACTGTACTTTACATTAAGTTTCGGTTAACGCGAGTCTAATTAAGGAAGTTTCCGCGGGAGTTTGCTAATATTATAAATGAAGAGGAAAGGGGCCAAATTCGCGCTCACCCCAGACTGTAATGACATTTCTTCTTGCACTTAGGAGTTTTATGTTTTGTGCAAACTTCCTATCCTGTTTGACTAGTTTGTTTCAAACGGTAAACTTTTTCTTGAACGCTTTTGTAGAAGGTTTTGTACGAATGAAGTAGTACACAGAATTTGAATTGATTTTAAATAGATTCATATAACTTTCAGTTCAAGAACTTAGTTGCTGGAAGCTATCTATTGGCACGAGAGAAGGCAAGCGACTTTTAGGGTTGAAAAGATTTATGAGCCTTATCAGTGAAAATGGAACATGGAAAGGGCTATCCTCCTATAGATGTCATTTGAATTTGGATGTCGTTGATGCATCACGATTGAGTAACGGAGATCGGACGATAAATAGGTAGGCTAGGTTTGTTCGTGTTGTAGGCACTTATTGCTGGAAATGGTATTAACTCTCAACGTAAGTCCCTGTCATATTAAAGCATCCTATCGATGTTTGCAATTATGAGTTTCTGCGAAAATTCTCATTGGAAATATTCTCCATTGAACGTTCCTAGATAATAATATTAGGCGTTTGACTGCACAAGCGTCAGTTAGAAGCAAAGCCGACATAGTGCGTTGCTGAGAGAAAGGGATACAATACAAAATGAACTGTTGCTTGAAACCTGGAAGCCTTTGTGCGATCTGTTTGTCTGTTTTGTATGCGAGTTCCTTTTATTTCCCCTTTCTCATATCGGCTTACAATACTGAAATGTGCGAGTATATTCTGTGTTTCAGAAATCGTCATCCGTCGCTTATAAAAATGGGTTATATAAAAAATCGTGATCTAGTTTCGGATGAAAAATACGCCAGAAAGTTATTTTACGTAGAGGAGCATGTTGTTTTCACCAGACCGCCTTCGTTCGTTTCCAACGTATTAAAGAAGTGACTATGTAACATATAGACTTAAAAAAGGTACTATGTTCTTATCAAATCGACTGACTTTTGTAAACGAGAGAAAAAGTTACTTAATCAATACAAAAGTCCAATTAGACTTACATCTAGCGCTGAAACGAAAGAAAAATAAAATTGTTACCTCGTTTTTGCTACTGCCCGATCGTAATTGACTATTTGCGTTAGCTACATTAAAATGTTTATTTTTTTTATTTATTTTTTTCAATAACACACAAAGTTCCTTTTAGACTATTATAAAGCATGTTCTGAGTTGATAAGAATTTCACATCTATCAGGTTTTTTACTAGAATGGTTTAAAGAGTCCTTAAGATAAGTTTGTTCGTGTAACGACCTTAGATGGTTTTGATGAAGTGACTTTTGATTTAATGTGCCTTTAATACTAATGCTCCGTGGCAAGTAAGCAGGGGTGGTGCCCTGGTTACTTGCAGTGTTTAAAGTTCTTTTTATGGCCAAAGTAAAATTATACAGACATAATTTAAGACCATTTGCAATTCAAAGGATTTGCGTGATTATATTATTCTTATCTTGAAATTATAAAAATTAAATACTTAGTCCCTTTTGGAAACTGCCGGTTTTGCAAATTAATTGGTACCTTTCAATGATTATTTGATGAGAATTTAAGAGCCATTTTCAGAGACGAATTTAGGTAGGCTTATTAAATTAAGTGATTGATCTGATCTGCTTTAATATCTTAATTAAAAATATCTAACTCACTACAAAGATCAATCAAAATGCTTCACAAACTAACGCAGTAAAAGTTAACTCTCAAAGACGTTATAAAATATGGGTGAAATTTTAAAGTTAAAACTTGACTAAAATAGTTCTTTTATAAAAGTTTTAACGTATATTGCTGTAATACTGGACGATTTAAAGAAACTTGTTCTAAGGCCTGCCGAAAAGTCGTCTTATTTTCTTAACGCTCTTTGGGGAAATGGGCTTACGGTTTCAGAGAACATGTTAAAAAGCGAAGCTTAAATTTCACTGCCCTAAAAGTTGTAGCGTTCCGTTAAATTCATAGTTAACTGTAAATCGACAGCTATTTACTGTTAATTCCGTCCATTATTGCTGTAGTGCAGTTAATGTCGTACGGAGTACTAACGTGCCACGTTACCTCCCGAAGTTTACAAACCCCGGGGAGGAAAAGTTAAGTTGTTCGTATTTCCTCCATTACCGAACAGAGTAGAAAAGGAGGTTATTAAAATATTAGACAATCGCTTTTCAATGACGCGTCACGAAATTTAGCTACGGAAATAAAAGAATATGATAATCCCAAAGGAAAAAAACATCAATGAGAATAAAAAATGGCCGCTTACTTACTCACTCATCTACGAACGCTCGAAGAAAAGAATTTTTCAAATTAAAATTCTCAAAACACTCCACATAAAAGTACAAGCAAGCAACGTAGCTTCATTCATTGTGGCATTTTTATTACGTAATAAGACGGAATTCAAATGGATAATCTCAAGCCGTAAACGAGCTGAAGAACACGAGCGGCATGTTTAATATGACTTTTCCATACAAATAAAAATGGCGAATGGCATGTGGGGACCACCATAAAGGATGATTGTAGCCGAGAATTAAGTTTGCGCTCAGAATTATCAAGTCTGCCGCTTCTGTTTCAAGCCGGCAACGCACAATTACGATCCCACATTAACTACTACGTGCGTCTGTAATTTATTATACAGTCCATATTTTACAACCTACTTTGTGAAGATATGAACCGATTTACGTAACATTAAAAACAGAATAAAAATATTCTTCGATTAAAGTGAAATTTTCTTCTTCCAATAAAACGATTTCCTCCCTCTGGTGCTGGGAACGTGATTTAACATAAAATTTTGTTTGCTTCCGCTTGAACAAATGTTTCCACTCTCCTCGTACCTACTCAACGAGTTGTGAAGTTCAATCTGTCTATTAAACACTTGATTTTTCACTACAAAAGTAAACGTACAAGTTCCCAGAGAGAGGGCAAATATTTGTTAGGTGAGTCTGAGTTACCGGCACTATACCTACTTCGCTTATTTCTTTAACTTTCAGCAATTCAGACGAAGAACTGAAGATAAACATGGCCATATGAAGTTTCAAGTACCTAACATTAATAACGACATGTAGGGACTTTGTTGTTATTAATTTTGTATTTATTTTTACACGACTGAGCAAACTTTGTACCGTACCTAAATCTTTGTCGCAGAATGTTGTGTAGATACAAGTACTATAGAGGAGCTGGGATGGCGACAGATCGCTGGCTCCTCGCCACAGCCATAGCGCCTGCTAACACTGTAACACCGCCCCTCAATCGCTTTTTACGATTTTGAGCCGCCTGATAAGCGACTGATACAGTTTATGACTTTTGTTCAATTTCAAGTTTGTGAGCCTTTAAAATGTTTGTCGTTCAATGAAACAGTAGGTCGTAGTGTAGAGGAAGAATGCATCTAAATCGTTCAAAGCAAGCTGGTTCAGCGTAGTGCTCAATAAATGTAAGTCACGGCCTAAAAGATTTATCCGCAGGCTGCTTCTAACATTTTCAGGTACGAAATCTAGACAGAAGCAAGCACGGATCGAATCTCCATACATTTTGCTGCATCGTACGAGCAGTTTATTGTACTAAAAGTTGGCTGAAGCAAAAATATAATGTGACGGGTTCGCAACAAGTACCTAGGTAATCGACGAAGCTTTAAAGATTATATTGATATTGCTATCAACTTTAGTTTTATAACGTTATTTTATTTGTATATGGTACATATAAAATAAAAATAGAGCACAAATATTATGAATATCCTATTTGCGTTGCCCGTAAAAGAATACCGTAGAAATTGCTGAAATTTTGATGCAACCGGCCATTTATAAAGTGCCTTTGTATGTAAAACGGCGTCACAAAGAAGGCATTTGGAATAGCTATCATTCTGGATCATAGCTTCCATAACTATAACTTTATGTGTTTCGGAAAACATTCGCAAGTACTTTTACAACCAGTTGATCTTATTTTTACTCAACTTTGCCAGAACGGAGCGGTTATAAATATTGCTTGATGTAGAATATTTGTCATACTGTTTTTTTTAACAATTTATTGAGGTTTTAATATTTTTTTGTTGATTTATAAACTTGTTGTACATTAACTTGAATTTCGATAGAGTGTTGTCGTAAAGCATCGCCATAAATATAACTATTTATCTGACCTCTGAAACGACTACTAGTAAAGGAGTTAATTATTGTATAGCATGTATGACTTACGTCAGCAACTAGCTCTAGTGTACATACACTATATAGGCACCAAACATTGACCTGTGTGTTCAGTTGTCAATAGTTTATAATTCATGAGTTGCGTGGAAGTTGGTGCTCAGAGTTCGGACACGTAGCAAGTCTGGCCAAAGTAACTTGTGTGGAGAACAACGTTATGTTCTCGACAGAATCTTGTAAATGTAAGCGTTTGGACATAAACTGTTTATCAGTAAGAATAATGAGCTATACTAACGTTGCAATAGTAGTAAAATGTTACGCTTCCGACCCTCTCTTTGGGGAAATTCGAAGAATTTTTTGTTCAAAGATCTTTGTTTCGCAGGCTTCTTGTGTTCCAGTTTATAGTTTTTTGTGCCCGTTTATCATCGTCAAAAAGACTGGAATATTATATAGCTATATTTATATTTAATACGAACCAAATAGGACTCGGTCCCAAAAACAAAGTAACAGCAAACATTTCGTTTTTGTAATAGCAAAAGTATTGTCCAGTTTATTAAACGTTGTTATCATCTCACAATTTTAAGTAAAGGTTTGCATTACTCTACGTTTAATTGGTCTACTTAACAAGGCTCTCTAAATATAAATTTTCATCAGGTCTGTATGTCTAAAACATATATAAGACAATATTTTACTCACAGCTATCTATTAAGTTACATTGTGACGCCCCGTGTTAGCCAAAAGAAAGCAAAACCCTTCCTAATAACGCGCACGCCTAGACAAATTGTATTGGCAATAACGAATAAAATACAACCCTAGCGTAATGTAACAAAACACGAAATCCCGAGTAAAGCGACAGACAAAGGCTAATGTAGGGAAAATATAAACTTCCTTAAATAGAACACTCTGCTAAATTTATCTTACATCAAATATGAAAAGTGGTTTGACGATAAAACTTCTGTCCGCTTCAACAACATCGAGTTCAGAGTTCGCAACAATGGTGATTGTGGCGCACGATATTAAGCTACTCTAACTGCCTGTTTTACCTGCATTTATTTGGGTCCGAGAACTAATTGTGTTATGAACTATTAATAATATGAACCGGTACGTTTCTGCTCTTAGTAGAATATTCCTGACTTTGATTGAGTGTGTTTGTTACTGTTACTTTTACCAAAGGTACAATGGGAACTTCAAAACTTAAAAATAAGCTGAGTCAAAACATTTAAATAAAGAAATGTACCAACAGTATTTACTGTTTTCACCTCTACTTAAAATGTTTTCTTTTAAGAAATTTAAAACATTTTTGTTAAGCGGCATTGTAGTCTAGAGTAGAGTTACAACAACAAACGTTTTCTCAGCCCATTATAATATAGCACTATAAAGAAATAATAGCAGCGTGGGTCTAGTGAAAGGGTAGTCGCCTTCAGTTGTCCGAGAACATTATACTGAGGTTAACAATAGGTGAGCATGGAGCATTAATGTTTCATACATGGATTAATGAATGGGAAGGCTGGAGGTACAAAGAAGCGTAATGAGTCGCTTCTCGCTCGGCTCACGAGGGTAAGGAGACATTGAGTTAAAACTATACCTAGTGGATGAATTACCCCCACGTCACCCGCCCCCGAACAAGCCACCCGTTTCGTGCTATGCAATGACTTGCGATCTTGTTGTTCGACTTGCTAATGAGTTCTCGATTTAGCTCGAGACCGGCATTTGCAAGTAGGTACCCACCACGTATTTTCCTTCTCATTACTTATGATGTCTTCTGACATTTACTGTCAAAACTTTGATGTGTTTTGATGGGAATAACAACTTCTTACTCGAGTTCAATGTTATTGGTTTTACTTATTTCGGTTACGATAATACAAATAATTTATTTTTCGATAGATATCTCATTACCTATACTTAGTTTATTTAATGGCGTAATTCTTTGTTCAGCTACTGTTCAACTGTTTGCTGGGTCTTAATTTTAAGGTTTCAGGCTAGGTTCAGTGTTGTTATGATAATCCAAATTGTGACAATATCACTAGTTGGTTATTTGAGTAATAAACGGTTCATACATAACTCGAAATAAAAGCACAGCGACAAATAAAGCATTGTCAACTCAATTACCGAACAGATTAACTTGTAGTGGTAGTTGAGTCCTTGTATCAGAGAACACGATATGATTGCATACCCGCAGACGCTATTCCTCCGATAATCTCGTGATTATGGACAATACAGTTTTATTGTGTCGGGATATAAGGCTGCCATATCGTCACCCAGGGACGAAATCGAAGAATTCTGCCACAAAGCGCTAGGGTTGGCATCCTCTTAGAATAATATTAGTAATAAAGTACCCACATTTTCTCCACAGCAACATTGGCTTACACCCTAAACATATTGAGTTTGTTTTTATATGTGAGCGAAGTTTTTGTTAATATCTTGCCGCATAATGAGGCCGCATAATTATTAAGTTTCAGTCGTGCCTGTCGATCATTTACTGTTATTTTAATGGCAGTTCATGTTTTGTTGGTTTAAAACAGAATGTAAAATAGCTAACTGAATATTAATGGGTACTAAGTAATATAATTATGTTTGGGAAGTACAATATGATAATGAGTATCAGGAACAAGTCGTGGCACACAAAAGCTTTCTTCCGACGTTTATTTAATAATTATGGGTAAGGGTTGGCGCAGACTTTGCATTGTATCACAGAATAGGTCCTTGTGGTTTTAATATCAAGCGTACTAATTGAAGGAGTTAGAGAAACGATATAAGGCATGACAAAAAGTTTATTTTTCCACTAGGAGCCCTAGTAGTAAGTATTACACGTACGCCAACATTGAATCAAAGTTGGCCACAGTTCGCCAGCACGGTTCTCCTCAAGGAAATACGTTCATTGTATTTTATGTTACGATAGTTCCCCAAACTTACAAGTGTATAGGGAGATTATGGGGGTCATTTATTGTTTAATAGCTTTTTCCTACCTCGTTTGCGTTGGAAAAAAGTTAAAAGGAAAACACAATGCTCTTGGGTAACTTGAAAATGTTTTTCCATTTCCGTTTTTGCGTATGTTGGTAACGTAAATGGTCGATGCATGTGTTTATCGAGCAATACTCTGCAAATGACAAGATGGTGAAATGAAACGCCGATGTCGGTTCGTAATGTAGGCGGTTGTTTTCGACAAAACCATTTTACATCGTGCTTTTCGGAAATGAACTATGATTATGTAGGTAATTGACAACGCTTCCTACATTAAGAGTAGCATGATGTGGGAGTCCATGTGAAATTATTTTCAACGTAATTCAATTAATTTTTTTTCTATCATTTTACTATAAAGAAATTGTGTAGTCTTTATGTACTTACGTTTTACATAACCAAAACTATCAGTAACGTAAAAAAATAAAAATAAACCTATTATAATAAATTAGTTCTCTTTGGAAATAGTTACGTCTTAGTCTGAAACCAATCTATCGAGCGCGGTAGTTACACAAAATATCCTGCTGAGATTCTGAATAGTTTCAGTTTACAGAATGTGCTGATTAGCTACTAATACACTAATTTTCTCAGCATTAACTTAACTAGTTGTGTAACTGTTAAATTGGACTGTTACACAGTTGTAACCACAATTACATTGCAGCTTTAAAGCAGAATTAGGTTTTAATTTGTGTAAGTTTGGTTTTGTAGCTGTGTGCTGAAAACGCAGGATTACTTAAAGGTAAGTTTATAGCTGGACATTGTAAAACAAATTGTGAGGACTTTTTTTGTATAAACCGTAAGTCATAATTGGCTGCAAATATATAATATAATAATTTTATTAGTGTATAAGGATTCTGTAAAACTATTTGCCTCATAGAAACAAAGAGTGACCCCGTAACGTGATGGAAAAATATCGGTTCCTACTAAGACCAAGGCCACTCGCAGCTTAGTGATTCTTAACAGTGGCAGAATTTCAGGAGTCCATTTGTTATTATCAGTTTCCCGGAGCCGACGCAGAGGGCGCTACATTACGGCACTCCTGTGGTTTCCTAACTACCATCTCTAAGAATCACGTGATTTACGCCGCAAGAACTTTCCTACTCACCACTAAATCGGTTAGCTATATGAAGATTTGTTGAACTCTCAACTTCCCGTGTTCGTAAATCCTGACGGTGCGTATTCGCTAATTAAAATAAAACTCCCACGTACTGTTTACTCGATGTTCAAACATGACGAAAAGTTACACAGTAGATACCTACTCCGTTTTTGAGAAATAATAAATGAGAACTCCGTAAGCTTTTGGATTCTTTGTTAATTAAATTATTTAAATGACTTGACTCTCTCAAAGTGCACGCTACTAAATTATTTGGAAGAATTAAGTCCGCTGAAGCCTTTCTGGCCCTCAGTGACGCCTTCAAGAGACGTTTAGTAGTCAGAGTAATTAGGACGATAAGGTTTTCTTCTGTTGAGAAACCTGAATGGTGCGGCAAGCTCAAAGTAAAGGATAGTTTGCAAGTTTCGTCCCGCTATAATGAAAATTTAATTTACATCTTTTTAAGTTAATTTCGGTATTTTAAAACTCACGTTGTTTCTTGGGAAGGGTAATATTTCTGAGAAAGCAATGGTGCAATTTAATTATTGTTTTCTACGAATTGGTTTAATGTTTTTATTTTAAAAGGATTTTTTTTCAGTACCGTTATAAGAATATGTTATGAACACTTGGAGAGTAAAAAAATATATAAGTATAAACAAAATTTTTCGTATCGTTTAAAAATATAAATATAAGCAGCGATCGTCCCTATTGTGGGCGGTAGACTCAAAGTACATATACCCACTCACGCAATGATTTATGCTAATAATTTTGTCTCAGCTTGGGCTATTTTTATAAATTTCCTCACCGGTAGTACCCACTTATCTTAGGAAGCTCTAAGTTCCTTCATGCCGCACATACTTAAGGACATCAGCGAACTTGAGATACGCTCACATTCCACCGAATTCTTACAAAAATCTTTCAGTCCGGTTCGTTTAGGGAATGCGTAAGACGTGATCAGACATCCGATGCTTTGAAAAAAGAAAGATATGTCATGGTAATTTTCTATGCCCTTTTTATAACATTTTTTATAAAAGACTTTTGTTTTATTTCATGTCTGTTAGCTTAGTTACTCTTAAATAATGTTTAGTGTAGAATCCTTGGAATAAATAAAATCTTCTCTTACGTATATGTGAAATAACACCTATAGGTAATTTACTTTAAAACAAAATCTTTGTTATTCATCGTACAATATATAATGTGTTCTAACATTCTACTTCTCTAACATTTATTTTCCCCTTTAGGTATATCTGAAAACAGCGTTTCAAAAATCGAAAATGATATTTTCTTGTTCCTTGTACGTTAAAGAAAAATAAAGCCGTATCAAAACGAGCTGGTGTGTATTCCAGGCTGATAAAAAAGAAAACAGCAAACTGCAACTCTTTGGTAGAACAAAAAAAAACAGATAACAGAATCCATAGACATATATAGACACATCGTTCCATGTTGTATTTAGGTAGGCATTAGGATTTAAAAAAAATAGAGCAACATTTTTTAGTTTGTATTTAAAACATTTTCATTTAAAAATACCGGTTCGTAATTGAATGTATATTTTTTTCATGAAATACTTTTGATTGATATTAAAATATGATTCTTATTAAGGATTTATTTTTGGTAGTCGCATGATGGATGAAACCATTATTAAGTTATATTAAAGCCTAGCTAGTCCTAAGAGAGCTTTATTAAAATAATGACTTACTTAATTATTTCGATGCTGACTTACGACATTGTCACTAAATAGTGGAAAAAAGATTTATAATAAAAAGTATTATAGTACAACATAATAACGTAGGTTAGAAAAACAACAGAAACTCGGTTTTCAGTGCTTAAGTTTTGAGAAAAGTCCTGGGCCTCGTGGAGAGAGCTATACGACCCATCAGAGTACAGCGAGACTTAAATATCTTGAAAGGTAGGATTAGTGTTTATAAAACATCTTAGAGATCTAAATATACCTGACATTTACTAACACAACAAATGTTAAAGTAATTCAGCCCGTTTGATATTTTCGCGATTAGAGTGCACAAAACGATTTTTGAACGAAAATACTTACAGACTTTGGCAACTATTTTGGTTTTCATACAGCTACATGTAGTTTCATAGCAGCATATATAAAATTGCCAGTAAATGTGAGTTTTAAAGTAAATTTTAATAACTTAAACTGCAATGAAAAATTAAAGCTATAATATTAAACTCCAAATTAAAGACAGCTTACATATTCCGTTTAACATAAATAAGTGCTCGCTTACGTATGTTGCATTTATCAGAGAGTTCAATAAACTTTCGGAAAATCATTTAAGTTCGTGTATCTTTGATTGAATAGTGAATTAGAAACGTTTCGGTTTGATTTTCACAAGAATCAACAGACATTTGGGCGGCGGCTTTCATGTGTTTGACTAACAACCGCACTCTGACTGTGCATGTCATGTCGAACTTAACTGACATCTACAGCAAACTTAATAGTGTGGAAATATGTTGATTTATTAAAGTAATATAATGCAAGTAAAATCGCTATACGTACACACAAAATAAAAGCGTGTTTTTTTAAAGAGTAACCCTTCTGAATACTGGCTTTTTTGTAAAACGTGTTCGTAATCAAGTGAATAGCGTTTATCGGAGAAGGAGAATTGAATTGAACAATCGAAAAAATACACCACTTTATGCACATTTTTTCCACATAAATATTTTAAAATGAACGTACAGCAAGTTAGCAGGCAAAAAGTCAAAATGGAGATAGTACTTAATTAAAAATAAAAGCTTTGAATAGACTATAATAGTTACTTCCCTAAAATAACACTAAAGCCAACTTACATCACTTCAGAAGGCACGAATAAAACACAAAAACAAAACAATGTGAGTGGAGATCAAACTATACGAGTACAATTGTAGGACATTTGTAGCTACACTTACTACGCCGTAGCTTAGTGTTCTTTGGGGACTGTAGCGCGTAGCAGTAAGGGTTGCGGTCCCAGATAACGCTACGAGACTTAAACATGAAGATAAATTTTCCCTTCTACAGATTTTTACTTAAAACATTTATAACGGTGAACACAGATAATCAGATATTCCATAATTTAAATACTTTTTACCTCATTACGGAATGATGAGCAAAGGCACGTGTAACTACATATCTGACGTGTAATCATTGTTTGAATGTTTATTTTGTTTCATTCTTCGGGCTAAACATTGGGATCGTAATAAATTGCCCCGAGATACGAATGTACGTACACAGTACATACGCGTACATTTACATACCAATTACTCTGACTGCCTTAAACAAAGTATTTGGATGTAACAGTTTCGTATTAGACTAATGTTATTATAGTGTATAGCTCAAAGGTTTGCCAGTTACAACATTAAGAACCTGGATGTTTACTAACTCTGTCTAGGCTTTAATTTTCTTTAAGTAAATTTACCCATTCTTTTTTATGAAAAGAATCGCCGAGTCAGTTGAGATAATGGCGGTCGCTGATTGTGCAGACAAGATGAGTTTATAAAATTTAAACAAAATCTGTAATCGATATTTTGTATAGACTATAGTGCCATTATGCGGCACATTGTATTTTAGTATTCATAAACGGCCAGCGGTTTGAGAGAAGAGGTACACAAAGCTTGTATTTATTTTGTAACAAAATTATGCTTTTAACCCTTTTTATATTTGTATTGTGGTTATATCGTCAGATTTGAGTGAAAATTATCATTATGCCTGTTTGTTGTGGAACTTACCAATATTGTTATTACAAAGTACATAATAATTACACACACGTGGACTATTTACCCGGACGTAAAACCTTCTTTTATGCTTGCGACATGAAACGTTGACTTAATCCAAGATTATGGTGTAGTGGTATTAAAGCTCCATGGAGTACACACATGTAAAGTAGCTTTGACTACTAATACAAACAGTTGTCTTTACATACCAAACACGAGTAGGTAACCATTACTTTTGACCTACTAATATAATATTCAGGTATTCAGTTATTCCACTCAGATTTCAGGATACCTAGGGAGCACTTTGGAGATAAACTAAAAGGTGTTTAAAATTCTACTTGCGGTCGACGAGACTACGAGTAATCAAAGTTACTAAGAATATAATGAACCTGCATTATTTGATGCCTGTTTATTATTGTTTGTGGTACACAAAGGTTTTTAATGCTATAATCCAAAGGGGCTTAAAATAATGTTTATTTTATACAATATTAAACTATGTTGTGTATACGCTTTCTGAAGCTTATCTGATAGGTTAGGACACGGGGCTAGAACCACTAGCATTAATAATTTATTATGTACAGAAAGAAACAGGACTTTTAAGTAGAAAGTAGCAAATGGAATGGTTATCGTACGCCGTGCTCAAAATGCGCCGAATTTAACTAGAATACTTCATATAAAAAAAATCTCGTAACAAAAGAACATTTGTTTCAATATGTTTTATTACTACTGATACAGTGGTATTTATTGTTTATTGAATAAATTCCCTATACTAATTGCTACCGATACAGGCGACCAATAAAACCTTGTTTTTCTTACTAGCCACCTAGCAACCCCATTTCCATGGAATAATAAACGAGTCTATATTTATCTTTTGTTCATAAAATCAATCAATCTTTTAGCGAGCCCTGTATTGTAATTTACGGTACAATAATGAACAATGATAGTTTATTTATACAGTCTAATGTTGTTTTAGTAACAGTTTCTATAGGTGAGTGGAAATTATTATTCTGAAAATAGAAAGTATTAGACGTACTGATAAAAAAATTACACTATTTTTAAACACGGAATAAAACGCATTGCCGTTGACAGAAGTGTTTGTTTACGTTGTTAACCCTTAGCAGTAACAAGTGGTGAAAGGGCAGGAGATTAACTACAGTATAGCTGTAATTTCACCGCCAGTCACGGACCAAATGGCCACTTTAAACCCACGACTAGCGGCGCTTTGATAAGAAATCTTTCAGCCTGCATCTACTCTCAATTACTTTTTATTATTTTTCACTTACACAATACCCTCTCAGACAATCAAACGGAGGCTATTGTTTTGAAACAGAAAAAGTGTTTACTTTCAATTGAACTTTTTTAATTAGTCCTTTAACTCTAGGTTTACGGCGTAAGATGTTTTGGATGAGAGGTTCGAGATTAAAGATTTGATCAACATAGTATTTGTTAAACGAGTTGCTTAATTCGACTTTTTTAATTTTAATCCTTTTAAGTTTCGTGTTTGGGTCTTTCGAAAGTTTTGGTATTTGGGTCTAAAGTGTTATCCCAGAAATTCGATCCCCGTGATTAGAAGTTTGTAAAGGATAAGATATTCCAGGCACGCACACATATACATAGACTCCGCAACAATTTCACCGGCCGTGTAGTTGATATTTCAATCCGTTGAATTGCTACGATTTAAAACGGTTTTTGAAAACAAACCCATACGAAGGTACTCAAAAATGTTTCGAGTTCTTTGTTTTATTTTGTTTTCAGATATGTGAAATATTGAGTGTTACTCTCTGTCGGCAATATAACGATATACCAATATTGAGTACAAAAACTACTTTCTCTGAATTTGTACTCCAAATAGCAAATATGCATAACATAGTTGACAACGTATTACATTATAACAATATTTGTTGTTAACTATGCATAGTTCGCGACTGTCCAAACTTTTCAGTTATAATAGAAATGGATGGGTAACACGTAGAGTGAACTCACGAAAACAAGTATAGTTGTGGTAGCAGCGGAAGGCTCCGGCGCGCTCTATAGCGGAATTGTGACGTCACAGTCAGTCTACTTCGTCCACACAGCGACGAACGTTTGCGGCCCCGACACACGCATCCGGGACCACGAATCTAGGCCACAACTTACAACAAATATTATGAAAAAAAAGTCACCACGCAAATGGAGAAGTTGCTGAAATAAATGCCTCGTCACCGAGGTCGATGACCGTAATCCGAATGAGACAGTAAAAACCGAAGATTGGTTCAGCAATTGTACGTAATAGCATGACATTTTGATGACCCTGATTTCAACACGATACTTACTTATTGTTTGTAAATAATTTTATTTTTATGACACCATTACGCACAGCCGCTATCGAAGATGGTGCAATATCTTAGATTTAAATTATCTTTGAAAAGATAATAACAATCAAGTTTCAAGATTAAATGAACCAATTTATTCTATTTATAGCATAATTATTACACGTACCTATTAACTATTATGCTCGAGTTAATAAATATTAAAATCGCATACAGCGGGACCTTTTTGCCAAAGAATAGATAGGCCTGTCAAGTTATGCAAGATTAAACAGAGGCTACTCACGAAACGTACAAAAACCAAATACAATACGGTCCATTCTCATATGTACCTAAGTCCCAAGAGATCGAAGGAAATGAAAAATGTGTCACTGATTCCTCGTCAGGCCAGCGACTTCTGCCAACAAGCCGTCGCCCGCCGCCGCTACTTATTTCACGATTTTGGAGCACGTTTTTGCACTACATGCGGCAAACGCTTCAGTTGTACATCGTAGATATTAGGGTCAAAGAATTCTTGTTATTGTATTTTTTTAAATCATTTAACTAATATACCTACATACATAATGTACAAAACATCACATCACACGTGAATTTACGAGTTTACAAAGTAGACAAGTGTGACAATAATCTTCCGTTTAAAGTAGTTTGTTAATTAATATTTCTGCAAAAGTTTTGCAGATTAACAAGGGAACTGTTGTTTAATCTCTTAAAATAATATTAAGTGTTTATTTCCTATAAACATCAAAACAAAACAATGCTGCTAATTTAGTCACAACAACACAGATTTTAAATTCGTTATTGATCCGACATAATTGAACAACATACAATGAATAAGTTTCCGAGTAACGTTAAACAGTGTCGGCCACAACTGCTGGCGTGTCATTATTTAGTCGTGTCGTGTTACGCGTCACGTACATCTGTGACTGTTACTAAAGTAGCGCTCACAAGAACTGATCGCTTCAGTTCCGTTGCCTTCGTAAAATTTTATCACTCTTTTATTCCTTCTAAAGAACGAAGCCCAAGTGGTGCTAATGCACTTTGTCTAACCACGTGTGACGGGAATATGCTCATGATAGCTAGCACATCGTAACGACACATGCAACCAAGGGCCAATAGACTCTTTATAGGGCTTCAGCTTTGAATATAAAATATAAAAATCGCATTACCAACTAATGAATATATTATGAAAAAAGTTTCGTAAATCTGGCACAGCTGCTACAGACAAGCCTCAAGTTCACAAATTGATCATTAAATAGTAATACAATGTACAATTATTTTGGTCGGGCCGCAAAAATGATGGGAGTCTTGTGTTTATCGATATTAAATACTTTACTACGTTGAATATTTCATTTTGTTTCACACAAGCGGTAACTAAAATTTAACTGTAATTTAAACGTAAGTAGTTTGGTTATCAGAGCAATACAGCTGCAATTAATTTCAGATATATTATGACATTCATCCTGGGGCGTCCGGATTCCACTTCGATTAATCATTTTATTCGAATAACAAATAAATTAACATATACTTCGGGAAACAGATGACCAAAGCGGGATGCCCTTTGTTATTTGTTAAGTGAGGTTGGATTGGGAGGAAAGTTTGAATAGTCAAAGATAGGAAAAAGTCAAGTAAAAACAGGATACAGATTAATTGGACTAGTGAGACAGCGGCAGGTTCATCCTTTTAGCCGGAGGATTGATTAGACGCCGTCGGCTGGGTAATTAATTAGACGCATCCGGTTCTATTCCACTTTTTGTCTCGCAGGGTTTGATTGAATTTTTCACTTCGCAGCCAATAAGTTGGGTGAAGCAATCAATTTACTGACACTTCATTAGCCGCGAAAATTGCGTACAAGACTACAAAGCTTTTGTGAGCATGTACCTATCTGCATAAGGCAAAGCAGTTGTATAGGTACTTGCCTGCTTCATATCTGCAGATTGCTCCCCTATACATAAATTCCAGCTACTTCCAGAAATTCCACAAACATTTTGTCAATCGTGAAGATTAAATCTTGGCACCCAACACTCGGCAATAGCGTTTGATATAACTAATTCAACGAGACAGTCGTACAACTACGTTATTATAGAAAGAGGAAAATGCGACAGTTCTGAAATTGGCTATTTTATCTTTTGCGGTGTTTCCGATATCTAGAGAATCTATTAGACCAAACTTATAATAGCTCTGTCTGTGTGTTAGTTTTCAGTTCCTTTAGCATTAGTTCATTTTGTTCGTCGGACCGTCACACTTATCTGCGACGAATTTCCTTTTCACGTTCCCCGTTTCATGTTGCTAATGATCCAATGTTTTCGAAAGTTTATCTAAATGAAAGAACCAAATGGAAGTTGTATGAGGTGCAGTAGCTCACAACAATTACAGCAAAGTTAAATATATTGCACCATTGTACGTTTACCACATTTTAATGAGCTCCTTATGATTTTTATTTTGGAACGATCCTCTTTTGTCTTGTGATATAGTTCTTCCTGTCTTAGTCGAAACCTTTTTAAATTATACGTTAAAATTCGACTCGCTTGTAGGAAGTGGTCGCCCAATTACGGACGCGATGTACGAAAATTAAAATTTTGGCGAATGCTTTTTTGAACACCACCGTATAAAGATGAAATACTAATTGGGATAAAGTTGCTGCTTGAATTAGCGTGACCTAGCCAAAAGATTACAAGGACTTGGGCACTATTGCTGATGATTACCAATCTATAAAATTATGAAACACCCTAATAAACCTACCGAGTTTTCATAAAGTGCAAACATAAAAATAGGATTGTGTCAGTGAGTGTGTCTCCAATAGTGAAGTGGTTCGAAACTAGGATAGGTCACGTCACTAGAGGCGTTCGTTCAATCAATGCGAATTCAAAACTTTGATGGCTCTAGTCGTTCCGGCGTGGATCCAACTTTGGTTTATGGAGATACCGCCGCCGAATGCGAAAAGTGTCTATCGTGTGGGAATCACTAAACTTACGTATGCTGTGTTCTCTCATGTGGTGATAGGTATCACTGCGAACCGTTTTATCTTGGTATTTTTTTTAAGAGCGTTGGAATATCAAAGGGAATCGCTTAAGTCTTCACTTACATGACTCTAGTGTTATGTAAAACCGTATTTGTATTAAGGAGTTTAACTTCTGCGCTGCTGTAGGTACCTCACTTTTGAATTGTGAAAGTTTGAATACTGAACTCGCAAACAACTAGAACCTCAGGTGTATTTACGATAAGTCAGAAACTGCTGATTATAACAAACAGTCGTACTGGCTTCGATAATCCGATTCCGAACAACGGGTTAGGCGAAACTTATTTGCGAGTTTGGCACTTTGTAAATTCGCAAAATTTATAATGCAAACACAAGTTTTTGATAAGATGACCTTTTAAAGTTTTAATTCATAATAACTCAGTTATAAATAATCCTTTGAGCAAATATCATGTTTTTGGTAGCGTTAACAATAACAAAACACAGCGTGTAGGTAAAAATAATTTATTTGATAAACTTATTAATTTCATAAATCAAATCTCATTTCCCTTCATCACAATACAATAATAGTAATAATTAATTTATTGCCTAATAATATTTTCCTAAGCTTACATCTAAACAATGGTATGACACAATTTGAGTTATAATTGTTTCGAATTTTGTAACAATAGATTGTGTATGTCTTTATCACACACTTGTAATTAACACAATAAATAATACAACATTATTGAGTATAAACATACACACAACCCATTATAGCACCTATATTTAAAAGTACCTATTCAATTCCGTAAGCAATTTCTATACAATTTGTTTTAAAATTTTGTACTATCTACATTTCAGATGTTTTGGAACCATATAAACATATCTTACTTTTTTGTAAGGTTCCACTAAACACAATTTCATACAACCTAATAAATAATGTCCTATATTTTTGAACTGAGAATTCTGAACACCAACTCGTTCAGAGCACTTAGATCCTCATACGTAATTCAAGTACCCACTATTATTGATGAAATCGAACACTGGCACTTTATCTAGCTCACCAGACGAAGATTTTTTGCGCTGCTTCTGCCATCTCCTTTACTTTTGCCCGATGTACTTTGCCGGAAGGCGTGATGGGTAATCCCTCTACGAAGAAGAGACCGCCGCTTATTTGTTTCCCTTCCATGTTTTCTGAAAACAATAAGAAAGCAATTGAGTTAGAATCAGGCTATTTACTTATGAGGCTACGGGGCGGTAATAAATTTTGAACATGTGTAATCTCGTGAACGGCTATAGATTGTGCCACCTGCGACGCTGAATACGAACTACGGCCGACGGAGATACATTGATATCGGTCAAGGATTTACTACTATGATTGACACTCGAAGCTCTGTCTAAGTAATAAATTAAGCTGATCTAACGCCAGTTAAACAACGGTAGATGAGATTGGCATAATTACGCTCTCAGTGTTTGACTTTATCTTGAAAGATTTTGATTTGATATTCCATAAAAATAAAGTAAATTAATTAATACCACCAAAGGGAATTTATAATTTTTATCTCAAATGCCAAGCCTCAAGGCTTAAGAAAAATCCGACCTCCATCATATTCCTCGCTTTTTATGTTATTCATACGTTTGAGTTAGCTTATTTTTATTCCATTATATTATCGGTTAAATCGCAGGAATCTAGATTTATAATTAAGAATAGATACTGAATTAGATTAGTCAATTTTCTACAGATAGACAACTTTTTGTGATTTAGTCTCAGATTAAATGTTTTTGTTACAGTCGTGATTATTATTTATATTACACTGGTAACTGAAAAACAACATTAATCTTTCATTTGGTATTTGATTAAACATTCCACTGTTTCTCTACATGTTCATAGAGTTGATTATGCTTACTGTTCGTCTCAGTTTGCTAATGCATGAAAAGATTCTGCATATCCCGAGGAATATATTATGTACTAAAATTAATTTTAATAAGACCGATTTTATTCTGCGAATGCAAGGGTTTTTGTAATTTCTAAATTGCTACGTACTGAGTCAAAGCGCTGACTGCGAGCAAACAGATTACCTATATTTCTGCTTTGATATCGTTACTAAGAATGAAATGAATTCGTTGGCCACAGTTGTACGTTATTTTATATAAATGAATGTTATTACTGCGATGTACGGGCCAACTGTTACACAAGTAATTATGACATGCGATATGAGTTTTCTTGAACCATCAAATGAAATACGGATTTATGATTGCTGTTTCAAAACAAAATATTTATTTGAATTTGTGTTTACTTCGCATTTTGGCATGTTATTTTGGGAATGAGTGTATTTGAAAAAGTCGTGAAGTACTGCTACACAAATACAAAATTCCAAATAATCAGAAATTGTTAAGGAAATATTTGTTACATGAATAAATATAAAACCTTCATAAGTAGGCCATGTGGGATTTATTAATTGTATGTCACTATTACATACAAATTTATCTAATCACGGACACTGGACATACGTGGTTGGAAATAGTTATATTTATTAGGTATTAACCGATAAAGATTGTGATATTATTCGATTATGGCATTAAATCAAATGTTTCCGATGTTTATCACGATAAAATAATCACTGCATTGATTCAATGACTATCAGAAATATATTTTCGAGAATGTACAGATTTTTGTTTGTCCACTTTATCTGATTTACATAAGGAAAGATATGTATGCTACCGACTTTAATATTTTCGGAGTACGTTGTTGTTTTCGGGTTATATATTTTATTTTCTTTTTATTTGTGCACGAGTGTTCTTATGTAGGTACAAATTCAGTTTATATAAATGTTTTATGACTATAAGTGTATAATACGTACTTCTTATTAAATCGAAGATCTCTTGTGGGTCTACTTTATCTCCGTTTCTCCTCTGCAATGCGATGAGGGGCAGTTCTTGGCAGTCCATGTGTGGCTCGCTCACCACGCACGCGTCCAACACAGCAGGATGACGCTTAATTATCTCTTCGATTTGTAGGGGAGAAATCTGAGAACAACATATAAAATTATATTAAAAATTCTGATGTATAAAATCATTCTATACTTAGAAACCAAGTTACGAAATTAAAAGCGAACTTCAAAGGATCAAGAAAAAATTACAAATATTTATAAAGGCTGTAATAAGAACATTCATAAAATACTTGGCTACACAAAATTAATTTATCTGCAAGAATGACTGCGGCTTGAAACCTTTGATAATAATTATATTATTGTAACCACTTTTGAGTGGCTGAGTTTACACGGTTTCAAAAATAAATGGAACTGTTCATGTGAAAGCCTCCTTTGAAAATGAATCGTATCATTTTTAACATCAGTTAAGAGAAAAGGCGACGATATTAATATTGTTTGAAAACATGAAGCGTTGTGAAATGTTTTCATGAAATGGAGACGTCGATCTGCAGGGGGATTTGGTAGATATTTTTCTTGTGAAATAAGACTTAGTTTTCTCTTGTCGCATATCAAGCGACTCGAGACACTGCTCTGCTAGAATGAATCAGAGCGTGAGAGAAATAAGTCTAGCTAAGTTTACGCTGACTGAGTATTCGCCTTACATTATATTCAGACATTTGCTACCAGCGGTATTTCAAAGAAAACTTTTAGTATGATTTGATTGCATTGTCGTTTTCATGGTCACTGCATTCTTTGTGCATTTTATTCATCACTTCAATTTCTAGACAAACATTGAAGCTTTTCATTAGAAAATGTAATTAAGTAGCTAGTTAGGGTAGATTCTAATTAAAAATATAAATGATTTTTGCTTACCAGAAAACCGTAGTGCTTAATTAAAAGTCTCTTGCGCTCGACGAAGTAGTAATAATCTTGGTCGTCCCTGTAAAACATGTCGCCTGTCTTGAACCATCCGTCATCTGTGAGTATGGTCTTCGTTTCCTCGGGATTGTTTAGATAACCCTGGAAATAAAATCAATTATAATTTGTGTTCGTAAGTGTTTACTCTGCCCGCTTGTTGTGTGGATCGGTGGAAATATGTTGCGAGATATATGGCTTATTTTGTGTGTGACAAATTCCGGGACAAACAAGTGAGGTTCATTGGTAAATATCAAAAATGTTTTGCAAACTGTTCTACTGCTTTGAAGGGGAGTCTATTGTGCAATTTTCTATAACTTGTTAACTACAAACTGAAACGTCTGATATAATATTCAGGATATTTTATTGAGTAACCGTGTAAGTCGGGACGGGACCGAATCGGTATTAGCGCAGGTAAATTATGAATGTGTGTTCATCCTTAGGGCATTATCATCCGTGGGCCACGGCTTAACTAACGGTTTACCTTTTCGGGGATTGAATTTCTGAAAATCATTTTCAACCGTTCCCTGTTCAGAAGGTATTGATTAAAATATTTTGTTACTCGAGCACGAAAGGGTCGCGATGTATGTTTTTGTATGGAATGCTAAGACCCGCAGCCACAGTAATGTTGTTAATAATTTTCGAATATTTATTGAAATAATTACCTTAAAGAATGAATCGCCCTTGACCCATAGTTCGCCAGTTTTGTGACTACCTTCTAAAGCAACGCCGTCGTCACCCATGAGCTGCAAATAAATGATTGATTATTAACAAAAGCCAATAATTGATAAGTTGTCAACAGTCACTGTTACACCTGCTGCCTCTCTCATTACTTATAATTCTACTGTTTATTCCAAAGTAATCAATCATGCCAATCAATCACATGATTGTACGAGAAGATTAATAATTTCCCGAAAATGTGTATTTTGCTTAGTAACCATCATATTTTATCTTTATTTAAATGTAGGTACGTACCTTGAACTCATATTGAGATTGCGGCTTTCCACTGGAGCCGAATGGTGTGTCGTTATCAAAGTCAAAGATAGGTACCAACAGCTCGGTCATACCGTATGCTAAGTACATGAATGCGCTGCATACACTCTGTAACAAAAAGGTACGCTTTTAATAAAACAACAAGCAAACAAAATAGTATAAGGGCGTCGATGTGGCTTTTCATTACAAATAAAAGGTGAAATATAGAGTTGCTGAAACTACATATACATATAGCATGTACGTTTATATTACGGTATATAACCACCATTCTCCACTGATAATATTCTGTTTCCCCAAGATAAAACTTATTTGGAATCCATTGAGATGTTGCTAGCTAACAATATCTCAACGAATTCAGAATATTTCTCTTTGGAAAATATAAAGCTGGGAGCTTTAGTTTATGAAATTAGGTCAATAAGAACAACGATTTTTCTTTTACAGTCCACGATGGACCTCTATCGGATATATTATGTGAGCTCCGATACTTACTCTAAATCTGTCCAGTAATGGCTTCTCGATAGCGCTGCCGCCAATAAGAATGTATTTGAAACTCGATAAGTCACAGGTTTTTTCAGCCGCGTTCAGGAAATGTCCCAATATGTATGGCGTGAATGCCGTGGTGACGGGCTAAAACATCAAAATTATTTTAATATCAAGTAGGTATAAATCACAGTAGCAATGCTATCGGTTATCAGCGCTTATAAATAACATCTAGTCGTTATCGGTTAATGTTTTTTATCATAATTACCCGGTATTGATTGATAAGGGTGACAAGCTTCATTGGTGTCAGTGGTTCAGACGACTGTACTCTAGTGGCACCCTTCAGGGGGCCAGACATGAAGTATATGAGTGACGACACCCATTGTAATGTCGCCATAGCCAAGATGGTGTCCACACTATCCGGGAATGGTGACCTGCGCAACAAAAAAAGAGGCTCATTATGATGTGCAATTTATGGAATCATTGTGTGAGATTGTGTGACATCTCTGAATCATTGTGTGAGATTTTTTCTAGATTTAGCTGACGTTACACAGATATTTGACTTTTTATGAGAGAAAGTATTTTATGTTACTATGTAAAACTTTCGTATGTCGAAAGTTTGATAGCCATGATTTAGTTATTGCAGTAAAATCGCAGCTTTAAATGTTTGAACGGTGCGGTGAGCCCCAGCAAGACTTAAGTTTTGGACATTAACTTCAACTAATACTATTAATTTATTATTTACCGATATGCGATGTTACAAACTAAGTAAACTTGCAGTAAGTTTTGGAGCATGTTTGCTGTACAAAGTTCCGAGGGCATATGCTCATAATTAATTGATCGGTTTAATTGATTTATGTATTAAACTAATATAAGACCGCAGCCTTATACCAGCTCGGTGTAGAATACATTAATAAGAAAGCAAAAGTCGCTAGATTCTAGTTTCAATATTTAAATGAAATAATGTTTTTTGTGAAATGCGCTGTTCGGCTGTAAAATGTTATCTCATATTAGTCGCAAAAAGAACAAATGAAAATATAGAAAGACGGATAGTATGAGAAAAACATGAAGATACGTCAATTCCCCTAATAGAGGAATTAGGATAATCAAAGCAAACTGTCTCCATTAATATTGTTATTCTGATACTTTGAATTATGATTGTTTGGCAAATTAATGATTCAATCGCTAATGCCGTCGACGGTTATAATCCGACTCGCCCAAACTAATCGGCTAGCCAAGTGACAAAGCCGAGGATTGTGATTTTAATTTATTATCGTTTTATTACAGTTGCTATATCAGCTGTATTTCAGGTTTAAAAACAAACTACGTATTATGCAAAGATAAGATTACTATGTCACAATATACATTCATAATGATGTCATTAACAAATCGAGGAATACCTTTTTATTGCTTTTTATTGCAGGTGTTATAATGTCTTAAAATAGTAGAGCTTAACGTTGTGAATCATTTTTTATTTACAGTTTGCTTACCACCAATTAATAATTCCGTTGAGTAATGTGTCGAACGGTATGACAGCCACTTTGGGTCGGCCGGTTGTGCCACTGGTCAGCATAAGCCATGCAATTGTAGTGGAGTGGTCGAATTCAGCTGGCCTATAAATATCACACACGTTAAAATGGACAAATTATTTATAAACCGTGTATGTGGTGAAAGAAGATTAACAAGTTCGATAAGTTAAATAATGTGAATGACTAGTGAGAATAAGTACTTAATTATTATCGTTTTCTTAAGGATGTGTTATTATTTAGAACGATTATTTCGTGTTAATCTAATCATCAATGGATAAACTTGCAGGTTTAACGTTACATACGGTTTTGTCGTTTGTTAATTGTATGCAGGTGTTTAAACTAAGCCATACTTTTATTTTAACAAAATGAGTGTTAATGATTCTTTACCTAAAATTAACTTTGGTGCCGGTATACATTTTGACGAAAGCATCAATGTCAGCTGTTTTGTCGTCGAAAAACACAATTTTGGCCTTTAGTTTGTTCTGTCTTAATGCCGCGTTGACCTTTTCTTCACAAGCTTTCTGGCAGAAAATGATCTTCGGAGAGATGTAGGGGAATAAACTGATCAAATCATCTGCAAGCAAAGATAATTGGATTATTAATTAATGTGGTTAATTTCGTTGAAGTTTACACCTATTTTTAGCCCAATATTTTTTTGTCTCAAATATACAAATTCAGACCAAAAGAAAACATTCATCTTGCTTATTCATCGAAGTGAGGTACTACTGAAAAACAAAAGACTTACTTTTTCCAATGCTAGGATCGATACCGCACATCGGGTAACCACCCAAGTGACAGGCAAAGTATGGGATGCACAGGTCCATGTGGTTGGGCCCCATGACAATGGCAGGATCTCCTGGCTTCAAGCCTGCCTTCATCATAGCACTGGCGAGGCAGCACATACGCTTTGCTACTGACTTGTTCGTCTCTTGTTGGCCGGTCGCGAAGTCAATCTGGAATCATACAAGACATTGAAGAGTTATTAAAGTATAGAATGGAATGTAAAAAAAAATCGGTGATGAATTTAATGTAGGTACCTATGCTAATTATGGTGCATTAAATTACCTTCAATAAAGCATTGAAATATTTCACATAATTTTTTTATTTATAATATCACCTTTGTCACTGACTTGTGATCAAAGGAATGTTAATAAAGGAAAAAATAGTTTCCCGTCAGAAATAGTTTATCGACCTAAGTAAAAGCGCGTTCGGAACCGTTTCTATAAAAGCGGAACACAAATAAAAATACAATTAAATTGCCAAAGAATAATTAGGCTATAATTGAGTTTGTTAGATCTTGGCTCATAAAATAAATCTTCATTAAATTTTGATTAGAGTTTTTTCATTGTTTTGATTGCCAAAATAAAATTTGCTTTCGACTTGAAGTCGGAAATTAAATATTTTGTTATTAAAGTTTGGTTTGTGCAGCTTGTAAGAATAATTTCCTTTATTAGGATTGTTATAACAAGTACGAGGAGACTTCGTTATCAAAATTATGTATCTACTAGTAGGTATAGGTATGACTTTCAAGTTTTAATTTTCTGATTTCATAATTGGTTAGATTAGTAATTTCGTAATTTAGTTTAAATAATCGGTTCATATCTGCATACAAGAAGGATGTGTTAATCTATGTACCTACATCCTTTTAAATATGTGCGTTATATTAGATACTGTATTCATATGGAAATATCCGTGATTATTAGACCTAATATTTATTTATTTATAAATAATGAGCGTCATTTAATGTCCAATTTTATTAAAGTCGTCAATTATATTGAGATCTTCGATTCATTTCATTGATTCCAAAACGCAACAATGATTAAATCAGCAGAGACAAAACCACTACAAAGTTGTAACAGACGAAACAATTTTAAAAATAAACACATATTTAAAGGATCGATAGTAGCTGGCAGCAGTTTATCTTGGAACATTCGTAGTACTAGGTCAAATGAACAAATAGTTCTCTTACTACGTGAGAGTCGTGGCAGTGTAAACTATGTACGCGAACACGTATTCGGTACTGAGTTATTTCGGTTTTACCGCAGTTTGCTTTCGCCTTATTAGTTTTCTTTTTAAAAATTTCACCTGCCACTTCCAACTATGAGCTTCGTGATTTTTATATTCATAATAAAAGTATCCGACGTAATTCGATTTATTATTCAGTTGGTTTTAGAAATACTTGGGGTATTCGCGGTTTGTTTATCGGAACACATGGTTTGAACCGTATTTCGACGAAAATTGAATCGAATTCTGAGAAGACGAGGTATGTTATCGATCATTAGTAACATTACTTGTAGAATGTGAATTGACTTAAAAGTTAAAATGGGCTCTATTTTTGTAACACTTTTTATTTAAATAGATTCTTACATTTTAACATTAAAAGGGTAAAGGCACGGGAAATGATGACGATGAAAAGTAATATATACATATTGAAACAAACTCGAAATTTTTAAGACATAAACATAACTTACTTGGCAGATCATGTCAGGGTTATCCAACATAGACTCCAGGATGACGTGGCCAATGTGGGTGTCTTTTTCCTTGATGCTGTACCGTTCCGCCGCGACCTTGCGCAGACGCTCCACACGACTACTCACTCTAGTATTGGCATAGATATCCGTCATCTTGCTAAAATAACGCACCTTTTGTCACAAAAAATAAATAAAACGGATCGCGTATTTTGACTGCACGGAAAAGTGGATTAGGTTACCAGTGTTTTTTCCACTAATGAGTATTATCAGTGAAAATCGTTTATATATGTTTCACTCATTATTTTTATCTTTTCGATGATTGCGTTATGAAGTTTTGATAGATATCTCTTAATCTTCGCTTTACTGGCTGGGTGATAAGTCAGTGACTACATGTGGGCTTATCCTTAGCATTATTTTAATTGCATGAATGGTGAATAATGTTTTCTTTGACCGATTATGAAAAACAGTTGCAGGAAATATTTAATTCAATTACTGAATTTCGTTGGCTTGGTTGTTGTTCTGAGAAGAAGAAACACGAAATAATATTAACGGTGGCTTTATTATTTTCACGGAATCCTCTAAAAGTGGTTCGGTGAAATCGCAAAACTTAATCGTTTGAAATGCTTCTCGAGGAAGATGTTGAAGAGACCCTTGATATGGCGATGTTACAAGCAGTTTTTGGAATATTAATGAATAGAAGTTAATTTTGATATCTATCAATTTAAGAAAGTGTTGCTTTCTGATGACTTAAATATTAATATTTATCTCTGGTTATCATTGTGATTCTTAATAAGCTGGTCTTTTAGATATTCCATATAAAGTAAACCGATGTTGACCTTTCCTATTGCTTAATAAAGCGTCGTATTTAAATGTATAAATCTAAAGAAAAAGTAGGTTGTACACTAACATAGAGCCACAATTCTGCGTGAAAAAATATTTTTAATTCAAAGTGGGTTATAATCACACAAACATAAGCTTAATTTTCATGAGGTATCTGTAAACAAAGTTATCACACTAGATGTATATCTATTACAAAATATATAAATTATCTTGTATCCGATTTAAAATGGGGTTTTTCCTCACTAGTGCCAGTGTGTTAAGGATAAACAAAGCCAGCAGTTTGAAAAGGCAACAAAATATGGTTTATGCGGCATTTTTTGTCTCCTGTCCATCAAGTGTCATGCGGGGATTTCGGCCTGGGGATTTGGAAAAATGAAGCCAATGAAAAAAGTAGGCTAATGCTAAAATTAATCCCAATTTTAATAAAATAACGTTTCTTTTGATATAATTACGAAGAAACAGCAGCATAAAAAATGGTTCGTTTAAAATTAAGCCATTTTTGCGTAATGACCTAGTTTCGCAGATTTTGCTTTGTTAAGTAATGCTTGAAATTAACAAGTTTTAGTTTGTGGTTACTTTTTGTGGAGGTTCGGTATCCGTTTTCATCACAATTTTTACGAAGAATTTTGCAAAGATACTGGCCAAACTTTTAGTATTTCTCTACGCTGATGTAGGAAGACAAATGGTATAGAGCGGAATAAATCTTAACAGAACAGTCCAAAATGGATACAACAAATGAGCTTCCATTTTGTTTAATTTACTGACTTCAAATAGATATGTGCTGTTGTTGACGTATCATATCGTTATGATTATAATCTCGTGTATTTACGTAATGAATTGTTATAGAATTTCTAACATGTTTACAATATTGTATTAGTGCATGTCAAATCGTGGTTGAATTTGTTTCTGGTTTCCGAACATAACAAACAACGTATATGTCACCTTTTCATTGTTCGCACAATATTAGTAACGAGATGCGTGAAGAAGAAGTAAATTAACTAACTTTTCCGCAAAGCTGGATAAATACAGAATATTAGAAACATGATACTGAAAAAAAAATTAGTTTTATATCTTTATACTCAAAGATTTGATGTGCCTTTCATAAAGCAAAGTAGCGATCATTATCATAATAATTTACGCCTATTAATACTTACTTTGTTTTATCTAACACCGTGTTTGTTTCTACGAAAGGTTAGGAAATACATTGAATGCAAAACATGTACCGTACGTGCCTGAAACACATAACAATTTACAGAGGTATAATGGATAGCCGTTCTGAAAACGCGAAAAGCCGGCTTTTTGATGATAATATAAGATTATAGATGACAGTAGCGTCGATTCGCTTGCCAGAAACAGCTCAGTTTCGGTAATAAATAAAAAATGCTTGTACACATTCAAATTATCGGTTTCCACGTGTTAAAATAAGGCCTGCATACGGAAAATGTGTTTATCGGAATACGTGTAACGTTTTTAAAAGAACAGAATTTGCTGTATACCTAACAAAGACACCTGCATTTTAAAGGAATTTCTTGTTGCCTTAGTTACAATGTCTAGTGTGTAATGTAATTAATCACGAATTTGTAGTGTAGATAATATAAAGGAAATGAATTGATAATGATCGATGATTGTAATTCGTCAAACTACAGACAGGTACATACCTCTGTGTTTGCAGAAAGTTTGTTTCGAGGCACACCACAAAAGAATGGGCCAAGAATAAGCTTTGTGAGAGTTTTAATTATTATGTGTACTAGTATAACGAAGAGGAAACTTTTTTTGTTTGTTTGAACCCTAAAGGTTCCACACTCCTGGAGTCATTTGAAAAATTCTTTCACTGTTGGAAAGCTATGCTCAACCCAAGTAACATAGGCTATATTTTATCCCGGTACGGGCAGAAGTTCTCATGGGACGCAGGTGAAACCTCGGGAAAACAGCTAGTGCTCCATAAAAAAAACTCCCCACGTGCAAGGGTCAAACTTGCATAGCAATTTTATCTTTTTATTTAGGGTCTGTTATAACTTTAATTTTGTAATTCGAAAAATATATCGTTTTCCTGTGTTATTGTCAAGTAGTGAGTTTTGTTAACCCCCGACGCAAAAACGACGGGGTGTTATAAGTTTGACGTGTCTGTGTGTGTGTGTGTGTGTGTGTGTGTGTGTGTGTGTGTGTGTGTGTATGTGGCATCGTAGCTCCCAAACGGATGATCCGATTGTAATGCGGTTTTTTTTGTTTAAAAGGTATGTCAGTCGGGAGTGTTCTTAGCTATGTTTGGTGGAAATCGGTTCAGGTCTTCAAGGTCATCAGCTCGTTTGCTAGATGTGATAGGAATGTTAGACGCTCAGTTTACTTGCAAGTATATGTGGGATCTGAAATTTGAAACACTAATGTCTTTTGGAACCACTGAGCTGGTCTGCTGTTAGGGCACGAAGGTAGGAGACGTAACCCTGAACTGCCTTTTAGTAAACCCATCGAGTTTGGGCTCGTTGAATTTGTCTTGACGAGTTCTCTTCATGTTTCTGATTGACGAGAACCTGATGCTGGAAATGGGATGTGGCGGATGAAACCCTGGAATGCCGGAATGAAACGGATAAACCGATTTATATTTTTGCTGAAAATCTAGAATGTCCAATGACTAATCTTTGTTGTTTCTCAATCTGTGTAAAAAACCCCCGACCCAAAAAAAGTACCTACGCAATAATTATGACAAAAGGTTAAAAACGCTAAACGCTATAAAAAGCAAAAAATAACTTTTAACACTACGTAAACTAAATTTTGACGTGTCGGGGGACCGCTTTTTACCTTCATAAATATACATAAATCAAATGATACCTACCTAATTACAACATTCGTTTACACGTATCTAAAGTAATGAATTAGAGCGGTCCCCCGACACGACAAAATTTAGTTTACGTAGTGTTAAAAGTTATTTTTTGCTTTTTATAGCGTTTAGCGTTTTTAACCTTTTGTCATAATTATTGCGTAGGTACTTTTTTTGGGTCGGGGGTTTTTTTTCCGGTGAGAAACACGCTATCAGTTATAGGATAGCTGCTTAATTATAATAATCTTGGACGTCACAACTACGTGCGCACATACTGCAGTAATTTAAAAATAATTAAGAATTGTTTATACGTACAAATTAGGTGCACAGTAGAACCAAGAGCAAATAAAATGGGCAATATTGAGTCAATCGAGGTCTAAGTAACTTGATAAAATAAAACAGATTTTCGGCCTCTGGTCTTATGTTATTACCACGGAATTTTTGGAAGATAAATTAACGTGATAATTTGTTGCTTTCTTTCGAAGTTGAATAATTCAGGTATGCTCGATGAGCCCTGTTAGCAATTTAGCATTTACCTCAAAGTAATAATTAGCTCCAAAAGTGGCTCTGGCTGGGAAAGATCAACAGCGACGGATGTGCGGCGCGAACGATCGAACATAAAACTTTAATGAGTTTTGCCTCTTCTTGTTATCTTAAGGCAGGTTCAACAAAGTTTTACGTTGTTCTGTTTATTGAACATAGCACAGTTTGCCCACAACTCAATATGAAATTATGTTTAAGTTTTAATTAACGGTCAGAACAAACTTAATTCAATTTGGAGTTTGAACAGAGCAAACCGTTTTAATGTAACCGTAGGTTTGCAATTATAGAAGCAGTAGTTTGATCATAGATCTTGGGGCAAAGCTTCACTTGCTTGCAGAATCTTGTTAAGATTGAACCACTTATAAATTGAATTTCGCTTTATCCATTAGACTAGATGGCTGGCGGAGTTAGGGTAGTTACTCTATACTCATGTCTTCTGTAAGATCGACGATCGATGGAGCAATAAGGTTGTGTGATGACATTTGATTTCATAAAATATTTTGGGAAACGCTATTATAGATTGGGATCGCTGTTTAAGACTATTCTGAAAGATGCCATTAATTTCTGAAGATGTTAATCAACATAAAACTTCCTGTATAGGTACCTACTTAAAAACTTAATCACTTACGTAAGACAATATTGTCTTTTCTGCATTTTCATGATAAAATCAATATGCTTAAACATAATCCCTTTATTATTTACAGATTGATTAAGGAATTAATCAAATTCTCGAAACAAAACATAATCATTGTTTTTTCGAAATTTTAAATGGTATGTTCCTACTAAGTTGTTTTTTTTTCTTAATTTGACTTATTAGATTTTTGAACAATATTTCAGGTAGTAACAGATACGTAAACCGACGTAGATATAGAAATAGGCAATTGAAAGTTCAAATAACTGTAATTTATACCAATTTAATTTGAGTAAACAGAAAGCTATGTATTTAATACAATGTAAGCTCAGAATAACTAAATTATGTTCTTGAAATTGGCACTTCAATTAAATTAATTCAAATAGTTGTTTACAATGTTGGTGTTATTATAACCACTTACAGCGAGTGAATGAACTTTTATTAAAATTCTCTTTGAACGTAAAAGTGAGCTAAGAAATCTTGTGATGTTGCGGTAACTTTGTGGTGGAAATATAAATATTCTAATTAAGTTTACTTACCTAACGTTGGCAGTTGTACCGTTTAAAATCAAGTAGCAGCATGTGGCAGCAAGGTGGCAAGGCGACGGAGTTTAGTAGTGCACTTGAACTTACGGCTACGAAACACGCGATTACTTGACAATGTGCAACGTAATTGCAAAATTAGAAAACTTTCAGTTCGGACCGTACTGCTTTTCTTTCTTGAATTAAGTAGACATACCCACAGATAAACAAATAGTTTTCTTGTTTCTAAACCCCACTCAATTTGTTTTATTATAATGTATGTACAGACATAGTTTTTTTATTATATTCTATTTACAGATTAGAAAATACCTATTTACTGATATATTATGATGTACATTGTACTGGGTTTACAGGACTGATAGCGACTGATGGATGCTGTAAAGGATAAGAAACGTCGGGATTAAATAATATTAATATAACCGCGTCAAAATCCTTAAAAGTAGTTTTATTTAAATATCAATCAAAGTTTTTGGCCGGTCTTATTCCGGACAGATACGTAATCTTTGTTCTGTGCGCATTCCCATACATCTCTGAAGTTATCAAGCCCGCGATCAAACTGTCGCCCGACTGAAAAGTCTGCAGTATGCAGTTACTATCAGGCCTAAGCAGGTATGTGGTTAATATGTTTCAAAGTCACAAGAATGCTTTGTCATTTCTACATAATTGACGTTTAATATTCATAAAAAGCATTAAATTATCTTTGATAATAATTTGATGCAATGAAGTATTATAATTAGGTAGGTACATATTGTTATCGAAATAATTTATATAATTACGATCAATTTACATAGGTATTGATAGGTTATCAATATTGCTGCATTTTTTGATGAGATTTAAGATCAAGATATTTGTATTTTGTATGCAGTTTAAGGGATTAGCTTCCCAATATAGTGTTCCAAGGTTTTTTACGTTCAGTCGTTTTGTACTTTAATCCGACACAGAAGATGGTACCTTCCATTAATCTCACTTAGTTCCTCAGTCACTATAGAAACTAAACTATGCAATATTTATAAGTCAATAAATATTATTTGTATTCAAAGTATCAAAGTCGACCATTGCTATTTAATTGTCATTATCACTTAGCGGCGTAGTCCAAACAGCACTTTTTAATGTCGCTGTCTCCAAATTATACATAGTCTGACAAAAGTACACAATAATTTTTACTTTTCCATTTCATATTGTAAATAACTTTTCGCTGATTCTGTGGCCCCAACTCAACGCTCACATGAATAGTATCGCACTCTGCTCCGGTAATATTAACGAGCAAATTACTGTAACTGTAACGCTAACCCTACGATTACTCATGTTTTATAGCCCTAAGTGAAAGTCACGGTCAGAATAGCTGTCACTCCTCACAGATCCCTTCGAAATACGTATTATGTAGACATACATAGGCGCGAAAACATAATTTTTTAATATGTTTTTAACCGCGAATTCGATGAGGTCCAAAATTTAATTCTGGAAGGAAGCAATTAAGTAGCAGCTCTGGTTGAAAAAAAAAACTCGATACTTTTGCGTCGTTTCTTCACACTGGAAAAAGTGATAAACATCCTGATATCAGAATAGCTATCACCTTTGTATGCTGATTATCTTTAAAACTATGAGGGCAGGAGTTGGTAGCAACTAATGGTATTTGGAAGCAATTAGGTAGCAACTCTCTACATGTATTTCGAGGGGATGGGTGAGAAGTGACAGCTATTCTGACGGCCATAAAGTAAAAGTGAAAGAAATCAGCACATAGTTTTATGTACATACATAACATATGGTCTGATGTTGAATGAAATAACCTCTTGAATGATATATCTTAAGTCTATAGATAAGTATCATTGATAGCAACGATGTAGAATAATGTGAACTCCGTACAATGATTACCAAGCTTGAAAAATCGATTGGCTGCAACGTCTTTAAGCACACACTGTAACGAACTATTCTTGTACAATGTGTTCAAATTCGACAGCTGAACGAAGAATAAAAAAGTTTTTATTGTAAGGAGGTGGCATTATTTCTTTGCTTCTGTATGTTTGGTACGTAGATGATACTGAAATAGTTGAAGAAAAAGATGGAGTGAGAAACTTTACCTGTACCTCTGTAAATAGCTAGCTGTTGCTATCAAAACGAAGTAACTATTGAGCTGTATTTATTTGTTCTGTACACAGCTACACCTACCTACTCAACTCATACGTTTAGTATTGAGCCATCTAAATGCTTAGAAGATTGCATCGTGTAAGCCATACACAATCTGCCACAACACTGTTGCTGGAGCTAATGAAATTGAGTAAAAATGCTATTTAACCCCCGACGCAAAAACGACGGGGTGTTATAAGTTTGACGTGTCTGTGTGTGTGTGTGTGTGTGTGTGTGTGTGTGTGTGTGTGTGTATGTGGCATCGTAGCTCCCAAACGGATGATCCGATTGTAATGCGGTTTTTTTTGTTTAAAAGGTATGTCAGTCGGGAGTGTTCTTAGCTATGTTTGGTGGAAATCGGTTCAGGTCTTCAAGGTCATCAGCTCGTTTGCTAGATGTGATAGGAATGTTACACGCTCAGTTTACTTGCAAGTATATGTGGGATCTGAAATTTGAAACACTAATGTCTTTTGGAACCACTGAGCTGGTCTTCTGTTAGGGCACGAAGGTAGAAGACGTAACCCTGAACTGCCTTTTAGTAAACCCATCGAGTTTGGGCTCGTTGAATTTGTCTTGACGAGTTCTCTTCATGTTTCTGATTGACGAGAACCTGATGCTGGAAATGGGATGTGGCGGAAGAAACCCTGGAATACCGGAATGAAACGGATAAACCGATTTATAGTTTTGCTGAAAATCTAGAATGTCCAAAGGTTAATCTTTATTGTTTCTCAATCTGTGCAATTCTCCCAGAGCCAGTTTGTCATGAGGATTGTTAAACAGCTTCCTTTGGCCGAGATCGCATATAGCGACCCCATCTTAAGATAAAATAAATTAAATGAAAGAAGGAAAAATTAAGGAGCTCCTTTAAAAAAGCATGAAATAAAATTAAATTATAAATTAAAAAAAACCCCCGACCCAAAAAAAAATGCAATAATTATGACAAAAGGTTAAAAACGCTAAACCCTATAAAAAGCAAAAAATAACTTTTAACACTACGTAAACTAAATTTTGACGTGTCGGGGGACCGCTTTTTACCTTCATAAATACTTACATAAATCAAATGATACCTACCTCTAATTACAACATCGTTTAAAAAAAAACACGTAATGAATTAGAGCGGTCCCCCGACACGACAAAATTTAGTTTACGTAGTGTTAAAAGTTATTTTTTGCTTTTTATAGGGTTTAGCGTTTTTAACCTTTTGTCATAATTATTGCATTTTTTTTTGGGTCGGGGGTTTTTTTTAATTTATAATTTAATTTTTTTATTATTGCATCCCTTTCCCATTTGGTGGAAGCTTATCTTATTATGGAGGTGTTGGCTAGCACTAGTCATGTGAAGCTTATTTCCCGGCCGAGAGCGAAAACACCAGGACTCTGCCAAGCAAACATATACAAAACTCGATTCATGTACCTACATCATAAGGGTACTTTCCGCGTGTACACATAAAAGTTAGCGTTAAGATTGCTGAGTAGTGAACAAAACGGTCCAACTAACGGGTGCGTTTCTGCCGTGATGCGAATATCGGCCGGCGTCCTACTTCGGCGTCGAGCACGTAGGGAAAACAATGTCTCACAGACGTAGTTATCTACATAAGTAAACCAGAATGCGGTGCCACTGCTAATGCTCCTTTTTCGGTGCACAGCGTTGGTTTTTACGTTGCAATAATCGGAATTCGGATCATACATTGCAACTGGTCCAATTTTCCGTCCAACTTCGCGTTTGCAGCTTCAGTGGGCGGAAAAATAAAAGGAAGACGACGTGGTTTCGGAAGTTTGAGCAAGATGATATACTGTTTATGTCATAGAAGCGAAAATCGAGTTTCTAAGTAACTAAATAAGTATAATTTACAGGGGACTACCACACAGCTGGGTTTATTCTCGAGTGCTGAAGTAGGTGTCGCAGAATAACTTGTACATTTTATAAAAGTTTGTAATGAATTTTGGTAACTACTTCAGTAACAAAGGCGAAGGTCAGCGGCGGCGTAGTAAATTATAAAAGTTTCACCTGCATCCCGTGGCTACATTAGAACAAAGCGGAGTCGCCGCTCCTAAATAAACGGCTCCGGAACGTTGCAGCCAGCTCCGACTGCTATTTTCAATTTCAAATTTGCCTCTCCAACGACAATAGAATTGCAGCATTTTATGTGAAAAGTTTTTGCGATCTGCCTTTATTCAGGTCATTGGAATTGTAAAAACGTTGATTTTTTTATCCAAACGATGTGTCAGGGGAAGCTACTTTTAGTCCCAATTTTATTTAGTCGGTTATGAAAATTTATGTGAGCGTGCCTTTTCGCAGGCATGTCGAGGTGTTTGTCTCGTTTGAGATAAATTGTTTGCGCAGCGAGCAGCATCCAAGTAATTTGAAGTGGCGCAGTTGTCTAGCAAGGTGCGTGTGGCGGTGTCTCGGCAATTCCGCCGCGACGTGAGCTCTAATCACCCTCTTTAAACGGAGACTCACGTTCCCGACCGGGAGGAAACGTTTATTTTAATTCCCCACAAATGCGTGTCTAATTTCAACGGATGTGTTTTGTTTAATTTCGAAGGATTATAATTGCTACGATACACGGATTAGGTATGAGATCTTTAGAAGTACGCTTCGAGGTATTTTGTTGTAGAGGCTTGTGATCCCTCGGGAACTCTCTCATCTTACTTATATTGTAAGTAGGTTAACAATGTTTATAAACTTCCAACATATAAATTATTAACGCTGCCTAAGTAAAGTATTTTAGTAGAAGTACTTATTATCGAGCCATAAGAATCAACAATTTCCGAAATTAGCAAAACTTTTTTATTCTGACTAATTCTATTTGGAAATTGTACCTCAGAAAATTGGATGAAGAAAATAAAATCTAATTTTGGAAAGTCTTGATCATTTCGACTATCGGAGTTGTTTTCCTATCGAAATTGGTCCTTCGGGAAATGTAAATATCGTGGCGATAAAAGATGTTGGCCTACAATGACGCAGCTGAGATTTCCTTAATTACAAAGTTTTAACTGAGTGGGTCCACGGTACTTCATTGTGTTTGGAATAATAATTATTTGATTAATATCTAGATTTTAATCTGTTCATAGCTGTTATCAGTTCTATTATATAATTAATTTATAATAATGCGTAATTAATGATTATCATACATATCAAATTAATATAGGTAAGGTATCTAAAAGAAGCGAAGGGTACGGCTTCTAAGTGTATGTAGGTTTAGAAATTATTTATTAAAGCGAAAGTAAAATAAAAATAAGACTGCCGTTAGACCTTTATAGAACATTCTATCTACATAAATGAAAATAGACACGTTTAATCCTACATTCTACAAATATTATAAATGTAAAAGTTTGTGAGAATGTATGGATGTTTGTTACATATGTTACATATGTTTGTTATTCTTTCACGCAAAAACGGCTGGACCGATTTGGTTGAAATGTAGATAGGCAATATCCTGCTATTTATTAACACACCACGCGGGCGAACCCGCTTGCGGAAGCTAGAATGATTATAATCTTATACACCTTTTTAAATTTTCCCCACATTTAATATTAAAAACCATATGATTCATCCGTGATACTGATCTGCAATACCTATGGTATTTCTACTAAAGTACCTGTTAGTTAAAATGAGAACAGCATGTCGATTCTATAAAATATCACAACTCACTTCGACATCACTCTCACTTCGACTTCGATCTAAAGGTAGAATTCCGTGGACGCGACAATAGTCAACCTATGAAAATGTATGGCACCGTTGCCGAGGCCCGTGACAGTCGCGCGCGGCCGACGAATTTCGTAAGCTGCTCGCGGCATTGTCAACAATTTAATTCTGGTTTTACTAAAATTCTATAGATGTTATTAAGCGCTAGACCATGTTGAGAAGCGTACGGCCGCGAGCGGCTCACGAAATTCGTCGTCCGCGCGCGACTGTCGCGGCCCTCGGCAGCGGTGCCATACATTTTCATAGGTTGACTTTTGTCGCGCGCGGCTGCGACAATCGCGACCCACGGAATTCTACCTTAAAGTTTCGTGATTGACATTGTCAAACTACACTAGCGCTACACTATCGAGCGTGTTGACAAGTTGAACTAAATTAAACTCGAGATTTTGACAGATCTGCCAAAATCTGTCTATCTATAGGGGAGGTAGGGGAGAGATGGGCAGTTGGGAGACATGATCAAATCAGAATAAAAGGGGGGTCCTTTTATTCTGATTTGATCATAGTTTTTTTTTTTTATTGGGTAGTTTACGTTACCTACTGGTAACGGTGTTCATCCATAGACTATCTGTCATTTCTGTGAGTTGTCAAGAACAAACACTCGTAAAAGTACTTAAATATTTTGTTGCGGTTTCGGATCGTTATAAAGAGAAAACTAATGAAAGGTATGTGTATTTTCTATTATTAATGATTGATTGTCAAAATATCCAGTTACGATTATAGTAAGTTGATGCAATCCACACCTATTATACCTCTAGAAGAGGTACTACAGCAATAGTTTATGGGCCCCACGTTTTTATTTTAGTCTAATATGACCGGGACCACCTACGTAGGTTGACAGGTAAGTAACTATTTTTTATTTTCTAGTTTTCAGTGCACATAAGATAAAACCGTTTTACTTAAGTTTTTTTACCGATTTTTTTTTTATAAACTAAGTCAAAAGTGTCCAGTGCTCCCTATGGTAGGGAGGCTTGGACATACCATGTAATGTATAATTTGTAAATTTTTGTTCTTCTTCAGTGAAAATTTATGAGGTTATAAATCTGCGCTAAAAATCCTTTATAGAATCTTGTTTCAGGTACCGTTGCCAACTTGATCTAGGGACTCCATATTTATCAGCTGTTAATTTTATTTTTTAACCTTTTGATACCCCTTGTATTGCTCGTTATATTAAATCTTTAGGAATTTCCCGTCGCAAACCATTCTTTTTAACCCCCGACGCAAAAACGACGGGGTGTTATAAGTTTGACGTGTCTGTGTGTGTGTGTGTGTATGTGGCATCGTAGCTCCCAAACGGATGATCCGATTGTAATGCGGTTTTTTTTGTTTAAAAGGAATGTCATTCGAGAGTGTTCTTTGCTATGTTTGGTGGAAATCGGTTCAGGTCTTCAAGGTCATCAGCTCGTTTGTTAGGTGTGATAGGAATGTTACACGCTCAGTTTACTTGCAAGCATATGTGGGATCTAAAATTTGAAATACTAATGTCTTCTGGAAGCACTGAGCTGGTCTGCTGTTAGGACACGAAGATAGGAGACGTAACCCTGAACTGCCTTTTAGTAAACCCACCGAGTTTGGGCTCGTTTAATTTGTCTTGACTAGTTTTCTTCATGTTTCTAATTGACGAGAACCTAATGCTGGAAATGGGATGTGGCGGATGAAACCCTAGAATGGTATATAACCCTGGATCAACAAAGGTCCATCTTTATTGTTTCTCAATCTGTGCAATTCTCCCAGAGCCAGTTTGTCATGAGGATTGTTAAACAGCTTCCTTTGGCTGAGATCGCATAATATGCGATGAGTTCGCTATATTATAGCGAACCCATCATAAAAAGAAGGAAAAATTAAAGAGCTCCTTTAAAAAACCATGAAATAAAATAAAATTATAAATTTAAAAAAACCCCCGACCCAAAAAAGTACGCAATTATTATGACAAAATGTTATAAACGATAAACCCTATAAAAAGCAAAAAGTAACTTTAAACACTACGTAAGTACCAACTAAAGCATGTCAGACTAAACAAAATTTTGACGTGTCAACGTTTTTATTTAAACCGTTTAAATATCTCGTAATGTTGAAACTGATTGTAATTTTTAGGATAGCTCTTTGATTTTATCTAGCCAAACATAAGAAATGGCAATAAAAGTTGATTATCTGTAAAATCTGATTTTTTATGCAATAAATGTGAAAAAGTGCCCATCCCTCCCCTACCTCCCCTAAAGTATGAAATGACATTACGAATCGAAGTGAAATGCGAGTTGTTGATCGAATTTTATAGAATCGCAGGACAGGTGTTTGCAATTAATAACTTATCAAATACATGTACAAGATTATTAAGTTAGATATTCAGTAACTACTAAGATAAAATTGACCTAATCATAATTTTATGCTATATCCGTGAGTCACATTCAACTTGGGTAGTAATTGTTATACACTCTTATTTTCAACATAAATGTCAAAGATCTTCTAGGCGGCTGGTTGACGCTTCTCGTGACCAAGAGGCTGGCTATACTACCCCGAGGTAGTTGTCCGAACAAAGGATCAGCATGGCCATCCAACGAGGTAATGCTGCCAGCCTTTTGGGTACGCTCCCAGTTGACAGCGATGGGAAATATTTTTTTTTGACGTGTTTTAGGTATAGTGTTTTTGTTTTGTTTTACTAGGATATTTTTTTATATGTAATCTCAAATGTACATAGTATATAAAAACAGTAAGCAATTATATAATTTACTGCATTGCAATCTGCACCTCTTAGAAATGGTAGTAAGTTGAGATTAATGTAGATACCAAACATTGCATCACGGGTGCAGCGCAAATGCATTGGTGCTCGAAAATACATACTCTAATGGCGCATTTCGAATATTGGATCCGTTATATCAGTTACTGGTAACCAGTTTGTAAACGACGCTTTAAATAGTAATTAAAATAAATTTTATTAATTAAACACTATCATACAAAATGTTTTTTTATTAACTGACTTAAAAAAGAAGAAAGTTCTCGATTCGAACTAGCATATATTTTTTTGTGTGTTCGTCTTCTTTTGTCGTTTTTAAACCGCATTTTAAAAATATGTTTAGCATACCTATACCTATTTGTCTAGAAAAAGGTGTTATGTAATGTAGCTTACCATAGACCAATGTTGATCCTATTTCCCACGATAGCTGAGTCGGACGTGAACAAAAACACTTCGGTCCACCTGGAAATCAACATTCATTGCGCGGCCACCAGACTAATGAGGTAATTACTGGGGATTATATAAATGAAATGGATGGCCGAACCTTCGTTGATGATATTATTTGGGAAACCTATGTTTTATGTGATGTATATGGGCTGCAAACAGCAGGAAAACTTCAATAACATACCCTCGATTTCACTGAATATTTTAACATGGCAATCGGAGACTCATAATGACATATGACGATACTTTCTTCTTCGACTAGTTAGTCATTAATCATAAGATAAAGTTTGCACCATTATCGCATCTGCAAGGGAACAAATGACTATAATTGCACAGCCATATATCGGCGAAACCACAAATTAATTAGATTAGATTGCGCACAGCAATCGCAGTAAGTCAGAACGAGCCCAATCGACGAACAGCAATTACAAGCTCGGCACAAACACACCACGAAATTTACGATGACATCTGAAATGAGAAAATTGACGAAAATATTCGCCAGCCTGATACAAGAATGATACACGTCGACGATGGATTATTTGTATTCGAAGTGCGTTCATTGAAGTACGTGCCGCGCTTGTTAATATTGTTACTAAGTAAACTCCATTTTCAATTACTGTATTTGGTTATGCTCGATGGTATGATTCGCGTAATACGTCAAATATGAATCGGCACACCGAAGAGCGAACAGCGGGAAGAATTATGAACATTAATTTGCATGGACGTAGCATAACTCGTAATGGAATGCATTAATGTCGAGTGGGAGGTACAGTGGCTCGCCGAAGAGCACTTTGTAGCAACTCGTTCCGAGCAAAAAGCGTAGCGTAGACACGGATGTACCCTCAGGCCCGGACTTAAGTGCTGCTTCATGCTAACATGTCGGCTACTTACATACTATTTGTTTTTTAAACTGCCAATTTGTTATATATTTTCGGGAAACGTTATTAATAATGTGGCGTGATTAAATACGTGATTAGGAAGGGAATCTCGAATATTTTTGTGCCATTCTCAAGATGAGAGGGACTATAGGTAAATATGAAAAGGTCACGATATTTTTGTCTATACAGCTCTGCTATATTACCTACATATTTAACTAGAGCAGTTAGGTAACCACTGAACTGAAATGGGCATTAAATGAAATCATTTATTGATGTAATCGACAAGAAAGTAAATAAAAACTATTGAACAGTGAACATTAGCTGCGAACAATTATTTTCCAACTGAAATGCAATGAATTGCACGTTCCGAACGTTTCCATTCGTTCCTCCACTCAATTGTTTTTTATGAATAGCTACATATTGTCGGTAAATCTCTAGGTAGGTACTGCTGAACAACGGACTTTACAAAATAAATCAATGTTAATGTTTTTCTCCGTTTTCGGTCTCTACTAAATATACATTTTATTTCCAGCTTCGGTAAATTAACTTAGAATGAACAGCCTACTCGTTTTGCATTTATGTCGCTGATATTTTTGATAAATACTGAAATAAGCGGTTTAAAGTTACATCTTCAATATTTCGCGTGGTGAAGAATCTTTTGACTAAAAATGCCGTGAGAGCCATTTGTCAAAAATATTTCTTTAATAAATCGCGGTCTCGTTGTCACTATAAGGTACCAAAGTAAATGTAAATTCTCAATAATCTGAGTAGACAGAGATTGAACGGATACATCTATCACTCTCGGCTCGCTGCTGTAAGATTTCGCGATAGCACCAAAAATAAATACCTACTTGACAATTTCGCCAGTGGCTTTTTCACACAAAATGTCCGATTTAGCCCACACTATATACGAAGTGACGTAATAAATGGTTCGCAGGGTACGTGTGTATACTGTTATTGGCAATCGGTTAACGTAATAGGATGATATGTGTTCAACATAGTATACTTATATTGCGGTATTAGATGGCTTTACTTATGTACATTTGACACAACCATTTTGATGAAAATGCTCTGTTGACCACCAATCGAAGCTACATGAGAGCTTAAGCTTCTGCCAACTCGTACTTCCGTCAATCATTTGCAGTTGTCAGAAACAGAATGATGTTCCAAGTACGAAACCATTTGGCTTTGAGCATATTGTGAGCATGCTGAGCGGTAACGAGGTCGTATCTTACGCTTATGAACATGTGAATATAGGAACTACTACATCACAGTATATTACCGTAATCGCCACAAGAACTATCCGTCATGCAAGAGCCCTTGAATCCATCACGCGCACCACAAAAAGGTCCCATATTCAGTTAAATAATGTTGGATCTGTTTACCCACTTAAACAAGATCTGTCCCCTCCTCACAAAGTATTTTGTTTATAGAAATAAAATAATACATATAGTACACTTTTCCTCTGAAACATTTCAAAGCGAAAGGACTTTCTTTGTGAAGCTTCGGACAACATTGGATTTAAAGTTTGTATCTGTGCATAAATAGAGGCAACTGGCTGTCCTATTGTCTCACGGCATTCTACTATCCCATTTCTACAATCGCAGTCTATAACTTCACGAAAAGATATGTCCGTTCCAGATAGACTTTATTATACGTTCCGTGATCATCGAACCATAACGGGGATCTTTATTACCTATAACCTTACCTTTATTTTCGTTGATCTATGTATAAATCAAGTAGATCCTAGGATCTAGTGAGTGAAGACTAGATTTGTGGATAAAATATGGGGTAGAAGAAATGTTAACGATAAAAAATTTGATAGATATGTTCCTTAAGCCACGGTCGGGCGGTCCGAATATCTACTATGAGTATGATAAGTCTCGTTTGGAAGGCTAGTGGACACGACTAAGACACATTCTCCGTCAGGAAAATCGTTAAGTGTTCTTGCTGCCATAGCGCTTGTTCTAGTTCTGTGCCAGGGCACAGTAAATAGCCATCGGCTCCACGGCGTCTTATCTCGGCACCAATAGAGTGCAGAAAATGTACGGGAGAGGCAACGCTGTGACAGAGTGGCAGCGCATTGTTTAAGCGAGTTTATTTGTGTGAGAAAATGCACACCTCGTTCAGAAGCGTTGGGAAAATCTCCGAAAATGCCCTGAATAAGTCTTCGGGGAACCCGTGTTCCAATGAAGTTGTCTGACAAAATGTTCAATCCGGTCTTTAACATCATAAATTAGAAAGTACTCTATTCATTTGTTTTCGCTTACAAGAGAGCTTAAACAAGATTCGGAGAAGATCTCTAGTGTTTTCATGAAATAGTTTTTATAGAATTCTACTGAAACACTGTGTATTTTGTTTAAAACTAGCACACAGCCTTGAACCAATTCGTGAATATTTGTGTAGGAAAATCAAATACTGCTATTACCATTGTTATATCTCGGTATGAATAAAATATATGTCAGTTGTACAATGCAGACAGACGGTATGTAAATATACGCTAAATTAATTTCAATCATGCGATGTAAATATTATTCTCACTCAGTTTTTACAATTGAATTCGAATCGGAACATTCAGCGGCTGCAGGTGCCTTGATAAATGAAATCAAATAACCGTTTAAAGAGCTTTGTTTTATCAATATCGACACACTGTTAATATTTCCTGTCTACGATTAAAATGGGTATCTATGTAATTGGGTTTATTAAATAATGTTGGACGAGCAAAAAGCTGCCAACCTTAAGTAAAGTAAAATTCAAGTGTCCACCATAAAGCCGGGATTTGCTCAAGTCTTTAAAACAGTCAGCGTCTCTGCGATTTTGCTGGAAAACAATGTCATTTATTTTCTTTATGTACTCCTGCTTTACGTATTATCCCGACCTCAGTCCGTCGCTCCACTTTTTTGTTATGATGTTGATGTAGGTATACACTTTTGTTCACCTAGATATCCAACGCTTTCATCTTTGATGAGTGATTTGCTACCCTCATATTAAAGGTCCGGCGAGGTCATTGAGGAGTGACGGAGGCGCGGGCAGTCTCCACACTCGGCGTGACGTGATTAACCTCCCCCCCCCCACCCGCGCTGTCACCGGCTACCGCTGTCGCCGTCCCCGGGGCGCGAATCCAATTTACCAACTTGTACCCCGTTATTGTGTCCGCCACTGTTTGCGTCCCATAAGAAAACTTTTCTTTATAATAAATATACTGCGGTCAACGTGTCTGCTTGACAAATTCAAAAGTAACACTATCTCTTGCGAATACGATAACTATCGCAATACCGATTAGACGTAATATTATTTAATTTGTTCATGATCTACCAACGTGTTTATATCATTGTAATTATGAATGACTTTATTCTGGTATTTTTCCGCTCATTCATTGACGGAAGCATTTGCATTACTTGGTATAAAATTAAGTTGACAAATTATCAATCTGTACCTACTAGGAGAAATATGTTCTAGATGACTAGGTATATTTTCTACTACTGTGATCTAGTAGTTCCGTCACATCTAGTAAGAATTCAAGCATATAAAGTATAGGTAGGTAGGTAGTAACTTTGCCTAAGCATAGATAGGAATCATGACCACACTTACCTACTCGTTTCATTTCTATCAGAGCTTAGCAAACCCATTGTGTATCAATGTATTCTGTTATTTTGGTAAAATGATCATCATTGATCGAACCATGCTCACCAGACCAAGAAAATTGGTATTAATTTTGGCAAATAAAGCGGCAAATTAAACGTCATCATTCAAACGCCTTATTCTGCTGTAAGCCTGGATGATCGATCAGTTAATCCTGCATCAACAAGGCGGTAATTATAAGATTGTCCTCAATTCTCCAAACATTTATTACAATCCTTTGCAAAGTCCCTTATAAACCTTTATCCGTTTTATTCGATTCTGTCGGATTTGACGAAAGCTAAAGAGCTTTTACGCCGCACGGTATTTCGACAAAATTTTTAAGTAGAAATCTTTGGAATTTGTAAATAAAATTTAATGGAATAAAGTTGACAAGGATCTATAAGCGTCTTAAGTATTATAACTTAGTTTGTGCAAAGTGGAGAATATTAAAGTTTTTTTTAGGTTTAAAATAATAAATTGTATCTGTTATAAGTTGATTTATTGTATATACCTACGTATGTGTTTGTTAAAAATAAAATAAGATTTTTTTCAGAAGAACTTCCACCTATTTACCCCACCAAAAAGGCTGCATTCTTAAAGCTCCCCATAATTATACTGCTCATAAGTTGATACCTACCATTTCAGTAGCTACGAAATATGAAACGCCAAGCTGAAAGCATATAAACGACGATTTGCTGAACAGGACTTCCGGACTCACATAACGTTAGAAGACCGGAACTCTGTAGGTAAGGAAGCTTTGCCGACTTCAAATGTATGAAACTCAGCCTAAGGTCACCTTATTCACGAGATACATTTTAATATTTCTGAGTTATGTCTGTATTCAGTTATTACGTCCGAAGACTTATGAGAGTTTTTATGGCTAAAATGAATTGTCGAAATCCGTAAAGCCCTGAAAATTCACATGATTCTACAATATTTGCTCATGTTTTCTCTTTCCTAGATGTTAGTTTGGTTAATAACGGACTCGTGTTTTCTAGGACAGACAGAAATACTTGTAAGGTTCATGTTCAGAATTACAAAGAACAAAAACAGTCTTTAAATTAAAAAAAAAATTGAGTTAACTGTTAATCAAAGCAATAGAGACTAGAAATCCAAAAATAAATACTCGTATGGGAAAGGTAAACAAATACTTTAACGGGTTAAGGTGATTACTTACTCACGTTGATTTTTATCCGCATCAAAAATGCACTGTGTTTTTACCAAATAGTTAGAGAGAAAAAATATTATTTTATCCACATGAAAAATGTATCGAAAAACCGATTCCAAGTTAAAATACCACTTCTATAGAATTGAAATATTTTAAATAAAATATTTTTGTTTCCTTTTCAATACCTATGTTAGTTATGCTTTTTCAGACGTTCTTGTTCGTGTTTTGTGTTTGAATTTATTTTACGCAATAGTGATATTTTCTGTAAATAAAAGGTTGCTATTTAAATACAAATAACATCAGCCCTCGAGGTACAGTACCTACCTATAAAAAATCAAACGATAAATAAATCAGTTCTACAATTAGCATATTGATTTCAGCTCAGGCGTTTCTAATCTAGCTATTTAAAAGATTATTATTCCTACCTACATATTTATTATGACATGGCTAATCGGTGGGGTGATCCAAGTTTATCTAGGAAATCTCGCATAATACGCATTGTTATCGATCTTGACGTCAAAATTATTAGTAGCTAGGTACTTATCATAATAATAAGAATACGTAGGTATAGATCATACTTGAAGTGGCTACTATACAGGTGTTGCTATAGATCAGATAAGTGTAAGTATCTTAAATATGACGTCTGTATGATATTGCACAAGCGTGGACACTGTCATGTGTTTATAGAACATAGCTGACACAAACACGCTGTTAATTTTTATCACCACTTCGCAAACAAAGGAATCTGATAGATTGTAGATAATGAAATTGTGATTTTAAATAAGCGATACATTTTTTAGCATTCCGTGCCTAGTGGGTAAAAATGGACCATATTGCTTAGGCTTCGTTGCCCATCTGTCACCAGGCTGTCATATCAAGAACCGTGATAGCTAGACTGTTGACATTTTCAAAGATGTTGTATCATTATAGCCGCTATAACAACAAATACCTACAGAAAAATAGACTAACTCACAACAAACGTGTTTTAAAAAACCATAATGGTACGGAGCCCTTCGTGCGTGAGCCCGACTCAACTTAATCAGTTTTTAATAGTTCATTATCTCTTTCCGCGGTCAGTAACGAATTCATATTGAAGTTCTTATCATATCAAGCACGCCAAACCGGCGTCGGGTTCCGGCTGTCATACCTACGCGTGTCTATGACATGCGTTAGTGGTAGATAGTTAGGAATTCGAAACTCTGATAACTATTCCAACTCAGATTACAAGGTATTGCCCCGTTATTGAGTTTGGAATTTGTCGTAGCTGCAGTCAACTTCAAAGGATTCCCTCAAAAAGGAATTCATTATCCATACTTCTTAACAAACTATGTGTAGGTAAATCCCATCACCATAGCGTTAGATAGGCAAGTGAAATCTAGTCACTAAGGATGCAAAAATGGGATTTATAACCAAGAAATGCGTTTTAAGAGAAGGTTCTATAGTTGATGTTTCAATCCTATTTAAATAGAGAATTAAATAATTCCTCTCCTTCCCATACGCTAACTTACTCCACTTTTATCGCCGTCCCGACCGCTACTGTGCCACGCTTGGTTTGTTCCCTCGGCTCGCTCGCCTCGCGCCCGCAATTTCAACCACCAAAAGTAGCCCTCAGGGGTTTATTAGTAATGCAGTTAGCTTTTTATTCCATTTTTGGATCTCCACATTATACAACTTCAAATAGTATGGAGTCTACATCTCGTTAAGTGTTCGAGTTTCGCAAACAGACTATTATCATAACTTGAGTTATTTTTGAGTTGGTTCCATAAGGATTACTGTTATCTTTCTTTTTAGATTTTACTTGAATTTTCATATTAAGCTGACACATTACAAAAACATTTTTCTTAAGTCCAAGGTGCAAGAAAAATTTAATCTTATTCTTCGTATGTATAGATAAACAATTAATGGCAATTACAGCTCCCTTTAGGTTATAAATTGAATTTTGGTCGATATGATGCGATCTTGGTTAGGCAGAGCAATATACATAGTTCGGATATTAAACTTAATATAATTTGGTTGGGTTTGCGTTACATCGGAAGTGCACGTCAGCTAAGATAATATCATCGAACGTCAGCTAATATAGCCAAAATTTGACATGACAACATAACACTATCTTGCCTAATTAAGTAATTTGATTACTATCTACCTACACATGTACACAACGTTGATGACGTCCCAGATATCAAATTACCAATAGAAGCTTAAAATATATTGCAGCGTTCATTCATATAAGTATTTTGCATTGTAAGAGGTGGTCCGATTTACGCGTCATTAGCTTTGATTGATTAGAAATATCAGGTAACTTTCCAATTAGCTAGTGAGCAGTACTTCCCAAAGTAATTCTTTTAAAAATACCTTGTGTTGTAATCAACTCGTAGGGAAATATGTATTTTTGTTTAATAGGTTTGCCAACTGTACCTGTCTCTCGTCAAGCCTTTATGTGTAGGTGGTACATCAGCAGAAACGCTTTCATGTGGTATTTGTACAAATGGGTATTTGGACAACTTACCTCTTAATTTTCGAAAGGACCTACGTGAGTTTGGACTACGCTGAAATTATTTTGGTAACTAACGAAATTTACCAAGATTTGCCCTAGAAAGGCCATTTTCACTAGGTATGTAAACAGGTAATTTGGACAAATATTTCCAGAAAATTCTATAAATATTAAATGTTATGCCAAGTTAGGGTCGGGTTGGCAGTGCTTTAAGTAGACACCCGTATCAAAAGTCACGTAAATAAGGTAAGCAATAAACATGGACCTTTTACTGGCCCCTCCGGACGGAAATAAGCAAACACATTAACTTACACGATGTGATTTGTTCATAATTTATTATTACTGAGCATATTGGAACACATTGAAGTGCGAGCTACATTAGGTACTTAATCTAGGTACCACTCAGCTTTTACTTCGAGATGGAATAATAGGTTTTATTCAACTTTATTGTGGACTATACAATACAGATGTAACTTGTAAATAAACAAATAAATATAGTGTCAGAAAATAAGAGGTACAATCAAAAATAAATATTATCACATTTCGTTTTCGTTTGAAATATTTAAATTGGGCCGAAATTATGTAGATTTCAAAAAGCTGTGCCATATGCGAGTGTGACTCGAGAAATTTCTGAAGACATCGATTTCAACTTTTAATGCTGTAGTTTTATCGGTTAAAAGGAGCTAAACAAACTTTGGCTGAATAGATATAGATTACTTTCCCCAGACAGATTCCAGCTCTATCTACTTATGTTTTTATTCTATTAGGTATTCATTTTACATCTTATCTGGGAGTCCATCCTGTTTAGGCAGTGTGAGTACCTCAAGCGGTGATAAGGCTTCACAAATATGTCTGTATCATATCTTTTCAACAGATACATACCTAGATTACTTTCCATGATGCGAATTAAACGGTTTATTGAAATGCGAAATACAATATTTATCAATGAAGATACATACGTGGTCGGTTGATTAAAACCACGAACAACATGCTTATAATCACCACATTTTCATGATAAGATTTAACTAATGAATGGCTAATGACATTTTTGCCAAAAGGGCACATGATACCATTTTTTTTCAGATATCTACTAGTTGATCGTCAGTTGTTATAAGTCATAGCATCAACATAGACTGCAATTTGTCAATTATTGTATCAACGGAAGTCATAAATTATAATTATTGTGTCCGATAGCACCTACTTAGTATGTAATTAATTGTAAATAAGTATTTACATATTAGAAGTGTGATAATTCGATTAGTGAACATTTGAGTGTTTAGATATTTTATAAAATTGTCAGTACGTAAACATGTTTTTCCTTGCACTTGAAGACTAAGTTAAAATATACTTTACTTAAAATTCAGAATATAATAACTATGTCTTAATTTAATAAAATAAATTACATAATCTCACGCTCGCGGCTAAAGCGTGGGCACTTCTGTTTGTGGCTCATTTGACTGACAGCTTGACATTTTTTAGACATTTTACTTTATCCTCAATGTTAGAATAAACTCATAAAATATAGTACTGGTAGGTATATATGAATATGCTCTTAATTATTTTACACGACTTTAGACATAACAACAAAAACATAAATGGATATTTTCAAATCTAACTTATTGTAATTTGTAGTCTCTGGACAAAGGTTTAAAACCTGAAGCGAAGCTGTAAAATCAGATTTTTATCTTCAACAGTTGTACGAGTATAAATGCCTAAATGCGATACGATACGGCGAGTTGTATTCTTCGTAGGCAGTTTCCGTCTGAGCAAGCTTCAAGTAGCTGCATAGCTCTTAAACTTTAATAATAAAGTCGTGTTATATCCCAAAGATCAAGCGGCACTTGTTTATTATATCCTTTTTAAGGCAGAACCAGCTGGCAGCGACATTTTGTGCCCGTATTTATGAGCCAAACTTAGTTAGTAGCCCAAACTAAGTTCGTCATTCTAATGAAATTATCTCTTATTCAGTTGCCGTATCATTTTCTCAAAGAAAAGATACCCGGTGATCTAATTTATGTGAACTGTCGCTGAATATTACATTAGTAGGTTTTGAAAACATTGGAAAATATACTGTGAACTGGCCATTCGTTGATTAAATTCCTCTTTTCGATATTGTTTTAAAGTAAACAAGTGCAATGCGGTAGTACCTGTGTGGGAATGTAAAACATATCACAATGCGTAGGTTATTTTGCATTTGTTTTTTTTTTGTTGTTATTCACAGTAAATAGGTTATAGTGTATATACGAACTTTACGATTATTTATGAAATTTTCGCTCCAAATTTCATTGCGACGTAGATTGCGTGTATTTTGAGTTAACCAAAGCAGCATAAACAGCGCTCTTAGACGAGTGGGAACCTGCTTCTTGATACAAAGTCTGGTCTATGGGTCTTGTTACAAAGACAGGTCTGACTTTTATTATATACTGCAATGTGTAATTAATTATTTATTTAAAAAAAATGTGAATTAAGAGTTGGTTATAAATCCGTTGAAATAAAAAACAGGCAACGCTTTAAAACAATGGCCATAAAACTGGCGTAGATAAGATGGCCATTCATTAAATATTGTTGTTTTAAATCCTGTGAGTAATGTTTTCTTACTGAATGATTTTTATCAATGAGACATGAACGATAAGAAGCTCAATATGGATCAATTTATTAAATTCTTATAATCGTAATTATCTGTGTTCCTTAATCCTCAACTGGCTTACAATGCTATTTTGTTTGCTTCTTCGTAATACTATAAACCTACCTTAATTTGTTGTTGTCTACTATGACTAACACAATAGTGTATTCTTTTCCTTGTCAATGATGAGAATTGTCAATGAATTACTTTTATATCTTTAGGTAATTTAACGAATAATTGAATCAAACTATTAGAAAGACAAGCTAAAGAAGGACCTTACTTACTAGTCATTTGATGATGAAAAATGTCCGTAGGTATTTTATACGCTCTGGTGGTACGTTTAGCTCAGTATTCCGTTTCTCAAGTAAGTTGAGCTCATCAAAATAGTCGGCAATTTATATTAAATTGACCGCCAAGACAGTTACTGAGGATTAAAGCAGGGCGCTTAGTACAATAAAATGTTTTTACAACTTCGCACTTAATCCGTGATTTTTTACTTAGGATAGAGTCCGTTAAGTGAACTACTTTTATTGTTTTTTTTTTCAGATTAACTAAAATCTTGGTCATCAAGGAAAAATTACAGCCTATAAACGGCACTGTATATAAATAAGTATTAATCTATACTGATATTATAAGATTTGTTTGTTTGCAGAGGATAAGCTCCGAAAGTATTGAACTGACTTGAAGAAATTGGAAGGTGGAAATGTTACTATATTCCTGTAAAAACATCTATTAAAAGAAAAGTTAAACCATAGATGAAAAATAAAAAATAAGACTTAAGGAATCTTCACATACCTAACTATATTTTTGAAATTTCCTATTTCTGTAAAACTTAAAAGAATGTTACGTACCTAAATAAAATTGCTGGAGCTAAGACCCAAAGCAGTCGTTTGTCATTCCCGCATGATAAACTGTACACAGCTTGGAATCAGGCTTACGTTTCTGCACTAGCACTGAAATAGCCTAGTCTGTGTATAAATCTTTTGTTGCCGCATTAAACATTGCCTGAAAATTCTGCTCTGGATGGAATTATCACTTCAAGCTTTAAATAACATATTTTTGAATGATGTTATACCGTCTCTTCATTGTCCTGTTTCCAAAAATCTGTTTTTCATGTTGCTTTTTGATATTAGAGACCCTAAGCAGGAGCTAAGCAGGAGACTATTATGACCTACTGAAAAAACTAGGAAGCAGCTAAAGAAAAACAAAAAATATTTGTAACTAAGAAAAATAATGCCTTTTCTTTGTTATAAAGGAAAATGGTTAGTATCCTGCTGGGGCAATTCAGGCAATTTAGCATTGGGTTGTCACAAAAACTATTTCATGTACCTATGATTTGAATTAGACTATGGGGCTTTTGTAGTCTTCAGTCTCACCACAGAAGCAGTTTCTTTCAAATTAGTATCACCTGAGCTACAGTAAGTATCAGTGTTATACTCATAGAGCGCTAGTATCGTTCTCTTCAAATTTGCTGCAGCTGACATGGACGCAAATGCTTCCCTGGTCGGTATTGATACAAAGATGATGAGTATTTAGCCACACATGTCTGTCAGCACAAACATGAGGTCAGAGCAAACAAGTCCTTGTTGACTGTGGGTCGCGTGCGGCCGTCGCGTGTCATCCTTGTCGATGCCGCATCACTCATACTTTACAATGCATACTGACGGAAAACTGACAATATTTCATGTCAAACCTCGCAAACCTTGTTCCAACTGATATTATCTTTGCGTTTCTGAATCAATGGTTCTTTCTATTGAAAACGCAATTGTTTTTTCTATCGATACAGATTTGATACCCTGTTTTTATTTATTTTTGGAAAAAAGATACCGAACAACTCGTTAACGGTGATACTTTCTTTGGTGTCGCAATTGAAAAAATAAAGATAAGTAAAAGGGGTGAATTCAAAGTTTTTGTTTATGTTGCAGACAATTTGGGAATAAGATGAAAATATCAAGGTAAGTGAATAGCACATTTTATATTGAGCATATTATGTGACCGTGAGATCGCATACCTATCAGACTAACATAAAGTACCTACATAAGTCTGTAAGTACCCGTGTAATGAGAATCGGCTGTGTTCTTTAACTTTTCTCGAAATAAAATTTTGTTTATTGGGTAGGTAGCGTATTATTCTTCGATCATAAGAACAAGAAGTGTCTTCCACTTAAATTGAACCAAAAATAGAGAAATAAATTTCCTGAAATTATAAAGTGAACAACAATATTATTAATCCTATTACGCTATCGTCGAGAATAGATCCTTTGCTACATTCATAAACATGGGTATTATCTATGTGAAAATTGTTAAGTATTTCCTAATGCTTACAAATATTCATAGCTCAGTGAAGCTACAAAGGCTCGAAAAGGATAAAAATGCGAACCGATTTACGTAAAGAACAAATTCTCAGCGAAACACGGATTAATTCATTTCTCGGAGGGATTTCCTTTCAGTTTAAAGAGCACTCGCCCTTGAATAGGCATCGAGTGGGCTCTGAGGTCGGCTTAAGTGATGAAGACTTAATTTGGGAACCTAAATAAATAAACAATATTCGTTATTAAATTCGTCCAATAATAATTTTGAAACGTTTAATTTATTGTGTTTGAAGTCGGCGAACAATACAATTGAATAAATTGCTTCAATTAGATAGGACGTGTTTATTAACAAGGCGGTTACTTAATGATTGTGAATAATTTTATAAGAATAGGTACTAATGATAGTGTAATACCTACACATTTTGATAGTCAGGTGAAATGCAGCGAAAATACTGAGAAGAATAAAAATAACAACACTGCAGTAACTCGTTATACAGCTAGTAGGTAACATTTTCGCTACGATGCTTTATTACGCACCCATTATTTCGGAATATACTCTTAAACTGCCATTCACGAGTGCTTCTCAGAGGCTGTCCAAAACACGGCCGCAGCTATCACAAACAAACTTCAACTTTCCTTTTAAGACCGACTGTGGATTTATTTAAACTTTCACTGAATTAACATCCCTTTATTTTCAAAGTCCATAATTTTCACACAACCCTACTCCTACCGTAATCTGTTTAACTTGTGAACTCACGTTGTTATTACTAAAGCATTATAATTTATGAATTTTTCATTCGATTTCGCCGTAAGACCGTTTCTATTGAGTTCAAAGTTAGGTAGGGGTCACGAGCGCCGTCGTCAATTCACAAAAGTTTCATTTTCACGAAACTGGGGGAATAATCAATAGGCAGGCAAAAAGGGATTCTGTGGGCCGTGATGGATTTGGTCCAATCAATGCAACTGGGTAAATGAAAAGATCCGAGCGACTAACGAAGAGTCCAGACAATAGTGTCGGCCGAAGCCTTAGAACGGGGTAACTGATTGTTATTGGTTTAGCAATAGCGCCACACGCCGGTTGCCGACATTGGTAAATACTGGAAAATAAATTGTTGGTTTTGTTGCGGGTAAGCTCACCCTGCCCGGGGGCGGTCATGTAATAAGTATATGCTTGTATCGGAATTACCCGAATGTTTGTAAATGGATTTTCCGGCGGTTACATTACCACAATACCTAATAAAAATAAAAGTACATTTCAAGCTATAAATACAATGTTAATATGCCTCGTATTATAAACAAAGTACGTTTAATCCATCATTCTGTCAATAACAAACGTGCAGAGGAAAGTTTGTTATTCTGTTATCTTTACTTAGAATCTCTGTGTTCATACCTTCGCGAATTTAAGTAGGTACAACTAATACATCACGCTTGATTCCAAGCTGAATAATCCATTTTCTCCGACAATAACTGCTCAATAAATGATTTTCTCCATAAGGATAATGGCTGGATTTTCTACTGTTTATTGTGGACTCAATCTCCTACTATGATTGATTGAGGCTTAGGTGGAACTCTTCCAAGGGGAAATTACATCGTTATTCTGCTTAAGTACGTAGCGTGGACGAAAATTATCGTTATCAATATCGCCTCAATCTTACGTTATTTGTTTGATGTACGAACATGTGTGCAACATCTTACCTACTTTTTGTCTTAATTAAGGAAAACAGAACTTTCCAAAAATATATCTAATTAATCTACGACCTCATGACTTACCAAACCTTAAAACCAGGTTACACGTGGGGCCTGTCTTCTTGCTTAAAAACAAAGAAATAAAAACTATCTGTTAGACAAATCCAACATATTCCTTTATTCTATTCATTCATATTCATTTACATAGTTTTTAGACAGTATTACTATTTATTTACAAATATTTAGTAACAGATAGCTAATCTTATTGACACGTCCGAAATTTAAATTTCTTTAAAAGTGATAGTAATCTCCATTTTTCATAAACAATGGAGATTTTCGATAAAATTATTATATTTATAACAATAAAACGGTAGAGATTTCAGTAGAAAACAATTTTATATACAGAGAACAGAACCACATGACATGTATCTCCCTCGCTTTAATCTTTACTCATCAGTCTTTGTCAAGGGTAAAAAATATGCCCCAACTTATAATGAAATTAAATTTTCTTTATAATTAATATACCGTTGATACTTTGTAAGTATGGAAGATAAGGTTCACATAGGTATTACATAGTTCGAAACAGATTTTCTATTATAAGTAATTTTAATTATTAGCTATCACATTATTATTTACAAATAGTTTTAGTCCGTGACAGCGGAAACGTTTTACGTCTTGAAGATAATTTTATTAAAACACCAGATATTTTCTATTCACAATATGATAATATTTACAGGTAAAAACGTCTTGTCTTGGTTTTGATAAATAACTAAACGTTGAGATGTGTCATCAAAACCATTAATATAAAATATAATTTAGGTACAGTAAGGTAACAGTTGGCTTTTCTTATTTAAGACAACTTCTACTATAATTCATCATTTAATTCATCTAATCTTATCTTCAGATTAATTCAGTTTATTAAATCTATGTTTGGCCAGGTCGACCTATGACTAAGGGGAAAATAAACGAATATAATTTTAAACATAACATAAGACACATGATAGTCACATCACTATCTTTGGATACTTACTTAAAAATTCATCGTGGTAAAACAAAAGAATAAATTCATGAAATAGGATATGTTCAATGAATTTGTACATAATGAGAGATTGTACGCGAAGAGCGATTACTTAAAAATAATTTTGTACTTAATTAATATGATTTGTTGAACGAACTACCGGACGCTGTACAACAGCGGGATAAGGGCGGTGACTATTCGATAAAGACTACGGGATGTTGAATCTGAAACAAAATAATATTATTATTAAAACAGTTTTGAAATATTCCGAAACTAATATTTATTTATTTTAATATTTGCAATTGGAAAACTTTATTTTTAACAGTCACAACAACAAACAAGTTTTTTAGTAAGCGCTAATGATACCTAATACTTCTGTTTGTAATACTGAAAACATTAAAAAGTTGTTATATTTATGTGACTATTGAATTCAAGCCTACGCACGTTTCATACTTAGTAACTTTTAATTTTTTCAAACATGTTTAAAATTAATTACACTAAAACTAACTAAACCCATTTGTACAATATGTGTGTTTAAAAATAAATTGAAAAATGCTTAGTGCCCTATTTATAGCCTTGCCAACGGCAAACGGGGTCGAACCGAGTTCTAAACCGCATTACTGGACAATGCACGAGTATTCATAGTCCTTCCGTAGCAAAGTAGACGACCTTTGTATTCTATTTCTAAAATAAATCACGTTTCGATGTTAATACGGTCAAACGACACTAAGCTCGGATTAAGTGGTTTTACAATTTTAATGACATAGATACTGAAATTTTATTTTTATTCGGTTACTATTTCTACCTACTATACATATTTTCTTGTTACAAAATCTTTACTAATTTTTATTGAACTATCTTACCAGATAGGTAGGTATGAAAACCACCAAAAGTTATATTAACACACTAAACCTGCCTATTTTATTATTAATTTCAATGTTGATAAACTACATGAGTACATTCTTGGTTCAACAATAAAATCTAAGAACAAAAAAAAAACTTTTTTTAAATTCCCCTCATTAGTATTAAACGGAATAACCAAGATGACCAGAATAGGGGTGTAGTGTTTAATCCGGGCGCTATTTCGCGAGCCGGAGTCGCTATACACAAGTATCGATTGCACTTACCTACTGCGCTATTACGGACGCCGAGCACGGACGCAACCTCTGGTTGCTCCATATCGAAAATTAGTTCGGCGCGTGCCGCGTACAGGTTGTATATGCTCGCTATGCAGGTCAGCCGGAGACTGCCACGCTCGAACGCCTCGTTCCGAACCACGAACGACACCTCCCCCACCGAAGGCAGCCTGTTATCTGGACCCGTCCTCTCGAACGCCGGCTTCAGGCTCTCCTTCGAAGGCCTCCTTATCTCCTCTTTATGCAGATTTATGTACGACTCGTCTAAATACTGTATGTTTCCTTCGTCGTGAAATATATTGAAATTCACATCGTCGTCTGGCATCTCCGTTGTCGTGGTCTCAGCCTTCGGCGGCGGATCCCATTTGAACCACGGCGGCAATTCGTGGAAGAAAGATTCCATGTCGATCTGAGAAAGATACAATGTAATATAATCTTGGGACGCATACAGTTGAGCGGAAAATATTACGGATATTACACGGCTCCACGGTAGATAAAGGAAGCTTATATAGCTGTGAGCTGTTTTGTGATTAATGAACTCGCCTACGCAGCGGGCAGTGACGGCGGCAAAAACAACGCTGGCGTCAAAGTGAAGTGAGTAGGAACTGGTCCATTGTTCGGCCTGGACACGGCAGACCCCTGTCTGTAGCTGTCCGCTGGACGATGATCAAACGCATTTTTTTAATGTCACTTTCAATGTAATACCTGACAGAGAAATACTTGCTTTGCTCACCGGAAAATTTATAGTAATAAATACCTGAAGGCAATTTGATGTGTTGTTAATTTAAATAACGCATCACATTGTTAAACCAAATAAAAAATGCGTTTGAAGTTTTTTTCAACTCAACAATACCGAAAATAAAGATATTCAAGAGTGGGTTTGAATTCCGGAATATTTTTTTGTAGAACTTCATTAAATTACGTGTTTCATAATCATAAAATATGAAGATAGAAATAACTATCACGACATCGACTGAAGTTACGAAAAAAGATTCGAGCGTTTTTTATATCAATGAAGAAAGTGGTGAACTGTAATTTGAGGTTTTAATACAGTCGCGGCATAATGTGCGCTCGGCAGCATGCCTTCAAAACGTACATACCTCTATTTTTGCACACCCAAAAATGAGTAAGGTAATAGTAATGAGATGATACTATTACTTCGTAATAAATGTGTCCCTATGATCCCAGTCGCAAGATGTGCTTCGAGCTAAGTGCTCCTTGTAGCTCTGAAGCGTGGCCTTAATTTTAGTTAAACTAGCAATTTCCCACATTATCTAACAAGAATTTCCTCAATATTGTACCTAGTTTCGTGTCTATGCCAATGTGATAATTGTGGACGAATTTTGAATTAAATGAATGCTTCATATGATAAAATGTAGTCAAATCCTAACAATTTTTTTATTGTTTTAATGGTTTACATTTTCAATGGTGAAATGGATCATTATGGAGCAGCAGAAAAAGCCTACGTATCTTTGGCACAATTAAATTTAAAAAGCAAGTTCACTTTAGGTATCATAGAGAAAAAATGCACACCTGGCTGCATGTGCGTATTATCCACATGAGAGAAACTATTTTAATAAAGTCTCTTTTTTCGGCCTTTTAATTCACACTTTTATAGCAGGTAACACAGTGATCGAGGCACAATATAAATTGCTGCCTTTGATGTTAAATCAAATTATTTGGCGATAAAAGAACCGCCTACGAGCATTGCCTTCCATCCATATTAATAAAACATCGATCTACTGACCCATCTGAGTTATTATTACAACGCGGTACTTAAGTTATCTTTGACTTCAGCCGCTATCTACCGCCAGAATTAATATTGATTTTAACATCAAACATCAAGAAGTTACCGTTACACAAAACAATACAGGTGGATGGTTTTATTGCCTTCTCAGCTTCCCAAAACGTAATTGTTAGCATTTAATTTTCTCAACCTAGTTTAATTAAAACAAAGGAAAGTGGCAATTTATTCAAAAGTGGCTCCACGATCACTCCGAATCCTACAGTTTCGTAGTCTGCCCAGGGAAATAGGTCATTTCCATGCCCGCGTCATTCTATCTCCTGAACGGATCGTTCTTAAGTTTCGTTTCCACTAAAATAATTAACTCACTATTGGAATCTAACGGTATAGATTACCTACTTAAACAATAGCAAGGAATAAGTTGGCAGCGTTAGCTAACACAACGGTCAGACAGTGGATCATTTTCTTTGAAGTAGCTTTTCGTTCTCTACATAAAACGTAAATTCGAAGGTATATTGTTTTATGTCTACCCTTGTACATTAATGTAATATCTCTCTAAGTCGCTTTTGAGCAAGAGCAAAATCAGCTTGAAGGACATTATTTTTACACAATCCATCATGCGCCCCGTGAAGTGGGACTCCATATAAAAACATCAATCACAATACGAAATGCCCTCGGCGTGGGAGTCTCGAAGGAATTACTTAAAGTAATTCTTCTTGTGGAGAAGGATATTAATTAAATTATGTACTTTATTCTCACCTCTCGTCCATTTAGTGCGAAGGTCAGGTTGGCTGGTGGATGGCCGGGCGGCGAGGCGCACGTTGCTCGCAGCGTGGACCCCACGCCGTACCATGACCGGTCCGATACTAGCTTAGGTCCCCACTCAGGAGCCTCTGTACATAAAGAAAATTTTCATTCAACAAACCCTTCTTCTTATTTTTCCTCACTTGGTAAACCTTTTAAAAGTCTTTCTAAATGGTGAAGCACATCATAATAAATGTCGTAGCCTTAATCGGTTTTGAGCACATTAAGTTTATCATGTAACTATACTTTTATGTAAAGTTCGAAGTTTATTATATTATTATCGTTCAGTTAACTCGTAGGTTACGTGGGTAGGTGATTAACGTGGGTGGTCCATGTAGTTTATTAAAAAACCTGCCAAAAAGTTAAGTTCAGGTTCGGTTAACATACCGAAATTATTCAGTTTGCTTTTGAAGGTACAAATGGTTCAGAATAATGAGGAGAATATCCATAATTTGCGGAGGCAGCTATTTATACTGTATAATGAAAATTTCGAATTAATATTCAATTTAGCATCTTGTATGCTCAATACAAGCCCGGTGTGTAAGCTCAGTAAACGACCAAATTAGCAACCTCGGGCTCAGCCAAACTCGGAGGAGCTGCCTGCATGCATTATGTAAGCCGAATGGCTTTCTGTCGAATACAGGTCTCTCTCATAGTGCCATAACAAAAGCTCCCGGCCAGCTTGTATCCAGCCTCACAAGTAGTGACAAGCCAGCCTCTATGTGCCACTATTAAGCTTTATTGACTAAGAAAATGTGCCGCAGCTGGAAAGATTCCAACACCAGCTTATCTTGTACGACATGGTATGACAATATTAGCATACCGTTTCATAAAACTGAAATGCCATTTAAGAGTATAGTTTTAGACTTATATTTTTAAAAGTTTTACCTACCTATATTTAAGGTAATTTTGATTTTTCTCAATTCGACAACTCGTTGTAAATTCGACAAGGGTCATAAAAATTTCGCGAAAATATTGGTGTTGTACTGTTTGCGAACGCACTCACCGCAGAGTCACGTCGTTACACTAATTAGTACGTACGTGGTTTAATTTTTTAATGAACGAGGTTACTTTACATGTCAAGCGGTTGCCGGCGCTTGACATTCAACTGTAGGCAACTAACCACTCGGCTGGCATTTTGATAACTGTAACATTTTGCTAATTATCACATCATCGTGGTTAACATTATACAGTTTTGGGTGACTCTGGAGAATTGCGCAACTATGCTTCGTTCATAGACATTACGTTCATAGAATGAGGAAAGATGATGTGCTAGTCTGGTTTCGACAAAAACATGGAATTCCCTTTATAACCCACGTTAGGAGAACACTCAAAAGCTTTCATGCCGTAGTTTGTGTAATGCCTGCAAAGGTTTAGCTCGCAGGTCACATTGCTAGTTTATACACCTATATACCTAGAAATATGGTAAATTGAATGGTAATTTTATGTTAATACTCTATTAAAACTCAAAGTGATTTGCATTATTTGATATTTACATATTTTATCATCGTGTGTAAACATTTAGGTAAATGAGGGAACAAGAAAAACTTTACCAACGTTATTTATGTTCAGCCATACTGGCTGTTAATAGGTTAATAGGTAAAAATACACAACTTGAGCAATACTAGCTGGAAGTTTCCAAAAAGTATTTACTCGGCCGTGATAAATAAAGGTTATGATTAAATAAACTGTAGGTGTACTTTGTTCAGAGCTATCACATTAATACAGGCAGCTGTGTTTATGGCACGTTTGTTTACTCCCCTTTGTGGGTCATGCCGTGCGTTCCAGATAGGAAAAAAATCAAGGCGCTTACAATCAAATCTCTTTATATCAAGGGATTTGTTTTACTTTATGAACCCTCCCCACAGCGTATAAATAAATACCAACGAACGCTCCGGGAATACGTGATGTATTTAATCTCACCGTAATTATAAGGATGTGCTTAGGATATACCTACTCGCAACTATCACGTACCTATCCGGTTAACTTCGTTTCTCACATTATACCTACGGGGAACATTGAAAATGCGCCTCTCAGATCTCAAGAATCCTTTGAAGCTAATTAATCCGTACAGCGGAATCACGTCACACAAATGAGCTCGTCAGGCGTAATTCATGGCGGAGAATCACGTCATGACGGAACAGGTAAAGCCCTATAATTTAGAGGGGTACGCGAGTGTAGTAAGTCACAGCGTTATGGAGCCCAAGGGCTCTATTACACGATGAGGAAATACTAAGTTTCGTGTTTCGTTACGAAGCCAATGTCTATAGCGTCGTTCCAAAGGCCATTAACAAAATATTATGGCGATGATCTTAGGAATTGCAATAAAACAAAATGAAGACACAAAGTTTACGCCGCGTTGGTTCAAAATGAAATGTTATTTCTACAATCTGTTGGGAAAACTTCTCAGAGCCTTACGTGGTTTTTTTATTTAATCTGCTATAACAAGCAAAGCGCTCAAATTGGATAAAAAAATCAATCTGCCGTAGTTTTATTTCTATCGTATTTACTTAAAACGAAATGTTAGTATTAACCAATCGCTGTATGTATTTTTACAGTTGTGTTGCTTGAGTTATTGCAGTTTTGCATGGAAACTTAATATTTTAGTAGGAATAGGAGACTGATTTGCCGTTGAAGTGTTTCATTTTAATGCTGTCTTAGAATAGTGAATGCAAAAAGTTATTGACATATCATAATATTATGAAAGGCGTTTTTTTATTCAAGCATATTTAGGTTCAACCTACATTCTTGGGTAAACAACACTATTCTTAGTACGTGCAAGCAAACTATGTTTACCAAGCTTTAAGCCAATTATGCCAAAACCTTTCGCCCACTTGTAATACGTACCCGCGTAGGAACGGATTATGCGTGTTAAGTGTGCGTGTCACGTCAACGCAATACTCCCAGTCAAGACTGCTGATAAGACCAGTAAAACTTTTAATAAACGGTTTTCAAACGAGATATAAAGGGTCAGGCCCCAATAAAAAGAATATGTGACAATGAAGAACGGAAAAATGGAAAGGAAAAATGTTAGAAGACTCGCAAATTAACTTTATTGGATTTTTTGCATGTCTTCGTAGAATTTAGTGACGCAAAATTGTTTCTTAATTGAAGGTATGAGATGGAAAATCTGTAGCCAATTAAGCTGAATCATAATCTAGATTCTGAGGATGAAATAAATTACGGAGAAAGAATGATGTAAAAGCTAAGTGACATAGAAGTATATAATATATTATTCCAATTTAATCGATACATTGATTCCGTATAAGCCACTTTTTACCAGGAAGCTTAAACCTACTCCCAAAACCTTCAGAGAAAACAGACGTGATGTTATGACAACCAACAGCAGATTCAGGTTAATCTTCAATAATGGAAATATTGTCAGTGACTGGTGGAAGTACCAGCTTGGATAATTGTCGCGTGACCCTGAACAGTCACAGCCCTGTTCCAAATGAAATCGGTAAACAACTGAGCGTTGACGACATTTTAGTACAGATGTAAATACCGATAACAAGGTTTACGGAACAATTTTTTCGGTTTTAAATAAACTGCTTCGGTAATTAGCTAATGAAGCCCGTGCATATTTGACGGTTATGGATGTTGATCGATTGTAGGACTTTTGGAGCTTAGGTAATATAAGCAATATTGCTAGCTAGCTGTTTTCTAAAGTTTCATTGGTATTTTGTACATACATACATAGATGAAAATATTATATGCAGTGCAGATGAGTTATACATGAACTAGCTTCCGCCCGCGGCTTCGCACGCGTAGAGTTCGGACATCGAGTTTCCAGAATTTTTTTTGCTATATCACGGAGCCCAAGACCTTTCCAACGAATGCAAAACCGTGGAAATCGGTTCGTGCATTCTAAGGTTATAGCGTCAGGGAGGAAAACCCGACTTATTTTTATATAATAGATATACTATAAGTAATGAATTATGTCTTTATGAAACAACAGTTCTAAAAGGTGAGTGAATCTTCTAAACATACATAAGTATATTCCACAAACAAGCATTCAAAAAGGACACGTTTCATTTCATCTCTAGGAATGAAAACGTTTATTTCATTTTATGAAAAGAAAATTTAATTAGAGTAACATTCTAGTAACAAGCTAATTCATAGAAGTACACATATGTACCTACTCTATTTCGCTCTATTCACCTTTCTGTTAAATTAGTCCAACCTTTGAAACAGAAAATTACAGTTCATTTAAAATTTGCACGTATTTTCTGTCCTGTATCTGTGACTGAAAAGGACTGGATTCCATATGTACTTTATGTACCCACTATCTTATAGAATTTCAACGAAAAAGAGATACAAATCTCGATCTTTAATAATTTGGTTCTTAGAATAAAAAACATCAAAATAAGTGTGAACGTATAATCTAATATCAATCAATTTATTCATATTAATCCTTCAAGTATTGAAATACTGCAGTGTGATTCTATAAGCTTCACTCTAAACTTCACATCTGAATCCGCCGTGAGTTACTACACTAGCGCTACTCTTTCGAGCGTGTTTGCGAGTTGAACTAAATTAAACTCGAGATTTTGACAGATAAAGTATGAGATGACATTTAGAACGGAATGTCAAGTGAGAGTGAATAGCGAAGTGAAAAGTGAAGTGAGATGCGAGTTGTTGTTCGAATTTTATAGAATCGACGTACTGTTTAAGTGTAACCGCATAATAGAACAAACTGAGATAAATCGCATAAAATTGAACATTAATCGTATCACAAACTTCTTGCACAAACCACTTGTATTCAAAGACTCCAGCAAGATTTAAACGAAGTCAAAGCTTCAGATAGAACTGATAATAAGGTCCAACAGATATCGTTCCGGATTTAGCCTCGCGGTGTACCACTCAGCAGTCACCGCTTTTACTTAGTAATTAATTCTACGAACTACAGCAACGATTTGGTTACCTGGCGTCTAGTCAATATGCATGAAAATAGCTCAGGAAAGTCATGTTAACTGACAATATGACATTGCCGTCAAGGGATAGATAAAGCTTTAAATGAAAGAAGCATTTTAAAATTAGCTTTTATACGCAGTGTTGGAACAATTGAACAATGGAAACACATAAGGACTTGTCAACATACAAACAACATGTAAACAACATATTATCATGCGTACGTAAATATGTTATCGGTTAATAGTTCAATTGATTTAGGAATTGCGTTGAACGTGCACTAAACGATTCCAAATTAGCCAATTAAGTAAATAATAATCCAAATGGGATATGGAAGCCCGATTCCATTTGAGATAGCAGTCTGGCGAACGGAAACATAACCATTTAATTGCAGACAAACGGAGAAATAATCTGATTAAGATTAAACTATCATTCGATTTATCTGCGACGTGTGGTGAGGTCTAATTATAATACAGAGCACCTGATAACAATAATGTACTGAGATATTCCATCTATGTAGTAGCTTCGGTGACAGGTATTGATTCTCCATAAAGAGTCATAATGCTGCAATTTTTACTGCATAGACTGAACGATAAAAGGAAGACATATAAGACATGATAGGATGACATATAAACTCCAAGTTTCAATCACGTTAGCGTATTAAAGTATGATGATGATGTGCTTCGTACGACATTATATACTGATGCGATTCCACCATAGGTTAATTTAATGCTATACCTACATATACGTGCAAGCAAGGGAAGACTGCCAATTAACTGACTTATTAAAAGTGAATCAGCTATTCAAATCGGATTATTAAAACTTGACATTGTACCAACTTAAAACGTTTTTCTAACTCCTACGGAGCTATAAAGTAACCGAGCTAATGATACATTTAAAATGAATGCCAAATTAAAACTAAAGTTCAGAGTAAGTTATTAGGTTTGCGAACAACAAACTATAGAAATATGATCGGGCCGAACTTTATGGCTAATCTGAAAACTTTGGCTATATTATTACCTTGTAAGTTGGTGATGTTCGCTTTAATGTCTAGACTATAACTGAGTATTTTTGTTTGGGTACCGTGTTGGTAATGTTGTTCAATGTTCTGGAATAACGTTAACTCGCTGGAGAGCATCTTTAGCGATGTCCGTCTGGCTCTCGACCCAATTTACTGTCACAAGGTAAAGGTTTTTTGTCCCATTACTGGCGAATAAGAGCTAAACCTAGGCCATTTGTACAAAAGTACATTTTTATTTACGGAAAATTGCTTGTATTGTTACTGAAGCACACAAGAATCCTAATGTTGTTTTATAGATGTTTTGTCCTCAGTGCTATTTAAACCGACATATTTCCCAAGTGAAAATTAATTTGAGATTCCAATGTCATTATATATTGCCTTCAATAATTCGCCAAGTTATGGTAATCCTAATCCCACGCCAATTGCTGGCCGGCCACTGCATTAATATTCCTAAAATATGATAATTTTGGTTATTTCCACCCAAATGATAACTTTCAGATTGAAATGGAATTTGTTCTGGAATATTTTTGGGTTTGGGAAAAAAGTTGGATTTTAACCGAGAATTTTGTTAATCATTGGTAAATTGGCTTTGTAAATCGCAAAATACGAAAACTGACGATTATAATTGAGAGACAAAATACCTCTAGGTCCACGTCGATTTTCTAAATTTCCATCAATAAGACGTAAAGCCGTGCCAAAATCCTATAGGAAATGCTATGTTATAATAACTTTCATTTTTGTCTCGAAGAGCGCTCCCAAATAAGAACACCCACGCTGTTTGCTGTGGTAATGAGAAATGATTTGATTTCACTAAATCTGGCTTCGATCCCCCGGACTTTCCGATAAGGGAATTGTCGTCATCATTCACTTAGATACTGTAGTTTCAGCTACTGTTATCTTATTATTCTGATTATTTTGTTATTATTGTGATAGATAAAGACAAATTAACGTCATAGCGGCTATATCATGGCGTAATATCATGGAATGAATATTTCACAAGGAAAATTGTAATTACAAATTCGGTAACTGTGATGTGTTAAATTGTCATTAGGTATCTATTGTAATTAATAAGATAGTGTAAACCTATGTATATCTTTCGTTGTAATTAAAATTCTGAGTAATGGAAATATATTGCAGCAGGATAAGCTCTATGTGAAGGAAATACATATTAAGGAAATTTAAATAGCAAACTTTTCAATAATTTTCCAAATAAATTGAAATATTCTAAGCATTACGTATTCTAGGAATTTTGTAGATAGGAAATTAGAATCGATTTGAAAGCATCCTATAATGTGTTCGACACTTACCAACGACTTCTAAGGGTGCTGATCGTATTTCTGTATGGAAGGTAGGCGCGTCGGCCGACACCTCGCATCGGAACCGCCCTGCCATCGCCGGCGTCGCTTGCTGTAACACCACCCGCCGGGCGCCTGAACGAGATATCTGTTGAACAAAAAAGAAACCTAATTAACTATAGGTTTAGGTATACATATATTTTCAGTCACTTAACCATTTGAAGCCGCCACACAGTTTTAAAATGCCCGCAGAGTTTTCTAAACTTCAGCCGAGAATACGCGTGTGCGCGTACACGCTTGCTTTCGCCGCGTGTACGCGCACACGCGTACATTCTTACTGCGCTTCCGTGAAAGCGCTGTAAGAATTAAAATTGCTCTCCGCCGGCCTCCATGCCGGCCCGTTCAAATCAAAATTAATCTAGTTTTTGATCGGTTTTATACATGTATTTAACAATTCTACCATCTAAATCCGCTTCAAATAACAACGTTTTATTTTTAGCTATCTTGATCAAAGCATGGATTAATACCGTACATGTATCTAAAATAAACGTAAACATCGCTTTGGCTGGGGCTTCGACAGACATATGATGATATCGATACCGAAAAAATAAGGTCACAAATATTTATTATTTATTATCAAACGAATTGACCATATTTTTGTAAGATTGATTAAAAATAAAAGCTTAGCCCACTTTGCAAGCGATAATATTTTCATTTATTATTGCTTGTATATGTCTTGATTAATACATCATTAATCACAATTAATTTCAGTGCACATAATGAGATGTACTAAATACGGCTGAAAAACATTCGGCAAATATAGGCACGGCTTAAATATGTTGGTAATATTAATAATTTATCATTCAAATAAATAGAAAACAACATTTAAATAAACTCGTGACTTTCCCAACGTTAATGTGCTAAAATAATAAATAGTTTGCATAAACAACACCTCATTTAAATTATTAAGTAGGACGGCCATTTATTCAATGTTATTTTTCCATCCTATAATCACGGAGCTGATTTACTATGGCTCCCATGAAATATAACACTATAACGTGTCACATTACTCAGTAGAAACCATGGTTTAGCCACGCCTTATTACGGCTGCCATAAACTCTACTACAATATCGATTTTATAAACGTTTAAAAAGCACCCTTCCAAGGCTAAGTACCCGAAATACTACAATTTGTAAATAATTTATAGTGCCACAAATTAAGATTAATGTTGCTTGATATTGGAGGGCATCCGAAATAAATATTTAGGGGCAAATAAAAATACGAACTATTGACATGCATGAATGAATGAGGTATCGTTTATAGTGTAAGCTGTTCTACTTGGAATTGAAAAAAGTATAACAGAAAGGCGGTTAGTACAGTTTCAATAGTACCTACAACGATTACTTGCATGACTTACTAGAACTGTTATTGGAGTTAATCGAGTCAGTGGCTCGGTAGATTGGCAAAAAAATTTCATACATTCTTGGAAGTGCCGTCCCTACATTCCCGTAGTGGTTGAGCGGAAGGTGAATGCAGAAAATCTAGCTTTGAGTAAACCCATTCCTTTTGTATCACACAGAACAAGATCAAACATTGAACAAACCACATGTTTGTAGCTTTAGCCGCATACCTATACCTATAAAACATTCCAGTGACATTTATTATCTCATCTTAATTGGTACAGATTTAAACATGATTGAATAGAAGCATAAGTACAGATGGAAAATCTGAGCTTTGTAAATTAGTGAGAAAAGAAAAACTCAAAGCTTTTTTCTATACCTTCCATTTATCTTGTAGACGTTTAACGATGAGGGCGAATAATAAATATCTTACAGGGAAACTGTTTCTCTTTGTCACTCAAGTATTTTATATCTGTAGGGCCCATCTAGTCCTGAGATAACATGTCTAATTCGTCCTTTTCAATTTCAAAGCCACGTGGTCGGTCTGATGAAAGATAAGGCGCAGTTTGTTTGAATCCAACTCTTAGTTTAAAACCTATTCATTAGATAAACGTCAAACTTTCTCTGGCACCAACTTCTCTTCAGATTATCATAAGCATATTCATTTTATAACTTCAGTTCAGGTGAGCATCGTTCCAACTTTAGCTCTCGAGTGTACTTAGCATCTCAATTTTCTTAAGCTTCTTCGACTGTTTGTGTAGTCACTCAAATACTATTATTCTCTAGATTTTTTCATATCGATGAAACTAGGGTTTAAAAAATCGTTTTCTATGAAAATTACATTTTACAGATTCAGTTTTCAACGCTAGCTGTTAAAACAGGATTTTATAGTATCCTGCGCTCAGTTCATACATAAATCTTTCAAATGAATTGACAGTGCCTAAATATTGTCATCAGCTGAATTTTCAATAGTTTTTCCATTACGCTACTTTTATCGCGTGTGCCTGATAGTGACGTCTATCAAACTAAATATAGAACACAACTTAATACAGATACAATGATAAATAACTCGTTTTACGTGACACATATAGGTACGTTTCCATAAACGGTGGAATAATTAACTGTTAGTGACAAGCATTGATAAAAGTTCGATAATGGAACAAATATCACTCCAGAGTTTACACTCTTCCAAAGTATACACACAAGGCTTTTTGCTTATGTCTATTTGTGTCTCAAGAAGTCTTACGGAATACGTCACATTTCATCTCGAAATTGCTTATTTCATCTTCGAAAGATATTTATAAGCCTCATCCCATCAAAGTTAGGAGAGGCGACACAACTCAATATCGTTATCGTTTGTTGTTATGGTTTGTACTCCCTTTTTATCGTAAAGCAGTGATTACGTCCATAATCTTATATTTTTAATACAACTATTAGCAGACTTTTATCTAGCCGCCTATTATGAATATTTCATTATGATAATTCGTACCTAGTTTATCGAGGCCGAGTCGGGATCGTTCGTCAAGGGTCCGTAACTTTTTAGTCCCAGATTAACGAACCTCTGTTGATAGAGGCGAAAGTCTCTAAAATAGGTTTAGAACCTTTTTCTGAACTTTAACGTTGTAAAAGGTGTTAATGATTTAGGGTCACTGAATGTGTACGGTCATTGATTAATAGAGATTCATTAAGACGAGCAAACACAATCAAACAGGAATAACGACTGTATCAAAGGAAAAAGTAACAACATATACGATGTATATATTCATTATTTATAAGTTCTCACAAAGTTATAATGATGTGCAACGCTATGGGAACCCCAAAAATAGTTCTAGAATAACATAGATTATATTATTTATTACGAGGAGGCATGCGATTTAATGTTATCTAACGAAACATCCGGGTACTAACTGCTTATCTCCTGTTGTTATTGATCAATCGTCACCTGATAATGATTAATTAATTCCACATTATTATGTATAATTCAAATACGATGATATAAACTAGAGCATACAATTAGAGCAGTAAATATTAAAATAGTAAATATGTATTATCTCTTGTACAAGAAATATTAGAGAGTAACTCTGTCGGCCAGGTTTTAACACCTAAACTACTGAACTGATTTCAATTTCGGTGCAAAGATAATCTAAAGCCTGATAAAGGACGTACCATACTTTTACCCAGGTTTGGAAAGTGGTTCTCCCGAATAATGGGTGAAACCGCGAGACTGGGGAAGAGGGTGAAACTGACTTCCCGTGATCGTCATGGCATGTTATCAACATTGTTATTTCAATAATTTACAGCTACTACTACGAGTAGGTACTATGAATATTAATTAGGTAACATAATAAAATAATAATTGTTTACCTACATATCTGAAATTCTTTAAATATTCATTTTAATTATCAAATTGTTGTTTATCCAAAATACATTTGCAACTGACCTAGATAGAGAATAAAAACTTGTTGTTTATTTTCGAGCTTATTCATAGTAAATAACTAGATTAGACAGTTTAGGTCTGTTCTAAGCTAAAAACTTGCTATCGCCAAGTCTAAGAAAGCACATAAATATTAAACTAAGTAATTAGTTTAATAACTTTACTTTTGAACAATTCGGTATTCTCATTCAGACTATCTACTTTTTGTATTAAATATGTAAGTACAGTCTGTGCCAGCTAACAGAACTGAAAAGAAATTCTTCTAGGTCTATGTATGTAAAAATGCATCAAATGTAAGCTACAGCCAGCATAGGCATCAGTTACACCCAGATAAAATTATGGACGATATTATGATTGAACGTAATTAAAGAGAGTTAAAGTTTTGATCATAGGGAGTCCGCATCTGACTGATTTGCAAATAACAACACAACTACACGGTACACAATTTCTGGAATCCATACTTACTTAGAAACTTCGCATATGACTACAAGATTAAATAAATTACACGCGAATAAAAGTAAGCCTCCTTGTTCTTTGACTATTTGAATGTCTCGCAAAATGTCTGGAGGCATATTACATTAAAGTAAAGTTAATGAAATTATCCTCAAATAATCTGAAAATTCGTTATCTGTACCGTTTGAAGGAAACGGAGAAAGAAAAGCAATTTGATAAGCTCCTTTGCTCTTTGTGCCTTGTACATTCATATTTAAGTACGCCTACTTTCATATTCAAACATTTATAAAGTTTTTTCATGATACTTTTGTTTTGCGCCCATGTTATAGTTTTATTTTTATCTCAAAAAGCGCGTGTCTGCTCTTAGTCTATTATCCTATTTAATATTATTTAATCTAGGGATAATGACAACCGTGTGACGACTTATTAATCAGATTAGATCTTGCATTGCTTTATCTCGCACCTGCAACTAAGATTTTAATAACTCTTACGAGTATGAGAATGACTAGGCAAAATAATAGCAAAAAATAAAAATACCTAAGGTGTTTTTATGCCAGACATGCTATTTGGTGCTTTATGGGAGTTCCTATTAAAATATAATTCATACAAGCACAAGGTTGAATCATATATTACACCAGCAATAAAATTATCATAATAATCAAAACGGGCAAAAGTCGACCGTTATGAGCGCCATTATTCAATACTCAAATATTGAATGCGCAATAGGCTGATTCTCGAAAATCGCACTGCAAGCGTTTATTTTGTTAAAACAAAATTAGTGTAAAATAAACAATCCATTAGAAGAGTGTTAATAAATCAACTTGCCGACGTTTAGTAGTTCACGCCTTTCCTAACAACTAACGTCTTGCGAGTGACTTTCAATATAACATAAGTGCTTTTCCTTCCAGATTTAAATCTTTAAAATTACACGCTGTATCTGCAGCTTTATCAGCATCGAGCATGAAATTTGTTTGGAAAGTTTTAAAGAATGGATTTGCTTGAATTCCCGAATGCGATGTTTGAGACTTTGGGACGATATATGGCCCCAAATGCGGAATAAAGTGCATGCAAGTTAGGTTATTATTCGTTTAAGTTATTAGCGCATTTCGCTCGGGAATAATAGAAAGCAATTAAATGAAGGAAACACATTACTTACATGCATTCCCTGAAATTAAAAAGAGTTACCTAATAAAATATTTATATCGTTACTGTTCTAAAGAATTGTGGAGCTGACTCAGAATGCTCACGGATGTTTCAGAATAATATTGGCCGCACCTTGATTACACGAACTCAATTTAGTCAGCACGTAAAGATAATGCTAAAGTAATGTCACGAAACCTAAAACCTAATGGCTTACAATTAAAAATGTATACTACCTACTAACTTAAAAATGTGTTAGTCACTTACACACTGGAGGATTTTCCGCTCGGGAAACTGAGTGAACCTGCGATGTTTAGTACAAAATCTACAACTATACGGTTCAAACGATGAGACGTAAAAATACGCAACAGGGTAAGTATTTGTCGCAAATAATGTGTCAATCGTTAAAATCGAGCGGAAACTCCGCTGGTACGAAAGCACTGTTTTTAACAGACTTTTGTCTTGTAAGTAACTCATATGTATGTAAGCAAAGTTTTTGTTTTGTTCCTACAGCGTATACGTGAAGGGCCAATGTTGTAATGAAAATGAACTTTAAGTTGTTGCTTGTTTTATTACTTATAAAGTACCGTAAAAGCTCTTCGCTCCGTTTCTAATTTATCTCGGCTTCACGTATTTTTCCTTTTTCTATTGGTAAAGCAAGCGGTATTAATGCTGTTTGCATTTAGCAGAGCCATAACGAGAGTTTTTGCCTTTTTATTTTAGTATGTATTTAAGAAGTATGAAAGGGAATCATAATTATGGTAGAATCATTTCGTGTTTATCTAAATATCCATTAAGGACGGTATTCAAGAATTACTGTAAGGATTATCTTTGAGTTTCAACTTGATTCAACAGAGTGAAAGTTTGTGAATCAATACTCATATAATTGTCATATAAACTCTTGAATAGATATACCTCTAAGGGTGAGTTGCACCATTTAACTATAAAGATATTGCGAGTTGACAACTGAAAATAGTTCGCTTCTCGCGATAGTTAAATAGTACAACTTACCGTAGGGAACTTGAAATTCTATACGAGGTAATATTTTACTTACATCTACTTCAATTCCTGGCAGTGGGAACACTCTGGTATGTGGCAACTCTTTTGGAATGTATCGGTAGAACTCCTCTCGTCCTCTGTACCATTTCACACTGTATAGTGCCTCTTCATCTTCTAGTTGCCAGCTACATTCTAGAGTTACAGTTTCTCCTACTAGGACTGCATTAGGAACATTGATCTCCAAGTTGTGAAGACCTCGAACACCTGTGGACAAGGAAAAGAACTGGGTAAGTAAATATATAAATATTTACTATAAAGATTAAATTCTTCGGATTCTATAATATGAAACTTCTGAATCGATATGAAAAATTCTTTCACTATTGGAATACGAGGTATACTTATAAGACGCCGAAAGTACTGAACCGATTTGAAAAATTCTTTCACTCTTCGAAAGCTAGACTATTCCCGAGTAGCATAGGCAATGTTCTTTAGGTGCGAGAAGAAACCACGGGGAAGCAACTGGTTATGGATAAAATCGTAGTATCTATTTTTTTTTCTTAAGTTTTGGATCGTTTATATTCCGTCAATAGTTTCGATAATTATAATTATTATCACATCAGAAATATTTTCCATTTGAATACACTGCTGTTGTGAACCACTTACAAGCATACTATATAATGTGTGAAAATATCAATTCATTTTCTGAATAATTAAATCATACTGCTGTCGTGCAGATTGTGATTACATTTTGCAATTTCAAAATACATTAATTTCAGAGATGATTCGAGCACGATACCATACAAGTTTGTTATAATGAAAACTTAATTATATATTCAAACAGGGTCATTATTTTCAAAGGAGACGAATTAAAAGGTATTTACGCATTCGTAGGTACTTAAAAAAATTGACACCTGTTCAAAGCTGTATTCTAAAAGAGATGACTACATTAGTTTTTATCGGATAATTTAGGGATTGTCTAAAATAAACAATAGATAAACTCATTCGGATTCAAACATTTTTTTTGCTAACGTAATGCAACATGTGCGTATTGTAAGAATATAAACTAAATTAGTTGGTAATGATGACTTGACCCTTTATCCTAATACCTAATATTGTAATTAACGTCTATTAATATTCACGGACCTATTGTGTAGCGGATGTCGTGTGAAAAAAATAGGTACCTAAACAAATAAAAACTGTTTGTGACTCAAACTGTTTTTTCTTTTGTTGAAAGAACTGAAAAGCTAAATGTGTTAGAGGAGTTGCACGTGCATAGAAAAGCTTATTGAAACTTTCAAGATTTAAAAAAAAATCCATACAGGTGAAATTGAAAGCCCCATTTATGGTATTCAGTTAAAAAAGAGATTGAGTTTAGGTAGACTTTATCTTAGATAAGAATAAATAGTAACTATTAAGTAACACTACGTAGCTTTTTAGTTTTGTTTTTATTTTATTTGTCTTTCTTCTATTTGAGTTAATGCCTTAATGGTCTTGACGTGGCGATAAAAGTTATTTATTTTAGCCTTTTCTGTTCTGTAGATATCAACATAAGGGTTCTAGAAAAAGTCGCGTATCTAAGGCTTTCTAAATTGTGTTAGGTAACATGATAAATAAAAGGTTTTGTTTCTTGATTAAATAGTCTAGCATCACTACGATATTTTATTATAAAATAGATTTAATTCTATTTAACTTACTCCGTTACTAATAGCCGAAATGCTTAGTAGTTTTAGCAAACCAAACTTAGGTAGGTTCCTAAGTTTGGTCAGCTAAAACAGATAGAAACCAACAGTTCAGCTAAAGTCAGTGTGCTTACTAGAGTCAATAGCTAGGTTATCTCAAAATCAACTATGTAGTTAATTTCGGAGGACCTATTTACTTTATAATTATTTTATTTCGATAAAGCACCCACCATGACATAGCATAGCCTAAAATATTTTTAAAGTTACCTTTTGAACGTCATTGGTTTCACCGATTAATATTTAAAACCCAGAAAGTATGGGTGTAACATTGATACTTGAAAAAGAAATAGATTCATTTTTAGTCGAGTACGTCGAGTGGGTACTTCTCCAAAACCGCGGAAAAATCTAGATTCATGTGAAATGAAAGCAATTTTATTCGGCACGTGTATTGTTCGTGAATTTATATTTTTGCCATCTGTAAAGATTCCAAGAATTTTAGGATAATTATCGATCAATCATCATTAATCTTATTTGTCAAAGATTTTGATTTATCAAGTAATTTTAATTAGGTACCTGAATGATTTTGTTTACAATCAAATTATGTTAAGGTGGATTTGTATTACAATTTTACAGGATCATTTGTAAGCTAGGTATTTTCTTTAGTTCAAGGAAAAGATTTGAATAAAAACCTGTGTGTTTGTGAAACATTCAAAGACATATCGAGGATTCTTGACATACGCCTACGTGGGTGTACCTGAGACGAGCAACCTTATACCAAATTACTACCACTCGCGCACGTTTCAAAAACACAGGATATGTGACATGTATACCTACTAAATAAATAAATGTTAGGTATTAGGTACATACATATAGAACAGAACATCGTAGTATTAATATTTCGGTATGATAAATCAAAGATGAACGGTCAATAACAATAGTTGTAAGGTGTTTAATTTGACCATTATCCTTACCTCAATGTGTGGTTTATAACGAGGTAAAATATGCAGCATTCATATTTTCGTCGCCACTTATTTTCTGATGATCAATAGCAAATCGTTTTCATTTTTGGTACATTATTTACGCGCGCTCTACGGAGAGCAATCCACGGGGATTCACTACTTCTCTGACCCGGATACAGCTACCCGTTTATATTATTCCTACCTATAAGATAGCATATTATTATATTTTGCTAAATAGTTCCGTACGTTGACCTACGTATTTCTTCAAGAAGCTAACATGCGAGTGTGATAGCAATATTTACGCGGGTGTAACAGACATAGGCATACATAGGTCAACGTACAAATTTCTTTCGTTTCCGCGTGGCGTCGTTGAGTGACATGACATGACCTACATACTAGTATTGTCATCTAACTTCTTTATGTCACTTCACAGTAAGACAAAGAGTGATCATCTACAATGTGAGGATGCAAACGATTTAGCAATTTATACTTCCAAATTGATCTGATAACGTTAGACGGATGCTGCTTATCCTGTGCGAAAACCTATTTCTGTCAAATGAGGGCAACGAATGTATTCCGCAATTGTACCTACAATGAAGCATGACGTAAGTACATGGTATATCACAGTTTCACGGAAGTGATAAGGATTTAAATCATTATTTGATAATATTTTTGTTATTAATATACCGATGTAGGTAACCTATGTACGAAAGTACAAAGTGCTAAAATATTCTATTAATACTAATCTTTCTGTTAGAAAGATAGGCGTAACATAACATGTTAGAGAATCTTTGTGAATTGTAATACCTACTAAAATTTAAAAATGATTCATATTCAGTGTTATGAAATTGTATTAGGTACCTAAGCGACATACATAATGCTTTACAGGTCGATTAAGCATAAGGAACATCGAGTATTTGTACAAAGTGATGCATGAAGTATTCAATCATCCAATATATTCACGACGATGATACGAGTACTTAAAATGAAATAAAAAAGAAATGGTACTCACAAATGATTTCACAAAGGAACTTTGATCGTTGAGCTATAGGAAGGAGAATCAGATCTTTCATTATTGAAAATAGAGAATCACAGATTCCTCAGAAATATTATTATATGTGTAAGTACCTATTTCATTTTATGTTTACACCATAAGATAGTCTGAAGTTTTGTGTAGTTGCTATATAAAACTACAAAATAACATGCCCAATTACTTCAAAGAGTTTTAATGATAAGTGATTTAACTTTAACTTAACTTCAAAAAAATAAAAACACTCACAAATTTTCTGGAAACTTATTGATCAAACTACCGTCTCATTGATCAAAATGTTTTCTTATTGTAGCGAGAAACAATAGATGAGGTCAGAGCAAACAACATTTTAGTCTGGCCTACATTCCCTCTGGGCATTGGCCAGCTCCAAAACGTTGTTCGGGAACCAGCAAATACACTGAATAAATAAATTGAAAACTTTCTCAGAAAACGAAAAATTAAGTAGACATTCAACATCATCAAAAAAGGAATTAACGAAACTGTCTAAGATAATCTAATATGTTATCGTTAAATTATAAAGTGAACTTCGAGGCTTTGAGTCAATGAAGCTCCCGATATAAAAATGTGGCACGTAAAAGAGCTCAGACAAACACACTCGGTTCCTTCGCTAAACTTCATTTTCCTTGACTCATTTAATCCGTATCAAACATGCCTCATACCTCAAGCGCGCTTCCATAAATATTAGGATTTAACGCTTATCGTGCCAATACTTGCACAAATACAAGAAATGTAGTTCGTATTACATTTGATGTAAGCTCAGACTTCCTAAGCCCCATTATTCAACTAGATATTCCTCCGATAGACTAGAATTGTGCGGGTTCTACGTGACGTCATCGCAATTTCCAATTTTATTTACATACGAAACTTCTAACTTAATTCCGTTCAAACTGAAAATCGAGTGCGAATGGTAGCAATCTTTAGAAGCTCTCTGAATTTCAGTTTGTTGGAACTCTAATCTTATAACGGTAAGTAAAGCTTCAAGTGTTTTCGATGCTGGTGGAGCTACCGTGTATGGAAATTGAATTAGAAGGTATCTTTGTTTATAAAAAATAAGGAATAACGCGAGAATATAAACGGTACATATTTGAAGAAAAACTCCATGTTATAACATTACAACGTGTAAGGTTTTATGTTGATATTGTAAAATATCTTGAAAAAATATTACCGTAAGTAAATATGGTTAGGTACAATTTATAACGTCTCACCATTACATTAAAGTTGTCCCACAAGGCTTTCGTGCTTTGACTGCGACTCCACGTGAACCTCCCAAAGGCCCCGTACTATGTGATCTTGGGCAAGGAAGATAATGTAAATATTATGCCTAACCGATATAAAACCAATAAAACTGAGTGAAAATAAAAACACATAAGTAAATTACTCACTTCTGAAAAGGTATCGTGATTCACCTGTTCCTTAATCTTCAATCTAAAAATAATCTTAATCTCCAGCCTAGATTAGCTGCGTTTTAAATTTAGCAAACAGGTAATTGAGCAATTGATATATTCATGAATCATATCTTATTAATAACACTATGATTGTAAACTATAACTTCATAATCACTTTATTAGTTTATTACATCACCAAATCGCTGTAAGTGCATAGTTATTAAATATTGTAGTGTATAATTAAACGGGTAAATGAAATTTTATGATAACTGTTTCGCATTATGGTACATTTATGGGTAATATGCATCTAGATTGTTGTTTTGCATAACCAAGTGATTATCACAAAATAAACTATGAAAGCCGTAGGTGGTGTTACACCACTGTGCGCGAGTCAATTATCGAATATGCTTTGTTGACGGCTCAATCAATGGAAACGCAAATACATCAGCAATTCTAAATAATGTGGTAACTCAGGTGAGTTAAGTGCAAATAATGTGGCTAAAGCGTTCATGATACTGACTTTAATAACAATAAAACTACCATTCTACCATACTAACATTAAAAAAAATCAGCCAATTAGGTACATATCATTTTGCGTCGGACTTGGAAGATACCGAAACTTAAAACACACGAAAATTGTGTTGACTTCTCCGTCCATAATGCATAATGTAAGTAATATGATGTATGATGTATAAATATGTCAATATTCCACTGTTTTCTCCTGATAAATGGTCTTTTTTGCACGATGTAGAGGACAAATGGAAACTTAGTTATTTTTTTATAAATATTATATTTTAAAATCCTTTAATCAGTAAAGCAACATCCGCTTGCAATTTTACTTTAAGCTGTAGCTTACACAGAAACAGACAAAAAAAGTAGGCAAACAAACCACTCGTTTTGGTTATGTCATTAATTTGCAGTTCTGACTCATTGCGATTGATATCGACTTCAAGTCAAAATATTGATTCCTATCTTCAGACTTACGTTCAAGTTATATCAATAATTGTAACAAACTTATATCTGATTTTATCGAAACGTCGTACAGTCAGCAAACAGATAATGAATCATCTTCTTATCAGTCTGTTGAACAAAGTTCGGATGATATAGATGCACTTTTGAAGGTCGGAAAGGCTTGAGGCTGAATGTCCTATAAGTACCGAACCATAGGTAAAATTTAAAGGCAGTTTTCATTAGGGTACTTCGCAGAATTCAACAATGAAGCCTTTACATAAGTATGTACACGAATATAGGTAGGCATAGGTAGGCATGCCTATGCTCGTGCTAAAACAATGATATTAATAAGCTGTACTGGTCCAGTGTTCTAGGGTGTGTATATCGAATAGACCTCTATTTTCAGTCCAAAGGAAACAAAGCATGATATGCTGTATAGGCAATTGAATAGGTTTCGTCCTATTGTTTTTTTTTCTATACGGAATGAGGAAACTAATACATAGAGGCTTATTAATGGATTCGGTTCATTTGCAAAATAGGACTTTAATTAATAAAAACGTACATCAATATCTACCTATATACCTAACAAAAAATACATTTAACCAACACATATACTGCATCATCCAATACTAGGAAAATATTCTAGGAAAAACGTCGTTTATTGTGTCTGATGCGACATATCCGTTTATCATGTCAGCATGCAATAATAAATAGCTAAAGTTCAAAACAAGAGCAACTGAGGAAGCTCTAACGATTTAATTTATTTAACAGTGGTTAAGCTTTACTTGTGTTTCCTAGAACACAGTTTGATACGTTCCTAAATAGATATAGGAAGATTCACCCTGTGCACAAGTTTCTGGAAACGTTCACAAGTTGTGCAATTACCTACTTTACAGTGGCGCCAACTTGCAGCTCATACACACTCTTGAACGTGCCACGCAAACGCCAGCCCATGTCTAGGCTCCTTCTAATTTTGATGACCAATTTCATTTAACTAGGGCCCTCTTTATGGCAACTCCAGTACTTCATTACTCCCCCTTAATGGCGAATTCATTTCGAACAATCCTTTAGAAATAGACCTTCAGGCAGAATAAAGTGCAGTAAAATATATTCATGACATCCATAATACATTCGTTTGTAGAGGATAGAACAATCGTAAAACTGAGATGGATATGAAAGCGTACACTTAATTTTATTGTGCGGGCCAAGAATTCACGATGACATTCGAGCTAGAATAGCTGTCCCGCAGCTCAATGAATGTCAATCACGAACGCAGCATAAAACCTTGTGTAACGACATCATCATATACTTATATTGTGCCTACATACAGGATTTCAAAGAAAGTAATGTACAAATCACTTGAAAGCTAAATAAGGGATGAAATATCAATGTAAGCTTGAAAGGAAAGCCGCGGAGTCGATCAATCATGCGGACACTTTAGCACGAGATATCAATGACTTTGGGTTCGGCCTGTGTGTATAGCTACGGGCCCGAGCTGCTGTTTGCTTCATTGAATTACATTGCGGACCCCCGAAACACACTAACCCAATATTGCGTAGCTGCCAAGATCACTTTACTAAGTAATTTGTTTCGTTAAGATTTTGGTGCGTTTACTAATATTGATGATAAAAGGGATATAATAATTAGTTTAGTTATGTTTACTCAGTTAACCAAGGTGGTCGAGCGATGTTTGTTTCAGCTATCATGTAATTGGATGAGTAACCATTAACAATAGGCTATCTGTGAAAGATAGCAATTACGGTCTTACTCAGCGGAAGAGTATAAATAACTTTAATTTCATAGGAAATTGTCTTATCTGCTGTGAGATAATAAGTTAAAACCATGTAATGCCATCTGCTTTATCGAGTGGCAGCTTTAATCGTTTATACCTTTCCGCTGGTGCTGATTAGATATTATTGTTTCTATTAACGGTTGTATAACTCGATAACACACGATTTATTTAGTCACGCGCGGCGCTTAAATCATTGGTAAAACAACCACTATGTTGACACAACCACTATGTGGTTTATCAAAGGTGGTTCGAAAATGTAGCATACTCATCAAACAGGAATGACGAAATTATTAAATCTTTTCTTTTTTTTCTAAGGTTTGTAAAAAAACATAATAAATACTTCAGCATTTATTTATTCCTTGAATAAAACATCCGATGGTAGACTAAAACCTCGAGTATAGTAAGATATCTAGAAGCTAGTCTTTAATATGCATAAGTATATTTAGGAAAGCGGAGAAAGGTCAAGTTTTCAACAAACTCGCACCATCCTGCTGCGGTATCTCTTAGATATAAGATTGTTAACGAAACCCTCTAATACTTTGGGCAAACCTCTTAGACCTGTAGCACTATTATGAACATGAATTCTAAAAAAATCTTTCCATTTCCTACCAAACCTTTTTAACGAGAAACTTTAATAATTTCATTCTGACCGTTTTTTTGGTGTTTCCATTAATCAACAAAGTAAACCTTTTGTTAAGGTTGGGTGCACACGAATGAAAGATTGATGAATCAACTTAATGTGGAGAGAGAGTAGCCTTTGTTTAAGACTAAGTCAGGTCTCGACATTAAGATAGGCCAAAACTTAGAAGGCCTCGTAACTAAGCCGAGCTAAGTAAGTTCATATGAGGATTACATGCATCTTTGGCTTAGTAATTAATTGCAAGATAGAAATTGAGTTAAGTAAATAGCGTCTTAAATAAGGCTAAACTTGTCAACTTGAACAACGTCCCAGAAAGTACGTTGCTTTATATTTTTCGCGAAGGCATCGTCTAATGTGGAACAAAAAATGTTACATTATCTTGCAACAGTCTTACTAGAGCCAAGCTATTTTCCGAAGCATATGTTGCCGACCTGCCTCATTAGTCTAGTGTCCGCAGCCTGAATAGAGAACATGGCTAGTGGGTTGTGTTATACGGTTTTTCAATTAACGCTAGAATTGCGTCCAGTAAATTGCAATAAATCACGTTAGTGCCTATATATTCGTCTAAAACAAAATGACACATGAACTAGGTCTGTCAGTACCTAATGCACACGTAACAAATTTCCACTATAAAACCGTATGCAACGCAAAGTACTAGCCAACTGAAATCGTTATCTAAAATTAGTTCGTAATAAAGTTATCTGACACGGCATTATCTGCACCGATCTACCAAAAGCCAAATGTGTGCCAAATTAAGTAATTAGCAGGCAACCTATTAATATAGCCGAGGTATCAGCTCTTAGATTAAGCCTGGCACGAACAAATTGTGATGTGAGCAAATCACCGACGGCTGATCGGTATTCTGTATTTAATTGCATTATCTATTGATCCGCGTCAACACTAGAATATGAGGCCATAGATAGCATCTAATACCTACTAAATTATGCAAACTAGAATGGCATCAGTTTGCAGTCATCCGCATGTTAATAATATGTCATGTTTTGATAATATGCCTGAATGATTTTTAAACTAAAATCGATAAAGTAAACCAAAGTACATAATAGAGAGTAAACATAAAGCGAAAGCGATCGATTGAAGAAGAAACAATAATAAAACGTAAAGTTTTGATTCTTGCTTCGAGTAAAAGCAAAAATTTACCTGCCTTTCTTCAATAATAATAATTTCCGATATTTACTTGAATGTTTTTCCATGAATTTCCTGACATTTGGAACACTAGCGCTTATGTTCGCTGGGGACATTTTGACCCCGCTGGCGCCGGGAAACGCAGAAGTTTAACAAACCATGGAAATAACCCATGAAACTAGTTGTATTTCCGTAAAAAGTTTCACACGAATAAAAATTCATTCTTATTGTTTTAGACATAACTTTTAGACTAAACGATCTGCAGGAATAGTCTAAATAAAACCAACGACCATTTCCTCCACAAAAATAATGTTTTGTGCGGTTATTTATTTGCTAATAACATTATTTAGCAATCACAGTGATTGTACTGTAGACTGGCAGGCTGGACGCATGCCAAGCGTGACCGGTTTAGTTGTATTGTTGCTGCTCTTTGTTGATTTTGGACACATAGTTACTTAACTTTACACAGTAACCGTTTAAATTAAATAATAATTAAACATTACCTATCCACATACTTAGGTATATAATTGTTGTAACAAAATTGTGATCATACTAAAGATACCCATCTAGACTGCTCAAGGGCAGACCCCAAAACTTTATCGAATAAACCGATTCCAATAAGTAGAAAAATCACGATAGGCTCTTTTGTTTTTCTCACTAAACCCCGAAACTTGTTACAGAACCTAATTTTACGATTGATTGTAAACAGATATGCTTTGCTGGAGAGAATACACAGTATGTCTAGCAACTGGCCAGCAAAACACGGTGGTTGCCTAACGGGCAAATTTGGTTTTGGACCAAAATGGAGATGTGTTTGCACCAATTGGCACTGACTGAGACAGATTGGTAGTTTCCTGCCCGTGAGTGATACAAATGTCGTTTTAATGGCGCTTAGAGACAAGGGTTAATTTATTTGAAGACGACGACTGTGCGAATGTAACGTACTCTGTCTACAGTTTCACTGATTCCACGCGGGAATTAATTCTAGGAATCTTAGGTAATTCTAACTCCCATTATCACAGTGTGTAAATTAACATTTGTTATTCATCTGAAAAGTTATGCCTAGTCTAAAATAGGCCCAGCACCAAATTAATTATAAATGTAAATTTTAATTAATTGATCGTAAATAATTAGTAACTGCGCAATTGACTAGATTTTGTTATTTAATTGCCTAGTTTAGTGTTTTAACATATTAATTTTGATGATTTTGTAATTAACCTGCACACAACACTCATTTTAAAATGTTCACCAATAGTTAATTCGAACGATTAAGTGCCACATGGAATCATTATGGTTTTAAAACCGTAATTAGTGGTGCGCTCTATTTACATATGAAATTATCATTTGTTAAGTAAAACATTAGTATACAAGAAGTAAAAAAAATATGTACATACTGCTTAGAAATCAAATTAAAAGTAATAGGAAATTGAAAATATTTCAAAATCACTTGGGTCGGCCAAAGTTGTTTTATTAATAAAAACAGTTCCCTCTGAAATTGCATATAAACGGAATATTGAGAAAAAGTTCAAGCACTGAAGTCTGATGGGAAAATCGATTGCTTTATTTCATTTATTTATTTTCATAAGGTTTCATACTTTCATACTGTGAAAGCAAAAACTATATTAAGTTTCGTCCATTGTTTATCAAGTGATTTTATTATATTTCTTAGAATAAAACGAAATAAATAGAAGCTCATTCATAATTCTTTTGTGTCGACATGTTCAATGTTAACATGGGACAAGCGAGAGCTATTTCCATCATTTTTACTGAATTACGTTTGTGTTCCATTTTCCTTTAGATGTCGTCCAGATGTAGTTGTTTTTCTTACCACAAAAACTTTCTTAGAGCAGTATATGGAATTCAAGGAGGGAAAGCTTTTATTGGCCCCAACGATCCTTATTACGTTATAAATCAAAGTTAGATACGGTGTCCTGACGTACGACCTTCGCAATGGTATAATGCGTATTATTATTGATAGATATATTATGCTCCCCACTTCCAAATTACTTTTACGTTCCAACACACTGTATCATCATAATCAATTTAATCAATCTTTGGAAAGTTACCTGACCAACCTGCACACCTTATGCTCGGATTATTTTAAACGATTGTAGGTACACGTGTATTTTGTTATCCATACCAGTTTTTGGTTAACAAGTAAAGCAATTACCATTATAGTAGAAAGGGTTAGCAATTGAAAATGTATCCTTAATGGCGACACGCTATCTCAGTTGTACCTTTTCCAAACCTAACACAATCAGTTGCGAATGGCGGCTACCGACCCCTTCTCCCATTAGGAGTCACACGAGTGACGGTAATATGAACATTTTACGTAAGTAACAAAATAATCTATCGATTCGGAAGGGACTAAAAATATCTAGATGTCTTATTACTGAGCAAAAGCGGACCACAATCGCTCGGGAAATTGCGTATCTATAGAATTATTTTCGTACACATTTTCCCGAATAATATCTATTTTGAGTCAATACCTACATTTATATTCGTAACTCAAATAAACAATTATGGTAACTGTCATTTAAAATTTTAAATTGTTGTCTACAATGTTAATTAACATTATTTGACAAATTATTGAAAAGGCTTACTCGCTACGCTTAAAAGTAAATCTAGACAAAGGCTTTGTGGACTATATAACTAATCTTGATAATAACTTACCTAGTGCTCAAAGGCTTTCAAATAGTACCCCAAACTTGGGACTTTCATCGATTTTAAATTGAACAAAGTGAAAATTAATTTCGAAGTGGAATTAAAGTTTCTATTTGTTTATGAAGAGTTGGTAAAATCTGTAAATGGAGTGATTGAAAAGGACACCCATTTATGAGTCTGAAAAAATACACTTCATATAAAACAGATATTTCCTCTATATACCTATATTAGTACCTATAGACAATTGAGTAATTCAGCTGCTGAACTGAGGATGTTCTGAAATTATTTCTCAATACCGCCTACCACATCCTTTCTAATCCATCACAGTTCTATAGCTTAAGCTAAGCACTAATATATGATTATTGGAAATGCAAACATGTGACTCCAATTTAATAACACGTAATATAGCTTTAAAGCATACATAAATAACAAAATAATATGTTTGAGACTACGCCAATACACCCACTTATGTAGTATCATTTTAGTTCATGTCTTAGGAATTACGTTTCTATATAATTATCTCATACAGTAATGATTAATTAGTAAGTATATTAATAAACAAACATACAACGTGTTGCCTAGCAGCAACGCTGTTTATGTTATTTTATATTCGTGAATGAATATTTACCTATTTAGATAAAGCTAGATTTTAGGCTAAGACATAACATACTCGCAAGTGATCCAATTTGATTGGTTTTCTCCACAGGTATCGAATTATATGATCACTGGTAAACTTCTGGAAATATCTAGTAGGTACCTATACCAGTATTATCACATTACATACAAAACTTTTATCTCTATAATATGTTCGTTGTTCTTAATCGGTTTTATTAGTTTCCCATACCTAGCCGACTTTGGTAAACGATCTACAAATCTGGCAATAATTTTAATATAATGTTTCTTAAGTTAAGTAAGTAATATCTTGAATATTAAATAAAGGTTGTGGTGGATATTGTCCTGATTATCTTTCTTGACCGATATTGGTAGAATTAATCTCCGAGGTAAAATCCGGCAAAAGGACACGTAAAAAGGAGCTTACAGAGCCAGCGGTATTAAACCTGTACCAACATATTTTAGAGCTTTCTCTTCTAAATATATTTTGGTTACCTGACAAAAAAAATATATGAATACCTAAGTTTATAATATTATTTTGGGATTCTGTTTGAGTAATCAGTATATTTTGTGTTTTGATTAGCTAGCTAGAAATACAAATCTGCGTATAAACACACACATCTACATTTTATTGTACTTTATAAAGGTTAAGAAAATATTATCTATCGAAACCTCCTACCAACTTCTAAAAGGTTCGCTTTATATTTTATTAAAAGTCTCTGTACCTGTTTTAATATTAAATATACAAGAGGCTTAGAAGCCTAAAAAACCTTCAAACACATGTAGTTACTTTATTTTTAACATAAACAGAGCGAAGGTCGATGGCTATATCGTTACCACAAAAATTACAATAGCAATCTAACGTAAGTGTACCTACGTTTTTTCAGTAAGCAAATATTTTTCTTGAACATTCTTAAAGGAAATTCTTCAAGGCGCTTTTTCTAATTCATTGATTTGAGCAAATAATATCGAATATTACAAACAAAATAAAGTTCTTGAATTTTGGAGGTGTTCCCTTTTTATTTCAGATACTTACTCGTAAATTGGAAATTGCTATCATGATAAAGCATTTTTATTATGAAGTAATATCAATCCACCTTTGATCCTGGCTCTTTATTTTTCACGTGCTTAAATATTGCAATCACTTTTATAGACATTCAGGCGTTCGCCTTTTACGTGAGACCCTTTTCTATACTGTAATGTTATAAGTATTTTCGTAAGTTATTATATGCTATAATTTTCAGATACATATATCGAATACTAGGTATGTGTATAGTAGACAGGATGTATCAATATAATTAAGTTCCGACTCGGCTTAGCGTAATAATTGATATCTTATTCAAAAGCACTTAAAGATAATTGAATTTAACTGAAACCCGAGCTAGATTAACACCTAATCAACTGCGTACACGAATAGAAATGCGTGTTCAATACATAATTACATTCTTGTAAATTATACTCGTACGTATGGTTGGTTATATGATATTTGTTATGAAGCCTATCGAAGTTTCAATTTTGTACTGAGAATTTTCTCCTTGAGCAAAGGTATTTTGTTTTCATAATACTGACCTGCTGAACTTGAGCCGTATGAGTTTAGTGTCTAAAGGATCATGTGCCTAACATCCACTTCAGACTAGCTCACTCGAAATAAACCACATATTACAAGATGCCGAGTGGATGAAAGTTAACGTAATATGGCAGGCTGTAGGTACATGATGAAAGTCTTTACCGTGCTCCATTAGACGTGAGTATTTACTTAGAAAACTTGAGGAATATAATTCTAAGTTAAATTTTGTACAGAATATTGAAATCTTAGCTTTGAACTTTTTTTATTTTGATCCAAAAAGATATGTATAAACGTACTTTTTTAGTACATATGCCGTTTGTTTGTTACTTGTTAAAAAAAGTCAATAAAACGAGGTTAACGGTAATGAATACAACTGTCATTACATTTTCCAACCTTTGGGTATATCTGTGCAAAATATGAAACATAAGTAATTCTAAAAACATTAGCGTCATTAGTCTACTCGTCTAGTCCCTCAAGGGAATGCCTACAGGCTTACCTAATGTTATATTAATAATGTTTTACTCACCCATTCCCCAGAAAACGGTAGCAAAGAACGCCACGAGGATGCGGCTTCCACTTGATGGTACGACCTCCATAACACCTGATGTTCCGTATCCGGAGTTCACTATACCACTACAATCCTTCTTAGTTTATAGTGCACCACAGTTCACAGTACAGTCACTCGCTCGCACAATATCACGCGATCACGAGCCTACGACGCACAATCACACACATTTTATGTCAATCCCACTTTCCATTGAACCTGAAAAAAAGAAGCGAAGCTTTTTTCATAACACGCTCAAACTGCGCTCACTCTAAGCGTATTATGAGGATTTCAAATGTAATATTAGAAGCCTGATTTGCGTACAAATAAAAACAGATCCCCAGACAGATTAACGTTTTGGTAAACTTTTACGAATTCCCTTTTCGTGATTGGATTGGATTTGAATCTTTGAAACATAGTAATATTCTTTGGCAAACAGATTTTTGCTGATTCATTTACTATTCAAATATTTTAGCTTCACTATAATTTATTAACGATGCTGAGAAAAAAGTCTTATTCGTTTTATTCTGATTTATGACGTCTCTAATTTTCCTACGTCTATAATAGAGTGTAACGAGGTACTGCGAAAAAGTTTACTTTAATTTCCGAATCGTTTCTAAAAGATCATTAGATGTCGTATCGACACATTCAGTAAGATGCGACACCGCATTGTGTGTCGGTCTCAAATATTGCGCCGGAACAACTTGTGTCCGCAATTCAAGTTTTTCTCCTGAAACTTGTAACAAGTTCTCGAGTGTTTTGATTATTTTTTCGTTACGTAAAAATATATTGTTTTGGCAATAACAAAGGCAATTTAGAAAGGCAAATATTTTTGTTTTATTAATCAAAAATTGTTCACAGTATTAATTAAATTCATGTTGTTGTTGTTGAGAGCGTCAATTTGAAACTAATAACACGAGCTTTATGTACCTTTTGTTTGATTAAATGGTTATGACATTTATTTCGGTAGATCCCAATTTTGTTTTACTCGAAAGTGTAAAGGGGGGCTTCGACAGCTGGGATGTAAGGGATCAGTAAGGAGAGGCGACATGAAACACAGCTGTCACCGATTGCCTCTGACCAATCTCGATGCTGGTTCTTTGTCCTCTGTTTCAATTTTACATTTATTCGGGTTGGGAGCCGAGCCTTTCACAGCTCTTATCATATTGACACAGACGGAACATTTAATCCTTCAATTTGGCCTGCCCTTTTCAATATCAAACTCCAAAGACGAATTTTGTAAGTGAGTAACCGCGTTTGGTAAAATATTTATAAAAACAAGTTAATGAACGCTGGAGTGCGATCACAGGGTTCTTGCATGACTGTGTTGAATAAAGCTTGATCAATACATACTATATGTTGTTTCAAATATTTCAATCGAATGAATACAAGGTAAACTCTTTGTTTTCATTACATAAAACTGTGCTCGAAAAGACTTTTCACCTAACCCTAGGATAACTCCGTAAACCACCATTACAAGAATTAGAAGTGACTAGAAGCACAATATTATGAAAGTGAGAACAACGTAAAGAACTTCTTTTTCGGATTTGGTACATAATAAATACGGGCGTTAAATAAAGCTGGTGTAGACATAGGCCTTATAAATTAGCTGGCTTAATACCTACCTCAGGATCCAAGACCTAATTTTAATACAACATCGTACCTACATAAGTAAGACCTACATCTCTCGTTCACGACTTGTTCTCGTGAAAGTTTTCTCTCTTTCTCTTTACTTCTCTTATCTATACAATGCTAAATATAACCGAGTACTTTAATTGTTTAAAACTTTCAAATGAAGAGTTCTCCGATTCGCTTATGTACACAGTTCTTCATGTTGAAGTTTAAAACCTTATTCAAGGAACGAGTTTTGTTAAGAGACAGTAGGCGTCTGCGTTAATTTGGTAGCCTTTTGTACGTTTACCTAGATAGTAGGTAACTAATTCACTTGCTTATATCTTAAATTATGTTTTAAGGCGTACAAGATGGTTATGTAGAACGCGCTAAGCTCTGGAATAACTGGGCATATTTTAAAAAGCATTAGCGTTGAACTAGTAATTCCTTGTATTAAGACTGTTAAGATATCGTGATCCATACTACACTGTTATTGTATCAACTCAAGAAATCACACAACAATGATTTAATAACACTAAATAACCGCACCTTCACACCAAACGTGTTACAATACATTAGTACTGTAGTCGCGAAGTCTCATTAATCGACAGAAATAGCGAGAAAAGAGAATCCTTCACTAATTGAAAGCTTTGTAACTCCACACACCCTGTAGGAAATCAATGGTATACTGTTATACAGTACGTAATACGTTTTAGCGGATTCAATAACTAAGTAAGTTAATTATGCTAAATTAACTGTACTAGTGCGGTTTGGGGAGATTCGCTGTGATAATATTTTAGGTTATACAAGCAGATAAATGTGCCTGCTCAAACAAGCTATTAGTATATGATGAGATTAAAAATCAATATTACGATTAGCTTTTGGTAACACGGCGTGTAACAAATTGCAAGAGTCTAAAAGCTTGGTTACTAACAATAAAATCGATATAGGCAATTAACTTTTAAAGGATAGTTTTAAAGCTTTCGTAGACAATGATGACGTAACTTTTTTTCCAACAAAGTATGTGTAGTTTCCACTGCGGAAGTCATTTAAATTATTATGACTGTTACACGTGTGGTCTTCTCAGTACTCACGTAGGTATGTGTTATACAAAGTGTGCTCTGCGTAAAAAACAGGTCACTTCCCGTTTAAAAATTCAGAGCACCATAGAGAATGTTAGAAAAATTCTGCAAGTATCCTTTAGTGCAGTGTCAGTGGCCCTTATAACGACCCTTTAATTAGCAGTGGTATGCAGTGAGTTATTGAAAAACAACGCGACACGTTGCTGGGCATGTGGGTAGGCGGGTAGATCACTGAACAAAAGAAGGCGACACAAAGAGCAATGGAACACATTTTGCGGAGCGCGTCGCACCGTGTCCCATATTTCCTAACGAGATGATATGCCAACGTTTATTCTTCATGCTTCACATGAATTGCGCCACCAATGCATTTTGTTCGTGTAAATACATGATACTTTCTCTCTTACTCGTTTATTTTATGCTTTTTAATTTTCCTGTCGTCGGCTGAAACGGTCCGTTTTTAATGAAGCAACTCGAAATGACTGAAGGGGTTGAAACCTTGTTCGAATATTCTTTTAAAAATTAATATTTTACTTTGCCGTCTTCATTAAAATAAATGGTTATCATAATTAACCTTGTTTGCGTTGGAAAGGGTAATTTGTATAACAGGTAAGTCGGTCCTTCAGGATATATATTATCAGGTTTGTAGAAAGCGGTAGGGTTATGTAGGCTGCTGAGAATAGAACAAATAAAAGCCCTACTTTTACCCGCACGTAGTATATAAGCTAGACACACATATTCTATGTATACCTAGTCTAAGGTTTAGGGCTGAGATTCCGATTCTATGTGCGGTCGGCATTTCAGGTTTTTATTTGTTCATCTGTATCTACACCTACCTATCTACGCTCCACTTCCAGACTTTTCGGAAAACCCTAACTTTTTTCGTTAGAAGCCAGCCTTTTTGTTTGAAGTGTTCGTCTTTTCGTCTGTGTAGATATGCGCACGTGAGAGTAGTAGAAACAGTGGGTAGGTAATAACCAAATAAATCTTCGTAATGGCCAACCCGCAGCTGTTCTAGACTAAATAAAGCGAAAAACTTAAAGAATTTTTAAAAGAATTCTCGTTTTCCAGTTTCTAAAATAAAGAGTATAATTCTATTATTAAAATTTTAGTAAATCGTCGTATTACGAAACCCTCAGCGGTCGAACCCCACTTGACTGGTTTTATTTTACCTGTTCGAAGAGGTTTTTGTCAAAAATCAACAATTTATCGGGATTCTTGGGCAAAATTACAATAGCCTTTTGATTTTTGTTGCCGTTAATGAAAAAATAATAAGAAATTATCAGTATTATTATACTAATTTTGGATCAGAATTAAGTGAAAAGTATTTTTGTATATCAACAAAAAGATGGCGTCTCTAACTATTGTTTTTATTTGAAAATCGAATTGTTGGCTCTTTTTTTCTTAATTTTGACTATAAGAGATTTGAATATAAAGCGTTTACTCCGGAAGCATCATTGCAATTGATTAATTAATCACGTTTAAGTTCATTCCACCAACTTTGACAAGGCTGACAAACTATAATGATGAGTTTAAAACTACAATAACTTAGTGGTTGATATCCGACTAAAACTCGTTAACAAAATATTTGTCAGTGGACATAGGACAAATTCAATTACCAAAAACAACAAAAAACTTTTTCTTATAATTGCTTTCCGTACCCCAACCAAATCAAATACCAGCAAAATATAATATAATCCAGCGGCCTTTGTATAATAGCCATTTTCCCACATTGAACTGCTTATTTTATAAACACCAATTAAAATCCTTCGTCAACAGCGTTGTGCGTGATTTAATTTTTTTAGCAGAATAGTCTTTTTTATAAAGAACAAAGGGATCATTAATAATAAATTTTTTTAATTATCTTTTTTGTTTCATTGGGTTATCTGCTTCAAATTAGCTAATCTTCTGTTATACATAAAGCGTAACACTACATGATGAGAAGAGAAGAAAGAGAGACAAAAACTACATAAATAAAAAATCGACAGATTTTAGTTCCAACTGAAGATCTAAATAAAGTTAGCCTTAAAGAATTTATTAACATTATCGCTCGTTAGAACAGAATGAAAATTATAAGTATGCCTTAAGCAGTATGCGGTAAAACATAGAGATTCTCAGAAACATAATGCAACAATAATAACAAAATCATTAGCTCTTTCTCGTTGAAGTGACGTTATCATAACATATGATTTAAAAGCATAAATCACAGAAAGTATCCTACTATTGCAGAAGGTAGCTGAACAATCGATCGACATTAAAAGGCTTTTTGCGGTAATGTATCTACCTACTTCTTGCAACTTCACCGTAAAAGTAGAAAACCTCTCTAAAAGTTACCTGCACTTGTCTACATCTTTTGTTTTAACTATTTTACGTAGTGCGCCTTTGTAAGTGAAACTGTTTGTTTTTTTATGCACTTCAAACAATGCATCTCCGTAGATAGCATCTACTATATGACAGATATCAAACTACGAGGTGAAACTATCTCTACGATCAATAACCGACTAAACAATGAGTGTCTGCCCGAATTTAGGATCGATTTTTAATCGAAAAGAAAAAGCTTGATTGCTACAGCAGTGTTTTGGTTAGTCAAAACACCATATCGATTACCTTCACTTCTGAAGACTAATTGATAATTAACAGACTCGAAGTTTCGTAGTGAAGTTTCATTGATCGATAGTTAATCACCAATGATAATATAATTAAATATGATCTAAGCTTATCCATCTGCAACTACTAAATACTTTGAAATTATCTGAATATCTACCATAATATTGCGTATTTCATTATCATTTGCAACCAATAGCTGGGTTCCCATAAATGAGTTTTGATAGGTTTACCACCATAGGGGAAACACAAAAGATTAGCGTAAACTCCGCCTAGTAACCCCGACTGCCTGATATGTAACAAAGTCACGGAATAGATCCATTTCGCGGGGACCCAGCCGATCGAACCAGAGACATGTGTACGAAACGATCTGAACATTCGCACCAAAGACGATAACCGCGAGCCAAACCCACTGTGAACGCAAAGCAATTAGTAAGTAGCTACTTTTAGCAGTAAGTACCTAATAAGCCATTTAGCCTGTGCAAAATGTTGGGCTTAACAGTTCCCTCTTAGATATTGTCTCAAAAGTTAAATGCACTTTGGACGAAGACAACTCTACACGCTAAAGTTTCGAGATTAGGAAAAACCCATTTTTCTTATTTTACTTGAATGTGCTTGGAACAAGTTAAACTTTGACAATCAGCTAAGTCCATCCACCTGCACAATAAGTCAGTGGGTAAGCCTCAACTTTATATTTTGTAATTTCAAGTTCGTGAAGGACTCTGTGTGAAATGCCGAAACTTGCTTACAATTAATGGAACATTGAATTTGTATAGAAACTTAAACTTAACAAAGTTCAATTTCGCTGTGGTTACAATAAATAGCAAGCTATGCAGTATTTATTTATTTTATTTGACATTCAAAATCCTCCGATACAGAGGTGACGGGTAATAAGGCCTGGATAACTTTGAGCAATTTAGCATAGACTTTCTACGTTTGATGCCCTATAGAGCCGGCGCTGAGAAAGCCGATCGCTCCACGTAAAATTGGTCTCTGGTGTACAGACCTCTTTGAGTTAATCAATATTTCTCTCAGACGCAATCAGTTTTGATTGTACTACTAATTAAATATTGGTATTAGTTAAATATAAAACCAAAATAATTCGATTAAAATTATTATGATTAGCTAGAAAATGGCTCGTGGTGAGCAATCCCAGTTATTCTCATTCCACATTCGCCTATTATTTAGCAGATATGCATTACTAATTTCATGTGCAATTTTTCTGCTTACTTTCATGAAATCAATAAATACAAAACAACGACTGTGACCGAAGAAGTTTTTTTTTGTACCTTTAACAGCCAAACCAGTGTGACCGTAAATAAAAACTTCAACAATAACACCGCTATAAGAATAATGAGATAATCCATAAATAATCCTCCTCCCTTCGTCCCTCAAAAGTTAGTCCATTTGAAATTCATACTTTTTTCTGAGACTTTGTGGATGATGTTTCTAATCCAAGGTACTATAATCTCTATGGAGCTATCGATTACATTTACCACCAATGTATTGGATTTTTGTTACTATTACATTAGGCCCAGGCTTCACCGAAGCGAAGCGTAGCGCAGTTTTTAAACAACCAATGGAATTTCTCCGCTCAGGGATAATACTGAGTGGGCGGAGACGAAATGTTTAAATAACAACATTCTATGGCTTGTTTAAAATTATCTCCTTTCTCCACTTTGATGGAGTGTGGTCTAGGCTTTCGAAGAATAGATCATAGTTCGAGAGCTTCAAGTAGAAAAGGGAGTGTATGATTTCAGTATTCAGTACACAGGCTTCATATATTTTTGAAAAGATAAACAACCATAACAGTTAAGTTTGACACTCTCTGGAATAAACTGCCTAACTAACCCTTCATAATTTAATAGAAACCGATTCAATTACGGGTTCACGTTGAGTCTATACCGGTCGTCATTTATTTACCGTCTAAAAATGTCCAATTGAAAATTCATGCACACAATGTTTGCCAACCCACATTTCGTTCCAAAACAGGTAAAGCAATTAACGTTACAAAAATGGTTTAAAAAAGTATGACATGGTCTAGGAAAAATACTCCTCGTATGTGAAATTGTTTTTCACTCTTTTCGATTTAAATTGGTAATTCGCTATTGAAATTCTATAGGTATTTGTTCCTTTTAAATGTAATCTCTCTTTTGGTATACTAGAGAGACTATGATCTTGTATTTATTTTGCAAAAATACTGTACGTTGTCAAGATCAAAATATAACTGAGTATTAGGGAAAATAGAACGTCCACTGTTAGGTTCTACGTTGCTACGAGAAGCGACGATTGCTTTGGTGTAATACATAGTTCATTTTATGTAGTTAAAATAACATAGAATGTAACCAAATATTATGAAGCCATTCCACCCAAATAATTCCGGGCATTTGGGCTCCAAAATTATAAAAATATAATTACTTTTTAATTAGTCAACCTATTTCAGAGCAGCCGGCCTCTTTGAAATGCTATAAGAGCATTCCGATTATATTGAATGCTAAATGAATTTAGTTATAAGGGAGACGAGGCGATAAAATTGATTTGGGTATAAAAGCAATTAAACAAAATGTGTTTAACCGATTCATTAAACAACGATGCAGATTGGATGAATTTAACAGTATTTTCTGCGTTACTTTATGTAGATAGCCAGTGATTTAGTAAAGAAAAGGGAAAAGAGCCGGCGGCTAAAGGTCGATGTATCGGCGATTCGGCAGAAGGGCCCACCGCCGAATTCCGTAATGAAATCGACCACGTAATGGTGAGCCTTTTGTTCTGCATTTTAATCACGCCACAATTGTTTCAGTGAACAAATCCGTTCAACTTACATCTGTCCCTATCTTTGGTGACGTAATAAAATTGACCCTCAACTCGTGTTCTTCCTAATTACGTTTTTCGTTCCTATTCCGTTTGTTAATTGTAAATTGACAAACTGATTCATTTATGTTAAAAAAATGTTAATCAATTACATTTTGGGAAATGATTATATTGCTGTGATAGTTTAGATTATTTAAACATTATTATTTTATTATAAACTTATTTATTTAATAATTATGTTATTTATAACGATAGATTCAATCGTAGTTAATATGACCTCAAAATACTGATTTCTTTTATCCTTAAACTGTCAGCAGGCAATGATATAGAAGTGCCAGTAATGGCCAGTATTTTACAAGAAAATGAACGACATCACATTGATACCTACAAACATCCAGTGAAACAGTACCAAGAAGTCCTTCAAAAAGTTTTCCAGTTCTTGAAACTCGCACAAAAAAGCGGTAAACTTAATCACTTCATAGTCCGTAGTGTTTATGAATTAATTTTATGAAAACTTCCATCTGGGGACGCGTCTAATTAACTAGGTCCGTGGGCTTATTTGTTCGACTGAGTTTTGACAGACGAGTGACGTAAATTAGAATAAGGGGGTTGTGGAGCAGAGCGGTGCGCGGCGCGTTCGTGCGGTCGCTCGCCCCCATGGCACTGGCGCGCGGCCCGCTAGCGCGGCGGCGCGCGCGACCCGCCAGCGCCGCCCAGCGCGCTGCTAACTCCGATTTCCGTAGCGGGCTAAGCCGAAGCTTTCCTAGATTGTGTGGCCTTACTGAACATTAATTACACCCAACTTAGTCTGATTAAACCTTGAGGAATTATCCGGATTGACAAAATTAACTTTTAACTTAGATTTATGTCGTTTTGTTCAACAATGTTAGGTCGCGGGGGGTGTCAGCGAAACTTTCGTAATCCTTACAGGCAATATTATTATATTTAATGGATTTATACGGACCCATACCTACTCATTTTCTTGGAATAGTGGAACTTTGGCAATATCATTTAAATTTAATTTAGGGTAGATTATGTAGCCATGTATAGTTTTACAATATGAACAATTTAATATTAATTAATTAGCGTTGAAAGCGATATTACCAAGACACACACTATGTTTTCACATACTTAGATTTTTTCTAATATTATACAAGTACACGCACAATAAAAAGGTAAAAGCGCATTGAAAAGGTAATATCGTTAATTACAATTTCATTAGTTCAGCAAGATCAAGCGGGTGAGTCGTGAAGATTAATTACAAAACAACTTTACTGGCGAATATCCTCTAAGAATGTTGATCAAAACAAAATTTGTAAACGCTGCGAGCACGTCGGCGCGGCAACTATTAAATTAACAATGCCCAGCGGAATAATTATGAGGGCCAAATAGGGTACTTACGGTGAACACTGCAGAAGTATTATGGAGCAAATAGAAGAAGCTCCGAGTGGAATAGGTAATAATAAATTCGGTAGCGGTAATTGTCATCAATCTCCAGGGAAGTGAATATTGTTCCACATTTTGATTCGCGCCGCATATGGCGTGACTTGTGACGTAATTGGCAAAGCTTTCGGCACAGTTATTAAGAACAGCTGCACACTACCTGACGGATCGCGAACTTGACCAATTAAAACTTCGACAATAATAGTACGAATTATTTTATGTCGATAAATACGTTCCATTTCAGTATTGCTCAGTTTTCGTTCGTTAGGTATAATAAATTAAATTAACGAGACCATAATATTTGCTTTCGGATAGTAATTAATTTATTACGGGTCTCCCCCTAACTGTAATTTAAGGGCAGTATTAATAGTTATTAAAACGTATTTAACCACTTGGGGTGAACCATAGAATAGCGAAAACACAATAATAATTATATAATCAAAGGAATATTATGAAAGGAAAACGTGTTACATTTATTCGGATATTAATAAGAAGAAAATAAAATAATGTTTCCTCGCAGACAGCCGTAATAATAAGTTTTGGCAGAAGATGTTCTGACTGTTGCCATATTCCTTGAGAAAAACACGACAACGTTTATTGTGTCTACTGCGTTGTTTGTAATGTTTTGTTTAAATTTGCTGTAAGTAGGTAGGCAGATACAATGTATGATTCAGTTTAAATCGTATAAAAAAACATTCGGGATAACAAAACAAAATATAGGTATCCCTGTGGACCATTGTTAGCACATGTTGCAGAATGAGTTATTATTTTCCGACACGCATTATTTATTGTTGTCCCAATCCCAATACAATTTTTTCACTGTCCAACTCTGTGAGTAAGCATAATACGTTTCTTTGCATGCGGAAACATTTGAGTAATTTATGGAGACAGACACAATAGTTGCCAGGTAATATCAAACATGCTCGAAAAATAATTCATTATTTTTAAGGCTAGGCTAGCTAGACAAATATGTTCAGATAATGATAATCAAGAATCAACGAACTCGTAAAAACGAAGTGTTTTTATCATATCGATTTTGGAGTAAACTATTAGTTCAATGAACACTTTATTTAAAGCATTGGAATGAAAGGGCTCTCCAAGTAGGTCCGCATTAAACTTGTTTATGATTTAGTTGGCTCCTGTGTTTATAATAAAGCTGAGATTAATGGCGCGAGAGCGGCTGACGCAGCCGGCTGTCCTACATCCTCGTTAGATTTTTTATATACACTCGTCCTTTTATTCGGAAGCCGACCGCACACGCCTCACGCGTTTTATTGCTTCTCTTTCCGATCTAACAGCGGCGAGCATATTTGGATATTATCTTCGGTATAAATTATTAATATTGCACAGAATCCGTGTGTAACCCTCACTTTGAGCAGATAAATATCTATAGTGCTATAAACAATACATTGTGGTCGTCCGTAGGCTGACCAGTTGCAACCTATGGAAATCTCAAATAAAAGTTGTGGGCCGCAGCCGCTGTAGAAAAAGTTAGGGCGGCGACATCCGTAGCAGCCGCCTAGCGCGGGTGTGAAACATACAAACTTTCCTACACTAATGCCTACTAGACAAATAGGGGATTCTTTGTTACCCCATCACGCAACCGCAAAGTTAGTCAAGTTATTACGGAAACAAAAGGTGGTATCAACTAACCTGATCCCTTTCTTTAACCCGTGTCATGCACTGCCCCGCGGTATATTTACGTTAGTTATTATGACATGTTTTGTTAGGGAATGTTTTATATCTATGTATAAACATAAATACATAAAATTATTTGATTTCAAAGAAAACATATTGAACTTTCATGTTACTTTCTGCTGAAAAGCAATTGTGTTTGGAGCTCTGTATTGTTGTACAAAACGTTTCAAATTTACAAATTATATATTTAGTTGGAAAACATGTATTATTTATAGACTCTCGATTTAAACTTATTTCAATAAAAGCCAACTATGTATTTTCTCATGAGTAGTCAAAGGTATTTTTCAATATTAGACTCTTGAATCGTAGATCGAAGCGTAAATATTTTCATACACGATTCTGCCACACAATTTTCCCAAGCGAGCAATTCCATAAAACGCAGGTACATTTTATAAGCGAGGCATTGCACATTTGTTTTTAAAATATTTCAATTTTCGATTATTATTTAAGAGTTATTTTATAGGTCAGCTATCACTGACGACTAAAAGGTTTGTCGATAAATAAAATAAAAATCCTATTTAACAAACGCCTGAAATATTGTTTTAACAGATTCTGAACCCATAAATGTCGACAATAAAATATAATGGTACCAGTCATCAGTGAATTTTGAAGAATTTCAGTGATTATTGATAACACGTTATTTGCTCATATCAATATCAAACGTGTATTATTATGAAAATAATATAGAGCCAGCTTTCATATAATAGTCTTTATGGCAATATACTCGCTATGACAATAACTACCAAAAGAGGAGGGTTATTCATGTGGTTATTCATAACTATGCATTTGACAGGCTATTCGATAACGGTAGTCTATTATTGATGTTATAATAAATAATCCGACTGTACTCCATTTAAAAAGTTCTCCGAAATAACTACGGTGGGATGTTGTGGAATGTTTTAGATTTATTCACATCCATTTTATCAGTGGTCATATAATATCACAAAACATATCTCACAATATGATCAGGTCATGATTAGGAGCTTAGATAAAGACATGCATTTTATAAACATGAATGAGATTCGTAAAAGCTGCTTGAAGATAATAATAACAAATGAGAATGCAACAGTAAATCTTACTTTAGACTGTACATATCAAAAGCACTGAATAAATACAGTTATTCTTGAAAGTTTCATTTCAACGTGACATCCAATCCAAGCCAACTGTGAAAACATTTTGGTACAAAGCGTGCAAAGGAGCACCCGTACTCCTTAATCATGCAACCCGACGTGTGTCGGAAACACAACCGCGAGGATTACCTCTGCGGGCTCACTTGCTAGATACTAATATTTACTTGAATCTTTCTCCATCAAATTATATTACGTAAAAACCTTTTAGGTATACGAGCGACTTTTATAGCGGCTTGTAAGGTAAAACCGCGCTCGTACAAAGTGAATTCATAAAGCAACGCATTTCGAGCGCGTCTAGCTTTCTATTCCATACTTTATCGCCTTATAGTCGGTATAGCTCGCTAAAAGCCTTATTATATCGTAGAAAAAGTGATTTCATCTGAAGATTGGCGACCACTAAACGAACAATATATCACATGCCTGCAATTTATGACCCTTTCCAAGAAACCTTTTTCAACTGTAACTTTTTCTTCTAATTCATCGATCACATTACTCAAATCAACGTAAAAGGACCGTGACAAGAGTATAATTAAATCATGTAAGACGTTATAAGTACCGTAGATTTATTAACTTATCTATTATTAGGTGGGTACATGTTTGCAGGAACAGTGTCTGTTACGCTGCATGTTTGCAGCGATCTTTCACGGCTTAATTACTTGTGAAGTATGATGCATGTTCGGAGTGGCACCTGTGAGGAGCGGGCGGGGCCGGGCGCGCGGCTAGTTTATTTCGAGAACATCCGGCGGCTCCCAGCTGTCCACAACGTTAATATGACGACAGCGCTCTACACTGTCACTTCTATCCAATCTTTGTAAGTATAAATTAAATGTCAATATCGAGAAAATGAGTTTTGAAATTTTTATGCTTAGAAATTATGGGCGTTTTATAGCTTCGACGGAATTTATTTTCGGTTGGGTTTGAAACGGGGTGTAATTAAATTTTCATGACCGTATCGGATGACTAACTCAAACAAAATGTCTCTATATAATTAACCCCAAAAAGATAATAAATAAATATAATAAATGGATCCTAAAAACGAGAGTTTATTAACATACTCTGGGTGTGATCATTGTGTAAATTATTGAAGGGATTCATAAGCGTTGACGTGTACGTATATGAAAAGGGTACTAAAACAGTCAAATGATGTTCATTTCTATGCTCTGAGCAATATCCGGTTGGTCCTCGCTGTACACCCAATGCCTATATTTAACTAAGGAGCAATCTCCGCTGAATGAAGCGAATTAGCATTTTATGTTATTATTAAAAAGTAACGCGGCCAGCACACGGGTCCAATTTAATTACCTCGGTTCATCTAAATTAGATGTTTGCCTTTCAAACGTCCGCGGCCGTGTCAGTAATATCACCGATGTAATTGAAAGGGTACATAATTATCGAATACCAAACACGGGAGGCACTACAGTGCGGAAGAAAAGAATACGGTATGCGTCACATAAGGCGCATTACATTTTTCTTTTTGTCTTTAACATACTTCTTGCCCTCTGTTAGGGCATATCACGGCACAAAATTATAATAAAGATACTGAAGCATGCTTTTTACTTTTACCTAAATTTTTACTTCGGATTTTATACCATGTGGTGATAAGTGCATTCTAACAGAGTACCAGACGGCAGAGAAGATTTTCGGTGTTTCCATTTGAGACGTAAACTTAATGTTCTCTTTGTGCACTAGTATTGCACATGTGGATATGTAGACGAGCTTGCCACAAGACTGCAAAGCTTGTAAGACGCTCACGTGCATGTTTCCAAACAATAGATTAAATATTACTGCAGTATTTGAGGCCCCATCACGTTTATGATGCTTAAAGGAATTCGCCAAAAACTCTAGTTCCTGAAGTGGGCTATTACACAACACGTTTATGGCGGTCTTAGAAGCCTATCTCCATTTATTGGGCATAGTTCCAATCTCGGGTGAAAAGTGGAAAATGGCAACGGGTAGCACCAAACGGCTTATGGAACTAGAGTAAGCAATTTTACGAAATATAGCGCGATTACTTTTTTTAGTTTACCTGTATAATACTAGAAATCAGTATTTAAAAGAATTTACAATTTTTATTGAGTTTTATTTTCACGTGAGTAATAAAATAACTGATGCAAAAGAAATAGCACAGTGATTGTCTCGTCCGAAGTTTGGATCGGTACAAAACTATTGTACAGTCGATGTTCGTTTAATTAATCGTTTTCCCAGTCTAAGTACTAGGTAATTAAGATTAATGTTTTGTTTTACCTGTATTTTACCTGTATTTGCATAAACTACTGTCCAAATAAAACTTTTTCTAATTGTGTTTTCCCGACGACATAGAGTTGCGATGCAAATAAACTGTATTAGGGACCTTCGGGACTTGAGTTGTGTTAGGTTCGGTATGTTTGTTTGGAAAATGATTTAAACTCTGTTTGTTTATATTTAAACTTTCACGTTATTTCCTTACCCTCGTACATTTAAATTTATTTTGATAGTTCGATACAAGAAAATATGATGCGCAAGATATTATGAAACTTTATGCTGTAAATGTACCTATCTGTACTACCGCCGCCTTGCATTGAGTAACTGTCACAACATATCAATTACTCTTCATTCCCATTCATGCCAATTAATGATACTTCATTAAATTAATTAAACCTTCGTGTAATCCGCTAATTAGTACCGTTTGTATGTAAAGTATTCGCGTGGCTTGTATAAATGCTTAAGTGTACACAACACGCTCAGATATCTGCATTTAGATAGACATCTTGTTCCGTTCCCAATGTTCTTGATCGCGATTGGCAAAGCACCACGAAGACGAGGCTTTATGTATCCTCCGACTCGCCACACTGCAATTACACCGACATACCTACATCATATCTAAAATAGAAAGGTTTCTACCAATAAAATACAAAACTCGTGAAAGTTTATATCAAAATTGTGCACATCCAATTTGTAACAATTGTTACAGCACCACCGTTGAACGTCCACTTCGATCGTTCAAATAAGAATACGAGCCTTTTTGTGACGTCCAATTCGACGTGAAGTGAGAAGATAGTTCGACTTAATGTAATATACCTATCGGCAAAGGCAAATTCATATAAAATAATACTTTGTAGGCAAAACGATCCAGAGTCCCTCGGGTGTCGTAAAACTGCTAAGCCTTCGCCTAAATTGAGAAACTTGTTGAAAAATCTCACATGAGGGATACGAATGTGCGAGTTATTTTTCAAAATCTAATTGGACCGGCGCCTTGGCTTCGATATGGGCTGCTTAATTAAAAGTATAATGAACAGTTAATACTAGTTTTATTTCCTTTTGTGGCAGCGAACAAGGAAAGAGAACACGTTCTTTACAAAAAAAAGAAGTAAAACCTACATTGCGTATTGTGCAATGCACTGTAGAACATCGGGCAAAAGTCCAAACAAAAAGAACAGACTATTGACATGTCTTAATTCACGAATGTAAATCTAAAGCACAGCTTTTGTGCGTCATTGATGAATATTTCATTACATGAGGTAGATCCCCACAAATCTGAGATATTTTTGTAGAGAAACACATTTCGCTCGTGGAGTTAGTTACGCCCCTATCCGGCGAAACCCCAAGAAAAGCCTGTAGACGCAAAATCTCCTATCTCTTGTCTCTAAAATACAAATGGGGGAACTGCAACTCCTGTTGTCTTCAAAATACAAGTCTAAAGTCTTCAGTATTTTGTCGATTACAGTCTAATTTTAGACTTATCTTGATATAAGGAATTTATAAAATAATTACTTAGTTATACAACCAAGATTTGATGCAAATTACTTGAGAAATCTCAGTCAGTTTGAAATAACAAAGATAAGTTACACTCTAGAAATAAATTGAGTCTAGACATGACTAGTTGCCTTAATTCCACTAAAATAAGTACACATTAAAGTTTTATCATTACAGATTGAACGAGGGAGCCGAGGTAGGATTTATAGAAATCCCCCAGAGCTCATGAGTAGAGCACGTCCCGCCGATTCTACTAGATTCCGCCGTCCTGTAATTCCGCAATAAGACGATCATAAATGTCCAACTTAAATTGAAACAAAGAAAGGATAATGTAAAGCGCTAACGTGTTCTACTAGAAGTGGGAGGGGCTTACTCGTGGTGCTCCCGGGAGAGGTCAGACACCTTCCGGCCTACTTTTATTTACGAAAAGGTTAAGAAAAAATATTTATGAAAACTAATGGACTACAAAATCTACAGCGAGCAAAAAATGAATTAAGGGTTAACCTTTTCAGAATTTCATAGGAATAAAAAGCTAATTTATTTAACTTAGGATAGAACTATTAAATGTTTCATCTATTCTTTAGTGAGTGACGCAATATGCAATAACAACAGGAAATGTTAATTGAAACGGCCCCACATTCATTTGCTGCAGCTCAGAGCTGTGACTGCAATCTGCGGCCGAGGCAAGCGTGTAGTTATTAATTAGATCCCTCGTCCCTCAGTGCACGCTCAACCTAAACTAACAATAACTTCACAATTTGATCGCCATCGATAAATAACTTCAAAGCCTTGAGGCACAAACCGAGTTGTAACAAATGATCTATTCAAACTCCGGCCTAAACGCTTAGTTTTACATTCATAAACAATTTGTAATACTTAATGTTGACATTTGTACAGTCAGGAGATTCACTCTGTGAAACGAAGCGACGTTATACGTACAGAACGCGTAGTATATTATCTGAGTTTAGCAGGCACATTTATCAAGCTGTGGTCATTCCACTAACGAAAAAATATACGGATTATATACCTTAACGAAAATATTGCTGGATTTACGATATGGCCACCACCGTCGTGACAGAAATAGAAAATATCTGATAGGACCGCCTTGCACATAACATACATCATATGATGACAGCGACACGACTGGTCGCTACCAAATATTGTATAGAAAACATAGCAAGGAAAACACGCTAAGTCTTGCCTGTCTATACATCAATTTAGTAGGTACGATACACAAACTATAAATAAGAGAATTACAAATGAATTTAATTACACTCGTTTATACAATGTAGCGCATTGAACAAACATTACAAAGCGATCGGAAACTTGGACATAATTCTTTTCATGTGCACGTAGTCTCTATAATTACTTATTTCCATCAAATAGAAAATTGTTTTCACTTTGAAGTAATATTTTAGTTATTCATATAGGTAAGCCAAATAAATGCGTTTATACCAATTTAAAGCAAGAATGGTATTACTGGACCGTGGGTCGGTACGATATATTCGTGGCTATCGTGCGGCGTTGGCCATACAAACAAATATTTGAGTAAGGGAATTTCCTAAAATATGTTTTGATGTGCTGTCATACTTACGTCGAGCTTAAAAACTTCCACAGAAATGTTATGGCATGTCTAATCACACATATTTGTAGTAAAATATGGGTCAGGAAAGAAATTCTGGGTTAAAATTGGATCATAAAACATCGGTGATTTGTAAAACATGGGAAAGGTTTTAGCTTTAATCTGTTACGTAAGAATAGTTTTACACATTGTATATGATACACAAACATTGTGATGTAAACAAACAATAGTGTACAAAGAATACATAGCTAGTTAATCCCTTATCACAGTTCTGCACAGCAATGATATCAAACGCTTTAATTAAATAATGAAACAATGAAAGTGCTACATTGTATAAATATCAGATAACTACACTTGTTCATTTTGTATATAATTGTTCTTTTGGTTACCGAAGATTGCCTTGCATTTACAGAAGATTTTTAAATGTTACTTATTTAATAAAACCTTTTCCATCTGAAAGAAAACAGCGAAGTACTACGTAAAAAACATTTGTTTTGTTTTGCCATCAAGTCACATGAATACAACTAAACCCGGGCTTCGGTTGCTAAGCAGCTGACCTGCCGGATATCACTAATAATAAGGTTAATGTATGCCCTTGTTATGCGATAGGTATACATATATTTTCCTCACAAAGTATCTACTTAACTTAAAGAATAAATTAATTCTACGATTATAAGTAGGTCCGTATTGTGACAATGATCTTTCCACAAAAGTGCAACTTTACTGGAAACTCGAATAATTTACGAGTCGCATCTGGAAGAGGGGATTTCGCAGATAGGTCCCATTTTGTAGTGTTTTCTTTTTCGTGGCTGGCACTGGAGTTATATAAAATAAATCTTTTCTTGTCTTCACCTTGCTTTCTTTTCATAAAGTTCATTTCGAATACCTTAGCGCTTTTCTGAAAGGCTCGCAGGACGCTTTGACGAACTAACTATGTAAAAGCAATTGTTATTTCAGCAAACGCGAAGGATTTTATTTCTGCAGCGTTAATAAATTGGTACTAAATAATTTAAAGCGCAGATGTAAGAGCGAATGATGGGGTGCTTTAAAAGGGAATGGGTGCGTGGACCCTTTTGGTGACATACAACCCTTGTGGTGTCCTTCAAAAGAGCCAGTCGTTAATATCGTTGTTCATATATTAAAACCTACATTCTTGTAGAAATTTAATCCTTAAAATGCGTTCATTTTTTCGCTGAAACCCACTGAAATCGATGTTATTCTTTTTTATTTTTGTTTCACTAACCTGCTCAACAAATTGAAGTACGCAAGACTGGTATTTGTTGACAACCTAAAAAAACAAATAAAAAACATTTGAAGAAAAATGTAACAAGAAATCCCACATCTATCTCAAAAAGTTTCGTAACTTTCTTGTAGTTATATTTTTGTTGCGAGACTACTTTGTCATACAGCGCTATCCCCCTAGGCTTTGGCTAGGTACAGAGCAATATTATGTGTGTAGTACCTATGTACCCAGGTACGTTGTGGAGTACCCAGACATGCTTCAATTACTTACAACGCACCTGCCTGGTCTGAGGACCACCCCGCGACACCCCATGGGGTTAGCAAAAGGCAGAAAAGCAATTATATTAGGAGAATGGGCAGAAACCGACTAATTACGTCATACTTGTTTGTTGCCAAGTAACTAGTGTGTGGTCATAAAAAAATCTTAAAAGTTTTTACATGGGTTTCATAATAGGTATGTAGGTACCTACTTGTAAAGTTAGTTTTATTTTTTTGTCGATTGTTTCGAAAAAGTACTGGATACACTGAAAAAGAGGATTTGCTAATTGTTATTTTAAATATAACGCATAACTATAACTAGGCATATATTTAATCATGAAATCGTAGTTTGCTTTAAAGCATGCAAAAAAAAAGAGAAAATATTGAAGTAACACGAGCACTCAAGGTTTAATTTGATCTCATGCTTTAACATTCTATGAATTATTTTGATACACTATTCAAAAATTAAATTACCGTCATCGTGATTAAATTCCTGTTTACACTTGTCTGAATAAGCTTAAATATGTGGTAACTCAATGATATCAAATTAACACAATCATTTTCAATTAACTTTTAATGGTTAAAATACACGCAGGCTTTATTTGTCGCTCGCTTCCTAGAATTTAAACGAAAGGAGCTTTTAATTTGAGCCCAGTGTTGTTACTGAAAGTAAGTATAAATAAATAATTGTTTACGTTAAATACCTCCACAGAATATAAACGAAATTGTGTTACGAACCCTTTAAGTTCGTAAATGCTGTTGAATATCAACAATAAAATTATGATAACTGCTAATTAATTTTATGAAGTTGAAACAAGTAAAAGTCTTGCTTGAATATGAATTAGCTTTGTTTTACTGAAACCTTCAAAATAGTCGTTGTTTTTTTAGTTTGTATTTTATATTGTACACTGAAATCTGGATGTTTGTCAAGCAAAAAATGTCATACAATGAATTTACTATCTAGTTTAAAACTCGTATTCTCTAGTCGACAATGGAGTCCCTAGACCCATGGACGTTATTTTTATCACTGAGTGAACAAACATTACCTGTGTTGTTTATTTATAAAAAAAATGTTGGGAAAAGCGTATGAAATGTTATTATTTTACCGCCAGTGACGATTTAAAGCGTCATTTAAACAACAAATTGTGTGAGAATTATACGTTTTAGTACAGTATTGCGAGCTGTATCTAGGTAGGTTTTATCATATGCGTAACAATCATGAAATATGCGTTTAATACGTGCTTTAAAATATTGTTAATATCTGCTCATATAAACGAATATTCTCTCATTAGAACCAGTAGAGAAAAACAATACAGGACTAACAAAATATGTATGGGGACATGGTCAAACATTATTTTATTTATACTTATATAGGTAGTTGAAAATCGTAGGCAATCATGGTAAATGTGGTGTAAGTCTAAAGATTACAAAACATGACTTTAAAATTGTCTAAAGGCTAGAATCGTAAAATAAGGTTTAATTAAACCTTATTTTACGATTATACAGGCTTCTCTGGGTATCCAGGTCTCATTATCTATCCATTCAGACTTCTATCTTCCACTTTTCATTAGACGTACAGATCCTTTTTCGCATACAAACTTGAGTAGCTTAAAATCTTTGTTGCGTTTGTTTCGGCAAGCAAGGTATGATTATAATAATTAGTACATGTTCTCGTATCAAATGTCGGTACGTGTCGGTCGTTATCATTATAGTTATCAACACCTCTACATACACCCTTTGTTCTGTTTTAACAGGCATATTATTAAGTAAATAGGTATGCTTGAAACGAGGATAATTATATGAGCGTAGGGATTTTCCTACGTATCAGTATAGACAACAAAAGGGATAGGTAAACAGCCAACAAAATAATCACAGTAACTTGTTTTTGTTGTAGATTTTAGAACAAAGTAATTTTGTTTGTAATACCGTATTTGGAAAATTCACTCAATATACTTACTTAGTGAAAACGACGTGCGCAGATGATTTTGTATTCAATTTACAAAATACAATTCCTCTTTCACGCCATATATTATGGACGATATTTTTCAGGATCATTATAAAAGCGATTCATTATCTTAAGTAGTTATAATATGTCACGGTTATTATTTAAAAGTTTCTATTGTCCATTTCATTGTTTATCAAAACATTTACACAGTTTATAAACACAAATTCAGCGATTGTACGCTCTGCCCAAGATGCACCACGATGACCCGAGCGTAAGTTTTTTACAAGTATTTATTCCTTGTCTACATAAAAAACCAACATGCTCTCAAGTACATACGTTCTGAGCAAAGCTAATAATTTCACTTAAAATGCGAGGGTATATTTAAAATTCTTCTGTGAGCTCTCCCTGAAAAGTGTTACGTAAAAGTTTTTTACTTAACTTTTTTATTTATCTACTGGCTTATACATCTTACTGTCGCCGCGGTGGCATGCTTCATTTTTCTTCTATTATAAATAAGGCAGGATGAAACATCCGAGTTATATTATTAATACGTATGTTTAGCTGTGTGAGTTGAGGTGTTTATTTATTAAAATCTCTATAAAGTCTGCTCGTATTTTGTAGGAAAAGTTTGTGGAACAAAAACATTTATATCTTCTAGCAATAAACTGTGTGTGAACTATAAACCATTGAAAACATTTGATTGACAGTCCAATATTGTTGGGATGCATATTTCGATAGCGCTTCCATTTTTATGAAACAGCACATGACGCGTTGATACCTCTCGATACCATTGACATGTGCTAGGTTTAGAAAGCGACAATGCTTTCAAAATATTTTCCCAGCTATATTTATTACTTTGCTCTGCGTTCTACTAGGTATGAATAGACAGTGACACTACATAAGCGTCTTATGATATAATATTATGATTTCATTTTCGTTCCTGCATACTGGTGTACTTACGTGTTGCTGCTGGGAATTTCAGAACTTGATTTATTATAGTTAGATTAAAAGTAAAGGTTCAAAGTAGCATTATTTGTGTTTCATGAAAAGATGATGGCTCGCTTCAAAAACATGCATCAACTAATTGACGAAAATAGAGGCTGTGTGCTTCTATTATAATTAAATTAGATGCACATTTATTACATAAAAGCAGTCCAAAAAAGAAATCCTCACGCCTCTCACGTTAAATTCATTAACAGCTGTACAAAAAAACGGATTTTAATCTTTTAGGGAAGACCAAATTAAAATACAAGACAGCCGTGACGAAGTATCATATCTAGTGCGTGTTAAGTGATCAATGACGGGAAAGAGCGGCGCAGTGACGTCACAGCGCGCGGCGTGACACGTGACTCACACATGACACTACACCACCGCAATTTCCGAACCAAATATAACTTGCCTTCCGGTGATAAATTGGAAGTATACACTCCTCGCTAGCGCTGATACTTTCTCTCTAACCCATTACCGTTCTACTGCAGATACTGTCTCCATATTTATAGCAACAGCATTAACGAAGAAAATCTACACAAACCCGGAAATATATATCACCAATTTACGTAAACACATACCCAATTCCCAGTAACCGCCAAAAGTTTGCGAACTCCGTTTTCCATGTATCAAAGTTTAAACATTAACCGGAGATCAAAACTCTGGCAGTAACTAAGCGCAAGCGACACGGACAGCGTCAACTTTAATATATGTAACAGGTCACCCAACTAAAAGCGGGATTATCTGTTGTTAGGGCCGAGGAGCCCCGTGTTTAAAACTAAGCCACGCAATCTCAAATCACTTAGACACATGTTGCTCGTTACAGACCCCATAGAAACTGCTATCTACATTGAATGGGGATCAAAATGTCGCGACGGAGCTATACAACTGTAGGCCCACATTGACATGCCGTAATTACTCTACTTACCTCTGAACACGGATTAGTAAGTACATGAAGAGTTACAATGTGCGTGTAGTACATGTCACTAATTTTTTCGTAGTTATGATAATATTTAGTGTGGATAAGACTGAGCGGGCTTTTTTTAAATTTATGTATTGAAGCACAACGGTGTCATTCCACAGAAGAGTAGCCCTGAGTATCCGCAGAATTAAGTTGAGTCCTCTGTTTTCTGTATCGTCCATCTTAACAAAGAGATGAAAGACTTTTGGAACTTTTGTACAATTTCTTACAGGTATAGTTTTATACACATGATTTTCTTTTGAATATTTCATTTTAGGATACTTGTTATAATATGTATGTTGGTTGGGGTTTCAATACCTGGAATAACAATATTTACTTAATTAACTCTACAACAATGGGTATTTATTTTATGAAACACCGTTTTCTGCTATACAGAAAATACAAGGTAGGGACCAATTAGTAACACAAAGATGGTAGCTGAGTGCACAGATTGGCACTTTGAAACTAAAACCAATAATTTATTGAAATTGAACAGTAACTATCTGAAGTAATATCGAGAAGTATCGTTTCGTTTGTTCCATTTGTTCACTACTCCATAAAGTGGCAATAATTATACAGTTTTATGTTATTTAATATGCTGTGAATATATTAATTAAAGCACTATATTTTATGTATGTCAAACATTTTTCTCGGCGTATTACCAAGTGATCATTAAGAAAATTTCCTTTTAAATGAGCAGTTCACTAAGGTTCATACATTCTCAGTGAAGCTTTGCAATGTGAAGAAACAGGAGATTTTTTAATCAATTGTAAAACAATAGTCTGTCTAACTGAAGATTCTTAACAACTACCAAAATTGCAAACTACGATACTTTGTACCACTGGAACTTAAACAAAAATTACATAGGTATACACTATACACCCAAAGGAAACCTTTGCCATCTACTTAGACACGAAACATTGAACAGGTACACAAGAAAATTATTATTTCTAGAAACAGCTGATCATAAAGAACTTGATCGGCCATTGTCTAAGTTTGTAAACTAAAATCGACATTTCAGCATCCATTGTTGCATCGTATGTAAATACCGGTCTTTGTTCTGGCACCTTTCAACCGCTTTATCTGAAGATCACTACATCATGTCTGTTCGATGATGGAAATACTTACAGAAATTTACATAAAAGGTTAAAATTCAGCAAGTTTTAGGTGTCTCGTTAACAGTTTAAAGCTCTATGGGTAACGACAAATCGCAAATAAGGGTCGTCCAAAAACTTAGTGATTAATCGACAAGAATATTGTACATATTTACAGCACGTATATATAGCTGTTAGTAACAAAAATTATACATTCTGATATAATAATTTAGTCTCAGAGGACGGGATTTATGATTGCTCTTCTCGGGCCACTTTCAGCGTATTAATATTAGCGGGCGCAGGCGGGGCGGGTAGACAGGGACATCGCTCCTAGGAAACCGATCTGGAAACAAACCCAATTAAACGCGCCCGCGCCGCGCCGCGCCCCTACCGCCCTAATCATCCACCCCTTGCCTTCTGTTTCACTAACCTAAATAAATTATCTGCCGCTTAAATGAATCATCGCTTTTAAATACTCCTCTAGGGTTACAAACACAAATATCTTATTAAAATCATAAACCAAAATTATTAACATTTTTGAATAATAAATAAATATCAGTGCCAACGTCCGCGTATTATTCCGTTCCTACATTAAACCATGCTCGTGTAAGGTTCTAAGGAGACGAAAATAAACATACGTCCTTTTTCCAAATAATCCGTTTCTTGAAAGTAAGTTCAAGTACCCACATTATAAGCATTTTAGGATTGGTTTTCTATTTTTATGATTCCGATCAATCGCGGCGTATATTCAGAACATTAATATACAAAAAAGAAGGCAGCGATATGAAATATGATATCTTATTATAATGTAAGGCATACCCATAATCCTAGAGGTACCCCAAAGATACTAAATGCTGCTATAAATCAAAATGTAGGAACGATATATGACACTTTGTCGAGATGACATAACTTAAGAATATATCATAGCATATGAACGAATACCAAACATACATCTAGATATTAGCAAATTCTATGTCCTTAAAATTAAAAGAGAGGAGGAAAATATTTATCTACGTTCATACAATTTTATGTAAACTACTTTGTTTGTTTGTGGAAATAGGGACTCGTAATTTGCTTGAGAACTATGTTAATAGCCTTTTATTTCATGCATAATGTCGTACTAGCGTCACATAGAGGATTTCAGGGGCTTAAAAAGGCTTACAATTGACTTTTACTGTCGATGCAACAAGCGCAGCCGAATTTAAAGCCGGGAGCATATTGGCGGGGGATTGTGCGTATGGATAGGCAGTGTCATGTTGCATGAACTACGGTTACATACACACGCGATGTTGCTGGGAGGCCAAAGCAATATACGCTACCAGGAATAGCTAGGCACTTTTAAGTCAATTCTGTTTTTTCAACATGTCGTATTTGCAGTTTAGCTCGTGGTATTACAGTGTATTTAAGAAGGACTATAATTGGGAGAGAATGAAAATAAAATTTATGGCTGGTTTTCTAAAAGTCATATCTTGTGAACAAACACGATGCGAACAAAGAACTAAATGCTTTTTCATTTATTTATCAGGAAGTTCTTTTTCTTACATCCGCAAAGCAATTCTGTTGTTGTAAATTATGAAAAAGAAAACATCTACACAAGGCAGTGAACTTTGAGCGCTAACCGACTACTGGAGAATATATTGTAATATTAATGTAAGTTTATCCTCCAGGTGTTCATTCATAACGTCGGAAGCACTTAGAGCTAGGAAATAGATCCGCAATACGCAGCGGATATGAAACAAGCCGCGCGGCGTGCGGTCACAGGCCGACACTAAACAAGCCGACACACGTATTGCGTTGTAAGTATTAAAGGTTTTACAACAAAAGTTATGTATGGGTTGAACGGGGTTTTCCCTTTGGCATGATCTAATTTTGTCTCAGTAGGAAGGCGGTAAAACGGCGTAATGGGCCTGAACAAAACGGCTCTGATTTATAGAGGGCACGCCACCCAGCTCGTACTGACATAAATAGAAAGTGGCAGACACCCTGAAAAGGGTTACGCGGATATAATACTTGTTTGCACTACGCTTGAACAAATAAAATGACAATAAATAGCTAAGCACTTATTTCGGTCTATCGGTGATAAAATACTTTTCACGTAGCGCACGTTAGGGACCGACCACACTGGCGCGCGGCTCGGGATGTTTTTTGTCAACAAATTGCCATGAGGGCTGTTAGGCCGCATTTTGTTTTTGTAGTTAAATGCCGTTTGAGTAAATGAACACTGTCAGTTTGTAGTGAAACAAAATATTTGTTTTAAAACTATTTGTTCTAAAAATATTTTGTTTAAACAAAAAATCATTGTTTCTGCGTCAAATTTAATAAAGTTGTGAAAACGTTTGCGAGGCATCCTTGGTGTGTGTAAACGTGATAATAAGCCAGCAGACACTTATTCATTCGCCGCTAAACAAGTTATTCAAATGAGATTGTGCACAAAATTTCATTTCACTATAACAGAAAATAAATTGAAATGTTAATATACGTTAAGGGTTGCTACTCGGCATTACAACCATAAATTTAATTTGTTTACTTTCACATCGGAAGAGAGAATAAATATTGGTGAACAAGAGTTGCACGAAGCACTCTTCGGGTAGGACGTTCAGCAAAAGAACTCGGATTTTGACGATTGGTAGAACTTAAACCACTACTTACGATATCATATCATAGGTATTTTGATAAACGACAAAACATTAACTTACGTATGTAATCACAACTCGTTTCTCCAGTATATTATGACTGGTATTGTGTTAATTATGACGCGTGGAAATTACATGATAATTTGTGAGCGAACCTCAAATTCTCTGTAGACAATCTCATCCCCACAACACGATTCATCACAGGAACCCAAACTTAACTAATTTACGTCAAAACAACTCATATAGGTAAACATAAAAGCCACTAATGAGGTTAACTATTCGGAAAATATTCTCCCAAAGATAATATGATAACAACATGACACAGATATAAGGAAAATATTTCACACATAATTCCATACGAAAAAGGTTTTATGGTTCGTAAAGCCAATGATCCCAAAATTGCCCTCAGCTTTCTTCTAATCCCAAAGGTTGGTATGTAGAAGACCAATAAAATACAATTCTAACGTCCATAAAATACATAAAATTATACAATTGAAAAGTAGCTGAAAGGTGTTTTGAAAATAAAATGTATTTTATTAGACAAATTAATTTGTAAATTACATCTTATTTAAATAAAAAGGTACTTCATTAACGAATAATGTCTTGTTATTGCGATAAATAAACTCATAAATGTAGCCAGAGTAGAATAATCAACTTGTAAAAGTATAAAGTGGTTTATGTACGGTCCCTTACTTGAATCTGAGGACACAGGTGGACGCAGCGTACGCTCTTGTAAATATTTGATGTATACCCTTAACAGCTCTTTGCTATTATAATTTACAGTATTGTATAAGTATACTGTATAACCCTACACTCTCGCCCACTCGCATCTCATATTTTATACGTAAAGTTACGCTGGCCTTAACACCACTTGTTATTAAATATGACCACCAACGCATCATACTGGAAGATGAATTAAAATTCTCCGTAAAATGTGGCGACGTTTAACAAAAAACAAAAACAATAATAGCAATCCAACATACCAATTTATATGAAAATTCAAAAGAGTCGGTGACCTCGGAAATATTTTGATGAAAAAATAAAAGAAATCTTTTTCCATTTCAGCTAATTTTGTTACAGCACAAAGTCAGAAGGCTTTGTTGTGAATAAAAACCTATTTCGTTTGAACAATGCGTGTAAATACTGACAATAAAAGATGAAACTTGAGGGGAAATCAGATAATAGCAATGGATCTGCGAACATTTTTGGTAGCTTTTCTTAAATATACACAACTCAGTCACGCCGGTTGGCAAACATTTTGATAAAACGATCGTTTTATTTCTGAACGAATTTCTTTAGAAATTGAGCAACGTTTGTTTAATTATTCATGGACAGTCACGTATAAAAAGATCAAAACCGGGGCCCTTCAGCACTTCTTCCATTAAAAGCAGGAGATATTGTACATAAAGTATCTGCAAGCAAATGTGATTACTTGCCTAAATAATATTTTAGAGCTTCACTCGATAATTTAGTAGTGGGTAAATAAGATTTGAATACCAACGTTTCGGGAGCATTTATTTACACGTTACTAAGTACTTACTCGACTGAAACTTTTTACTAACGACTGGATTATATATTTTGTATTTTTTTCTTTATCAAAGTATTGCATAAACATAACATACTTACCTGAAAATTAATTGGGATTCTTCTTCAACGTATTCACTTCAACATGAAGTAGAAAACAAGATCTAGTCTAGAAATTCCATTTTAAACATCAAAAATACCTACAGAAAAATAGTCTACCAATCCGTAATTAACTTTGACTAGTCTCTGGCAGTAACTTCGCTTAATTGAGTTATTTAATTGAAGGATCTAGAACTTATCTTACTATCACTGGAATCATTAATTAAGATCATGCGCGCCTGCGGTTACGATTTTGTAATACGTAATACGGTCCCTGGTTACAACTATAATTAATTACGTAGATAAATTTCATGCAGGTAAAGTGCTTTGTTTCTGAAACCGCAGATGCTTTAGGCGAAAACGCATCGTGGCAACCGAAAATTAATTTTACAGCGAAGGTCCTCTAAAGCTGCGAGCCAGTCATAACGAGCTTGTGTTTGACAAAAACACTAATTTATTTACTCACTCGATTTCTGAATATATGCAATTAACGTTATTTTAAATAAACAGAAACAAATTAATCAAATTCATACTGAATGCTTTTGATTCGGTTTTCAAAAGAAAACAAAAGCGAAACGCATATCTCTGGTAATGAATAAATGCAAGGCTAGCGACATAATATTTGTGTTTTACAGCAAGTTGGCGGTGGCAGCACATGCATTCTATTTCCATGCCGGAGCGACATGGGTGGCGAGCCCCTCATAAATCAACACAATTTGTTCCCAGAACATTTTGATCGCCCGTTAATTTTCGTGATAATTGTTTAAATAATACACACGCCACAAATTCATTCACCCCGGATGCTGGCCATTTGTTATTTTTACATTCATAATGCAAACACCATTTTAATAAAGAGTTTAATTCAAATCAAACATTGCTTTATTTCGGCCCATCGGGTACCTTTCTATAAATAGACCTATAGCAAATTATGTAAACAAATTGGCAATTTATGATCGTTTCGATATTACTAGCCGATTCATGTTTGCAATGGGTATTAAATTGAATTATTGTTTATGTTTTTAATGTTATTTAATATTGTAATTAGTTAATTTGCAAATTATTAGTAACATTTATTAAATTACATTTGCTAATACATATTAATATTAAAATTAATATCACGTATTATGTTCAACCATGTTAACATGTACTTCAGAATATTATTAACCTGCAGTACATGGTTATAATGAAAGTTCACGTGACGCAAACGAGATTAAGTTAAATACATTTTCTTGAAACAGCTTAAACCAAAAATAAACGTCCAAGTGGCGAGACACTAAAGCGTTGGTTTAAGGACAGCTTAAAGAAATTATAGAGAAACGAAAAAAGGAAAATTGTTTTTGGAACGTCATGCTCTTACCTTTTGAAGTACGAGTATAGAGGAAGACAGTTAATAGTCGTGGCACTTCATAGAATACGATCCTTTTATCCGGCCGTTGGACTTAGTTTTTAGAATCACTCCGAATGTGGCGGACACTGACAGTTGTTAAATGGTTTTTTTAGTGTTATATTTGTTAAAGATAAATGGAGTGGCAAGTCGAACAAGTACGTGACATTACTGTGCTTTGTAAAAACAAATTACGATCGTAAAAAGTTAATTAGGATTTCATTCTTACAAATAAGATTCGTATAAGAATGCACATGTATCACAATTTTTTGTTACAAAGAGATGATCCCTATTATCTGCATCAGTAACAAATTAACTAGCCCAAAACTAAACCGAATGCTGAAAAGTGTCAGTTAATTTTCCTTTATGTTAGCTTATTTCTTCCGGAACTATTTGCACGGTCGTTAACATAATGGACCGCACAGCCAAAGATAAATGGTTCGAGGAAAGCGAAATCAACCAGCCAAGAAGTAGGAAAACTACATTCGTAAGTGCTGCGACGTAATGGCCATTCTCTAATAAGACCATTTCCGTAAACTTATTGTTGGCCACAGATTATTCTAATGTGTGTAAAACTAATCTTTTCTCAATATAACACGCTGTATTTACGGAAGAATATATGAAACGTATACTCCTGTGCAAATGTTAATAGAATAAACGTATCTCGTATTTTTATTTTCTCCCTGATACACGAACATAAGTTACGTATTTTATGAGATCCGTTCGTACTGGTGAAATGTCTGTCATGGTCTGCGGTATTGGAGATATATTCATGTTTAGGCTCCCTCGTGAGGGGCGGGATATCGCTGGCGAGGATAATTCAATTATCCTCAGAGGTTACCTTGTCATCACTCAAGCCCAGGTGAGCGAGAAATTTCTCGGATTCCCGAACTACATAAAAGGAATAAATAACTTACAATAAACCGTTCCAGAAAGAACCAAACAACGACGTGACTGAAATGCTAACGTACCTTTTAGAAACACTAGTCTAAATATGGTTACTTTCAAAGCGTTTTCAGATTAAATTCCTTGAAAAGTTTATACTTAGTACATGGATCGGAATAGTTTCAGTAAAGCTAAATCGTTTTATTGAACTCACTTGAGGGTAAAAAAGAAAATATGTATGTATTCGCTTAGGACGATCGTCTCAGAATATTGCATTTTATTGGCTGCCGGGAATTTTATGCGGGTGGGTCGTTGGTTATGTAGTAGTTTGTACGTACAAACATAATTGTTATGCAACTTATTCAGATGACGTTGTTAGGGTGGGCGTCACACTTTGTCCATATTTCCTTAGAAATGTGGAAAGGTAAATTCTATCTATATTCAATAGTTGAGTTGTACTCGCAAATACCTACGAAAATGAGGACACAAACTGACAAACTTAGTTTCCTATTGTTTTAAACATTTCTTGATATTGTTCCCTGACTATCTTAAAGTCCGATCAAAGTTGAACTTAGTGAACAGTCGGTCTATTGGTTTGAGACTTGTGTTCAATCTGTTTTAGAATGCAACCGACAAGTAGTACTTATCCCGTATAATCCGCCGCGGTTTCACTACCGGCAAGATGCTGTAAGTTATTAGATTTGAAGAGTTTTGGCAGAGACGCTCTCAGCCGCTTCAATTTGTGCTTCGTTAAACGATTTTGAAGAATATTTTAAGTTGTTTTTTGCACTGTATTGTTGGATAGGCGTCGATATGATATGCTAGTGATGAAATTCAGTAACAAAGGCTAAGCAGCTGTTTTAATCATAAGATATTGTACATTTCAGCGTTCCCTAAAAGCTTTACGCAATTCCGGCGTTTTAGCAAATTACTTTCAGAAAGTAGATAGAAATTATAAATTCTATCAGTTATTTATTCAAATAGGTAAAGTGAGTAGGTACTAATTTTACTTGACCAATTACTTAAAGCAAAATAGATACGTCAGTCTATGTACGGACACATAGCTTGACCTCTATTGAATGTGTGGAGTATAGTGTTGATTCACGTGATTACATATGTATCAAAATAGAAGATACACACATGCAGAGCATCGGGCCTCTTACTGAGATTACTACAACTACAATATACTATTGAGATTCCATGATCTGAGGATGACACCTGCCAAACATAAAAGAAACTGTCACTAAGATTATTTTCGTAGATATTTTGAAAGTTTGACAAACAGGTTTGGTTATTTTTTACCGTCTGTTGTGAGCGGTCACATTCTTACACGAATTATCATTTATGAAGAAAATATAAATATGAAAAGCTAAAATCCGTATTCAGATGTTTGCTGCTTGAAATCATATGACTGTGGTTCACACACAAGACCCAATGTTTTGAATAAACATAATTACAGCAAACACGTACTTATTGTTATTGTAATAATATTTTGTTCATTTTCTCCCTAATTACTTTCTCAGTTGTTTTCATACTGTTGGACCTATTAAAATTCCCAAAGTTAAACATTAACAACAGTCGGAGCGGAAGGTATTGTCTTTGTGTTCCTTTTACGTAACTTTAACATTTCAGTAAACACGTAAACACTGCTAAATATTAAGTTTGATTCAATTTTAGTTCATTCAGCAAATTAGTGGCGGTAACTAATTACCCATCATTGTATTTTAGACTGAGCTGATGTGGCAGAAACTTGAGTTAACACTATACATCACTCGGCGTGCACACATGACGAAGCCACTATTAAGTCATTAATTAAGCAAAGACGACGTAGACAAAGACAGCTCAGAAACACTTCTAGTAGTCCTTAACGGCTAAGTGATAAAGTTGAAAGTGCTGTAATTTACAGTGGGTATGAAGTTAATGGGGTAGCATTAGAAGGGCACGCCGACGTCGACCGACAGCGTCGCAAACAAATAAAGCCACTCGTTAAATAAATCGCCACAGTCAAACATAGTCGAGACCTTTCCGCACCTCTGCACCCGACAATAAATAAACATAATAATGTGTTTAACGAACGACCGTGTGTTTTAAATAACATACTAACATTTGATATAAAATAATACGTAGGCTAACATAATATTGTAATATTTATTCTTTACAATTCACAAACCGTCACAAACTCCGTTTAAATAATCCATCATCTCTTTGAGTAGACTGTGCTCTACAAAGAGCGACCAAAATAACTATTTCCAAGAAAAAAATGTTCATCGAGTACACAAATCCCTGTAAAGACATTTCAGAGGAGACGTCGTGATTGTTTTAATTATTCGCACGTTTATCCGATTCATGAGATATTTCCGTCTGATCTCCTTTGTGGCATCGGTAAATATAGGAGAAGAAATGGCTTTTAGGTAAACATCCCTTTGGACTGGCTAGTAATAATAAAAATCAATAGCTTCCCAAAGCTTAACTGACCGTATATGCCGCGGCTGTCCTCTTTCCTTTCATCAGTTTTCCTTTGTATTATTATTTAGTGGAGCCACAAACAAGCTCACCCACGCGAATTCTTGAATCAATAAAGACTTTATCATGAATGTAGCCCACGAATAAATCGTGGTCATCGGCTTACCTTGAGCAATTAATTAGCAGGATTACTTAATATTTTGTATTTGTCTTTGCTCTGAGAAATTATTTTTTACAGTTCCGTCATTACCAATAATTACTTAAATTACTGAATTAATGAAATGTAATATAAGTAATTTGCATTTTCAAGTTAAAAAACCCTAAAACATTTAAAAACAGAATGTTAAACGAAGATATATTGCTGATAATATTTCATGCTATTTACAATCACATGTATGCAATTTACTTTGACAGATTTTTCGATTACTCCAACGATGGGCTGTGATTTATGTGGATTTAGGCTTGAATATTTGCAACACTCAGGTCCAAAAGTTTTACTCTAAAATACTTTTATTAAATGTCGTGTTAATATTCCAACTTACTCGACATATGCGCTTGTGAATGACATGCAGAATAAGACATAATCAATTATGAGAAAAACTTTACTCAGTGCTGTCGAAACTGAATAAAAATAGAGTCACAATCTTGCATGCATGAACTAAGTATTATCCAAGTTTTTCAATCTTGAAAAAGTTTTTAAATTCAATTATAGTTTTACATTAGATTGTGGGACGCAACATTTAACCGACGTCAAATCTTGCATACCTAAATTAAAGTACCAAAGTACAAGTAAACTTGCTCATGATGACTAAAACAAACATGAAAAGCAAACAAATGCCTAACTATCATGCTGGTAAACCATTTGTTACAAAATTCAAGCATACTTTTACCGTACAATAGATCAAAGCAGTGAGCATGCTTCAAATATACCTTTGTTCTGTCATGTTTCTGACGTAGTTGAATTAGTGCTAAACATTGTTAAGGTCACTGGAACATTGCGGTCAATGCGCAATTATAATAAACGCCCTCCCGCTGGAGATTAACATAACGAGACAACGAGTTAGGGAAAAGTTACCGTATTCCTGAATCCCCTGGGTGGACTGAGCCGAGAATAATGAGTGAACATACCAACTTTCAGAATTTGCCCGGATCGAAGCCATTGGGAGTTAAGCAATGTCGCAGCTTAATTATTACGACTGGCGGTTTAATATAAAATATTCTAAATGTTCCACAGATTGCCTGATCTCCATTTGTTTCGTTCTCCATTAAGGCTTGAAAAATACAGTTAAATGATGTCAGTTGTTGTAGCAGTTGAGTGAATTCCAATTGTAATCTCTGGCATTGAACATTTTTGTTTACTGGCTGTATTTGTTACTTATTCCTATGTAAAAAGTCCCTACAAGGACATTTACAGCACAGGCTTTATTTTCAGCATACCTAGAGATTAGTAGGAGCTTACTGGCTGTTAAATGACACGCAGAACCTGATGACCGCAAATAAAACCCAGACAGCCGAATGCTACGATCTATAAACCCAGTGAGAGTCTCCAAAACCACTCTACTTAGAATTTGTGATTGTAGAGCCACTTTGCGATTCATCAATCTTGGCTACATTTGAACAGAACAAAAATAGATGATAATGGCCATAAAACGATTTTCAATATTCATCAGAGTCTAAAATTATGATGTAGGTTTATAACAAAAAGTCGCGTTGGACCCTTTGCTCTGTGTAATACAATACCATACAGGCTAACTAATCCGTTGTGATTCAACCGACCCTAGTTGACCCTCCGCCCGAAAAGAATCAAATATCCAAAAGTTACTCAGAAAGAAGCTATGAGAAACCCTGATTACATTTGTTGATAACTTATGATACGCTTAGAAAATCGTATTACATATTCCTATGCTTTGTTCTCTGTGGCATTTTTTTTCCAACTACGCAGTTGTTTGCTGCATATGAATCCATCGTGCAGAGCGAAGGCTTTTTGTCAACAAAAACACAAATTTTGTGGAAATATAAGCGTCGGTGGCTCAATGCGACAATGTTCAGCGGGATAGTGGACAGTCCGTGTCAAGCTTAGTGTTTGCGCATTTATTCGGCAAATGTTTTTTTTCAGGCTTTTTCTGTTAATATGTGGCGCGACTACTTTTTCCATCTGCATTTGCGTAACTACCTAAGTTTCTAATCGTGAATCGTAATATTTATAATGTTGAAGATATGATAGATAAAAATGAACTATCACTTCTTTCATGCATATTTTTGCAAAGTTCGTAAAGTACCTAGTACTGGAGGTACATCCAACTGGAAAGTTCATTTTTTACTCCAAACTCTTGTCGTCTCCCGGCAGCAACAAAAGGTATTTTCCGACACGACCGGTTTTGTACTCAGATTTTTGTTATAGAACCTTTCATAAGTATGTAAATTGAAAATTTCAGTGCGCCGAAAGAAAGAAAATGGTAAATTCTTTGATAACTCACTGTGAGATGGCAACAGAATAAATTTTAGTAAACTTTTAATGAGATATTGTACCTACACACAGTTTTATGTTTTTCCTCGAGTCGCAGGTGAGCCTCGTTTCTATGTTTCATGGGTGACATTCAAATCTCAATATGCGCCGTAATATAGGAGTCACGGTCTTTTTGCTTTACGATTTTGTAATGTCACGGAGGTAACAAATGGTAGAACAGGTATATGGGCACTCTCTGCAATTTGATGATATTGTAGAAGATATCTTCTCGAGTAACAGATTTATGAGCTTATTAATGTCGAAAAACGTTTTTAGCAGAGAGAGGTAATTCATAGCAGTATTTTTGTGTAATCGTCAGACGATAGTTTTCTATAGAACAATAACTTCATCGAAAATTGAGTTCAGAAAAAATAAAAAAGAAGCACTTGCAATAGAAAAAGAGGCTTGCTGGACGTCGTTGCCGAAAGGCAGATGTCGGTTCAGCTCCGCAAACAACCCACACTTTATGAAAGGAAATATTTTCACCCGAGCTATTGTGTTACGAAGCAAGAAAGCCATCCCGTATAATTCAGTTCTTTATAAAACTTTACGTTTTTCATTCTATAATGAAATCTACATATTGAAACTTATCAATCTACATATTGAAAAGCAGATAAGTTCTTAAAATAATCGATTTTGAGTGTAACTATCTTTTTAAGTCCTCATTAACTAAGTTATAGCTAAGTCACTAACATATCAGAGATTGTGCAAGTAAAGAAGCAATATTACGTTTTATTAAACATGAGACTAAACTAGGGACGGCTAGTGATGCGATAAACTACAGATTTAATCAAAAGATTGATTTCATGAAGGGTAAAGGTCGTATGTCTTACATAATCTGATTATAAATGAAAAGCAGCGGCAATTGATTGACAGATAGCCCTTTTATCACGATGCAAACTTTGTACATAAAGTTCCAGTAAATATGTGGAAAATTTTGAGGCGGGAGTTTTAATGGTTGACGCGGAGAGGGTGGAATAAAACCACTAACAACGTGTACCATGTGTTATCTTCCAAGTTTGGTCGATGCTTATGGCTTACTGCATTTTCATTCGCAGTTTAATTCCTGGAAACTGAAATATTGAAAACTGTCCTTTTTGGGCTTTGGAGGGATTTACTTTTGTGAAAACTGAAACAACTCCTAAGGGTACACATGTTTTTAAGATACAGATAATACGTTTTCCCGATTTAAACGAGGTAACAGCCATCTCGCTAAGCGGCGCCTAATGAGAGGTCATCCGACATGAGGTCTGATGAGTTCTATAATTACGGGTGAGTACTGGAACAGCCATAAGCATTCACGTTTTAGAACAAAAAATAACATGCAAACGAATGATGATAGCCTGTAATATTGGTATTTTCTACATGAGTACATTTTTTGAACTTTATATTTAAACGTGGCTAAATATAAATATGTGCTTACAGAAAGTTATTATCATTATATAGAGAGGGTGGGACATATGTATTTTTTCTAGCACTTTAGTAATCAACCAATTCCCATTTACCTGGAGATCTATATCTTAAAATATAGTGATCATAAAGTCTTAAGGAAGATAGATACAAGTGGTATCCCCGGGAAGGTCAAATAATTCTAAATCCTTACCAATAGGAAGCGGTATAGCTCGATAACAGGATAGGGAACTTTGACCGGAACATAAGGATCTCATATAAATGCAATATTGGCCGCGACGGACTGACGGCGGCCGGGCGCTCACCTTGCGACCTTCGCCTCCTGATTTATTCAAAGTCTTCGCTCGCCCGAACACATCCACTTTGGATTAAACCCAAGCCACTTTCGCTTTTGATAGCCCTGCCAAGGATTCTGGCACAAGGAAGTGCGGCACAATCCCGCAAATGACTCGACTTTCTACGATCGCACTTCCCATGTTTATGTAAGTTCTATTTTGAACACGTGCGCAGTGATTTCAGAAGCGCCTGCATAACGCAATTACTGAACTCTATCTGTACTTTCGGCGCTTCCACTCCATTAACCTCAGAAATACGCTACGCTTTCACTCTATATTTTATGAGTTCTTCACTAACATCCAAACCCAGATAAAAGTTCTCAAACGTGAACAATTTAAACCAAAGTTAAAACTGTTACAATTTTCTCAGAGATTTTGTTTCTCTTTCTTTAAAATAAATTACAATGTAGGGTTTTATTTTCTTCAAGGCTTATGGACCCTTTTAATTGTATTTTTTCTGGTCTCGTATGTTAGTTTTATTTCAATTAATAAACAACAAGACAAAGAAAGTAAGAACGGGCCTCTGGCTAACTACTAAATTGGCTTGCCGAAATCTTTTAAGGAACATGTTTTGGTTACATTAGCAACGACCTCACTGAGTAACTTTTACAGGGAATTATGATATTTCTTCCTCATGTAGTTTTTGTAATATATTATCTTTCGTAAAAAAAAACCTGTCTACTATGGTTTCTATGATTTTTTATAGAAATTAATTTTGCTTATTGGTGTCAACAACGCCTTTATTATAATAATAGCTTAAAGAGCACGTTTTAGCGACAAAAATGAGGTACAAAAGACATTTTCAAAGTTTAAAGGGGCATAGTTGGCATAACAAATTCCTACTACGACGTGTATCGACGTAATCGAGTTTTGATACCCTGAAGGCGTTTCGGCGTAAAGGGAGTAGATCAATTTGTGCATCAAAGAACCGACGTCAATGCCTGATCACAACTATAACTACTTTATTATTTGCCTAAACTGTTGAAATTGTAGTCACATAATTTACTCAAGCACCAATTTTTTATATGTCTATCGAAAATGCTGAGAAGTGAAACAAATATTGGTTCAGCTTTCATTGTTTCGGCGTAACACGCACGCAGAGAAATTCGCTGTACCAGATATTGTTTTTTTCCTAACGAAGAGAATGTGATCCCGTTACAATGCTCTCTCAAAGCATGCAATAGTAGGTGACTACGAAACTTCATCAAACGATGTCCAAAAATAGTTCGCAGTGCAAACATGGAAGTATGGCGCAATCGAACGTGGCGCACGACTGCCTCGTGAAATTGATATGCAGAGCTTTTAGCCAGAACACATGTAAACAGGAATAAACCCAAAAAAATATATGTTTATAGGTACGCACATCCCAGGTAGTACAGGGGATATCGAGCGGCGCTCCAGATTTATGAGCTCATTATACATCGAAATTTACGATCATTTCACAGGCAGCCAATCTCCTTCTCTGCAAATGTATTTCATACATGGGTAACATTTTTGTCACGCTTCACAAGAGGGCTTCGACCTCTGTAAGGTAGTTCAAAATGTGAGGGTTATTTAATATACACTGCGCTAAAGACTTTTCTTGAGAAATAATGTGCATTCTCGCACGTAACAGACTTCAACGATAAAACGTTTTATTTGATGTCGTATTGAAGACTAAGTGGAATATTCTTGTATATATTTTGTTGCAGAATAAGCAATAGTTTATGCTCTGGCAACACACCTGTGTGCTGTGACAGCGTTAGGAGTTACCGCTGTTGAACCACGCACACTGATATATGCGCGATCCTAGACCATCGCTTACTAAGCACAACTGTGACCTATTTTCCTCAGACAACCTTAACAGTTGAAAAAATAAGAGAGAGAGATAATGTATTCCATGCTCCCCTAAAACATGGCTTGAAAACAAGAAAGATTGTTTTTGTAAACTGAAAAGGGTAGATGTAACGTTCATTATATTCTCTGTTATAAGCTCGACTGTGAGTATGTAAAACAGTATATTATAACACAATCTGTTCAAAATTCATGCACGAGAATATAAAGCAGAACTATTACAAACTTACTACAATAGAGAATGACTTAAAAGGCCCGTTTACGATTACGCCGACATGTTGTTGAACCACAAAGATGTAATATTTCAGGGTCCGCTGGTTATGACACAACCCTAATTAGACGAGGTCTCTAGTCACGGATAACAAACATCATTATTATAACGTTTCGCGATGGCGCTTACGTTGTTTGTTAGTATGAAACTATCCGGTGAGTTCTTTTGTTCGCGTGACAAAAAGCGACGCGTACCGACGGCACTACATTACTCGTAATAACTTCCTGAGTCTGCACGATGGAATAATGGGGCGTAACGTGCCGTAACCGACTCGTCTTACAGTACTGTCCTCTCGTTACCTGCGATTCCTTTTATGTCTCCCGCTTTCGTGTTTCGTACTCCACTGTTCCAGAGCTCGGTTACATGTAAAACATGAACGGTGTCGTTGTTCTCCTTAATTTGAGAGTTGTGGGAGTGGGAAATTGTTCCCTAACTGAGAACTTAATTGTATTCTATAGAAACAAAGGAATTAAACGTCGGAGAATTTCAGGCAATCAGCTTTTGATGAATATTTTTCATCGTGTTGAAATTTAATGTATCTCGTCATAAATTGACGTGTGAAAATTTTATGTATTTTATAAAACAAGGCCATTTCTAGTTTTTATGTAGATACACCTTCGCATATATTTGTTCTGCCCTAATTCTTTAGGGAAAACAAATGCGGTGTTAAATATGTATGTATGTAAATAATTTCAGGGCCTATTTATTAACCCAATATAAAATATCACAATAAAGATAGCGTAGGGATGGTACGCACCGACGAACACTTTAGAGAATACCTACATATTTTAAAATCAAGCTTTACTGAATATTTATTAATTTAAAGAAGAAAAAAAATGTTGTATAACGTTGCAAAGTTCGCGTCTTTTTCATTTGGCCCCTTTAAGTGCTTAGACTGAAGGTGCTTCTAATACATTATTCATGAGTCGGGTTGCGTTACCTTTACTCGATGATATTCTTTTTCCAAAAGAAATTCCAAGATCAAATACTTTACTAATAACTTTTATTAGATTTATATGAATGAAAACCATATTTTAACCTTGTAATTTTTCAATCGGCTTAGAATTACTATTATAGGATTTAACGGTTATTAATTGCTTTAAATTATTATTGGCCGAACATCGTGCGTTCATGACATGTATACCACTATATTGAAATATTGTGTTCGATTCCAACTGCAAGGTAAATCCAAATTCACAGTTAGAAAAAAGAAAGAAAAACCCAGACTATTTCACAGAATTACTTCTTTTTGTCTAGTTTCAAAAAATGTTGTTAGACTAACCCACGCCAAGTAGTACCTACGTATGTAAGTTTTTTGCCAATATCTAACCCTGAACAAATATAATCTTGTGTACTCAGTAATAGAATAGTTTATTTTCTCACCCTCTACGACGGCTACGGCGTAGCGCTACGCAATTCTGTGGTTTGAACTTCTTCAACAAAAAATACTTGGAATAACTTTGTCTATTTTTCTACTTTACTTTCATGTAAATATCCAAAAGTTCTAAAGTAATATCAGTCAATTTGCAACTTTCAACAGTGCGGTCTTGAATCATACTTCCAGAAGTAGAATTGTCTAGATTTTTGGGGAAAGAGTGTAATACTTTTGTCGTAAAAATAGACATTCGTTTTTACGTAGGACACGTATTTACTTCGTTGTAATCAACAAAATTTTCTTTCTGATTACAAGGTGTTTTGAACTTGCACAGTGTTATATATCAATATTATTGTATTGAACATATTCATCCCACGCACCAAACTCCTGTAAAATCACCAATCTTTAAGCTCCACTTTATCTAACATTTCTAACTCGAAGTTCTGTTACGAAACTCCTACGTTGGTCAGACGAAACAGAAGTCTGTAGGCAAACGGTTGCATCTTGCTGTTAGTGTAATCGCTTTTATAAAGTGCGCGGCGCACACAGCCACTAATTGTGGTAAACGTTGCTTCTCGTAACAGCCCACTTACTTCCTACAATCCTGCCACATTCTACGATATGTAGTATCTTCTAATGGTGCATGCAACTGACTGTATGTTGCCGTCAATCTGTCCTATGTATTATGCCTTGAAGTTTAGTTTCAGAATGGTTAGGATGAAAATAATATACGTCCTCTACTTTTAGGTATGTCAGATTTAACAATACCTTTTATCAAATAATTCCATCTCAATTTTATAATGTACATTTATTACATAATACTCGAAAGATTAAATGAAGAACGAAGCCACTTATTACATTCCATGAAATAACGTGAGATTTCAATAAGACTGAACAATAATATCTTTATTAAAAGATCTACGTAGGCCCGTAAAATGTGGAACCATTTCGTGTCTCATTCCAATACCAATATCTAACAGTATCATCTGTTCTGATAAACCCAAGCTGAGCTTTAAAAGGCACGTGTGGCTGCAACGATATGAACTGTCAATAATGAAATTGGCTGAGATATATTTTATTTACTATTACCTCGTTTATCCAGTTTCCAATTTGTTATCGAGCGCGAGGAGACGGCCGCCGCTCGCACTGCCCGGTGATATTTCTACGTCATGTTCTATTGTTATGTTCCAACTGGATAATTTACTTATAATTCTGTATAACAGTGCCGCGTTTGATGGATGCTGCGACGTCACAGGTAAAGCGTACTCTGATTTATTATCGAACAAAAAAAGGGTTTGAAAATACGTTTGAAGGTTAAATTCAATGTTATTGGGTAAATAAATAAAACCGTTATAAGAGATACAATTGTAAATAAACAGATATTTAGCATAGCCGTTAACTTAATCAGCTAACATTAAGCTACCCAAATCGTAACAGTATCAATTGAGAGTAAGAATAATTATACAGTTGAAATACAAAATAAACACATTTATAATAAGCGCTGCGTATGTTTACCTTAGCACCGCAATCGCATCGCAATCACCAATAAGTACCTATCTCCAATACAGATAAATCTATGTATATCTTAATGTTATTCAAATATACTTATCTCTGTACCTTCAGAGGGAAATGTATTTTTACGACTTGGTGTCTATTTTTAGATCATTTATACACGACCCAAGCTTAGAAATGTACTAAACAAGCAAGTCCTAAATAGGCCTTTCATGCGACGCTTTTGAGGAATAATTTATCTCTAGTTCAAAAAAGTGTATTTTTATTTAATAAAATATATTCACCAAATGAAGTACTGAATAAAATATATACTGTTTCGAACAAAATAGGCGGCATTTGTTTTGCTCGCTCTTCAAATGAAACAGATGTATTTGATGTGGTGCAAAATTAATCACGACAGCTCTGCGATCGCAGCGCACCCTGTCACCCAGCAGCACAATTATGTACATCTACCTGTATTCGAGCAATAATTATAGACAACAATAACTCATAGCACGCAGGACCATTGTACGAGTTCTCACAGGACGGCTGCTATTAACCGCACCCGAGGTGATCATCGTAACTCTACTTGATATAACTACAGCATCATAGAAGACGACACACCAGCCGTTTTAGTGCCATAAATTGAGTTATCTGGTTTATTACAAGCGCAGACCAAGTGGTTATAAATCGTTGGTCCCCGCCATAAACAAGCCGCTCTCTAGGCGACTGTCAATCGAGCATACTAGCAAAACGCCACCATAAATATTGTTGCAGGTATTTCGCACGTATTTCCATACCAAATTGCGGAACGATAGTCATCTATCATTTGCTTTGACGTTTTTCACATCACGAAAAATCTGACAAAGTTACAAATGTTCACAAATTGACGACATAAATATCTACGCAGAGTTACACGTTCGGGACATATGTTTCCGACCTTTGGAAGGGAAGACTATTCGATATTGTTCCAGTATATAATGCTGGAGTTACTTTATCACGTCGTCTAACCGTAACATCCATTTGTATTACCTGCTAAACTAAACTACCATTTATAACTTTAAAATCGACTCGAGAAAAATAAACCTTCATCCTTGATGGTTGCATTGAATTGAAACATAAACATTTTTTTTTTTTTAATAAATAATTTTTCTACATAATTACTTCAGATTACGAGCATAATTATCATCATGATGATAAACCCCATGTAAAGTACGTGCTCATATTCATTTCTCGTCGTAGATTAGGATTACCTTTATTACCGCTAGGTCCGGTATGAATGTTTTCCGTAATATGATATTTACTAATATGTTGGGCGTAAAGTATTTAAGCGGTGGGGTCCCGGGTGGCCCCAGTCGACGCCGCGACCGCTCATTAGTCACTGCCGGCCCCCGCTGGGTACACCTGCTCTCCAATTTTATTTTACTCAATAGCTTTGAATTTTCCACCGGAAAATCATAATAAAAGTTTATTTGACATCTTTGATGGAGCCTTTTTAATCCAAAATCATTTTCCACAGTGATGACTCGATATTTTAGGAAGCAGTCATATCCCGAAGACAGGTCCTAATAAATATCCATCTTGTATAGTATAGTAAGTGTTTTATTATAAGACTCTGTCAATACGTTGAACAACTACCGATGTTCCATTACTAGAACGTCGAACATGAAACTTAGGTGGAGTTGTAAGTGATTTTGAGAGAAGCTTAAATTACACTCATGGTGAATTATTGACTAGAAGTACATAAGTAGTTTTCCATACCTTTTATATAATAGTTATAGCATGTTTATTTAAATTAATGTTATACTCTTTATAATCTAACTAGCTTCATGATAGAAGTACTTCCTGCACATGGATAAAAAATGGCCCTACGTTTATTTGATAAATAAACTATACAACTGCCAACTTCATCAATCCATTTAGTAGTTTTTGCACGAAAGATTAACCACCATACATACCTATACAAACTTTCACTTATATATTTACAAACTTTTACTTTTATAAAATTAGGATTAAGCGTTGTCCTTTAGGTATTGCAGATTTACATAACACCCAATAAAAATCTCTGAAAGCTTTAAATAACTAGCAATAAAAAATGCACTTCTTAATAAACAAACAAGGTGCTCGAGCAGCAAGAAATAAGGAAAAATCTGATTAATTCACGCCAGTGCCTTATAATTGCAGTATTAATTTCAACCTCATCATGGAATATTATTTTGCATAAAGCCCAGCCAATATTTTCATAGCGCTAATTAACTTCCATAAAATGCTGTTACTATTAATTTAAAAGTTATTTTAATTAAAACATCCATTTTGAATAACTTATATTCATTGTTAAATGATGTAAAATATGTGCCAAAACTAAAAAGAATATATGATTCGAAAAACACATCGGTCGTTTACGTCAGCGTAGACTAAGTAAGAAAAGCTAACTCGGCAAATCCGTATGTATCAAGTTGTTTTCCTTCACGTGGATAGAAAATGTGAAGAACAAAAATACACCGTTGTTATATATTGTAAGCGGTGTAGTGCGCTGACCACTGCTCGAAGCAAATTGTGGGTTATCGAGAAAGTTTTTCTTTCACGAAGCGACGACTGTTCCTCTCAACATCCGCAGGGACCTATCGGGAAACTCTAGTGATTTGCAACTTCCGTAACTGAGGGCCCACGAATTTTATTAAATGTTATTTTTTGGTTTTGAAATTCATGTTTGTGATGTTCTTAGTTTGAAATGCTTTTACGTAAGTATTATCTTTTAAAATAAGCTAGAAATGATATTTGAATTATGCATGTCAATAAGTACGTATATTTTTGGTAAATAGTAGTACCAATTATTCCGCTCATTATTTTCATTAATCACTCTGTGCTATCGCGGCCTATATAAACCCGCTAATGCGTATTTAAGGCAACTACAGCCTCCATAAAACTTTTATACCCACGTTCATTAACAATCTCATGAACAGTCCATTCATTTACATTTCGGTGAATTTCGAGACCTCATTAATCCCTTAAAACTTTTGGGAATCCAGGTAAGTTGTGCTCATTATGATATATCAGGGCCATGACCTTATTAAATCCTTAAGCCTACTACGACATGTATGCAGGTTATGGGGGATTACAGGAGAGTTACACTGCTATTCCGAGTATCACCAGCAGTGAATATGTCGCGACCGACGCCTGGGGTTCTATTCTAAGTGTAAGGTTAAGGATCACATGTTTTACGAGCAACACAGCAACCCATTTCCATTTGCTTAAGTGTTACAGCCTGTATTAAATTCGAAGTATCTAGAATTACATTAGTCTTAACATTAATACGCGTTCGGCCTAACACTACAGGATTTATAGATAATGAAATTAATTTACTGCAGTAGAGGTTTACTACTAGAAACACAAGTAGGTAAACTAAAGTGTCGCCACCGGCTACGATCTTGTGTCTAGTTCTGATTTACTCGAGGCTGCAAAACTCACACAGTTCTGTGTACCAAGGTAAAGTGATATCACCCTTTCATCACCCGCTTCTAGTCTGGAAGGAACGACGTTCAAGGCGGATTGAAGAGAGTACGTACGAGGTAATTCCATTCGCAACGAGTATTCGCTCCGTGTGACCGAAGCTTAAGTGATCTTAGTTTGTAGTTGTAAGCGGACGCTGCTCCCCTTACCCTTAAGTAATTACTTCGCCGCCTTACATGACACCCTAGGGGACACAAAAAATAACCTATAATGTTTCCAGTAATGCGTTGTTAACATTATTGCAAGAAGCTTGAAATATTCCAGCCACAACTCATAGCTGGAACCTACTTTTCTGGAGATGGAAAACACGCCTTGTTGATTCTTTAATTCCTTACCATTCAAAGCCGACGTTAATAAAATCAGCCAACATAAGCACAAAATTTACGGCTCCTAAAATAATTATGCCACTGAAATACAACCGCGGTTATGAATTTCTTTTTCTCTTGTTTTATCGTTGTCTCGGTCTTAATATTAATATTAAGAAAGGAATTACGAGGCCACAGCTGCAGAAGGGTTATTATAAACTATCTTTTGGTGCGGCGCGCCTGTTTATATCCACTTTCGTAGAACCGTAATGGTTTTTATATGAACGCCTTGAAACCTTGAAACTAACATCTAAAGATGTAAGTTATTTCCTTTGATATTGAAATAATTTGACTGTTTCCTTATGAAAATTGTTCGTGTGTACTGCACTGAATATTTGAGCTATTTATCCCTTGCAAATGCCAAAAAATACAGTAATTAATTAGTCGGTGTCCGACATCACCTTTCTTTTCCGCATCCATGAGGGTTGTGTTATGTGAAAATACTTTCCCCCCCGAATACAAATGAACCAGTCAATTGCAATTGACGCCTGCCACGGCAAAAAGCTAATATACCCAACCCTTTTCCATTACTAAAGTAACATGAAAGGGAACAAAAGCACCTTTACGGAGTTTTCTGCTTACAGTCGTTACCATGACACTAAAGTAATGCACTGGGTAGTGAAACAAAGGTCTTACATTATATTCCTGTAGAAAACTCTGTCGGTCTATTGTAGCAGAGAATAGACACGTTTATTAGTTTGAACTCTTTTATATATCCCATTGTCTAAGCCACAATGAATCCGCGTGCGACATTCGTACAGAGATACAAGTAGGGTGGCAGATCTTTTCATAAACCGCCTTTGAGTGGATGGGACACGGCCGTTAGCGTGTGAGAAAAGCTCTAAATTTCAACAGGGCGACATCCGATGTCGGTGAATTTCTTTTGTACCCTGACAGTTTATTACGAGAACAAAAGGATGACGTTGTTTGAACAGACCCGCTTTAGATTTTACTACGCTGATTACACATTACTCAAGATCTACTCTATTGTGACGAAGATCTGTATTCGCTTTCAATTTCTAAAAGGAATTACATTTGGCTGTAATTCACCCCCAGACGAATCGAATTCATCACTCACTTGATACTTCATCACTCATTTGATTTTTCCTTGCCTTTGGATCGATGCAGTTTATTCGACGAATACAGACGTGCTCATCAAAGCAACTTAAAAATAGCTTAATTAACATTTTTTATTGTGACCTAGTTTTAGACACTTAGCGTTTTTGTTGTGTTATATACAATTATACAGTTTTTATTACAAATATGGACAAAAAGTGATCATCTACAATTATGGATAACAGCCCCTCCCACCGTGGCGGACTGCCACATCGCTCTTCACCATCAGCAGCAACACCTAGAAGTCACGCACAGGATGAAACAACGGAGGTTTTTTCTACTCCTGAAATTCAGTCCTGGATGTCTAGCATTGAGCAGTGCTTGAATGAGGTATCGACCACAGTTTCGGAAGGCAAGATGAACTCCGAACAAAAACTTAGAGTGAGTAACCTTTGTCGCAAAGTGGGATACGGAGTTTCTCAAATGGCTGTGCAATATCAGTCATTGAAACATAAAGCCCTCCAGAACTACGCCACCCTACAAACGTTAAAGGAAAATCAAGACCTCGCGATTAGTTTGACTGAGATCAAGCAGAAACTACAGGACACTCTCATCAAACAAAATTCGGAAAGCACTACGTTTGCAGACATGGTGAAGGGTACAAAAAGCCTTATCCGACCTCATGCAACTAGCTCAGTCGCTATATACCCTAGTGACCATACCAAGACCAGCGAAGATACCAAAACTTTAGTTCAGAAAATTGTGTGCCCTGAGGAAATGAAACTAAAGGTACGTGGCCTTCGCAAAATAAGAAATGGAGGTGTTATCATAAGCACGGAGACCAAGGATGACATCCTCAAATTGAAGCAGACTGTCGAGAGTTCCACTTCTGCACTTACTGTCGATGAACCTCGAAAGCGGAAGCCCCGTATTATAATTATTGGGGTACCTACTGACATGGCAGAGAAAGAAGTATTTAAATGTATTTACGAACAAAACATTGCAGACAAACATCCAACATTGACCAAGGATACCTTTCTGACCTCAATTAAATTAAGCCACAAATCTGGGAAAAGGGAAGCTGACAGCTGCAACTACATTGTTGAAGTACCAGCCAGCATCCGGAAAGTCCTAGTAAATCAGAACAGGCTTTACATAAACTGGACGTCATGCCCGGTACATGATTTCACCCTTGTGACTCGGTGCTTCAAGTGTCAGCAGTATGGTCATGCATCTAAGACTTGCAAATCCATCACCTCTACTTGTGGCCACTGTGGAGTTGACGGACACGCGACTCAAGAGTGCTCTTCTAAGGAAAACCCTCCAAACTGTGCAACCTGCAAGCGCTATAAAAAACCCTGCAACCATAAGACGGGAGATTTGGATTGCCCTGCTAGAAAAGCCGCAGAATATAGATATATCAACTCTATAGATTATGGAGGTGCCTGATAGCGCCAAATACTAGATTATATTTAGCTCTTAATCATCTTTACACGGTACATACTATTATGTTTTACTTTTAGATAGTTTGATTACTTATTCGTTTTAAGGAAACTTTTATACATTATAATAAATTACTATACTCGATCTGTAAAAATGACTATAGCTGTAAAAAAAAATAACGTTGAAATTATTTGCAAATCTTGTTTTTGACCAGACCGCAGAATTGCCGACTGTAGTAAATTAAAATTACCTAGATATTATAATCGAAATAAATTAGTATGTAAGCATTAGAATAAATATGTATAATAACTCTTTATTTGTCACAGTAACCTACTTTTTTAATTACTATAGCAATTTATAAATGAAATGTTAATTTCGCTACTAGATATATTATAATAAGCACTTTTACGCCTGAGACACAGGTTTTTACCTAGTTCAGGCAAATCTTACATCAGCACTTTTTAGAATTAAGCGAAATATTGTAAAATTATGTACAAAGTGAAATAATAAACGATTGATTGATTGATTGATTGATTGATTGATAAAATCTTACATTCCTGCTGATAACACATAAATTGACGAATTATTTCAAATTCCAAGTCGGTTTCGCGCAATGAGTTATCTCATTATGGAAATTGTTTAGTATTTTCGTATTTCGAATGTGTACTTGCTTCATTAGGCGTTTATTTAAGTTGGAGTATATTTTGTTTAGAATTATTCAACGGAGTTAGATTACATTAGTCACTCTACTAGACATTTGGTATGGCGTCACTTGAGCACACATTTTCGCAAATTACTTAGTAAGTGTCTCGTTGTTTCTTGCTGTAATTTGAATACATGAACTCAAACAAATGTTGTCTGTATAAATGTATCCAATTTATGTTTTATTATTTATTTACATATTTGAACAACGCAACGTGGGTGGAACAGAAGTTTTGGTTTTCATGACGTGCTTAAAGTATATTTTTAGTTAAGCATGTAAAGGTTTAAATTTCGTTTACTTTAGTAAACTTTTCAGTTGACTAGCCTACTCAAGACAAAAAATACAATATCCTTAATTAGATGCGGCAAGCGTTAGCCGTATTATTATTGCAAGTTTAAAATTCATGCACTAAAGAGACATTTCCCGTGGGAAGAGATAACATTCCTTGAGGTTCAAAGTGTTCTCAGGGCGGATCGCCAATTTCCTTTGTAAGCGCTCCAAAGTTATTAGGGAAATTACCCTCAAAATAAATATACAGAGTAAAGCGTGCATACTTTGTTTACCAGTTAAGTGTTACTTAGGTATGTTATGAATAGTTGATGACGAAATTGTTTCCGACCCCCGCAGCCAAGTGCGAGAGCTCAGTTGGTACGTTCCGTATTACGTAATATTAAGGCCGAAGGTTCATATTTGTCACTATAAACATAAAATGGGACCATGTGAACAGGCAGGCCGTGCGTCCTAATTGAAGAGGCGCTCGTTAATTATTTACTTAGATACATCTCGGACAAGCTTCGAGCCACCCAGGGTGAAACCTTTGTAATTGCCGTACACTTTGAAATCCTAAGGACACTATTGTTAAAATCATGACTGTACCAAATGTAGCCTTAGTAGTGCTAACAAAAGCATGCTCTGCGAGGCTTTTCCAGCAAATTACGTAGCACTATTCCTATTTATTCGTTGCAATAAGTAAAGAAACCTATAAAATACAATAATTTGATTGGAATACAGTAGATTAAGAAATAAATATATTTTCTCTTGGAAAATTATTAGTTTTTTTCTTAAAATTGCAGTATATTTTCAGTGACAGTATTTTGAATCAAAACCATCATGGCATTCTCAATCTTGCTGTGTTAAATATTTTAAATGCATGACATCAAAAGATAAAATAATAGAAAATCCCTTATATCAACTATTGTCACGTCGCTTCATACTCCCACTACGTATTATATTTTCAAATCTATTCATGTTACATTTCAAATATTTACACAACTGAGTAAACCGGAAATGAAAGGGAAAATACGTGCGTAGTTACCCGTGTGTTTTCCTTTGTCACGGTTTTATTTTCATTGCCCGGAATACGCAAAACGCTATCATAATATTCTGAGCTTAGAGTTGATTAGATTTTGTTTTTTGTTTCCGAATGAAACGCGAAGTTTGCGTGCAAGATAAACGAGTTCCCAGAGCTGGGACACTTTACATAGTTAAAAGTTAGCGGAGCATGTGCGACACGCGACACGAGCTGATGCCTTGTTGTCTCGTAACGTTTCATGTGCCGAGTAACTCCCGAGCCAGGCCGGCTCCACGGTGCACTCTACATCTCCCACTAGACGGTTCAAATAACACTTCCAGCTGATAGCATCGTTAAGCTTTAACGTGTTCGTGAACACCCAGTTTGTACTTAGTTTATGTTTAGTTTTATTACGCCTTGCTGTATTTGTTACGAGCAGGCCGTGTCGAACTAACCCTGTTATAATTCGGCTTATAACAGAAATGAGGTACAAGCAAAACTCGTAAATAACACTATCAACAGTTAATAGATAGTGTCGGAGTCATAACAACATAACAAACGGGGGGATAACTAACGAGTGCTGTCATTCTCATACAGCGCGGGCCGAATTGTGTGTTGGCCGAGAGAGAATTAATGAGGGCGGGCCGGCCGCCAGTCGCACGCGCCGCGAGCCTGCCGGCTGCCTCCCCGCCCGAGCACCAATGAGCATCGACATTACTATTAGTTCTCAACTGGAAAAAATGGACCGAACACTAAATGTACTGCGTTAACATACAGACAAATGGCCCTCACTTCCTCTATTTCCTAACAAACATTGGAGAATCCATCTAAAAACCGTGTCGGATTTTGTTGATTAAAAGTCCTAACACAATTTCGTGTGATAGTCAGACTTGGAACTCAAAAATGTAGCAGCGTAAGGTAACTTACACAAAATTAAAAATAAAATGAGGTCAACAAAAAATAAAGTGGTTTTCTAGAAAGCTGAAATGAACGCAGCAATCACATAAATAAACAAGGCGCTTTACCCTCTGCTACAGTTGATGATTCCGAGAGGATGGTGCGTTCACTTGTTTTTTTAGGACGGACGAGAAAAAGTAAATGTCTTGAACGTAAAGTTAAAGGTAGTACAAACATTTTATAATAGGTTCACCCACTCACAAGTTTTACAAGCGGTAATTTCTGAAACGGCCTAATAGATTGACAGTTCTGATGACAAGCTCGTTGAGTTCTTCATGTTCATAAAGTATACGGCTCGATAAGTGACAGCTATTCATATTTCTCTCGCAAGACATTATTTTCGAATAGGTCCGCGGGGGCAAGATATCGCTCAAATTGTTTCCAATATCTTTTACGAGCATTTGACACTCGGGTGAAAAATTACCACGAGTTCCAAGCGATATTGTTATTTTCACGCTGTGTTATTTATACGGATGTAATCCCTCAACTTTTTTGTTACGCAGATGAAATAAATGTATGTTTATTTCATGATCCTCATCACAATGCAAAATAACCCTTTTTTTCATTATGTGGAGTTTCAGTAAGTCGTGGTGGCCTAGTGGGTAAAGGACCAACCTCAAGTATGAGGGCGCGGGGTCGATCCCAGGTCAGGCAAGTACCAATGCAACTTTTCTAAGTTTGTATGTACTTTCTAAGTATATCTTAGACACCATTGACTGTGTTTCGGATGGCACGTTAAACTGTAGGTCCCGGCTGTCAGTGAACATCCTTGGCAGTCGTTACGGGTAGTCAGAAGCCAGAAAGTCTGACACCAGTCTAACCAAGGGGTATCGGGTTGCCCGGGTTACTGGGTTGAGGAGGTCAGATAGGCAGTCGCTTCTTGTAAAGCACTGGTACTCAGCTGAATCCGGTTAGACTGGAAGCCGACCCCAACATGATTGGGAAAAGGCTCGGAGGATGATGATGTGGAGTTTACTTAACCTACCTATTTAGCTGTCATAAAAATGTAGTAGGTACACGGCACTTGGATCTGGTTTCAATATTGAAAATATTTATTATCTACAACCTTCACCTTCACCAACTCTTTGGCACAATTAATTAATTGGACAAAGCAACTGCTTAATTACGACGTCAGAATGAGGAAAAGCAGAAAAATAAAAAAGTTGTTGCTACAAAGCACGCGTATATCGCATATCGTTATACCGGTCACGCGGCCGTAGTGATACTAGAATGCATACATAAAAATAAATAAATGTTAAACGATGTGAAAACACGATCGAACAAATACAAACATGTTTCTTTGCTGACAAACACAAACAAAACTGACGCAGGTAAACGTATACCTAGCAGGTATAAATAGTGCAAATAAACTGTCTGAAAGATGTGCCCGCATAATATACAAGTCGCTGTATACGTACGTGAGGGCCCCGTCCGACAGTCCGCAAATATTTGCCCAGTTCTAGAATATCCTTCGGACTACTGACAAAGCCCTCGGTGTCTAATCACGCTGCAAAACAAAGATGAGGGCAAGTAGGTTAGTCATTAACATTTCAAGTCTCGAACCTTTGGCCTCGACGCGAAACTGTGGTGTGACCAGGAGTCGCCGAACAATGGGAACTACTCAGACATAATTCCGCTGTTACTACGCCGGACTTACTTATAATATAAAGTGTTGCCTTTGTCTTATTCAGACAGTCGGGTGATTAAGCGAAAGTTGAATAAAAACGGAAACTGTAGCGTTCAAAGTTTAGATGGTAGCTACTGAGTAATTAATTCTTTATGGCGACAAAAGTGAAAACGACGCAACTTCGCGCTATTAATTAGCGGTGGCGATTAAGGCGACCATATGGTTTTACCATTACCGTAACTTCTGTAAGGACCAAGTCAATAAAATGCTTCAGACTGGACACTCTTATAATACATTTATGTATCTACCTTTTACTCGATTCACATTCATTAAAGTTTGGCCACTAACTGAAAATACATGTTAGCATTTATTCAATTCTGGAAAGGTCACATTATCTTTAAGAACTTAAAGACCGTCGTGTGAAATGGCACAGCAAATATTAATGCATAAGAATTTCACAATCCACTTCGGAGAATTCGAGCGTTACTGAGAGCCAAAATCGATTGGAACGACTTGTATTGGCGAGCGGGTCTTCCAAAATGCATGGTATGCGTTCCAATGAACATTTGTAATACAAGTTCGGCACTTTCATTGTATTGGTTAAAACTATGTGCTTTCGGCTAAACTCTAGTTAATTCTAGTCGATAGCACTGCGATTATGTAGCTGTACAACAACTAGGGCAAGTATGGCTGCTAGCTATACAAGTCTACACTTAGGAGCACTTAATCCGGGTTACTTACAAAATTGAATGCTTAATATCCATTTCAAGGGCTAGTACATGCTCAGTTAAGTTTTAACTACGTATGAAACATAAATTAAAAAAACATTTTGTGTAATAGAGATGGTTGAGCTGGGTCTCAGTAGATGCAATGCAAATACATATAACAGTTGTTCATTCAGCTTAACTATAATTTCGATATGCTGTTTCAACAGATTTACCCCAGGGTTTTCATATCTATAGAACAGTACATGTTATTTAGAATTTTTGTCATACACTCTGAGCCTGTGAAGATGGTCGTAATGCTATAAATATTTTTATACTATATAGGTTGTACCGCTCACTGAAACTATTTCAGTCAAAAGCCCTCCATAAGAATGGAGACGAAGGGGTTTTATTTAATCTTCTTACTTGTGTCGGCACGAGATACACGAAAACAGCTAAAGCTGTGGCAAAAAGATTACCTTGTCAGCAGGGTTGGTAGCTTCAATATTAGAGACCGTGTTTGAAAATAAGTCAAATCAAAAAAAAAACTTTCAAATATACGCAAAATCCATGATAAAATGGTAGGTTTCACGTAAGTTGTTGATGGAAAATTAAATGATGCGCGAACTCGTGTAAATTCTGCAATATGGGAACCCTCACAAACTATGATGCGGAAGTAATTCTGTATGTCTGACCCTTCACGCTTGCACGCGCAAACCTACAGAACAATAATACTCAAGATTGAAATTTGAAATAGAGACAGATTTTACTTGGAGAAGGATAAGGATTATACCGGTCTACTTAATGTAACATGGGGAGATGTTTGTATTTCCACAAGATGCGGAAGAAACTACGGGGAAAATTTATCCATATATGTATATTAAAATGAATCAATGTATTCCTTGGTCACGCACGTCACGTTTTTTGTTGACTACGGGAAGCAGTTATCTCGGGACGCGGGTGAAACCACGGGCGGAAGCTAGTAGGTATAGTTAAGGTCAGGGCTCAATATCCTTGCCGATGATTATACCTATATGAAAATGAATCACTGTATCCCTTGGTCACGCCATCACGCGTAAACGGCTGGACTTATTAAGCTGAAAATTAGTGGGGAGGCAGCTTAGACCTAAGAGAAGGACATAGGACATCGTTTTTGTTGGCTACGGGAAGCATTTATCTCGAGATGCGGGTGAAACCGCGGGCGGAAGCTGGTATAATATAAATAAGTATTTTCGCACAAAAATACTGGGGGCATAATTCGTGCCCACTCGTGCCCTACGGTATGACAGGCGGTTTGATTGATTAATGAACTAGAAACTTTAAGGTCAAGGCACATTACCGCCCAGTCGAAGAGCAATCTATTTTTACTCTCCACTAGTGTATTGGAATGGTCTTAAAATGTTGGAAGTACACTTTAAAAAGTGGAGTTCAACTAGCTGGTATGGTATATAGACTAGTTCACATTTAGGCAAGCTTGCGTTACGCTTTTGTTTTTGCTTTGCAGTTTATATGTTGACAAGTTATTAACATAAATATCTTGCATTGTCAGAATCATACATAGAAAGAAGATCAGGCATTGTTTTGATTTGTAAAGACTCAGCTCTTAATGCTTGACAGTGTGCATTCAGGCTTACTTTCACTTAGTGAGAGCTTTTCATGAGCTCGCAATTACTGGCTAAAGGACTACTACCTCGAGAGATCATTTCAATATTACGCATTTAATATTTTCGGTGATTCTATCTATTTGGGCACCTCATCAGGACTGAAACAAAATCGTCTTCATTGAAATCTGATATGTTTGTTTGTATATGTATTGTATATCATTTGTTTCACAATATACGTATCTACATAATGGTATGAACCACTCCATATTTCGCACCTGTTAGTCGCCCCGTAAACCTCATTTTTTTTTCAGAAAAGTATGTGTACATATGTTTAGGTACCTACTCAATCATTCATTTTAGTACGTCTAATCCATTTCACAGTCCTAATTATGAGCTTATACTAAGGCCTCTGAATGGTAAACCTCATTTCATTTGTTGTTGAATCTCATGTCAAGTGATTCGAATCCAATCACAACGGCAGATTACTCTTTAGCTACATGATCGAGCGCGTAGCGGCAAATGAATTTTAGTGTCGAGATCGTTTCGCATTTAATATAATCGATTTTATAGATACACTATTAGCTTCTCCGCCCGCGGAATTTCCATAAAACCCGCATTCCGGAGGAACTACTTCCCGCAAATGGATAAAAATACATATGTACTGGATGAATTAGGTTCCAATACAGCAGAAGCTTTAATTCACACCCAATTAAATAAAAAGTAATATGAAATAGATGAGATATTGCAGTTGTTTCATAAATAAAGTATTCCATCAAACAGATCCGTGCCAAACTTTGAAGTATATTTCATTTTGACAAGGTTGTTCCTTTAAGAGCGCATCGCCGACTCCATAAAAAGGGTATAAAAAACACAAAAGCTTGAGTTTCCACCAGAAAGCCTTGTTCACGGTTCCTGAGTCACGTGACGCTTTGCATAGAAATATGATCCTGTTAAATTTTGTCACAAAACGCACTCAGACTGATTACTCGTAAGGTGAAAACCTCATTTACATATTAACAGTACCCTGTAGTCCTTAATCCTTGGGTCGCAGGTGACGAGCACCCGCCAAATGGATATTTTATACTTGCAATTACACAAGCGATCCATTTACATCCCTTGCCTCAAGCTGGGAACACGAAAAATTGCCTCAACTAACGTGATATTATTAATTCAACCTTATTTATCATTAGCCTGATTAAAAAATGAATTCAAAATTCTGGGACTAGGCTTTACTGGCGTCGGGCTCAAAAAATATTCTAATAGAATGGCATGAGAATAAACAAAATTATTTATTTACCTTATATGAGTCAATGCATGAGAGTGCATAAAAAACACATAATGTTGGATAAAAATACCAAAATAAAACATTTATTTTTTCGAAGAATTAACCTCATCACATGCAAAAGTACCAAATTATGTTTAACGTTCACAAAGCAGTGGTGGTTTAATTATGATGGCGGATGATAGCGCAGTTCGTGGCAGAACAATGAGCAATATGAGCATGTTGTTACAATTAGCGCTCCCTAACGAATCCTGCTCATTCCGTAAAGACCATTAATCACAAATCCTGCTGCAAATTCGGTGCGTGCACTACCAAAGATATAAATCCTATTTACTACGACCTCCGAGGCGGAAATACACTTTGGTGGAAAAGTTCCAACAATCAAATCCGATTTATAGAGCCGAATAGGGTTTCATTTACATTAGCAGATTTATTCTACCAATATGTTGCGTGCGAAAGTCATGTTTTGTCTAAAAACAATGGTTTAACTGTGTGACTTTTTCAATATTTTTAGTGCATTTTTTATCGGCTTTGTGTGTATGTACAGGTTACATGGATGACGTGATTAATTATATGTTTTTAAATAGGTTATGTTTTACAGGGTTGCACCATTTGTATAAATCGGTAGCTAAGCAAAATTAAGCATCTGTGTACGATACGATACCTAAACAAATGTTCAATATTTCATTATAAATATAGAAACAAGTGTAATTGTGAATGTCCTCTATTTTGCCAAACTATTATACTTAGATAGTTTACCCGGGACTTCTTCCCTTATAAGTAGCTAATATGGGAAAGTTACGAGCTATTATTTATCATAGTGGGTGGTGAAATCTGTTGCCTCTGCGCCAACTCGGGCCCATATTTTCATTCCGAAGCGACATGAATTCGTAGCGGCAGTAACACAATGTAGTCAATTTACTTCAGTCCCGGCTGAAAGTTTTCTCAGTTCTGTCAAAGTTGTGATTGCCTTGTTTTCCATTTCGTTGTAGAAAGATGATAAATAAAACTTGGATTCGCCAAGTGCACGTCTCTCGCCTACTCGGACGGCAGCGCCAGCTTTATTTACAGATAAACATCAATTTCTGTTGGAAGTGACACTTTGCATGATATTAAACGGAAGATAAGAAAACGATGACCTCATACACTAACATAAAAGTCGCGCGTAATGGCTTGTCTCAAAGGTGAATTTTCTCATCCCGAGTACAAACACATACATCCGGAGACAGAGCGTGTATTAGAAGGCATTTTCGCTTTCCTTTTGTTGAAATTGTATCGTAGGTAATTTTCATATAAGCGCAGTAATGCGCCGGTAATGGTCCATAACAGAAAGCTCGCAATATATAGAGGCCGTCCCTCACCCCGCGCCCCACCCCCGCGCGCGCCCACATGTTGTACAGCACTACCACCACACCACACTAACAGAAACAAAATGTTCAAACTATTCAGGATTTATTACTAGATATTCAACAAACCATTCAGACTGGAATGTAGCAAAATATCGAGCAAACAAGCACTGAGTTGACAGTGGCTGTTACAAACACAACAAAGCACATATCGTAAAATCATATTTTATGTACCTTTTGTTTCCCAATTTATTATTCACATTATATTTTTAGCAACAATTTAAGAATTTAACGGTCCGCCAAAAGTTATCACGTATATATTAAATCTTTGGCGTTACGAAATAATAAAATACCAGAGTAAAGATAAATTTGTAGGTAATATAATAAAATAGCGGCGTCGAAAAAATTAAATTAAATCTTGTTACGAGACGCGTCCAAAATATGCTCGGGAACGCGTCGTGCGCGGATGCTTTCTTTTAAATATCTCCAATGGCGGATTTTTTACATCTGTAAAGCTATATTAAGAGAAATTACTGTAGGAAATGTTTTGTTTTCTTCTACCTTTGTCCATGTAAAAGTACCTCTAGGTGAAAGAGGATTTTGTGTCTTTTATTCCACTATATTGGGTAGTATCCAAGAAATCAAGATAATTGACATCGACGATGTTTCGAACCTACGTACATAAGGAAGACGACATTAAACTTAAACAACATTTAAATGGTAATTGGTAGTCAACGCACGTACACCGCAAGTAAAAACAGATTGTTGTGCGAGACTTAAGCCGTGGCCGACGTTACAGAACAATGAAAGCTCGGCGTGGACAAACCATAATCCTATTTGGTGTGCAGAGCTTGGCTCGGCGGGCGAGCGTCGTGCTGGCTGCCCCGGCGATGGACAAACAATAACTCTAACTCACACCTCTCAGAAACCACCAGAATTAACTAGAATCACCAGGGAATTAACCAGACAGAACTCTCCTAGAATTTCCTTTAAGAATTGCTAATAGCAAACACAGATACCATTCAGTTTTACAATGTATTTATGTATGTATGCATGCATACTATTAACAGTTAGCCTTCAGTTAATTAAGACCGTCTTGAGTCTACTTATTTCGCTGCTGCTAACAATTTTGAGATGCAAAATTTATTCGACTTAAATATCTTTACAATGTAATACTATTAATTTTAAGTATTCGAGAAGTGTTGTTAAACGGCTTTTACTGTAGATAAAATAGTAAAAATTAACTCGTGGACTATTTTAACCATGGCGTGATCATAGTTGACATAGAAATAACCTAATTCCAAAAAAGCGGTCGTAGAAAAACAAATTTCAAAAATAAAAAGTTATTTTCAAAAATAAAAACACTCCCACGAGGTCAAATATTGCCAATCAAAAGAAAATTCAATTCATAAAACTTTGTATCGACCGCTTATAATTCAATACCAACCGAACAGATTGGGCAATTTAAAACAAATAGAATGTTTAAATTTCAACGCAAACAGAATATTTTAAAATGTTGAAGTTTTCCAACACGATATTCGCGGTATCACCTAATGGGATTTACGAGTTGCACATGGAAAACGCTGCTAATGGTTTAATAATTAAACGAACATTTCTCACTCTTAATGGTAACGTATCCGGGAAAACGGAGCGATTTAAACGATACCTTTACAATTTACAAAGATGTTTTAAACATAGTAAACAAATCCAGTCATAAAACTTAATAAGTATGCATCTGTTTAACATCAAAGAAATTATAGTATAGGGAAGCATCGACCAGCATTGAACAAGCTGCTCAAATATTAAGGAAGGCAGAAGTAAAACACATACTGATTAATTCCAAACTAGCGCGGTACATGCGGAGAATCGTTATAGCTCTGTGTACTTGTTGAGTGAAATATTCAAGGTGAGGGTGTCCCGTCGGTGTGTAAACTCGAACAAACAGTGGGACGTGTTGCTCCGTCGAGATAACTAGTGACCGTCTGCGGCGTTCCCTAATTAATTATTCGACAGCATGGACATACTTGCCCTTTGGATATTACGATGGAATTACCTTAAGTGCGCACAAACTCAACATTAAGACAGGACAGCCTTAAGTGATGTTTACGTGTTTACCAACTATTTCAGAGCCGGCAGAAAATGAATGGAAAGTTTCCAATGGCTATTGAAATATTGTTACAATTTAATCAAAAATCAAATTATTTCGGGGCATCTGCTTGTTACCTATATTTGAATATTAATGGGCATTAAATCAAATTTTTGATTAAATTAACAGATTAAGCCATCATAACTGTCAAAGTTTCTTGTTCCTAAGCTGTTGATGGTCACAAGGTAATATTTTTTGTCGCGTAATGATTATAAGGCATTAACCCTTCGCTTAAAACACCACAATTGCTCCATTTGTCTTTGCTCTTACATTTTATGAACAATACAGCGAGTGGATAATGATAATGACTCTATTTTAACGTAATTTGTTTATTTGACTATAGTTCTGAACATTGTTGGATGGAGTAGGCTATGGGAGTAGGTACCTATGGTATGGTTTGTTATTAGAATATAGAGTTGGAATATAGGCCAATTTGCTTAGTTTTGATTACCTATTTAGAGCCATGAACCATAGCGAAAACTAATTTAAATTTAAATTTTCGGTAAGGTTGATGAAGCCACATAAGGAACTATATAATGCGCATCAGATCAGAGAACCATATCATGTAAACTACAGTTTATTTGAATTCATGGAAATATTTAATTGAATGCCCGAGCACTTTGTAAAAGTGGATGTTCTTCATTTGTCACTGTCATAATCCAATTTTTCACAGAAATAGATGATTCTAACACAAGTCCCCACATCTTAGGCGAAATGATGTGTAAGATGACAAAGTAGAAATACCAAAGTAATCTAATATCTACCTACTAGGTAATAAATCAGAAAGTGTGAATATATGTCTAGGTAAGTTAATCCATGTTCTGCAAATATGCAAGGTATGATTTTTTAGCATGTGATATCGCATTTTTAAAGAAAACTCTTTTTAAATTAGTCCATTCATTCTACGTATTGTAATGTTCTTTTTAAGATAGCTTTAAGTTTCACTTTTAATCTCGTTGGATAATAAAATCCTAACATTAACACAGCGTCAAGTATGTATGTATAGACTCCCATAAAAAGATGTGTGATTCAAGTAAACTTAAGCTCTGACTCGATATTTGGAACAGGCAGCTAAAAGTAAATCAAAGTATTAGGATAAAAGTAATCACCGCTTTTTATTTTCCAATGAAAGAACAACAACTGCTTTACAACTGCTGCTGAACAACTCTATTGTAGGTAAATCTTGTAACATTATGTACATACATTGTGTATCCATGTTTATGTACTTGTGGAATGAACATATTTACTCGAAAAGAGAATTTTCACACAATATTTTCCTTCTATCGAATTCAACCAAATAAATATTAGTACTGAGTTCCCCATATTATTTACTTATATAATATTGCGAAAACTCTCTTAACGAAAAAGAAATAAATGTGAATATCCAACTGTGAATTATATTTATGTAAGGAATTCGACCTTTTCTATTAAATTCCGACCTGTAAAAATTCTATATTAAAATTACAAATTCGTAATAAAACGTCTTTAACTGTTGCCGAGGCAGTTTATTGGAAATTTGAAATATTTGATTTCATTTTCTTTTGCGGTCCTGCCTTGTCAGAAAAGGCCGAATTTTACGATTTGTGGCTGATTTGTCTTTCCGAGTATTTCAAAGGTTAAGACGCTGACAGACGTACGTAATATTTCTCATTTAAAACAGATGTGGTGTTGTTCGTCTTGTATTATTTTACGCAAACAATGCATTCACAAACGGAATGCACGGCTCGGGGCTGAGGAATAAGCTGAATAATGTCACTGATGTTACCGCCGGCTCCGACGCTATTTGCCAGACACCGCCACTATGTACGCATATTATTCTATCTAAACGTACACATAACTAAACATATGAATGACGCAAGTATGCAAAACTTTTAGCCGCAACACCCGGTTATAATACCTACTTAAAATAATTCACAAAAAGATTAGTAAATAATTATAGACTCTGTTAAAAAAATTCCTCCAAATTCAGTCAATTCACAAAAGTTTTCATAGTAACGGATTATTTAGTTACTTCTGTAAAAACCCCCGAGTGTCTATGGTTCTAGGAATCGTGCAAATAGCATGTCGGTTCGAAAGAGCTTTTATAGGCCTATTTGAAATACTATATAGATAGTCATATAGGTACCTTAACAATCTGAAGTACCTATATGGAAAATAGATTTTCCTGAGTTACTTCATAACTAATTAACATTAGGTAATATGAGTTGATCGTGCAAATGAATATTATAAAAGAACTAGCACAATCGTGAACAGTAATAATTGAACAACTTTCATAGCTTCGGAATATTGAAGTACATAAACGATTAAACTCTTAGTTCAACGAATCCACCTGTATCGGATGTTCGTAAGTAATCCACTGAGGTTTGATTCCAATAATTTTTCAATGATAAATCCATACGTTTGTTCAATATTTTCAATGCTGATCTCTGACGTATTCTGCGAACTTTATTTTAATTGAACTCTTATTTATTCTTTTTTAGAGTTTCAAAATTACCTACTGATGCTTAACTTAGTTAGTTAGTTAGTTACAGCCTATTTATCGTCCCACTGCTGGGCACAGGCCTCCTCTCACACGGAGAAAGATTGAGCATTAATCACCACGCTTGCTCAATGCGGGTTGGTGATTTCAGACTATATAGTCCAGGTTTCCTCAAGATGTTTTCCTTCACCTTTTTATCAGCCATTGGTGTCTAAGATATACTTAGAAAGTACATACAAACTTAGAAAAGTTGCATTGGTACTTGCCTGACCTGGAATCGAACCCGCGCCCTCATACTCGAGAGGTTGGTTCTTTGCCCACTAGGCCACCACGACTTTTTTCTTTTTTTTTTTTAATGCTTAACTTAATTTAAATCAATGTAAAATATTATGTTATCAACGCCGAAGAAGCCATAAAAATGATCGAGTGCCAAAACAATATAACTGAGAAGACGTTTAAGTTTCCTCTAAGACTGTGGGTGCTTGATTTGATTTTTTTATCAGAAATAAAGGGAAAACGAATGTCGCTTTTACAACGAATTAATGAATGAAAAATATTGGGTCTAAATATTTGCCAATAAAATATTTCCTCAACATTTGATACCAAATAAAGGTTTCAGAAATATATTCGAAGCTGTGGAATTTTATTTAACATTTTTAGGAGAAAATTGCTACCCTCACGGACTCGTAAATAAACGACTAAAGATATGAGAAAAAAGCGTAATAAGCGCTGCGATGAAAGAAACTTGATGTGAATGTGTTATGTTTTCACGCACATGATTTCCGGTAAAACTGTTTATATAAGAGATTGGTTGAAGCCCGAACCTCGCTTTACTTAATTACTACTGAAACTTTGTACCCAAAGCTACGAAATACGCAAGGACGTCCCTTGCGTCCATGATATCATAAATACTTTAAAACTCATTATGTATGGGTCAACCTATCAGAAATATGCCACAACGATCCTTTAAGTTTGAAAGTCCGACCTTCGAAAATCGAAAACTTACAGGTACAATATTTTTTTCAGTATTTATTTAAAATTATTGCCAAACACCCAGACATCGTTATTTTTAACAATATCCATTAAATTCAACCAGGTATATTTTTTTGTTGTTAAGACCTAATAAAGTCACCTACTTGCTACCAATCTGTCGAAACATGGACCTAATGTTACTGTGTAGGAACTGTACCCAAGCGGGAAGACTTACTTATTATATTTAGACTTAATTAGAAACCTTACTCTGCGTCTCTTTTGATGTCATTTCCAGAATTCGCATTATTTCAAGGTTCTTTTATAACGCTTCAGACTACTTTAGACAATGTTAAGCGCCTTCTGATGGACTTTATGTCAAAACTACGGACAAATGCTTCGCGAATTTTAATTGGGGAACAAAAATGTTCAATGGTTTCTTTGTGAAATTATAACAACATTTTTTTGAGGAGTTAGAGTGAAGTCTAAAGTAAAATTGATAATATTAGATTAAATTATTATTTTATTAAGTAGTAAAAGATAGGTACATTTTTATGACGTTTTCTTTCACTCGATTACATATTCCTAAAATTTAGGAATATGAATGTACTAATCGAGTAGGTACAGTGACTTCTAATGGGTTAACTATATGACTTCCGTCGGCAAATTCGGCGGTTTATATTAGCATAGGTAATTAGATGTAAAGATCCATCTATCTATACAGACCTATAAGAGGTAACATAGAGCAAAGATACGGGACATTTATGGCTAACATTAACAGTTGAGCATCACGGCACGAATGCACACAAATAGTAGCAGTCCTTCTTCAATGGCTCCTATACTGCTTTACGCTCGCTTGCCTCTCAGACATGCAATATTGCGATATAGGTCAATAATACTGTGCTAAGTATATAAAAAAGTAAGTACGTACATATCGTATTAATTGAACAACATGCATTACTACACCATGTGGCACATCAATCATAAATACCGAGTGCCTTCGAAATAAATATTTATTATATATCGCATAGTCCAATCCCACAACCCATCATATCTCCCCTACACGCATTAATTTTACCGTCCGAAAATACAAATTGGTGCGTCATTTAAAACACAAGGGATGATACGAAAATGTACCATTTTGAGACCGTTTTCATTTGTTTTTTATCACCATCCTTTCCCTGTTGCTTTTTATACTTATTGGATTTCATTTTATGAACAATATATCCTTTATTAGGACATTTGAATTTTATTAAACCAATTAGATATTGAAAGGAAATTAAAGCAAAAAATCTGGGTTATTAGGTGCTCTGAACAAAATGGTACCTATTGAAGTCTATTCAGAAGAACTTTTCAGTTATAAAACATTTATTTTTATATTCGTGTCACCGAGACAACGCTATAACGACCTGTCGACTGTCTATCGGTCGCCACAATGCACTTATTCCCGGTAACAATCACCGAACACATTCCGCCTGTGGCTTGCAATTGTTTGAACTAAACCACAACAAACGCACGTACAATACTTAGGAACAGTTTACTAACACGTAGCTCGGACTATCCTGGTATTTAGGAAAGGTAAACACTACTGGTAGGAACGTGAGGAGATTTATTTCAATGTGAAAAGTGCTTCGGGTGTTAAATATTTAATAATATGCTCCTAATCTTTTTCTTTGGAACTCTAGTTTTCTAATAACATTATAAACTAATTTAGTAAGTATACCAACCACTACAGGGAAAATGTTCTTGTTAGTCAGTAACTAACAGCGAGCAGCTTCGTACTTATCGGTGATCAAGTAATTTTCCGGGCGAATTGCCAAAATGTGCCGAGTTAATGAAGTGATGGTACGGTGGTCATAAAATAATACTCTCATTTTCACCAAATTCTTCATAATCATAATATACGAAATTCGATCTCCCGATTTGGGCACAATTTTATCGTTCGAAAAGTAGCTGTAAATCAATAAAACTAATAATAAATATTCCTATTGGTCTATATAACACCTACATTATGGCTGTGACAGCTGAGAATACGTACAAAGATAGTTTTAGGAGTAAGAGAGTCGGGTCTCGAGAGCTGTCGATAAAATTCCATTCCAAATTGTTTTCAATATGTTTTATCGGAATGTGATAGTGAGCAACGGTTCTGAGAGAATTTTCCTTGAAATTGTGTTGATATGATTCATTCTATACCATGGTAAATGAATGTCATTTGTGCTTTGTCTGTAACGTAAGTAGTACCTATGGCTTTACTAGATTTGAAAAATGGCCGAAACGAGCCGATGGTTATGAATAAATGATTGAGTTTAGAGTATTGATCTTTCAGCTAGAAAAGCGTTATGCTGTGAACTGTATATTTTTGTTTCGAGTTGGTTTTAAAAATGATGTGGCGTTCCTGTTAGCTGAATTTTATTGGGATAAAATAGCGTTAAAAACAGGAAAATACTCTGTCTGCTGATAAGTGAATACAGTCGAATATTAAGTTTCATATTTCATGATGTACCTACCTGTATCAAGATTTATTAGAAATTCCTCGCTTTGTGATAGGTGAATTAAGTTTGCTCGTGGTTTATATTAAGATAGATTGTAGCAACGACCAACTTAATATCAATAAATATTTTGTTGCGAAAACTAGTCAGTAGGTACGTAGGTACCTACTGTTTGATTACTTAAAACCATTGTTAAACGCTTTTGTCAAAAATGTTAAAAATGTTGATAAGCCTGTATAAGTATAATTTAAATAAAAAAAGGTAAAACTGCTGCTATCTTAGTAAAATACCTACTCACCTGAGCTCACAAGTAATAACGAGTTCGATATCAGAACATATATTCCCGTTCGCGGTCCGACGTCGTTATAAATATTCAACGAAACAATCGAACCTCATTATACGTTAGAAGGTAAGATAGAGATGATTTATTGAAGCAGAAACAGCCGGGGGCGTTCTCTCCGGCTCGCTCGATGCCGGCCGCAACACCTAGACATCTCATGCAAATCCCTAGTGACATGTTTTACATCCACACAGTTCAACGAACATTACCGCCGCGCCGCTTCAATGTTGTCAAACCAATTCGACCCAAGATTACATCCATTATAACTTGTAATTCGTCCTTACTTCACTCTACATTTTCCGCTTGGAATATTATAAATGACCTCCGGTTATAACACATCAACCGTTAAAATATTAAGCCAAAGTATCACGGTAAGTGGTGATAAATAACGCCGGTATCTCACACACATTAACTCTAACATAGATCCAAGTCGCAAAGTATCCCAGTGTCTACTTACGAACTCATCTTTATAATGGCTCCCTTTATACTCTGAAAAAGAGGCTTTTTACGTTAAGAACCAACGATTTAGCGTTAGCTTAATGACTGTTAAGGTGTTGACGTGTAAAGAAAATTGTGCCAATTTATTTGGTGAAGTCAATTTGTCACACACTCGACGTGTGTTGGATCTCGCTTCACGGGTTCACCCTTCCTCGTCAATTCTTTCAGGCTATGTCCCTCTCATGGGACCAATGCAATCTACATTGGAAGCGACCGAAAAAAACGGTTTACGTTAAACGGTGTCTAGTAATTCCTAGGTGAGATTAAACCAGTTTATTACTTGAACAGTCCGTAAATAGATACCATCATTGTTAACTTGTTATACAAGCTGTTGATTTGCATCCGTGCCATAGTCAAGGACGTAAATATGCTAATGATTCTTGACCCAAATCAACGAAAAAATGGGTAGGTAATTTTTTCATGTTTTTTTCTTATTTACGTATATCCGTCAGTGTAACCCAGCCGTACTTTAATTCGGCGCGTGTGTTACTAGCCTTACTACCGCGCTGCGCACTCACACAAACGCAAAAGATACATGCACAAAGCATACGCAACGATCGTTCAATAAAAATCGTAGATCATCCAGCCTACCCAAATTCACCCAATCACAGTGCGAGTACCCACACACTCGCCTCGCCGCTCCCCGCGTGCCCTTGAAGCCGGAACAAACAAGCGCCGACGGCAAGCAGTGTGTTTGATGTCGCCGCCGCTGCTGCGTACGTGCGCTTTGAATTCCGCGACGTGTAGGTACAAAGTGCGAGATGACGGAAAACTACACGAACACGAGTTGGTGGCGATGGTCCGCCTGTATGCCATCAGTGACAACAGTGTACTAACAGCCATCCATCCTCCGAGCCTTTTCCCAATCATGTTGGGGTCGGCTTCCAGTCTAACCGGATTCAGCTGAGTACCAGTGCTTTACAAGAAGCGACTGCCTATCTGACCTCCTCAACCCAGTTACCCGGGCAACCCGATACCCCTTGGTTAGACTGGTGTCAGACTTACTGGCTTCTGACTACCCGTTACGACTGCCAAGGATGTGCAATGACAGCCGTACATACCTATGTTCCGGGAAATGTTTACCGACCGGGAACCCTCATCACGGAGGGTCATGCTGGTCATGTGACAGACTTATGTGCTAGGACCGTTAACTTAGTGCTTTCGACACATTAAAAACGAATGTGATAGTGTTATGTTAGCTGAAGGACAACCAGCTACTTCGTCGTGCTCGATTGTGCCAAGAGTGTGAAGGTGACAGCTTTGAACAGTACCTCCGGGTAACTAAACTAGGTAGGTAATTTATTTATTTGTACATTTTGTAAATACGTAGTCAGCTTAATCAATTTTATTAGTGTAAATAAGTTGATTTCTTAACCACGCCAATAATACCTACGAGCCGAAAGAATCACCTCGTGCCTACACTTAACTAACACATCTTTCACCAATTTAATCGAAAAGTAAAAACAAAATTACTACGAAATCTTTACGCTGAATGTTAAAGCAAACCGAAAATGTTATCAATCAGCTGTTAACAGGTCAGTGAACTTTCCTTTAGCGCACTAGTATTACGTCATTAATAAGATTTCCGTGTTCCAAGGTCCTAAGACCGTTAAGAAGGAAGCAAAATTTCTAATTATTAACCAATTTAATTCAAAAATAAAAACTAAATCACTGCGAAAACTTTATGCTGAAAGATAAAGCAAAACGAACATTTTATCAATCAGCTGTTAACATGTTAGTGAACTTTCTTTCGCGCACTAGTATTGCTTATTACTGTAGTTAATAAGATATCTGTGTTAAATTTATGCTCAAAAATTAGTAAGTAAAGTAAAACGAAGTTAATGACAATAATGAAGGTGATTTTCGAAACTTTAGGTAAAATGATTGCTATCGCGTATCACTCGGTCTCGCTCGCTCGCGCGCTCGCGCTGTCATGTCGTAGATAAGACACACATCGACACTCACGCACACACGTAGACATTAGTTTTCTCTGTCTACGCACACATAGCTGCCATCACGCACACACTGTGGCCGCGGGGGAATTCTGTTATGATTTGTGTTTAACCGTGGGCTAAATTCTGAAATACCATGAAATTACAACATCAAAAAAAGCAGCGCATATTAGCTTTTTCCCACCTACCGTAATTCAAATCGATTATTTACGTATTTAATTTTAACCTCCTTGACTATGGCACGGATGCAAATCAACAGCTTGTATATACGAGCATATTTATAGGATAATAGATAACCTACAACTACAACTTACCATGAAATAAAAAAATTATATTTAGGTAACATGTATATTTGTGTAGGCACCTGTAGGCACAAAATAAGTTAGCTATATTGTAACTACATTCTTATCACCTTTTCACCTCGTAACCTCTTCGTAGCCACATTGTAGCCAAATCATAGGCATCTCGTAGCCGTATCGTAGCATTATTATAACTTCGTAGCTGCGTAGTATACTGTATCTAGTAATAGATGTAGGTAGATGTCGTTTACAAAATATTTTTATTATTCCCTGTTAAAAACTTGTTAGTAGACCTGAAAAGGAGCTGAGAGAGAGGCTTTATAACTTTTTTTTCTTTACTAGGTATAATTATGTTTAAATCCATTATTCAACTTAGGTACGTTTACGAATCGTGTATGAACTTGTGTCATTAAAACATAATAGGTAAGTATAACTTACGACAAAATGTAATATTTAAAGCATAAACTCTGTAAAACAAAATGAAGCCAATATTTACTTTCATAAATAAACTAGTAGGTACTACAGCAAAAAACAAGAGACATGATAGATAACTGCTATCTCGCCGGCAAAAAGGGCAAAATGAAGAAATTTCTCGTCATAATAATATTATAGTCATGCCATGTGTCACGGTCGGGCGGCCGCGCTCGTTCTCTTCATGACGTCACTTCGTCAGGCTTCTTGTCCCAAATCGCGTCGCATTAACCCATGCTTGTCTATGCGGCATAACACAGCAGTGCGCTGTGTTATATTTTGCTAAATCTACAACATTTTCGTATGTATTTTTATTTCCCTGTACAGGTTGAGGTTTTCAGCTGACTACGCAAAGAGGTATAAGTTTTATAGAAGTGCATGGATATGAATTGATAAAATCGTGGAATTAGACACCAATTAAATATTTGTAAGTTGAACGATTGAAGTGCCAGTTAGTGGGTACCCAAGTAACCAGAGTAGCTTTAGAAAGTACCATATCAATAATGACAATTTGCAGCAAGTTCCTAAGTTGTAGGGTTTAAGTGCTTACCTACCTAAATGTTTCACAGTTCTTGCCTCCTAAAATTAGGTATCACACAGTGTGGTAAGCTAATAAATCACTGATGCTTGCTATCTATGACAACTAGATAAATAATCTTTGGTTAATGATCATGTCCAGCGGTAATCTGCATTTAGGATAACGGGTCAAGAATTATGGCCAACTTTTTTCTTTTATAGCGCAATAATTTCGCACCGTTTCGCAAGCCCTATTGCTACGAAATCCTCGCTTGCATCTAAATACAAGCTGAAATCGATTAAATAACATTCAACGCCAATAAATTGATGTTCTTACAACGTTATAGGAGTGTCGGTCCCTCATCAACTCTTTTTATTGGATACTCAGCGTTGAGCGTCATTACCCCCATCAGTTTTTCCCGCTCCCTTCGTCATGTCGTCACTTTGCCTCATCAGCCGTTCCTCGGACTTGTATTAGGTAGGTACTCTGATGACCATTTATTAGGATTTCGCTTGATGCTGTTGCTTCATTTATTTAAAAATACAAATACCTACCTACATAACATACCCGGGCAATACCTATTATTGTTATTAGATCGTGGTTTTTACCTTTTTTATTAAATAATAATGTTCTTCTTCCTTACTGCAGTTTATATGTGAGTAGCGTCATCTTGCTTAAGTTAAATGAACTAAAACCCGTACATATCTGAGCCCGAACTGAGATAAATGATCATTCAGGAGAGAACACCATAACTAAGCTGCTTTCTTGGAGAGTTGTTTTTTTACTAACTCAAACATCAATTCCACGTTTATGTAGCAGCACATTTTGAAATCCGTAATACATTCAAACAATCTCGATTAATATGCAAGGTTCCCAAAAGAGTGCTTACCAAATAAAAATAGTTCACAAACGCTTTGTCGATGGAAATAAAAGTGACAGTGACATTTTATGACATGTCAATTATGTCAAATTAAATTCACAAAACACTGCGCCCTCATTTTAGCGTTGCGTGTATTTTTATCGTTGAGGAAATAAATAACAAATATAAACAGAAGCAATACAACTATTTTTCCGTGCCCTTAGACATAGACACAATCCGCCAAGATGACGATGAGACCAGATGATCATCGTAGAAAATGGGACAAGGATGAATTCGAAAGAATTGCAGCAGATCGGTTAAAAGCTGAAATAGAAGAAGAAGAACGTGCTAAAAAGAAAGGTAATCTTACTCACCTGTCAATAAGACCATATTTTGTAAGGCAACAGCGTCAACAGTGAACCCTCATTACATTAACAAACAACAGTAGCAACTTTTTAAGAAACAAGTTTGATGTAAAAACCTTTCATTGTTCTGAGTTATATCGCGTTGTTCAAACCCGTTGACATGTTTAACGTCTCCACTCGTTTAGTATATCAAATATAATATCATTTGTCATCTTGCAACAATAACTAATCAATATCATGGAACTTTTCAGCCCCACCTATAAAGAGAGAGCTCCTCAAACAACGAGACTATAAAGTTGACTTAGACTCTAAGCTTGGTAAAAGCGTTGTGATCACAAAGAATACACCCACCTCGCAGTCCGGAGGTTACTACTGCAATGTCTGTGATTGTGTTGTCAAAGACTCTATCAACTTTTTGGACCACATCAATGGCAAAAAGCATCAACGTAATCTTGGCATGTCCATGAAAATTGAAAGGAGTTCATTGGATCAGGTTTGTAGATTCAATTTTTTAAGCTTGAGTAATGAACCCTAAGGTTGAGTTCAAACCAAACTGAGTAAGCGAACGGTACGCGGTTTATTGTATTTCCATACATATTGACTTTTTTGTTCACATTTGTATAACCAATGATATGTTATTACAGATATGGTAGGTTCACAGTGAGCCTGCTCACATTCTGCGGCTGACAGTCAGTTTGGTTTGAAAACAGCCCTAAACTGGTAGAAAATGCCCTAAGTAGTTGTACAAAATAATGAATGAGAAATCTGTGTATGATGTTAGTATATTTGCTGGTGTGCAAATATACATGAGGCACAATTCATTTTCCAGTGTCATATAACTCTGCGGGTTGTTCGAAAGAGATACCGCAGCCCTGGAACATAAAAGGCCTATGACGGAACACGAGGGTTTTTAGTCAGTAAGAGTCTGACACTTCCTCACCGCTGCTAACCCACAGCGGGAGGGGTAATTTGATGATTTTTGACGTTGGAAAAAAAAAAGAGTGTCATATAACTGCTGACCCAGAGATGTTAATGTATTAGTAAAATTGATTTGAAGTGTTTTGCCATGTTGTAAGAATATTTGTATTAAATTCTGTTTCACCCACACATACAGGGAAAGCCTCCCTTACATGTATAAAGCCTAACAAAGAAACTTACATAAAGTTGTATAACATTAATGACCTCGATGGCGCAATGGTCACCATGCCGGACTGCCGGACCTGAGGTCCCGGGTTCGATTCCCGGTTCGGTCGGCATGTGTGTGATGAGCATGCTTGTTGGCCGTGGTCTGGGTGTCACAATATGTATTTATAAATAAATATGTATATATGTAGCTATATGTAGTTTATCAGTTGTGTTAGCACCCATAACACAAGTTAATTAGTAACTTACCATGGGGCTAACCGACCGTGTGTGAAAAGGTGTCCCGACAATATATTATATTATATTATTATTAATAAGCCTATTCAAATGTATATGTTACCCGCCGAACCCGATTTTAGGACAAACCAGTTTTGCCTAGGCTCAACTAGTTCTTCCTATACGCGTTAGGATTAACTAGTATAGCCTAGTCCAAACTAATTTGTCCTAAGCCCGATAGGACGGACCAGTTTAGGCTAGGCAAAACTAGTTGATCCTAATATCAATATCAATATTATTATCCATAACTTTTAACGACAACAATTTTAATTTGAGATTTGATTATTGCTTCTATTAAAAAAAAATACTTACCTATTATTTGATAGTTTGCTACACATATGTAGTACATATTGTTATAGCTACATATTGTTCGTATTATCAATTTATCCATAACGACGAATCCTTATAGTTTAATAAAGATGATTATTTTTCTAAACACGGAGTAGTTTATTTAGTTCATCTATTTATTTAGACTTTTAGATATGTATATGTTTTGACTAGGCTATACCAGTTTATCCTAGAGTGTGCGTACTTATATCAGGATCAACTAGTTTTGCCTAGCCTAAACTGGTCCGTCCTATCGGGCTTAGGACAAATTAGTTTGGACTAGGCTATACTAGTTAATCCTCACGCGTATAGGAAGAACTAGTTGAGCCTAGGCAAAACTGGTTTGCCCTAAAATCGGGTTCGGCCGGTAACATATATAATTCAAATTACAGGTCAAAGCACGATTTGCAATGAACAAACGTAAACTAGAGGAAAAGAAGCGTGAATATGAGTTAGACACCAGACTGAGAGAAGCAGCGGAAGAAGAAGCCAGGGTTAAGGAACAGCGTCGTGAACGCCGTCGTGACAAGAAGCGCAAGCTCATGGAGTCTGAGGATCCTGAAGATAGTCCAGCGCAGTCTGAACTGGCCCAGATAATGGGTTTCTCCGGCTTTGGAGGGTCCAAGAAGTAATGTAGTAGGTTTAGTTAAATAATTGTCGTAATTAAAATGTGTTTAATATTTCAACTTTTGTTTTTTGTTTCGTTAAACTGCCTTCTAAATCTAAATGAGGAAATATTGATTGATACCTATTATGTATGTATGCAAAATTTCAACAATAGTTTGCTCTTTCTGTGCTAGTTATATCCATTTGCTATTTCATTTTAATGTCTTCAGCTGAAGAGTTTATTTTATTTTTATAATATAAGAAAGGGTTTAAAAATGCTTTGCATAGCAATCAGGCACTTGATTAATGTGCAAAAGCATGTTCAGCCAAAAACTTGCTTTCTGGAGAATAGGTACCTACTTGCTCAATTTCTGGACGGTCTATAGCAGTAAGCTAGGAATTATAGATTGCCAAGCTTAAGCAACAAATAGGTCTTACTTACTCAAAATGTTCCCCTTTATAATATGAGATGTGACTAGTGTATGTAACAACGCCACACCGGTAAGTAGGTACCTCTCTGATAAATACACTGAAGTCATCATAAAACATATCGCGGTTTAATTAAACATATAAGTAAGTAATGTTGATTTCCATGGAATTACGTGGCGATGACTGGTCATTTCCGTCCGAGTCCACGCCTATGATACAGTGTCCAGTATTCTATTGTATGCATGCTTTCATGCGGAACATGCAACTGAATAGACAAGGTCGTTTCAGTTAATGAAAACACACACGACGCAGGTGCCTTCTAGAATCTTATGATTATGATGGTATGAGTACTAGCTACTTAGATGAAAATTAGAAAAATGAGCCCGAATTTTTTCGTCATTTTGAGGACTCAAAAATTAAACACAGACAACATGGAGCGAGCAGAGAGGGAGTAGGCACAGACCCAAAAAAGATAAATAAAAGTTGTGGACGTTGTGGTAAAAAGTCTTTTACCACCCAGCTAGTCATGCAGGCTGCGAACAGGCTGGGTTGATAAACACAGCTGCCACCGTGCTACCGATTGTACGCGCTTATCTCAGAAAGTGTTGATCGAAATGAAAATGTTTTCCTTTTTTAGGTACTTAAATAGCTGTTTATCGCGTAACAGTGTTTTAGTGATCGATCAAACCGCGTTGCAATAACTGAGCCAGGAGCTCTTCATCGAAGAAAGCTATAGACTACTTTTTTATACGGGTGCGCTCAGTAGTTTCCCAAAGTCGCGGCCAAAACTGCAGAAAACACCTAGTTAGTACCTACTATCTGGTAGGTAGGTAGGTACACATGTTATTCCCAAAATGATTACCTTAACAATTCCCTATGTACCTCAACAGTAGGTACCTACCTACCTGACAAAACATACACACAGAGCCATGCATGCAATGACTATTACGTCTCTGAAAAGATTGTCAATAAACAAAAAAAAACAGTCAAGTGCGTTTACGTCTCGTACATCAGTGGTTCTGTACCTCCGTAGTCCGTCAGTCGTATGAGTGAGTCGACATCGATGAGAAACTGGAAGAAATGCTGCTACCTATATACTTTTCTGTTTTTGCAGGACAATACACCTATGCCAATGAAATGAGTTGGACTTTGTAATACGGGCCTCAGTACCTACCATCATTTACCACTGTGGAATTTTGGATAGCTAAAGTAGCTAAATTAGTTTTCAGTCAAAGGTCTCGCTGTTTGACTGAATAGCTAGGTAGGTACTTATCTTGCGACATATCTTTGTTCGGCCGGGAACTTTTCAGACCATATTAATACTTCATTAACCGAGGACCACTTACAGCGCGGAACTCTAAAAAGGGCTCTAAAAACCATGTTTTGTAGTGATGATAATGCAAACCATGATTTTCCGCTACAATCAGGCGAAGCCACGCCCTCGTATAAAAGGCAAGTTCACAGTCATGGTGAATCAAAGTGGTGACTGAAACCGGAGACATGAAGACGCTAGTGTTAACTCTCGCTCTTTTGTCATTATTTTATTCATGTGTATTGGCATATCAAGTAAGTGAATATTCATAATAACCTTCTCTTAGTTATTATTATTCAATTTCAAAATATATTATCCAACGTACCTACCGACTACCTAAAAAGTTAGACACAAGAAAACGTTTAGGTATTTAAATCCGAACTTCTGTCTTTCTGTACCGAGGTTTAAATTTTGAGTCCTACTTAATTAATGGGAAAAAAATCGATTTTAATTATCACCAAGTCAGGATCTGCTTATAAATCACAAACTGTAGGCGGGAACTCGTCAACGGTATAAAGCAGCTATCTCATAGTAGGTGTTATTTAATGAGATACCTAATAGATACCTGATAAATAAATGGTCATCGCTATAATCACCCCATTTCGGTTCAACCTAGAAATCGAACGTGGGTCCCCGCGCACGCTAGTCGCGCTTTCAACTACTAAACCACCGGGTAAAGTTATCTAAGGTGGGCCTTACGATTCAGTAGAGAAGACAATTATAATTATTTTATTGTTTTTAAAACAAAAAGAGCGTTTCGTTTATTAAAGAAAATATCTTTTTTTGTTTGTATGTTCCGCTTATGGAGTCCCAAAGACCTTGTGCAAAATAATTAAAATAGGTTCTTACTTACCACTGCCAAATAGGTATCTACTTTAAAAAAAATATTTATATAATTATTATTTTTTTCGTTTCAGATTTCACTTCAATCGCCTAGCCTTTCATGTAAGTAACACACCATCTATAAAAAATCCTGGTTTAAAAAGTATGCAGTTAATTTTAACTCATTGATGCAAATCGTTTCCCAAAGGCATAAAAATCCAAATGTAGTTGTAGCACCTATCGACTACAATACCTAAGCTCACTCTGACCTAACGATTTCCATATTTTTCATAGATAATCTCGACGACATTGAAGATTTGCATCGTGAGAAAAGGCAGTTGGAAAATTTCGATGATGAATACCCGACCGGGGCGAGTCAACACGAGGAAGAAGAACCAGGATTCTGGGACAGAATTGTCAAAGTCGCACTTAAGTTATTTAGTAGATTTATAGAATGGTTGAACGCATCATAATAAATACCTCACTAGAATAATCTAAGGCGTGATGCGGCGAGCCGGTAATAACAGTCCTACACAATATCAAATGCGTGTCCATTGTATTGTAATTTATTAATTTAATATTTTTAATTGTACTAATTGTTTTATTTGTTCAGCTTCTCCTCAGTATTTCTTAAAGACTGGAACTCTTAATAGCTAGAAACAGCCAAGCATCATTCTAGTCAAAAAGTGCCTAAGAAAAACACTTTCTGGTGCAGTCTAGTCACAACGAACCAAACTAATTGCAGCAGGTTCCTACCCTTTCATAGCATAGATATAATTAAATCATAATTAACTATTCTCCTTTGAAAGCAGGCAAGTCTAATTTATATTATGAACGCTTTTATGACGTCTACGATTTTCTTATGTCTATGTCCTATTACGAGCGTTAACTTACTTTATTACAAGCATTCAAAAATTAGGAACTTGGAATAGGGCTTGTTTAATCAAATAATAGTAAGATACCTTTATCATTACTTAGTTACTTCATCATCCTCCGAGAATTTTCCCAATCACGTTGGGGTCGGCTTCCAGTCTAACCGGATTCAGCTGAGTACCAGTGCTTTACAAGAAGCGACTGCCTATCTGACCTCCTCAACCCAGTAACCCGGGCAACCCGATACCCCTTGGTTAGACTGGTGTCAGACTTTCTGGCTTCTGACTACCCGTAACGACTGCCAAGGATGTTCACTGACAGCCGGGACCTACAGTTTAACGTGCCATCCGAAACACAGTCAATGGTGTCTAAGATATACTTAGAAAGTACATACAAACTTAGAAAAGTTGCATTGGTACTTGCCTGACCTGGGATCGACCCCGCGCCCTCATACTTGAGGTTGGTCCTTTACCCACTAGGCCACCACGACTTCCCACTAGGCCACCACGACTTTACTTAGTTACTTATGAAATGATTGATCAAAGAAAGATATCACGATAAATAGACATGAATGTAGGATCAAAAATGTGAGCAGTTTTTAAAAACTTTGTGAAAAAATCTGTTAACAGGTGAAGCTTGTAAAAGCGTGTTAAAAACTAGGTTCGTATCGAAGAAGGTAATCCTCCGAAACTTTTACCCAACTATGTTGGGGTTTGTACCAGCGCTTTACAAGGAGCGACTGCCCTATCTGACCTCCTCAACCCAGTTTCCTGGACAACCCAATACTTACTGGCTACAGAAGGCAAAATGAAACAATAATTTATTTTATTACGACATTTATTGATTAGATATTACACTCATGTTTCACCCAACTACATTATTCGAAAACATCAATTACGAGTACCTAAGTTGGTACACAATATAGGTACCTAACAATTCCAGTTTCTTCCGATACTATTCTAAAATATCAATTGGATACATAATTATATTCCTTCGAATAGATCGTTTTTTTTTTTCATACATATATGTAGGTACCTAATGGCTACATAAGTGCATAGTATACGAGTTTAACATTATTTTTTGTGCTGATATTCAAAGTTTTCCCCAACACATACCTAAAGATATTAATTTTATAACTATCTTAAACAGTAATCACAATTTTCAACAAAATACGTAGTATTATCGTGTATAAGATCACAAAATAAAGAATTTGTACAATAATAAATAGATCCAAAATATAAAATAGAGGTAAGTACATAAAATCGAGGTTTAATTCGACTAGACAACATGAAGACTTGAAAATAGTAATCACACGAAAAACCGTTTTATTTTGGCACAATACCTGCAACGTTTAATTTGATCCCTGTTTTCTTGTGACACCGGGTTTCAAGTAAGCTTCGGGTATATTCAGTGGATTATAACTCCTTTGTGAAACGAACGATCGGAGAACAGAGAGTTCTTGATCCGAAGTTCGTGCAAACAAAGTTTCTGTTCTTTCTTCGTCTGCCGCATCAATTACTAGCTTCAATAAATGTTTTGGACTTGAATGTCTATAGAAAGCTCTACTTGCTATCATTGTTTCATCCAGACACTTCTTCAGCACGGCAGTAGTTGGTATGTCTGCCGTCACAGGCTTGCCTTCTATAGCATTAGCCAACTGATGGTAGACTTCTCTAAAATCAACATTCTCAGTGGCGGAAGGAGGGGGCACGCTTTCACATTCAGCTATCATTCTCAAGGCGACAGCTGTTTCAGTACGAAGTTCTTTATCAGGATATGATTTCTTTATCTTTTCAGCCCAACGCGCTAATGGGTCGGCTGGTGTGGCCCACTTATTAGGTCTATAATATTTCTTGTGCAATTTTGCGATGGCCTCTTTATACTCTGGGCGCTTATAAGCTTCTTGTACGGCATAATCTATGGCAGCTTTAACTTCATCGTAACTTTTGTTTGGAAGGTAGTCTTGAATTTCTTCAATGTTCCTCCGGTCAGTGACTTCTAAAGCTTTCAACAAGTAGAATTTCTCGGCCCGTGTCCAGCCTTCAAATGCCGCTGGACCAGCTGGTTCTTCTTGATTTTCTGCCATTTTTCGAAGTATTCACCGAGTTTAACTTTCACGGGGGCAAACAGTTAGCTAATGGTCGATAATTTTATACGAATACGTCCTATAAGGTGAGGCGGTGACCAGCGTATGTACGAAATTTATTGCCATCCTATCACGCAAAATGGAACTAAATTGAAATGTTCGTGATTTGATATCAATCTTCCTGTTTCCGTATACAACATCCCTGCAATAAGCAGCCAACATAAACTAGTCGTATTGTTTATTGATCGAGTTCACCAGACGCACCTGCGCACTGCACTTGCGAAATATACGTCTAGGTGCACCATAGGTACCTATTTACATACACCTATTACTTGTAAGTATCGGGATGACGACTATGATAGATGTAAGTATGAAGATATGGAAAATAACCCATACCAATAATAAAACTGGATATGAAAAATTCCTCTATATTCTGAAATTGTTTAAAAGAAAGCCATTTCCTTTACTTGAAACATGCAGATAAATAAATAATCCTTACGCACTTGGTAATGTACGTACCTAATACCTATATTATAAGTGTGAGCGTAACACTTTCTTTGAGCTTTCACGTTCGAACGAGATTTGGTGATGGCAGAGTAGAGATGAAAAGAGTTATCTGGGTGTCGGGAGTAAATTCCATGCAATGTGAGTGAAAACGCGGGAAAAGTAAATTAAATAAACAATAGATACCCCTCATATACATGTTAGGCTAAAGTCCGAAGCATACTTTTATTATCTTGCCTTTCTCGACTATTTCTGATCGAATATTGAAAATGAAAGATACTATGTATACTATACTATGTATTTATCTATTTACTTGCCTATTGGCAAAATTTCATATCAAATTATATTTGATAAGGGGGAAATTAATAATAACACACATGTATAGGTACGTTATAAAATAATATATTTATTGTAATGAAGTGGCATAATAGTAGGTTGATACTTAAGAGTAATTCAACATGTTAATATAATTGCAAGGAACCAGCACAATGGCACTTTTTGTTTTATTTTTTTATTTATTACAAAAGAACATAAGTTTCATTAGATATGCAATTGTGAATTTCGACTAATGAAATGCATTTTTATAATATTTGGATATCAGTTTCTACTCTTAGAACTAGAATTTGACAGGGAAGTAGCGTAGCAGTAGTTAACATGTTACTCTCTGATAGTCATATTAAATGTTACAGTCTCATAAATGCAGGATATATCGAGGACGCATAAATTATTAAACTAGATAGCATACAAAACTTTCCTCTACAAATACTGCCGCGTTTTACAGTTTTTTTTTTATTCAAATTCAATAACAATCCACAAGTGGTATGAAAATCTTAATTCAACTACACATTACACACTATTATTGAACATTAACAAACGATTATATAACAAGTAGTAATATGTGACATCCAGCGTGCTCTGTATTAATACTTATAATATCATGTACAGTAAAACTAAATTGCTATTCTGATCGAATTTTCATAAATAACAACAATGAAAATAAGAAAAACAAGTTCTATTAAATGCAAACATAAGACTTTAGTAAAATAATTAACACAAGGTTGTAGTAGGTATTTCTAACTATAATTAATATGCTTGAAACTAGGGAACATTTCGTATCGTTGTTCAAGGTGGGATAGGTGAATAGGTACACTAACATTATCTATTGGAGTCAGTGGGAATGGTGCAATACTCAGTCAGTTGGGTCAGTAACTATTGTCATTATGTGAGACTAGTAAATTAATAGTTTCTATATTCTCTGAAAATAATAACACTTTAAGGCAAACGTTTTCAATCATGTGCTCATACATAAATAATCCTTACTTTAAGAAAATATCCAACAAAATTTGCAATTTCATAGACACTTTCGCTTAAATGTAAGTAAATAAGATCTTGGCAGTTAGCACAATTTTTCTCACATACAAAGTTAATAAGCTATTCGGCATTTTATTATAAAGCTAGGTACAGGGATGCTTCTAACGGATAGTAATAAATTAGTTTAGTGTTGGTATAAATGCAAGATTTTCCATAAACGTGGGTTTTTTTTTTATATTCGATAATGGTTAGCGCTATTAGGCATTTTAGTCTAGTAAATCTCCGAATTACTCTGTAATTGATTAACATAACAAACACAGTATGTATGCGAATAGTTATATCTTCAGGGCTTATTTATTTTTCTCAAGCTAAGCGTAAGGGTAGTAAATGCATTAATTTCGTCTTACCTCGTTTATTCAAAATCTTGCTTAACTTATACATCTACTTGTGATTTTCATTTATTTCTCTATAAATGAAAAGTAAATAGATTTATTATACCAACCGAAGCACATTTTTTTTTTCGAAAAAGCTTATTTTCATTTTATATTCTTACTCCGATAATATCGGAAGACCTATGTTATAAAATAATCGGTTTTATAAATTAGCATTATTTTACATATTTAACTGCAACAATAACTTCTAATACTAATTGAAGACTGTTGTGTAACGTAAAATCGTACATAACTAGATTTTTACATTCATATTAAAAGGTAACCTATCTAAAGTGCTATTATATTAATTCAAATCCATACAAGTGCTTGAAAATAGAATAACAGTAAGTTACAGCATCAGAAATTATTAATTAGTATCCTTTAAATTACCAAAACCTGTATATAAGTGAATCTTAGTAGTAATCGTGTGATCACATCATTATATTTGATCACTACGAACGATGTAAGGTCGCGAACATACTGTTGGACAGAATCCAATAGACAATTGAATGATGACTTCATAAATAACGTCAGTAAAGTAAATATCTCGGATGTCGTGCGTAGAAGCCTCAAATAATATGAATTGTTTCTCAATAATTTTGAAAGGGTCTAATTATTACTTTTTAAGTGCCATAAGCTCTGGACAAAATTTACATAAAAACAGCTTTTGAAGCCATAATAAATTATAGCCGATTAAATGCACTGCACTGCACTGTAGCATAATAAATTGAGTGTACGTTAAAATAATCTTCATTTATACCAAAGATTAATTTCATCACCGCGTCACAATCTACTTCAAAATACTAACGCACTGGGTCCGATATTTCAACGCGGAAGAAAACGTTTCGAACTCTCTGATACAAATTTGAGTAGCAAAAGTGACTGTTCGCGGCCTCACTCGTACATCGGGATCACAATACTATTGTCGTACCGCGGGCGCTGCGCTCGTGGTGGGCGACACCACGCCGTGTCTGCTCAGTACCGCGGCCGGCTCGCCAGCAAAACACTCGAAGTTCGTATCAAGAAACAGTTCTTGTACGAACCTTCTTGCGCACAGCATGTATGTATCTCTAGCCAGTAAGGCACTAACGTCAGAATAAACACATGGACTACGAAATACCTCGGGATGACGTTGCTTCATAGACAGCAGCACGGAACGAGCCTGAAAAAGAGTAAGTTTATTTTTGCTCATTACATGAAATCTGATACATATTATCTAGAACGTATTTTTGGCCCAAATATCAACGTAGAAATAAAAATTAAATGATACTTTGAACTTACAACTATGTATGTATGTGAACAAGAAAAATGTAATTATGATGTGAAGTTATAAAGCAACTTACCTGTCTCAAATGTATAGGGTTGGACATAAAGTGCACTTGATGCAATAGTTCAGCTTGAGGGCCTGCGTTGCGATCACCCACGGATTTATCATTTGTAGGGCTTCGTGGCTCCGTAAAGCTCGAGCTTGATACGTCCATCCCTGAAAATCAAATACATAATTATTTATAATAACATTTAAATAATATATTAATTGTTATAATTATTTTATAAGCTGGTTTAAAAATACCATATTTTCTAAAAATGCCCAAATTACTATGCTTCGCGTACCAAGTCGACAGCGAAAGGTACTAGTAATCCCTTACTATATAATCATCGTCATACTTGTCTACAACCACAATCGTTCAGGAAACCAGCCGAAGTAGTTTTGAACGACAACCAAAAATTACAAAGTTTTTTCTATGACACTTGGTTGATAAACATTTATTTAGCAACTATACTACAACCGGGGTAACGAAACCATAGCGCGATTCAGGAACCGTTCACAATGTTACAACGCCATCTAGTGTGGGTATTTGGCAATATTTTTTTTCTTAATTCTAGGATATAGATACTTTTTTAATAAAAAATAAAACATTTACCGGCAAAAAAGGCTTCACGCAACTCATGTGACGAAGGAGGTCGAGTTCGAACACAAGCCAAACAGTCTGCTGTAACATGCCGCCATTTTTTACTCGACGCAGAAACTGTCTCAGTGACCACTGCCCCTACACTTTGGACCGTGTTGTCACCTCCGTCAGCTGTAGACCTCAGACCTACAATTTCTTGAACAATTTGACCTTGAGCTTCTAATCCAGCAGCTGTAACATCATCCTTGCTTTCATTATTTGCTGTCTTTACTCCTTCATCGACTTTATTTGGTACACTGTTAGTGTTCGTATCGTTTTCATTGACGGTTGTCACAATCCTTTTGGTTTTGTCTTTGGTTACGCGTGTATTTGATTCGCTCGTGTCTATGCTAGCAATGGATGTGTCCGCGTTATTTTCAGCTTTATCTGAGTTCGCTTTGTGAATTTGAACTGCTATTGTGTTTAAACTGGCTGTAATTAAAAAATCATTTTGGGTTAAATAATCCTGAATATTATGGTGAGTTTTTGAACAAAATTGTTAGGTAGTACCTTTATGTGAAGTCAACTTCTGGCTATCAGGTGTTGCTCGAGACTTGTTCTCCGTGCTTGCACTACTCGTGTCCACAAGAAAAGATGGGAGGCGGTCACGTTTCGTGTGGTCACTTTTATCCGTGTCTTCATCGAGTATATCTTCTTCTCTGTAAAATACATATATATACATTTTCGTTTAATTTCGAATAATAATATGTTTAAAGTCAAAAGCGACTCTATTCACCTGTTTAAAGTCACACAATAAGAGTTATGGGAGCTAACTACCTAATAAGACGAAGTCTGATGTAATAAAAAAAGACGAAATTCTCAATTCAGAGAACGTGCCTTGAACGTGCGTTTAGTGAAAAATGATGACAATGAAATCACAAATACCTGGGAAACAGTTCCATCAGATCCCTCGGGAGGCATATCCCTATATACGCAGGCGTAGTTCCGTGAGGTCGTTGTAAGGGCGGCGGCGCGGCCGGACACGTAGCCCGGCGCGGCTGCAGTGACGTCACGCCCGACAGCGCGGTGTTGCCAGGCGTACCGGTGTTGCCACTCAACGGGGACGAGCGGGCGTTCTCCCCTAGAGGTAGTGGCTTCCAGTCGTATTCCAATAGGCTGGGGGAATGAGGTGAAATGTGTTTACATTTTGTCAATTATAAATGCTAATGTTTCGTTTTCATAAGACGTAAGCTATAACAAAATGCGTATGAATATATGGGAGGTTTTCATACACAAGTGTGTTTAGATATTTATACAAATTATTTTTTATCTCAAATAGAAGTTGACGAAGTTGATATGAGAATATAAGGTATGATAGTTACCTGAGTTTAGCCATTCTTTCTTTTGTAGTCTTTGCTCTATCCCTCAGCGAAGAAAAGGGTTTTGATCGTCTATTTGTATCTGATAGTAACCAGCTCAAGTCATCCATGTCACTTGAGCCTGCAGCACTTTCTGATAAATACGGCCTGCAAAAAAAATGCTGCTAATTTAAAGAAAACTCAATACCAAGAGACTGGAAAATTTTAATTTCCTCTACAGGGTGTTATGTAAAGTATGCGGATATTTTATACGTACCGTCTATTAAGGGACTTCAAGGTGGCGTATCCCGTCATATCCATTTGAGACGGAGGGGAACTAGCTACGTCGTTACCAGTAAAACCTGCAAAGGAGTTCATATTTAAAATGCATCGTCTACACTATATCCAAATTGGTAAGCCCAATCTATGTAATTATGTCAGATAAATGTATACATGTAAATAGTATTTATACTTACTGGAAGTAGAAGTTCGACGTTGCAGGTCCGATATCTTCGGCCGATGAGAACTATTACTGCTCTTCATTCCGTACAGACTTGATGAACTCGGTATCGGACTGAGAGTCAAAACCCGGTCACTGTAAATAAGTAAACACATCAGAACAACAGAAAGTAAGTAAATAAGGTGTAGGAAAGATTGTCAAAACTTACGGAAGCGCATATTTCCCTAGAAAAGAGTCGCAACTACTAACTCCACTGGTACTTGATTCACTGGTATTTCTCACTCGACCCTCGTGGTGTTCTAGAGAGTTCATCCTGCCTATTACTAATCTGTTCTCAGACATAGGGACCCGATGAGGTCCTGGGCGTTCATAACTCGAACAGTCTCGGAGTATATCGACAGTTCTCGATTCCGATAAAGTTGGCCGATCATGAGAGCTAGAACAACTTTGCGAAGGCAATGTATGCGACTTTCTTTTGTCTGGTCGTCCATCACTATACGCTTTATGATCGGTTACATCCTGATCTTTGATTTCCGAAGTATCGGCAGATATCGATCCAGTTTTTCCGTAAATTTTTGTAGTATCCGAATGTAAACTTTCTGCAACACTCTGATCGGTGTGATCAGAATGCTCGCTCATTTCTGTGTCGTAAGCATTGTACCGACTTTCGGGTGAAGTCACAAAGTAATGCACGTTCGTGCCCTGTTCAACGGTGGAGTAGCTTTCGTCTGGAATCACTGGGAATTGGTCGTGTCTCGTATGTCTTACGCATAGCCATCCTAGAAGAATTAAACCAAACAATATTATAAAATACAAAAGTTGAAATTATTTCTCACATAATATGTCATTAATGTTCTTGCTGGGGGGTGCGCCATTTCTTCTTCTCAGCAAAATACATAGGAAGTGGTGAAACGTGGGCGTTTTGGGGGCTTGTTTTTGTAAATTTCACTTTCGAAAGTCTTAAATAAATAATTTTGAGTTTCTTACCGAGATCAGAAAGCAGATTAGCACCATCGTAAGTGCTTCCTATTAGGCCGAGTACATAGAAGGCAGTAGCTCTCACAGAATACACCGGGTTGTATTTAGCCAACCGCACAATGTGAACCAGTACCGAGTCTTCCAAGTAACCATTACTCAAGCTCATGAGCTGGTGGAGACCTTGTGACGTCACTGCAATGTTGCCAACTGCCCACAACGAAGCCTTTATGTCTGCGATTTCTTGTTCGTTTGCGCATTTTTTGCGTTGCAAAATCTGGAAGAATTCAAATTGAGGGTCAACTTTTATGTGAAGTTTTATTACATACAAATGGGTCATACAACTAAGTAATTTTTAGATTCATTATAGTTGCGAGAAATGTCAGGTAATAGTAAATAGGTACATATATATAGTATGTGCTATAGATTATGATTTGACCATTCATTTTTATCTGCCGGGAGCACCTTAACATAGACCCGGTCCAGAGTAACTTAGTCACACCCGGTAGGTTAATCGGTCATCAGTAGCGATTCAATCTAAATGCGGTATGGAAAGCTCGGTATTTCGCGGAGCGTAATTGATCTAGATGGCGCGACTCGAAGATTTTTCAAACTTGGAACTAGCCTCATTCACCATCAACTTCCCTAATCAGGCAGTAGCGCAGCCAGAAAAGCAGATAGGGAGGAAGTAGGGTGACATTAACACTGGCTTCGTTTACCTTCATCGGATAACCTGAGACCCATGGATGATGGAGTGAACCTATAGTTATATCGGCACGAATCTTGAGCTCTGACCTTCACCTGCGCAGAAGTAATTTATTGGGTCCCTTTTGTGGTAATGAAGTGAGGCGCGGGGGCGGGCTAAAGCGGACATTGGCCCGCAGTGCATCGCGTCATAGCCGTCACTCGGGATCGGGTCTTTGCTAATAAATCACTTCTGCACAGATGTAGGTCAGAGCTCAAGATTCGCGCCGATAACTATACGGAGTTTATCGCGGCTGTATTAATATTATTTAATCCCTTTAAACTAACTTTTATTTTAAAACTATTCAAACTAGGTTATTAATAAAATATTAATCTCATGAATTTCCTTTATGAAGTAATTACCTTGTAGTGGTCAGGCAGTACGGCGGCCAGTAACGCGCGTACGGCACGAGTGCGGGGTGTGAGTGAGGCGTGCAGGTGCGGCGGCGGGCGCGCGGCGCGGCGCGCGCGGGGGGCGCCGCGGCAGCCGCCCGTCGAGCTCACTGCTAGTGCCTCGTGCACGCCCGCTTCTACTAGTCGTACGTAACTGTGCAACACAAATGACATTAGCTATTTTCCTGATGCCATAACGGAAAATCTCCGAAAAGAGTAGTAAAAAGTTTTCCACTTTTGAGGCGTTTTGCAAGGGGCATTGGCGGATCTACGTTGAAATGAACATTACACAGCTTTAAACAGCAATCAGTCTAGTTTGATGGTCTGTGGCAGCTTTGTCGAGCGGACATAGACGGTAGAACCGCTAACTTATGGTATTTATTAACATTACCACCATGATGATTTTTTGTTGTGTTGCAATTTCAAATATATATTTTTATGTTTTACAGCCAACCAAAGCCTCATTAAATTAATTGGATCATTGTAAACTGTTACAAATATTTTTCTCCGTTTTTTAGTGTGATGAACAAAGAGTGGGCCAAGGCTCCATACATTTTTAAAAGTTCTCCTTTTAAATTTACCGACATTTACTCATCTATTTTATAAATATATATTTTCATAATAAAATCAGTCAAATTAGCAAACAAAATGCTTCTTTAAATATTACGAATAGTTAAAAAACACTCACCGATAGTTATAAGATTTAGTCCAGAAATCCAGATGTTTTTTCAGAAAGGCAATAGACTTCGCATCGACCGATTGTACGGCGACCGCTATTTCTAGGCTCAGCCACAATAAGTACCCGCGGTCACTAACGGCTCCGAAGTCTAAGGTACTTGGCTCCGTCGTTTTATCCAAATGACAATTTTGACAGAGTGTCTCCTTCATCGTTATTAATTTTTCCACGTAAGACTGAGACAAAATATAAAAATTTATAAGGTAAGATTTAATTTAACTTATAACATTAACAACAGTAAGTAGACGTACCGGTACATGATAAGCTTCTTCCAAAATCGTGAGCGCAGTTTTCACAACCACTTTCGATTCGTCCTTTATTTGACTGATCAACATTTGTAAGATCCAAGTATCCATATCGACACCAGTATTAGTTTCATTATTATCCCTTTGCGTAGTTTTAATATGGTCATTGACCACATTTTTCTTTAATTTAGTCTTTTTACGGACTAATTCGCGAGATTTTCGAGATGCTCTCAAAAGGACGTTTAAAAATTGTGTGGCGTACAATCTTGAGGCTTGAATATTGCATGTTAGTGTTTTCGCCAAAATGTCTCTTGGGAAAGAATCCAATGAGTAATCTAAACTGGATATTACTAGTTTGACATAGCAGCTGTGGTGAGTTCTTGTCGATAGTTCTAAGAGGCTGCAAAATACAAATGTTTTTAGTTAAAGATTTGTCTTTCAGATCTATAACAAAAATAACAAAATCCATATACTACAATGGGAGATATAAAATCCACTTACTTTTCATACAACCCAGTCTGTTTAAAGAGCCTCAATCCGTTCTGCGAGTGGCACAACTGCCCAATAAACAAGAAGTACATCTGACACATAGTATTGCACATGTGTTGAGGACTGAACAGACACTCATGCGCCTTTAAACCCGTCTCTATAGCCTCGATCTGACGGCTCACGTCAGAGAAAAAGTCTTCTAACAACCTTTGGCACTCAAGCTGTAACAACACAACAAATGTAATGTTTTCAGCAGCGGCAAATTCTGTGTAGACTAGCCTTTTGCGCAGGTGATTTTGCGCAAAAGTAGATTTAGTGACTTTCAATTTATCTTGCATTATCCGACAGGGTAGCAATGCTACGTAATAGAAGGAATAGCCAAAGAGATAAAACAATTCAGGATCGAAAGCTCTGGTTAACTCAGGTGCAATAGGCAATAAGAAAATGCAGCATATCTGCATATTTTTGAAAGAATAACTTACATCATTGTGTCTCAGTAGATGCCTGATGAGTTGACAGCCCGCGCGGGTGGCGGAGTGCCCGTGGCAAGTACTAGACAAATCTGTGTGAGAATACTTATTGGAAGACGGCTTCAGATAATTTATGATACGAGATACCCATGCTTTATGCCCACTGTCGTTCAGATTTAACAGAGGAGCGTCATTTTCCTGAAAAAAATATGAGTTGTTTTTTAAAAACGATAAATTTTTAAACTACTTTAAAAAATCAGACTCCATGTTTAGCCAGTTCCGGCTAGTTGTAAATAAAAAGTAATGAATCAATTACCTTCAAAATAGTCCTTATTATTTCCCAATTCCAGGTATTTCCGTCCTTGTTCTGCATCACCAAAGTGCATCGAATCAAACTGTCGCTGTCTCGTTCGAATAAGTTAAAAAACTTCGCTGTTTTAGTAACTCTACTGACTGCGGCGCTAGTTCGAGAACTAACACTTTTACTTTTAACTAAAGCACTCACGTTTCTGTTAGGAACATCAGCTCGAGAGCCAACACTATGTCTTTGCTTAGGCTCGTTTTCATTATCAGAATCATTTAAGAATTCTATGCTATTTTCTTTATGGAGGGAAACGTCATGTTTGGGCTTAACCATACTAGCGTTGTCTTTTTCTTTTCTACTTTTAGAGTTGTCTTCTACTTTCTCTCTAAATGCACCACTACAATACTGTATGATGTGGTCTAGGAACAAGCTGCTACTAGCCGGGCGGGCTTCGAGCATGGAGTGCAGTCTTCTTAGTGCGGCCACGGCGGCCAGGGCCTGCGGCTTGCCGGCCGAGGCCTGAGACATGAGCGTCGGCAGCGCCGGCGTTATACTACATATTTGAGGAGGTAGATACAGGTGTATTAAATGCAAAAGTTGACCCAATAACACAGTCGCTCGGACAGATATAAAAGTATCACTTGTAACGATTACTTCAGCTAAACCGTCCAATAATCCAGCCTGAAATAAACCATTCATTTTAGTATACTATGTTTATTGTTATATAGTGTTGCCTATCTTGTGAGGATGAAGTTCAAATATTACCTCTAAGAAACACTGAAGTAAAAGTGCAAGATGAATTTCTATTATATCAGGGCCCGTAGCACCAAGATGAGGTAATATGGCAGTGCCTTCAGCAGCAACAAAACCTTCGTTCAGTCGCCAGGAGTCCTGAAAACATCAAAATCCTTATAAAAGGGATCTCAAAGACATTTAAAGTGTGCCAAATATCCAAAGTACAACTTACTTGAAAGTCAGATGGATCAACTGCATCTAAAGCTACAGAAATCTCATCTGTCCATTCCGGTTGCGGTAATCCGACTAGTTCATACAAGAGATCTAATATCGCTTTCTGGAAAAGAACCGTACAGTCAATTACAAACCTTATTGCTGGCACATTAAATTAAGTATTTGTTGAGAAAAGAAAGTTTGTTAACTCACTCGAACCTCTAACCGCGGTAGGTAGAGGGCAGCGACTAAAGCTCTCAAGCCGCCCGTGCTGAGAGGGTGACAGAAGTGGAGCAACCCTGGCCAACTGCGGAGCACGCAGAGCAGGGCGAGGCGACTACACGTGAACCGCATCTCGCGTTCATCTCTGTTCAAGTTCACTTTCAATATTAGTATCAACGTAATTGAATTATTGGACGTCATTTTTTAAATATTGTCAGCAAAATTGCAGGGAATTTTAGTCATATTTAGTAATGACTCTTTTTTGTTTGGGGTCTTAGGTATTTTTACCAAAATCCACAGTCTTGACCACAGAGTACAGAAGTATGAGAGGAGATTCCATAAAGCAGGTAGGTCAGGCTTCTAGGTCAATTACGTTCAGAGGGCATGACCACAACGATCAGTTACGAGTGAACTAACGCGGCCTTCTGGTTTCAAAAAATGGAGTTTCTTAGACGATTTTCCGTTATTCACATCTTCGCTCGTCATTTTGTCTTCATGGTCCTGACAGATACTGGTAAGCAAGGTTTTTGGTAGACGAACATACCTGCTAGTCTCAGTACCGGCTGGACGGAAGTGAAAATCACAGTAAGGTGAGCTGAGACACATGAGGTCTATGCGGGCAGCCCTACGCGAGGCGGGGTCGTTGAGCGCGTGCAGCAGTACTCCGCACAGCGCCTCCGCCATGCGGGGCGTCGCGCATTCCGCTAGCTGACGCGTCACTGCGTTCACACCCCCACATGATATGAACATGTCGGGGTTTAGAACACCTACAAATAAAAAGATTTTTTTAAGATCTGGATTCTTCTGAACAATCTATTTTTTTTATTAGTTTCAGGCTCTGGCGGTAATTTCGAATAAAAATAATTAATCTAAGTACTTTATGGCTTTAATCTCTATGCTTTTACACCAGAATTGCATATTTAGATACAAATGGAAAAGATCAATTGAATCCTGGGGAAGAAATATTATGACTCAATCTTTATCTAGGTGTGTGAAGAAGTTCCGAAAAATCCCTCAATGAGTTGAACTTAAACTAATTAAACGTTAAAGTTTAAAAAAATGGGAACTTCATCACTACATAGTATGAAATAAAGTCGCTTTTTCTATCCGTATGTCCCTTTGTACGCTTAAATCTTCAAAACTACGCAACCGATTTTTCCACGCAGTTGTTCTTAATAGATAGAGTGATTGAAGAGGAAGTTTAATATTATATGTATAACTAGCGACCCGCTCCGGCTGTTAAACATAAGACACTCACAGATCTCAGCAAGCGTGGCAACGGCGGGTCTCGACAGGCGGTCGCCCGTGCCATCCCCAGCACTCGCCGCTCGAGCCACGGCTGTGAGGCAGCGCAGTAAGCCATGTTCGACATAAGCGCCGCGTTGTCGCCGCGTGCCTTGTGTCGCTCCCACGACGGCGACGACGCGACGGACAACGCGCAACGCTTGCGCTCGTTCCTCTTCGTTCCGCAACATTAAATCCATTGATCTGGGCAAATAACATTGTTATGTAGCTATTTGAAGATTTTGGTAATAGTACTCATATGTATCAATTTCAGAACCATGAATAGACAGCAAAGGTGTGCGATTAACGTTATGCAGTTGGAAGATCCCCGAGTGGTAGAACTCTAGTGAAATTACCTTACACTAGTAAGTTGTTTCGTAAAAAATTAATTAAGAAACTTCAGTTACTTGTAAAAAGTTGTTAGAAATCAACAACTTTGAAGTCTATTCTCATATAATACAGAGGAAATATTTTTTTTGTTTATTTGTACCCATCCTAAAGGCTCTGAAGCTTCTGAAATGATTTGTAAAATTGCTAAATACTTATTTTTTTATCAGGCTTTTCATATCAGTAGGACATTTATTTTTGTTAATAAAATGATAAACTCCTGTTTAAGTCAATAGGTACATGAAAAAATGGAAATTCAAAATCATGACCACATCAAAATAACATGAAGGAAACATTTATCCACAGCAAGCTATTGATGGGACATGACATATGAACAAGCTTTTTTTACTAGTGCAATGATTTCAATAGATTTAAGCTGACATATAAGGAAAGCAAAAATGATAAATAAATTAGTTTACCTTATAACCAAGTATGGTAGTTTCAAATTATTAAATGTTGCTACATCAGTTTCTGTCTTGATTAAATAGCGTAATACTCTCAGTGCTGAAGCTCTTATCACCATAGACTCATCAACCAGACTCACACGAATACTGTAAACAAAAGAAGATAACCTCTTTACATAAACAGTAATCTATTTTTTCTATATAATTAATGTAAGCATAGCAGATATATTCTTACCAAGTCATTAGCTCATCTGGTGTGAATCCTAAATTATTTCTGTCTTCTTTACATAAAAGTGTGACTAAGGCATTTAAGTAGGACAGTCTACGGCTATCAGAGCCATTCTTCTGCATGCCTCTGAGGCCTGTCTTGAACTCCATGGGGTTAGGATTATTCTTGTTGGTGGGTGAGGTGTCATTGTGGAATGGTTTCTTCAAGTAGAGGCCTTGAATGATTTCTTTTATATTCTCCTCCGGTGTTTTATTCTTAGTATCCAATTTATATAAATCACTCTGTTTACCTGAAAGGTATGATGCATGCATGATTTCTGAATAGATATATATTGCATACAATTCAATTAACTGATTTCCAACAAGTTAACTTCATTGTTTATCATAATAAAATAGTTGTAACTGCATGAATGGATGGATACTTAATAAATAATTTACTAATATTTACCTTTCCTGCGACTCAACCAATTTTCGTAGGTGGTAGCCATTATAACATTTTTTACGCAACAGTTTGTAAAGGTAATGGATGTACTTAAGATGCAGCAACGTGAAAGGACATAAATACTTCCAGTATTTCCTATAAGAATTAGATATAGATCGTAAAATACACCGTAATTCAGTCCTGTTTTCCTCACACACCAACACCACACATTTGACTTGACTTGTATTTTGACAAGTACGAATTCTGCAATTTTTTGTATCTGTAGTTGTCTATGGTTGTTCCTTTATTGTAAATTAATCATTATTTAATACTGAAATAAAAGATTTTGTCGTTCTATCAAATGAAACAATAATTGAATTTAATGAAATGGATGGTTTGAAAATTCATGACTAATGACACACTTGCTTGTGGAGGCGCAGACCGGCCGCGATATTACAGATTGAGTTAAGGCATAAAGTGGTATCTAACTAGTAGTCTCCAGCTAAATCTAAACTAATAATGATAAATACAAATACGTAGGTATGGGTTGTTAAAATAATAATAATTAATTAATTAAGTGCTTCGCAAAGCATTCCTTTTCAAGAAATAAATGGCTGGAAAGAAATTAATTACAAAGGTACTGGCAACATTTTACTTCGAAATTTGACGAAATACGACGCACTATTTCCTTTTCTTTCATTGTCTATGGTGACGTAGTGAGGTGGTGAAGAGCTTTGTCGCCAGCATAAAATCGTACCAAGCAATCCCTAAAGATTATTTAGAAAAGTGAAGTGCTTCGATATAAAAACGGATTACTCTCATCACTTTAGTTTCGGTGAATCTGAATAATGTTGGATCCAATGGATACTATCGACATGAAATCGTGTCGAATATGCCTGACAAACAAAAAACCACTATGTCCTCTATTCAGATATAAATTGTCCGGTAATTATGCTGAAATGCTAACGGCGATTGCCGATGTTAAGGTAAGTTTGAAATGCCTCTATTTTGTAAACAAACCGAAGGCGAACTTGTCAGTTATTAACAGAAATCTTACCAAAACATGCTCACAATAGTGTCGGGACCAATGATAACCGATAAACGCGCGAGAGACCGTCGAATTTAATAAGCTATCACTGCTAAAATGATGTACAAGCTTGTGATGGGAATTGACATAATTCTGTCAACAAATCGAAACTACACTTAAAATTAGAGAATTTGTATTTTCAAAATAAAATAAAATGTAGGTTCAAATTTTTACTGTGCTACATTAGGTATATAAATACAGAAATCTTAATATCCAGTCACATAGCTCTCTAAGACGACCCACTGACCAGGCTTTCAAATAAAATGTTATGAAATGTATATTTCAGGTTTCTTCTAATGATGGCTTGCCTGAAAAGATTTGCCTCAAATGCTGCACCACTTTGGAGAAAGCATACCTACTTAAGACAGTGGCTGAAAGGTAATAATACCAACATGTATTTTTCAAAGTTGTTAATATCTGTAGGTTTTATATTCCTATGACAATCCCTGTAATATAAATTTACAGGTCTGATAAGAAACTGAGAAAAATACTAGCGAGGGTAAAAGAACATGTTCCAACAAAGAAAATTGCCTTTGATTCTTTTACTGATATTAAAAGTGAAATTGGACCTCTGACAATAAAATCTGAGCCAAAATGGGAAATGGAATTAGATATGATGCCAGAAGGAGGTAAACCAGTGGAAACTATGGATGGTAAAGATATTGTTATTGCAAATACAGTCATAAGGAAAGTTGATCCCGATGCTGAAGAAATTAAACTTGATGATTCCGATGATGTGCAGCTTACTTGGAGGACAATAAAAACTAGTTATCCTACTAAAAGTGATCCAGATGTGAGTTATTTATTTAAAGATCTATTTTACTTTAATTTGTTTAACAAAAGGCACTGTGTGATATTTCTAATTTTTGCAAGTCACTTGTGAAAATGGCACGCTATGGAGTTTCCCAAAACTGGATGTAGTTATGCAGAAACGCTCCAACCCACTGTACGCGTAAATGCTTATATCTCAAAATCAAGTTGAAACTGAAATGCGTAAATGCTTATATCTCAAATTCAAGTTGAATTTGTTAGTTACAGGACTCATTGGAAGCTAAACTTGATTAAAACTTTTAATTCAACATTTCAGGCTGAATATTTAGATGATGATGTGTTTCACGATGATGATGATGATGATTATGTGCCTACTGTAGAAAAGACTAAAACTAAATTTAAGAAACCAAAACTGTCAGATATCAAAGTGTTCAAAGGCAAAACTGTTCTAAGGAAAGTTAAAGTATTGAAGAAATTTAAAGATGAGTACGACAATGATTCTCCCCGATCCAGGGATGAAAATAAAACAAGATCAACAACGATTACTTGCTGTAAGTATCTCTTCACTAGCTGAGTCATAATTTATTTTATTTTCTCAAGTTTTATAAAATATGCCTAGACTTAATGGTGGACTCATAAAAATAATACATTAATAATTTTTTCCAGATCCGATCATGAAGAATGGTTCCAGAGGATCTCCTATACTTCTAAAGAGACCAAAAGATGCCACTGTATTGAAAGTTCATGCAGGATATAAGTCAAAAACTCCAGGATCATCGTCATCACGTGAAAGCACAGTTTCACGAAGGGATAAACCTGTTAGAATGGTTCGAACTGCGGTCACCAAGCAACGTGAAAAACTTGTTTGCCCTGTCTGTGGTATACTTACTTACACTTTGGGCAATCATATAGCTACACATCAAGGTAGGCATCATACCTAGAATATGGCTAAAATGAAATAACGTGCACATATTACTAATTCTGTTTCTAACAATTTACAGAGAAGAAGAGATACACATGTACTCAATGCCCAAGGTCATTTGCACAGAAGAGTAACTTGCTGGTCCATGCTAAACAACATACAGGAATAAAAGATCACATTTGTGAAATATGTGGAGCTGGTTTTTACAGCCAGAAGTCATTGGTTAGGTGAGCTATCTTTTTTCACTCTTTCTTTATTTGGTATTTTAATAAACATAATTTAATTGCTGTGTTTTATTTGTATTTTCAGGCATAACCTTATTCATAAAGGAGAGAGACCCTTCTCATGCAATTTGTGTACGAAGAGATTCATTGCTGTAAGTATACTTTTTTATTAAGAATACATAAAAGTCATACACATATTCTATGTATCACTGCTTCCAATTCCTCATACTGGGCTTACGTAAATTAAAGTAAAAAAAATAAGTGCAATTGATGTATTTCAGCGTTGTGATCTGAATCGGCACCTGCGCATACATTCTGGTTACAAACCGTACAAATGTAACACTTGCATAATGTCGTTCAACGCGAAACATCAGTTGCAAAACCACGAGCGAATGCACACCGGGGAGCGGCCCTACACATGTCAGGTGCGTTATACTCTTTGTCTTTGTCACGTTCCAGGTGGCAGGCCTGCGCCGCCATATGGCGATACATACCGGAGAAAAACGGTTCATCTGTGGCTTCTGCAATAAAAAATTCACCCAAAGCCACCATCTGCAGAATCATTTGATTACCCACACTGGCGATAGGCCTTATTCTTGCGAGGTCAGTAGGCTCCACATGTACTGATAGATGGCTAAAGTGCACTCGAGTGTTCAGTCTTAGTGTCACTTAATTGGCCCTGTTTCAGCAATACTGAATGTAATGGCGAGTGCTGCCAGTACTAACCCTTTTAAAATTTACCTAACAATAACAATTTTTCGGGGTACCTAATAATCTCTTTCTCTCCTCTCAATTATTTATATGAAATATAGTTCTATACATTATTATTTACCTAGGTTACTCAACAAAGTTTTTCTTTTACAGGTCTGCAATGTTGCGTTCAGTTACAAAGTGAACTTAAATAACCACGTGTTCAAAGTACATGGTGTCAACCTGAAATTCAAGTCTATTCATACAGTGACTGAGGATGTATTGCGAAGGGAGATGGGCATGTTAAATGAAACAAGGGTCGCTATATCCCATATTATGCCGCAGTTAGGCGAAGTACCGACCCCGGCCGCGCATGAAACTGTACTCTCATTGTCCTGATTTGAAAACCAAAAAGAGTATCCATAATAATATATCGTCAACCGTGAGTGACAAGCTTTTATTTTAACATCTTATTTTCATGTTGATTAGTGTCGAATGCAATTATAAGGTGTAAAATGCAAGATTTATGTTTTAATTACTTTAATTTGTAATGCATACCTACATGCTTAGAATTTTAATAACTTCCCTGGCCCATAAGATATATGCCGATTGTTTAATTATTGTGTCTACATCGTGGACAGTGAAGTGGTTAAAAAAATACTAGAAATGTTTTCACAAATTGTATATAGTCTTTGTTAATACTTAATTAAAATAAGTTTTGACATTAAAATTTCTAGTTGTTTCTTTCTAAACAATACCTGAGCAACAACTTAATTTATCATACAACATGTAGTAGTAGTAGTGTAGTACAAAAGGTAATTTGTTATTCTCATATTGTATGGGGTACTTGACTTTCTTCCTCTAATGCAACTTTTATCATCAGAGTAATTCGAAATCATAACTATTCACATCCACCTGGATGCAAGTGATATCGCCTATAATATTGCTTATTAATTCTTAATGAAAGGCCAATTATATTTAACCGAAAATAATATAACTTACATCCCCAGGGACAGTGTACCTTTCGAACAATGAAAGAATTCTTCAAATCGTTTCAGTAGTTTTGAAGCCCATTCAATACATCTAACAATCAAATCATTCCTCTTTACAGAATTGTCATTGCTCTCTATTAGCATAGATGATCTATTAATTAATTAAATGTTAAAGTAATAAAGTGCAGGGTATAAAATTAAACATCGACTCTACAAGATCCACAGCATGTTTTATTGATTAAAATTTGCCCATAACGGCTCTATTCACATATTTCACTGATATGGAAAGACATTTTCGAGTTGCTTTCCAAAAGTCGACATCATGTGCAGGGCGTTTATTTCTCAGTAGCGTAGTAGTCTCTGGTACAGACACAGCCTACGCTCACGGGATAGTTTTCAGCCACCCATCTGAACTTCAAATCGTGGGGTATATCCTCTAGCGTAGCCTGATTTTGAAACTCCTTTCTCCTTATAATTGTTATCTGAAACAATCCCACAAAAATAATTTCAAATTACAATTCGCATTTTAACAAACAGATTTTCATATAATAAGTTCAGAAATATTACGTTGTAGTAGTTTTCTCTGCAGACGTATGGCGGGCGACAAGACTGTTGTCGTGCTTGGCTACAATTTCTAGTTTCTATGTAACGTGGGTAGGTGTTTTCACCCAAATCTGTTCTGTTTGGCTGAAATATTACATAAAGTTTTAATGCATTTGATTATTTAAATTGTTAAAGGTAGATTTAGGAATTTAACTGCTTACGCTGAATTTACAGGCGCAGGGAGGATCCGGTAATGCTTGCTGAAAATATACAAAAATAATAATTAAATATTGTACATAAAGTGCGCACATATTGTGCATAGAAGCGTGATTTACTCACATTATTATATTTCTCGACTTTAATGTTACCCCTTTTCCGGGTCCTCGTTTCGACTGACTTATCTAATAAAATAACGTCATTTCGTATCATGTTTGCGTAATCAACTATGAAAGCCGACAACTCATCAGGATTTGCTGGTTCCAGTTGGAAGGAGTCCGTATCGTAATTTGTTCCTACATTACCAGGCTTGCCTAAAATTTCGCTGTCTCTAGCCAGTCTTACGACATAGTTTTTTCGTTTGCGGGTCCTTTGGTCTTCTAGCATGTATTCGTCTACGTTAGAATGTTTCATTGCCATCACCTTCGGCACTAGTGATTGAATTAAAATGAAGAATCCAAAACATACTATCACACAAAGTAACGGCCGAGTTATCTGGAATCACAATAAAACTTATCATAAACGTGAAAGTTTGCATTTTTGTTAGTCTTGCACAGACTACTGAATAATTAAGAACTTGGCAATTATATAAGTTACACATAAGAATAATTAATTTTATAGGAATATATTATTTTACGAGTGGAAACTGTGGAAAGTAGTTTCCTCAGGCCCTGAATGAAACCGCGGGAAGATGAAAATGATGAATATTTGTTTAAAGCAGGCAATGATCATGGGACATGTGCTCGGAACTTATTTTTATTAGTAATTATAAATTATCAAACGTTAAAACTGTTGAACCGATTTGGTTTAAATTCGGTATGCATACCTATTTAATCTAACGAATATCTGCATTTCCAGATAAATTCAATAATTAATTGTGTGATTCACTGGAATTCTAATAGTATCACATAGATAAATTATGAAATTATATTTTCTCTCAAAATAGATTTTATCTTTTAAACTAAAATAAGATTATCTAAAAAATACTTACCATGACTGTACAGCTTTCTCCAGTTGCCACAAAAGACTGATGGTATTGGGAAAGATTTTTTCCCTTATATAGCATGTTGATTGATGGCACCCATTAGTGAAAGAAAATGCCCTATTGTATTATCTCCTTATAATTAGAAGGGTATCCGGTTACCCTTTTCTAGGAGGTACCTAATAAAGCCTTTGTAATGGGCTTAGTGACAATAAGCAAGGGCTTTTAACATGTGCTATAATAGTAGGTCGGTGACAAACCTTAGGTACTACAGTATGTACCTATTTGTATGTATCATATACAGGTTGTTCCAAAACTGAAAGGTCAGGCCAAGCTACCTATATTATGTACGGTGTTAAAAACTATAAGACGAAAAAATCGCCAACCTTATTAAGTGATATTTTATAGATCCTATCTTTTCTAAGGGTTGAATGCTCCATTTTACTATCCTTACTAATATTATAAATCGGAAAGTGAGTTTGTTTGTTTGTTTGTTTGTTCCGCTTTCACGCCGTAACTACTGAACCGATTGCTTTGAAATTTTGCAGACGTAAAGTTAGAAGTCCGGATTAAATAATAGGGTACTTTTTATCCCGAAAAAAATAGATATTCCCGAGGGAAAACAAAAATATTGTTTGCTTGATGGATGGATTGTAGATGGCGCTGTGTGTCGTTTAAAACAAGGTAATATATTGCAAACGAATATAAACATGTAAATTTAGAAGCTAAATGATACGATAATGAATCCCCGAAAATGAGGAATTCCCTAGGGATGATGTACAATTTGTTTAATCGTCTAAACTGTTTTTTTTTTACATCTACTTATATATTGCAAACGAATATGAACATATAAATTTAGAAGCTAACTGTTACAGCCTTTTTATCGTCCCACTGCTGGGCACAGGCCTTCTCTCACATGGAGAAGCTAAATGATACGATAATGAATCCTCGAAAATGAGGAATTCCCGAGGGATGACGTACAATTTGTTTTATCGTCTTAACTGTTTTTTTTACATCTACTTATCCTGAAATAACTATAATTCAACGAATTACTAATTGGTATGAGTATTAGTTAAGTTATTTAGTTCTTGAGGTATGCGATAGATGGCGCTGGGTGTTTTTAAAACGTGGTAACGATGTGTTTTTAAAATACGTAAGAAGTGGAATGATAGCTTTTTAAAACGTGGTGACGTTGTTTTTTTTAAGATATGTAAGAAGAAGTGCAATGATATCTCGCGCTTTGACCTGTAGCTCATTGTTCAATCGCGAGCTTCCCGATAGCTCGATAGATGCCGTTGTGCTTTTCTGTATCGCGGTGTTAAGGTTCGCCGCGAAAAGGTGTTTTGAAATCAGTGGGGCCCAGTAGCGCCAGGGCCAGCCGCGGCTGCGGATTGTTCGAAAGAGGTACCGCGGCCCTGGTATATAAAAGGCCTAGGACGGAACACGACGATTTTAGTCAGTAAGAGTCTGACACTCCCTCACCGCTGCTAACCCACAGCGGGAGGGGTGAACCGAATTCCACGCAGGCGAAGCCGCGGGCGGAAAGCTAGTAACGTATAATAACCAAACCATGTCCGGCTGTCAATTCAGCTGGTTATGGTTTAACAATTATATTGTCTTTAGGTATAGGATAGGTATTGAGTAGGTATCTAGAATAAACATAAGTCCAAAATTGCTATGTCGTTGAGTTGAAATATTCAAATTGATATCCTTGATTTAATTGATAGTGCTATTACGACTATCGAATACGTAGGTAAACTGACTCGACAATAATGTTTACCCCTTTCAGTTTCACAAATATTTAAACGCCCTGTAGATTTAGAATATCAGTAGGACATAGGTAGTTAAAAATGTTACCAAGGTGTTTCAATAGCAACATTTTCCAGAAATTAATTGTCTTTTCTACTATCGGTTAACTTAGGACATGGATATTTTAATTACCTAACTGGAGTGGTGATGTGTTTATCAGCCTTTGGTATGTAGGTATGTCGTATTTTACCTTTGTAGCCCTATGTATTCTGCCTTCTAAGAATTAAATTGAATTTCTAGGAATTCTTTTTATAGCATTATCCCATACTGTATATAGGTAACGTTATTGTATCTTTGCCTACCTGTGAGGAATTGTTTGCTTGAATCAGTCATAAGCAGGAAGGGCCTCAAGGATTGTGTTATTAAGGATAGGACTAAGGAAAGGCGATAACGAAAATAAATTGCACTTAAAACAATCAACATTTATTTCTCAAGTAACATTTTTTACAAAATCCTTGGCCCAAGTTCGGCGACAACTTAAACGTCCGCTTTTTTTTAACAATTGATTATTTTGAAATTTTTATGTGAACATTCAAAGTAAATATATACATACCTACTTGTTTTAAGAAAACTGATGTTTATATTGTCGGTGAACTAGTGCCTAATGTTAATCTTAGAGGTTAAAATCATTATTTTCAATATTCACGCATTTCTTAGGTAATTGAGCTTATTCGCGTCAGTAGGTGTAAAACAAAAATGAAGTATTTAAAGAACTTAATGAAACGAGAATCATATTAAACTTTTAAATTATCAATAAATTATTGGGATCTTATTAGCTTCTATCGCTTTCATAGCCATTGTGTACGCTAACGCTCCCTTAGGACTTTCGAACGGGCCTTCTATTTCTCCTTTGATAATGCCATGAGCTCGGAGCGATAGATCTCTCATAAGAGCTCTTTCTTGTTGTAACACTTCTTCGTTCATAACATGTATCGACCTTCTTTTCAAGAACACACCGTGCTTTTTCAAGCAATGCCGGTTAAAATCGTGTTTGTAGCTATAAGGCTGCGAGCAGATCTGAAATACAGTTGAACAAAATTACTTATCCAATAGAAAATAGTCATTGAGCTTTTATACAAAGGCTGCAAAGTATTTACGGTTTAACTAAGCCTTTGGCGGCCTGGCTTTCATTAGTGTTTTGACATATTTGTCTCTATTCTGGCTATCGCCAGAAGGCACTATTTAACTACTATTTAATTATAATGAGAACGGATAAAAAGTCTATAGGCTTCCGCAATGGGCTTGCTAATAACAACCTCATACGATTAGTGCGTTGAACCAAACAAATTCTTTATTATTTATTAAAAATAGATTAGATGTACAGAATAAGTCAGTACCTCGCATTTAAAAGGTCGCTCGCCAGTGTGCACTCGCATGTGATGTTGCAAGCCGTACTTCGTGATAAACGTCATAGGACATAGCTCACACTGGATAGGTTTTACTCCGAAATTGTGTGTCAGCTTGTGCCGTTCCAGTTGCGGCCTCTGTTAATAAATTAAATAAAATCTAAATGCATATTTTCGGGTACCCTTTAACACAGTGACCGAGACTTTTTCAGTTGTCGAATGGCCGAATTGACCAATGGGCAGCACGTTCACGGCTGGGTATAGTTTGGGTAACGTTATAGTTAAATGGTTTACCTCACCCATACGTAGAAGTATCAATCAATGGTAATTTTTGTAGCTAATTCAAAAAAATATGTGTTACCTTTTTCAAATTAATGTTTCAAGTCTTATTCTTTTTTAAGTTCTAAACAAAAGCTAACGGCGAACTATTCCCATAATGCTCATGGAAAAATATTAATAAATTTTAATTTAATGTACATATTGAAATAAATTAGATAGTAGATACATACCCGTTTAAATGCTTTATTGCAAATGTCACAAACGAATTTTCTTTCATCAACATGAGATAACATGTGGCTGAAACAATAAATTAATAAATTAATGATTACTTTGACTCCCTCTAATATAAGCTAAGCCCCCATATTTTTTCCTGATTTAGGTACCTACTTACCTTTTCAATTGAGTTTTGCTATAAAAAGCGGCAATGCAGTGTTCACATTTAAAGCTTCGTGTTAGTGCATGCGTCTTTACGTGTGCTGACAAAGCAGACTGCGTGTAAAATGCTTTAAGACATTGGTCACACTTGAAATTCTTGCTTCCTGAAAATACACCAAATATTTTAATTTGTACAGTTATTTGTTTCATATAATTATATAATTTTTACATTCTATGTCATTAAGGCAATGCGGCGAGTTTGTTCACTTTTACGCTAAAATATCCTAACCATTGTGAGATGATTATGAAAATATGCGGAGGCATTAGGTATTCGCCGAAGCTAGACGTGCGTTCACTATAAGTATGGGAGCATTCAGGAACGAGCGACTGCCGCGACCACAGCAGCTAGCAGCTATGGAAATGAGCCATTTCTCCGACGGTGGCATACATCGTGTTACAAAAAATACAATAAATTAAAACCACACTATGTCAACTCTTAAGCTATGTCTACTTATCAATAGAGTTGGTATGCATTTTTACCTCATATCAGTAGGATGTAAAAGTGTTTGTTACCTGTGTGAAGTAAAATGTGACTATTTAAGGATTTACACAGCTTTCCACAGTATGGACATACAGTGACTGAATTTTCTGGAATTTTTTTCTTTCTACTTGCCCTGGGCTTCGGATTGAGTGGTTTTGATGGAACTAACCGCAAGTCTTGTATAAGTATAGGTTTCAAAGGCTTGATTTGCTTTCCATTTACATTCTCTTTCTGAGAACTTTGGTCAGATTGGCATTTCTTAGTTGCTGTAAAAATTAATCATTTTACTTATATCATGGGTAATGGTATTCAAGATAGTTTCTTCATTTTAATATTAAGAAAGAATATCCCAGTTTTACCTTTTCCTTTTTTCTTCCCAGTTTTTTTCTTCTTATATTTACGTGCAGCCAAGTTCATATCGTAGCTGAAGTTGCTTCCTGAGTCTGAGGGGTACTCATCTGCTCCAACTTCATATTCCTGCTGTAGCCGAGAAGTGAAACGGTAATTGTACCACAAACAATACAACTGATAAAAGTTTTAGATAAATATGCATTTTCATAATCAACTTGTATATAAATTACATAAATATTTTTTAAGACAAAATCAGCATATTATAATGTTGTAAGCAAGACCATTACTTACATAGTCACAGTCATTGTCACACTCAGTTTTTATGGAATTTAAAAATTCACCTACAGACAGTGACTTGGTTTTTTTATCTTCAATTTTCTTAATTGTAGTATTGTTATATGAGAGGCAATCAACACCCTCCTTAAATAGTTTGTTGGAAAGGGTTTCCATGGAAGGCATAATCGGTTTGCAGTCAGTGTCAATTTCAATTTTTATTTTGATATCACTTAGGTTACAAAAGTTGATTCTTTTCACATTGGAGGTTTCTTGTAAAACCATTTCAGACCTGAAAAAACACAAAATCAGAAGAGTGGAATGTAGAATTTAAGTTACTGAAACACCGAATAGATAAATAATTAGATCTTTCAAAATAGGACTGCACATTTTGATTTCACTAACATATGCTACTTAATTATGTTGTACCTTTCAATATCCATTTTAAATTTGTAAGCGTTGATGAGTTTATCACGACAGGAACGACACAATTGATCGCTAGAACCATCTTCATTTTGACAAACCTAAAACAAGGTAAACTTTCAAAACTGTACAGTAGTAAGTTTTATAAATTTTATTTTATAGTTAAAATAAATATGTACAGTAGTAAATATAGTTACGTTTAGTTATGTCAGGTTTACTTAAATCAGTACTGTATCTTTTAACGTTGTTTATGCATAATTTAAATACATACCTTAATGTTAGCAATAGAAAATATCATATCGGCAAAGGTAACACCGTCTGCTTTTGTGTTTACTGAGAGTAGATTTTTCATATTTCTTAAGCATATACGACATTTTTCCATTATATAATGAAATTTTCAGAAAATAATTGGGATAAATCGCTATTTTTGGGATAAATTACAACAATAAAATAATAAACAGTACACAAACATTTATTGCTCTTTTTGACACTGACAACTACTGACAGACATGACTTGACAGGCAATAGTGACAAGTAGTAACGTAAATTGACGTAGATAGTGAGTTGGCCAAGTTGATTGTTAAGTTTTACTCGTCTAGGGAGCGCCTATGACTTGGTTGTAGTGTAAAATTCTGTAGGTTCTAATATTATAAAACTAAAGAGTTTATTTGAATGCGCTAATCTCAGAAACTACTGGACTGATTTAAAATATTGTTTCAGTACTAGATAGGTGATTTGCGGACGAGTCGAATAATCCGAGTGCGTGAAGTAGGTAGTTCAAAAGGGATGTGGGTGAAACCGCTAGCGTAATCTAGTATTAACGATTAGAGGTAACTAACTAGGTACCCGTTACTCGGGACGATTGTAGTTTTACAACAGTCAATAAAATTTTCAAATCGGTGCAGTAATTTTGGTGTCTTTACTGTACCTACAAACAAACAAACAGAAAAATGTTTCCTCTTTATTACATTATTATAAATTTCATCTAATTATCATGTTTAAAATATGAATAGGAACTTTAATCTTTAATGAACATAATTACTTATGTATTTTCTATCAGCCACACATGCTTCATCAAAATCCATTCATACTACCTACTGGGGCCCAATTCTGCTAAATTAATAATGTGAAAATTGAATAACAATTGAATCGCAATAGCAGTTTTAACCTTAGCAGGCATTCTGCTACTAATATAAGGCCAATCGTATTCCAATGACATTTCATTGGTTTGCCATTGGTCTGCCATTTGGTCTATGGATAGTCTGCTCTACAATCATATTGCAATAAAATAAATCATTTGCAGACAATCCGTCAGTTGCACAAAGCTCCATTAAAGTTAAAGCTTCATTAAATCTATTGCTGTCACTTTTTGACTCGTTGACAAGGAAAGATTCAGCAATAGATTTAATGAAGCTTTAACTTTAATGGAGCTTTGTGCAACGGACGGTATATGGTTAATTATTGAATCACAAAAAAGGAAAAAACGTTTGTGTAAAAGAAAAAAACTGCGGAATGCCACATACGCTTCAAACGTAATTGAGTCGCGATTGAATCGTAGTTGGATATCAATCGTATGTCGCTTAACTAAATTTGCCAGAATCGAATGTCGTTGGAATACGATTGGTCTTATATTAGTAGCAGAATGCCCGATATGGTTAAAACTGCTATTGCGATCATATTGCGATTCGATTTCTATTCGATTTTGACATTATTAACTTAAGAGAATCGGGCCCCTGATACTGCACTTTGCTTTTTCCGGAAAATCGTGAAAATAGAGAATCCGACATCAAAAAAACATCTTACTAAGTGCGAACGACAACCTATTTGTATTTAAAAAATAGGCAGGATAGTAATTAAGTTACCATAAAACGTCTCATAATCATTGGGTGACAGAAAAAAAAACAAAATAAAATAGTTTGCGGGAAATGTGTTTTAATTTGTAATCCATGTGATAATTTGAGATATTGGAGTAGGTATACCTTTTATTTAAACTGAAGAATTCACATTATCTTCACACAATATTTCTGTGTAGTCATTATTATTATTTTTTCCTGTGAGCAAAAACATTTGCCGAAATTACCGCAGCTCAATTCTGCCGTAGACTTCTGGCTATTTAGCATATGTATGGTTAAATTCACTACTGCCGTAGTGAAATCTTGAGCTGTGTGTTTCTGGGGTGCGGTTGATGAAATTCCTGTAGGATGTCTCATACTTCAGAGCCCTGACTCGTTAAAGTACTCGTTGAAATAACGTGGGCAGCAGAATGAATTTGCGTGCGTAATACTTTATCGGGTTCACTTCACTTTTTTCTCCAATAATCACATTTTTAGAGAAAAAATACGACACAATGAACCTCTTTTAATAAATTGTTGATACTGGCTGAACCTAACAACAAGACAATGGAAAAAAAAAACTTTCTCCCTTCCTGCAACTTCTTAAAAATCATAAAATTACAAAAAACTATTCTCACCGATTCTCACACACCCATAAAGAGCTTCTCTATGAAAAAATATATGATGTTAATTCTTTTTTTTATATCTATTTAAGTAGGTACCTACCTACATTCTTTTCTTTCTATTTTGTAAATTTTAATGCCATGGCAAGTGGCAAACATGTTTTAAGCACATATCTACCTAATTATCATCCTACATACATGCACACCTGCGTGTGTAGGTATGTACATACCTATTTATACTTACACATGTTTATGGCAAATAAATGATTATATTCTATTCTTTAAATATACCTATCTAAGAAATAATGCACATCCATCCCTTGTTGAGCCTTTTCCCGACTATGCGAAGGTCGGTTTCCAATCTAACCAGGGGCCCGATTCTCCTAAGTTAATTATGTCAAAATTGAATAGAAATCGAATCACAATATGATCTCAATAGCCGTTTTAACCATATCGGGCATTCTGCTACTAATATAAGACCAATCGTATTCCAACGACATTCGATTGGGTTGCGATTGGTCTGCTATTTTGGTGATTTTGGTCTATACGGTAGGTACCTATGACAGAAAAGGATAAAAGCGTTTATTTCAAAGAAAAATTAGCGGAATGCCACATACGCTTCAATCGTAATCGAGTCATGATTGGATCGCAGTCGAATGTGAATCGTATGTAACTTTAGTAAAATTAGGAGCATCGGGCCCCAGATGCAGCTGATGAGCTGAGTTCCAGTGTTTTACATGGAGAGCCTACCTGTCAGAACCCCTTGGTAAAATAAGGTGTCTGACTTTCTGGATTTTGACTGTCAAAGATATTCAAATGACAGCCGGGACTCAATTTACCGTGTTTTCGGAATCACGGAAGATCTCGTGATGACAAGATGGTGACCAATCATAGTCGATCGATCTGCACGGTTTTTTACAAAGCCACGAGCTCGAAGAATTAATAGGTAGGTACTTACATCTACACAAAAAATCGAATATTAGGTACTCGATTACACTTACTTAGAAAGTTTTTCTAAGTAGGCACTTTGCACGGGTACTGGTACTAGCATGCAGTGCGAGGATTTCGGAGATCAAATAAGGCATTCGAATTATTCACATGAAAATCCTTACGAACTTCTTTTAGGGTCGATGCATGGTTCAGCCAGATTTTACAAACAGAATATCAAAAGCTAGATAACTATAGCTACTCATTTATTTTCTACATTTAAATTGCTGTCCGACAATATTATCACTAATGCGTAGGCACATTAAAACACATCCAGGAAAAACCTCTACAGTATCGGACTTGCACATGGGGCGACTGCAGAAGAAGGCAGCAAGCCAAAGGCCTTTCCAAAAGCAAAAAATCTAGATAGAATTGCAGATGATTTTACTTATGACAAAGTTACCCACATACCTACTTACACACTTTCTTACATCTTACACTATTCCTCAACCTGATACATAACCCAGACTTCTCTAGAGTTACGAGTGTTGGAGCGTTTACATTAGCATTTTTCCTGAGAGCTGTCATAATATTTATTCTATTTTACACAACGGATTAGTCCGTTACCTGGTAAAATAAACTGTTTAAAATTACTACATAAATATTTCTGTAGCAGTAGGTAAATTTAATTTATTCAGAATTTATAGCTCGATGGTAACTGTTCACCCTATACGTTGAAACCAGTGATTAAAAGCACTTTTTTGTGTGCAAAATAGTTTTCAATTAAAAATGATGAATCAGTTTACTTTTAATTATTCAAGAATTTTCAGTTCTTTGAGCCGAGGTCCTTCAATTCGTCACTTTAAATGTAGTCAAGTGTACCCACATCGTTACAAAGCTAGCTAACAAGCATTTGAGAAAACTTTTCAGGTTACTCATAACCGATCGTAGGGCGGGCGCCGCCCCGCGGCGGCGCTTAGGCATTGCAGCTTTACGGTTGGGCGCATTTTCCTCTGTTGGAGCGCAGCCCTGGCGCCGCCAGCACGGTGAGTCAGCAGGAGGCCAGACTGCGGAGCGCGAGGGGCCGGCGGCGCGGGGCGGCTGCAGCGCCACGGGCAACGCCGCGTGGCGTGGCGTGCGACGATAGTGTCGAATGTGAGTCGTGTGCAGTGTAGCACGCGCCGCCCGCGGCCGCACATCGCTCATCGCGCTACGCCGCCGCCTCCCCGCTCTGCCGCACCACGCGTCCGCTGGGCGCGTCGCGCGGGCCGCGGGCCAGGCCCGCGAGCCTGCTGCTTCTGGCCGCGTGGCTGGCGGCCGTCGCTGCCGAGCTCGCCTGTCCGCAGGATCCACCGGCGGCTCAGATCGCGTGCGCCTCCTGCCGCTCCTACGAGAACGCGCGAGAACACAGCCTCCGAGTGATCCGCGAGAGCCTGCTGGCCAAACTCGGCTTCACTCAAGCCCCGAACACGACAGGGCGGGAGTTACCAACAGTGCCGGCAGATATGATGGAACGCTTCGAGCGCCGGAAGCCGCCACCCGGCGTGCAGGCCGATGCACCAGCTCCGACCAGGACCTTCGTCACTCACACAGAACCGGACGACTTCCTCGCAAGGACCGACAATGTCTTAATTTTCGCACGTTAGTACATACTTTATAAGAATTAAGTTCGTAGCAAATAATTTAGTAATCAGTTATATTTTGCTTTATAATGTCGACACATACTTAACTAAGTTCGATGCCCCTAGTCTAGATAGAAGCACTAGCCGATTTGTAGGTTCATAAGACGGTCAAACTATATTTCATAATTGTCTTCATATGGTGCTATATAACTGTGTAATTATTAAAGTTAGAAACATATTATTTTGTAAACGAAAGAGTGAATTAGACTTGACGGATTTTGGTTGACAACGGCATAGATCATAGTGGCTGTCTAGAATTTTGGCGGCTTTACGCGTGCCCGGCTATTGGCATAGCCTGCGAAGTTCATTGACAGGCACGTGTGCAGCCTATAAGTGAGTAAGGCACTTCGTGGTCGCGTCACGCACAGCAAATTTTAATTAGCCAATGATTGGTTCAACTTCAACGCGTATGTTATGTGCCATTGTCTATAGAACACGACAACTTGAGATTGCTATCGCGATCGTCTCCTACAACTTTTGAATAATAAAATCTGCAACGGTCAATGTAAACGTCTCCTGAGAATTTAGGTATCTACTTAAGTATTCTAATTCAAGCAAAGTCAAAGTTGTGTACTTCACGACATGAGTGAATTTGTACTTAATTGATAAGGACTTGATTCGTCTACGATCTTACAAGCTTGTCAGCATCATGATAGACATGCGGCGCTAGTTTTAACTTTGTTGTGCCTGCTTTACTTTCTACTGTTTAGTAAATATAGAAATTATATCGAAGTTGGAGGGTAAAATTGTTGTAATGCGAAATAACAGGGCTATCAAAGTTCAGGCTAGTATGTAATCTGGTAACGTGAGCGAGGGGCTTCGACCGCTGACGATAACGTTAACTCCACTGCCACAGCGTACAGCTTACGATTAATTGAACTATTTTAGTATAAAAAAATTATGGCAATATGTTGGCTCTCGCCAATACTTTGTACATATGGTTTAAACTACAGAATAATGAAACCACAAAAAAGTTCCGCTAGTCGGGGCAATAAACATTCTTTGGTAGTCGTTCAAACATGGAGTAGCAGTAGATTAAGATTTTGTATCGGTATGTTGTTAATTTTAGTTTCTAGCTCTTGACTCCAATAATAACGCTCTCGTATGCTAGTGCACGCAAATTGACAGTATAGTTTCTTGTCTAAATTGTATTATTTAGATACTTACTTGTCATTTTGTTGGAAGTCTAGTAACATTGCATTAGTGCAAATTATTTGCTTGTTAATTAGTATTTTTTCGACAAAGGTCAAAACTTGTTTTTTCTGGTCAGCTGTTATTCCCACGATTATAAACGACCCAGAGCACAAGTTAGGTATAGATCTACGTTATTTATAGCATATTCGAGCTGATAAAGTCACCACTAGCGTTCTTGAGAGCGCATACAGAAGGTGCAAGATATCAATGTAAAACATACTCTTTTATGTTTACAAGTTTGGTTTATATTGTGCAAAATTGACATGAAAATTGACATGAAAAAAATAATTTAGTGTGCGAGAGATTCATGAGAGCCTTTTTGTGTAAGGTGTTTTTATTTGTTAATTTTACTCATCTTTTGGTAAAAGTGCGTGGCCGCCACCACAAAACTTCACATAAAGTTTGTAACATTATCAAATAAAAACTTGATCGCATGAGAAATTGCACCTGTATTACTGTATTTCAGTTAAGGGCCTATGTAGATAAAACAGGGTCCATATGAATGAATTATAAAATCTTCGTGGATAAGTTTTTACCCGAATTGTGTTATGAACGCTAATGATGATAATTATTAGGTTCATTGTTTCATTTCCGTTATTACTTAAAAGTTAAACTTTCTGCAGTAGAGTTGCTTAAATCTGCGCTTATTTTCGTTGATTTTGACAGATAACTAAAAAAAGTAATTTTCTCATTGTACAGATTTATAATTCGGTGACAGCTGATGCCCTTAGCTGATCGCAATTGCCAATCACGGATTTGACGTAGAGTAGGTGAGTACACGAGTAGGCGGTCGACGTCTCTGTGTCTGCCATTCGCGCTGGCCGAGGAACACTGCCCTCGACTCATATAATCGACGTGCAAACGCACCGCCTCCGTTTAACTGAATGACACAATTCCTGACACATTACCTAATCTCGACAACGTACGCTACCACAGTTTTGGGACCCCGAAGATCCCAATCTGTTAGACGAAATTGCTCTACAATTTTTTTTCCGGATAATTCTTATGGCCACCAGTTTCTCCCACTGTGTGACATTTTTAAGAGGAATAGGCCTACCGGGGAGACCTCTATAAAAAAAACGCACCTCTGGTTCTTACCTCTCAGGTGGTGTGGAAAGAGGACCGAAACTATATTTTAATTTTAACTAACGCAATAATTATTACTTACTGCATAATTTCTGGTACAGTACCATAACTTTCGATCCTACTGATTGATTTCCCCTTGACCCACAGGCAACATCCTGCCAAAATGATGACTACAATCGATAAATCAGTTATCGCATCACTGCATCTACGAACATTATTAAGATATATTGTCGAAAAATTGGTATATCTTTCATGAACTGTAACGTTGTCAAATAACCATTAATTTAATGTACACATGTGCTTATTACTTTTATAAATATAATCATTTCTTATCATGTGTAGCAAGGACGCGACACTGTTACGAGTTTAAATTTAATACATATCTTAAATACTTACCTACCTACGGTTTCTGCATTTTTAAGAATCAGAATTTATCGTTTAACTTACTGACACAGATATAACTGCGAAAGAACCAATTGGCACAATAATTCGATTACATTAAATATAAGCTAAATATCATTGAGTTCCAAAAAGAAAATGTGTCTGTCTAATAAGATCGGTTAATTGAGAGTTTGAGTGCGGTTGGCAACAACTCTACTTCCCACTAACGATCAGCTGGGTGCGAGCACACTTCACGCAATTAGATGAGTATCTACGAATTAAATTAGGGATTAGGATACTATAGAGACTATTAGTAAAATTATTTCATTTTTTTCTCATTTTTTTTTTTACTTAATAAATATTGAGCCCATTTCATTCCAATTCTATTACCCATTATCAAATCTGTAATTCCTAATATTCAATGCCAACGAGAATATCCTAAAGTTATACTTTTGTAAGTAACTTGTATAACGAGCATTGATCATTTAATCCTTACGTGACCTAAAAGTTACTTATCATTATCGTTAAAAAAATAATCTTATTTCTGCAATGTAAAGCATATATTTGCAGTCCCATCGTCACGGAGAGACGCCTGTCTCGCGCGCGTCTGACAAGTGCGTGTCAACGAGACGGCCATTTGCAACGATCGATTGTTTTGGCTGCTGGCAGTCACCTTAATTGCTCGTGAATCAAGATGACTCGAGTGCTTTAGTATGGAGTGATCAGGACTCGGTAGTTTTTAATAAGTTTATACAATTCTGATAACTTGATATCATTTTATTATGCATCTGGAACATTTAACTATAGGTACTATTGCTGCTCTACGACGACGTGCATATTTCTTGACGTTTATTTTTTTTATCTCCTGAACAATTTTTTCAAAAGCAGGTTTAATCATGAAACGATTTGCTGGACACTTTAAAGATAAATAGTTAAACACTTTTTGCTAACGCTTTTGCAGTTTTAGAGTTTAAGAGTATACTTAAAGCAACGTTAAAGATGCGTTAATTAAGAAGTGGTGGACCTGGCTGGCAGAGCATAGGCAGAAACTACGAATAATTCTGCCTGACAACACTTTATGCAGATGGATTCTTTAATACTCCTTAACGTTTAGGTACTAAAAAAGCATAAACTTTCCCATTAATATTTGCTTAATGGAAAGATTAAGAATTTCATGATAAAATTATAGGATAAATGATTGTATTTTCTATAAGCACCTGGTTGCCTGAAATAGACCAACAAATAAATAGTTAAATAAAAATTATATAAAATCGACTTGAATGTAGTAATTAAGTTCAGTGCTTAGGTATTAGCATCATACATGTATGTAATGTCAAATTCTTATTTCTAGTAAGAAAACAACAGATAGGAATAGGGAACGGCTGTTATTAACGTAGGTACTCACACAGGAGCTCGTGCAATTGGCTGTTGCGTTTTAGTAAACTGTAACATTCATTTAGACACATCTGGTTATTCCATGCAATAAAATATTTAAGTATTTCCAGCCGTCTTTCTACTATCCTTCTTACTGACTATTTATGTCTTGTGCTTAAAGGATGTTTTTATGGTTGTGCGAAACTGTGAACTCACGTTATTACTTATAATATGCAATAAAAATAATGCTCTTACTGTTGTCTATTACAAAGATAGGTAGTGTCTTTTTATTGATACATTATTTTTCTAATATAAAACTTAAAGTGCCAATAATCAAAACTAAATTGAAGTCATACGTAGCCGAGTTGCTAAATGCAACATAGAGCGCAAGTTCATTCATTCACGCTACCTCGATACACAAAGATAGCGGATATCTCAAGTATGGAAAGCACATCCGCAGACTTAATAGAGGTACAAACAGCATAAAGTATGATGTGCAAAATTTATACGCAGCTGAGCCCGCATGTGTCGACCACCCTCGCGCTTTTGCAACAAATCCTCGCGCTAATCTAATTGGTAGGGTTGACAGCTATAGGGATGGGTTCAGAACACTGGGCAGGATGAGGTTTAACTTTTTGTTCATGCCCACACTGCACGACTACGCACGTGATTGCTTATTTGGCACAATAGATGATACGTGTGCTTACACTGCGGAGATTTGGGACGCATCCGTGTCTTGTACTAGGTCATGTCTATATTACAGTGCAAATAGGTAGATGAACTTATACCAGCACGTACCTACTGTGATATTTAGATGCAGGTTTGAAACCAATGATTATTATAATAATAGCTACCCGTGTAATGATTAATTTAACAATTGAAATAATACGGAAAATGTTACCAGCCCATCGATTACAAAGAGACATAATAAGCAACAATGCGCTCAATGTTTTAAGAGCTTTTACTATCTCATAATACAAAGGCCTGAATTATCCTTCATACAAAGCTATCTTAATCCAATGCAGTTATCTAACTATCTTCCTATGAACTCTACAGAAGATGTATTAATTAAGATGCAATTTGTTATCATTAATTGGTCTTCTATTTTGTGTGGTAGGTAATGTCTTTGACGTTTTAATTTATTGTATCGATCATCATCAGTCATTCAGCCACAGTGAGTACTCCGTGAAATTAAAACAATGTAGGCTGTTACATCTCATCATATCTACAAAACGTTTGATAGGTCTGTCTAATGTTTTGTATGAATGACTGTGACCAACGTTTGCGGTCCGGGGTTATCGCTAGTAAATGTGATAGTTTTGAGACTTCCTTTCACTATGCAAACAACACCAGGCACCTTGACACTAGAGGTTGTTAACCGGTGCATTAGATGGGGCACAATTGAGGCCAGTGTGTGAGCGAGTTCAAGAGCAATTTAGGTTCCGTAGGTCAGTTCGCCGAAGGTAACCTTGACATTGACTACAATAGTTACACCTGAAATGTTTGTTTTTGTTGAACTTCTTTTGAAAGCGATCGTTTTATTTAAAGGTGACGCTCATTGCTCCATCCAAATAAGAATTGGGTACTGATAAAGAAAATGCCAATGAAAATTTAAGACATGGTTAGAAAGATTTACCCTGATTAGGCATATTATTTGTGGCTAAGTGTACCCACAAACTATGAAGTGCACATACTTATGTACTCATATATCATAGGTATTACCAGTTACTGCAAACTAGATGTCATGATACCTAAATAAGTATTTACGCATCATATTTTTATGCAAATAATGTTGCACTTCGGTGTACATCTTATCATAGTTCATATCAAATAAAGACTACTTTTTGCATGATTAGGTATGCGCCATATTAATTCTGTTTGAACAACTGAGTAGCAACAGCACTTTACATTCACTTCAATTTTTTAGGTACCCACTAAGGAAAGTTGAACCAACTATATTTAGGTACATGAGTAAAGTAAGTACAACCTCATAAGTGAGTGTTTGTAAGCATCTGAACAGCAGCTGAAGTAGGTAGGTGGGTACGTAGTGTTTGAAAATAACTTGCAGCATTGGTCGCGACGGATTTCCAGGAGACAGAGAGACAGACAGAAAAAAAGGAACACCACGTAAATTAAGCGGGCGGAGACGTTGCGCGTGCGTTGCCGTTTCATTCAGGGCTGTTTTAGGTCCCATTTAGTACCTACCTTTGTTGTTGTCTGCAGTTATTTATATCCTGAAGTACAGTAAATTAGTATCCTTTGATGTATCAAAGGATACTACACGGTCTGGGCCGGTAGGGCGTAGACCCATTATAAAGGATATATATTATCTGAGTAGGGGATATATTTAACTGTTTTAAAGTACCTATGTAGATTACTATGCAAAACGTAAAATCTGAACCCCACAGTAAAGATTATTTTAAACAAGAGAACGATGGATATGATAAGTTCAGTATTTCGAACCTTTCTAAACTGGAATAATTTTTAATCTACCTAATTAGTAGGATATAGGTATATTAAGCAGAATATATATAAGCTAGGTAAAGAAATATTATTTAAATTACCTGTTTGAACGCGAGACAGAGATCTGAACCTCCGAGGAAGACTGACCAGCATAGGTAGGGTCGAAAAATAAAACTGTCTGCAATTTGCCTCTTAAAAATGAACTCGCCATTCATCATACTAAAGTGCCACCCCTGTTTTATCCCAAGAAAAAGAGGATGTCACGATAATGTGTGACTGTTGATTGCAATAAGCACTTACTTTGCATCAATTCAGTCAGGACGTCGATTTCAATTTGACCACATCCTGCTTTCTCAAGATATTCTTATTTATTGTTATGAGAGAGTTTTTTAAATCAACTCTGAACCCCACTTGTGTTTCAAGTGATTGTTTTATTAGCAGATGTTGCAAAAAATATTGGGAGCATTCATTGCAAATTATGTTTCATGTCCCAGCTTTATCAAAAAGGTAAGTGATAAATGTGCAATGTTTACAACATTGTAATGGGTTACAAGAACGTCAATTGAGGTGAAGTTGAAGGATAAAGGATAATGTATGCGTCTAGATAATAGATATCACAACAAGCTTGTAAGTAGGTAGATGGCCACTGCATGACTGCAGCAGGAAAGTGACATTTTGATGTTATTTGGATTTTGTTAAAATACCAACCAGCTGGCCAGGTTGGAACTAGCAATTTGACTCTTGAATTTCAGTCACTTTAACCTTCGGCCCGTCACCTAACACAATTTTTTATTGAGTCATCTTAGTAAACAAATATAAATTTACGGGCCGTATCAACTTACTGATAAATCCATTTTTTTGCGGTTAATTAAGTAATACCAAGTTCAAAACAGTGATTGTGAAGTGACTCGAGCCTTTGGTATTTAAAATTATCTGATTTGTTACGTTACGTGACGTATAACATCACCGCCCTAACGTGACGTTGTTTCAATCCCCCTTATCTCAAAATATGGTTTAACGTTATGTAGTCCAGGCTTACATTGACATGACAGTTGAAATTAACACAAGCTTAGACTATTTTTATTAAATTAGGTACATGTCATGATAAGGGGATCATGTGTCGTTACAAACATAGCAGCCTAAAGTCGGGTATTTCCTTTCTTAAAATTCGACTAGACTCGTGTTGAAGAGGTTTAAATTTTACAGTGAACCGAAGACTGAATACAAGAAGAATGAACTTAGGTACCTAGCTTGTTTGGTCGTCTTCCTCTACCTCTATATCGTGGGCATGCTTAAGACTTTCTTCACAACATCATCGTCGGTCACACCATGTCAATTGGTTTCTACAAAGCTTCTCGTCACGGTTACAACTTTCAAACATCATCTTAAATACCGATTTCTTATGCTATACCCACCTAGATTGGTACGTACTCTACTCTATCCCTATAATATTTTGCGTTATTTCACCCGCGTCCTACGAGAACTACCTTCTACTTGTTGTGTGCCTCGTTTTAGATGTAAATTAAATGGAAATAGTTTTACTTTGAGTAATTAGCTGCATTACTTTAAGCCCAGTTCTTCACCTGGGTTTTTTAGCACTGCTTTTATAAAAAATCATATTGTACTGCTATATTAAATATTAAGAAACTGATTTCATGATTAATTTTTGAGTGTACATTTTTGAACGAACACCATGTGACGCAAAATTGACAGTGACATTAAGTGTCACACACAGCTGTCATTTGTCAAAGCGAGAGAAAATTGGTAGGGCGGGCAGCCTTCTTGTTTTAGATAGAAAATAAATGGAAATAGCTTTAATTTAAATAAGAATTTCCTAACAATTAGGTATCTATTGAAATAAATAATATAGAAAAACAGCTACATAGACAACGAAGGCAGTGATTTATGTGCTCGAAAATTAATGTTCCTATCGGTGAATGTTATGTTTCACGTTGTGATGGAAAACCTTTAAAACTGTTTACAATATCCAAGGTTATGAGGTGTGATACTTATATAATGAAAATATTTTCCGCATTTGAATCATTCAGTTGACAATGCACAAGATGTTTGCACCAAAGTCATGTTTTCATGTTTCTTCACTTGTCAAATATCATTGGAAAAGGTGTAATCAATGTATGAAGTTGTTATCTTCACAAACGCGGGAAAATTCCACTTCTAGCAATGGACCTTGGTCTGTGTATTCTGAGAGAGTGTCAAATGGTGCATTAAGCAAAGATACACATCAGGAGAATGTAGTGCGGAACTTACAGAAAGTATATGAGGAGGTGGTTGCTTTTGAACGACCTGTTTTACATACCCAGAGTGCAGGCTCTCTGTTTAGTTTCTTTAAAAAACCTCAGCCCCAGAAGATAATAGCACCCAAAGGACTGTATATATTTGGCAGTGTTGGAGGAGGGAAGACTATGCTGATGGATTTATTTTATGAAACTGTTCCGGTAATTATTATTTAATTATAGTCATCTTAGTGCATATTCTTGAAAAAAAAATGATAAAGCAATTTAGTAGATATCTGCCAACACATTAAAATTAATCATCATCATTTTTTTGTTCTTGTTTCAACAGTTTTTATTTTATAATTTTCATTTTGTAATTCTGAATTTCAGATAAAAGAAAAATTGAGAGTCCATTTTAACTCGTTTATGTTAAATATTCATGCTAGAATTCATGAGCTCAAGATTAAATCGGGTAAAGGTGCTAGTTCATTCCGTGACGAGGGCTCAAAGCCATTTGATCCAATACCACCGGTAGCTGCTGACATCACACAGGAATCTTGGCTCATTTGCTTTGATGAATTTCAGGTGAGTGATCGTTTAAATTTAATTATACATACATTAGCTATCTTCTCACTGTAACAATAAGTAGGGAATAACTTGCTATTCCATCTTATACCAAGAGAAGATAGCACACTATACATATAATTATTGCAGTTTTGAAAATATGTTTACTGTCTTGGTTCAATCGAGCTTTGGTTTTTCCAATATAATGATTCAGTCCTACATGAATTATGTGTTTCTTTTGTAGGTAACAGATATTGGGGATGCTATGATATTAAAACGTCTGTTCACACAACTATTTGACAATGGTTGTGTTGTAATAGCAACCAGTAATAGAACACCTGATGATTTGTACAAAAATGGACTCCAAAGATCAAACTTTTTGCCCTTTATACCTGTGCTAAAATCACATTGTAACTTAGTACAATTAGATTCCGGTGTTGACTATAGGTTACGGGGAACTGGCAATAAATATAGCAAATATTTTCTGTAAGTACTAATTTGAAAGAATGATGCAGACTTGATCATGTTTTCTAATATTCTGAATTTGGACAGTTAACAAAAAGCTTTGATAACAGAAAATTACTTAAAATACCTATGTCTAAACCTGCTTAAACACTTGATTTAAGTGTAATCTCCCTTCATTTTTATCTTGCAAAATGAATGTCACTTTTAATGGCACAATCAATAACAATATAATAAATTACAGAAACAGCGAGCTGACTCCTGAGAACAATGCAGTGGATAATTTATTTAAATTTTTAATATCTAAAGAAAACGATACAGTGAGACCTCGAGTTATTAACATCATGGGTAGGAATGTTAAATTTGCCAAATCTTGTGGACGTATTTTGGATTCCACATTTGAAGAATTATGTGACAGAGTGAGTAGCTAAAACACAGCTATGGCTTAGAATTTGCCTTTATTTATTTAATTGCCATTAAACCTTTTTTCATATTTTTGCAGCCCCTTGGAGCTAGTGATTATCTTGTGATATCAAAGACGTTCCATACTGTGTTCATTAGAAACCTGCCGCAACTATCAGTAACTACACTTAGATCTCAACTAAGAAGGTTTATTACGCTTATTGATACACTATACGACAATAGAGTTAGGGTAAGTGGGTAATGTAACAATAGAATAGAATATTAAGTCATACTAACACTCATAAACTATGTAAACTTTACAGGTCGTTATTGCAGCGGACTGTGAACCGAAAGATTTGTTCAAGGCAGGTGATAAAACTGAGTTTGCGGATGCCGATAGAGCACTTATGGATGACCTCAAGATTACGAAAGACTCCGTAAGTTTACTGGATTACTCTGTTTTTTTGCTATACCAAATCTGAGACTTATCTATATTTATTTGTTTGTAAAAGCTCTGAATCGACTAATTTCAAAATATACTGATGGGAAGCTTCATGACATGACAATATTTTGTTTGGATATGGAAAGTAGTTTCCATGAGATGCGTCTGAAGTTACTCATAAGAAATAAATTATAATAAAATGCAAAAAAGATGAATTTACCTTAGCATAACAATAAATAAATAACGTTTTAGAATTTTATCGCTCAGTACTTATATCGCAATTGGTCATAAATCGCAAGAATCGCCATAATTCTAATGAGAAGATTTTTACGATGTTATTATCATGTTCGCGTGCATTACAGGCCGATGCCAATGCTGCCATTTTCACGGGAGAAGAAGAAATGTTTGCGTGTGACAGAAGTCTTTCAAGGATTATGGAAATGCAGACAGAAGAATACTGGGAAAAATGGGGCAAGCACATTAATTAATGTTATTTGATTGAACTTGTTGAATAGATTAATTCAATTTTGTGTTCATCATAGTTGTGTTATTAAGAGATTTTAGCAATGACGCGTAACTAAGTGCCTATATTAGATAATGTGTGACGTAAAATATCATAACTAAGGTACTTATACAACGAACATCAGTATTATAACATTTTTATGTTATTAAGAATTACATTTGATAGTTCTGTGATGTTTCCAATTTGTGTTATATTTTTGTATAATATGTATATTGTACATTACGTTAAAAATTCTATTTTGTTAGTAATTTATTATTTGAAAATAAAGTTGACATTTTAAATCTGTTTTTATCTTTTGCATGGCATTAGTTAAGGCTGAAGCGCCACGTCACAGATACGCTATCAGAATAAACTCTTGTAGTAAGCTTAGAAGGGAGTTCAATTAAACTAGCAGTAGGTATAGACAAGACATTTATTTACGTCTGATTAGTTGATTTGTTTTCAATTAACGCTTATCTAATCATACATGTGGCTGTAATATTCTTGATACACTTGAATGTAGGTTTCTTTTTCGGTGGGCGTCATCTGAGCGATGACGTCATCGTCTACGCTTGTTATTGGCACCGTTTTGCCGTTCACCAGCACAGTGGGCGCGTTATCATCCGTATCAGAATCTTCACTTTCCATTTCAGCTGTAACATCAAAATGAGTCCATTGACAATCCGTACCAATGAGGGTGTATTTTTATATGTTTTATATCTCTGTACTTACCCACTGCAGCCAGTTCGTCCTTGAGTTTGTACGGGTCTTTAGACTCATTGTCACTGGAATCTGAACTGTCAGGTTCAATTCCCTTTAGAGCGTTCGTTGCTGCATTATTACCTGTAATTTTAAGGACTTTTGTTGAGTACAATTAAATTATAGGGATTTAGTTTACTCTATTTTTTCGCTTTACGATACTGGAAGAGGGGTTCATATTGTGAATGGATTTTGTCTAATTTTAATTTCAATAAAATAATGCAGGATATAAATACAGTGATAATATTTTACCTGTATTTTGTTTTTCGTGTGCGAGTAACACAGACATAATGTCGTCATTCTTTTCCTTTCCAACAGTTTTCGCGTTACTTGCGTTGCTGGCAGCTTTCTCCAAAGCGGCGTCCGTAGAATGTACGCTGTCGCTCTGTGAATGAATCAACATAGTATTTTAATTCAATATGGAATGTAGTACCATAGCTATGTAGGTATACAATCATGGTCAATATTTTCGGCTTGTAATCTATACTAATATTATAAAGCTGAAGAATTTGTTTGTTTGAACGCGCTAATCTCAGGAACTACTGGTCCGATTTGAAAAAAATATTTCAGTGTTAGATAGCCCATTTATCGAGGAAGGATATAGGCTATATATCAACATGCTTAGACTAATAGGAGCAGAGCAGTAATTAATAATGTTTCAAAATCGGGGAATTTTTGGTTCTATTGAGAGACTCTGCTACGTGCGCTGCGTAAACGGTCTAGTTTGGCAAGAATGATATGTTCATAGAGCGTACATAAGGAAATACATAGGAGAGTTCATAGAGCGTACACAAGGAAATACATAGGGGAGTTCATAGAGTGTACATAGGGAAGTAAATAGAGTGTAAATAGGGAAGTCCATAGAGTGTACATAAGGAAATACATAGGGGAATACATAGAGATTATATAAGGAGAAGTACATAGGCGTTCGGAAATACGTATTTCTATACATACTAGAAACCCTCCCAATCGCCATTTTAAAGAAAAGTATACTTATTAACATCTTATCTGATTACGTGTAGAAGTAGGTACTTACCTGTTTTTGTTGTTTAGTTTACAACAAAGTCATTTCCGTATGAGTAACTCGGGTTATGCGCAATTTACTGATATCGGCAGATTCTACGCCGAAATTTAGGTCAAATTCTTCGTGTCAGTACAAAGGAGCCTTTCAAACGATCGGAATAATTTCACGATATAAATAAAGGGATGATTATAAAGTAGAGCGCTTCTAATTATAGATGGCCTTTGCATATTTGAACAATGAACGTCAAAATATAACAATATCCGCATTATCGTTAATGACCTATTTTACGAACCTGCACAACTGTCTTTAAAGAGACTTCTTATTTTTATTTAGGCACTTAGATAAATATCCATTTGGATTATTATTAGAGATAAAAATAACTGACCACTGTTAAAAATAAGTATGTTGAGAATTTCGTAGAATGAGTGCTCCCAAATTGTAAGTAAGTATGGAACCTCTGTCTCATTTAAAAATTCTGTTGTAGCATGGAAATAACAACAACTAAGTGGGACAAGGAGTTCTTCAAATATTTTTTTCGACATTTCCAACGCATAATATTGCCCCTGGCTGATGTCAGCTATGTGATGGCTAGAACGCAGTATTTTCCAGCTTCTTTCATATTCGCACAACCAAGTTCGTGCCTATTGCACTTTACATTATTTTCTTAAATTAAAATTAAGTTAATTAATGTTAAAGTTTGTCCTGCGCAAGTGCTCTCTCCGGTCGTGTTGGATTACCTTCTCATCAGTCTATGGAGTGAAGGAAAAGTGAGTCCACCTGTGTCTGTGCAACGGCTCATGCACCATAATATATACCTATCCTGCACGGATGGCTGATCTCTTTATATGAGAACAGCCGCCGTATCCGAAACCAGCCTTGGACACAAGTTATTAGTACCTAAGTTAAAATAATAATAATAAAAAGAGAGTACTTGGTCGTTAGTAACGATGGTGCTCTCCACCATCCAGACGGGTCGTTCCTTGCGCAGTGCACTGTTGTCGGCGGCGCCGTCCGCCTCGCCGATGGTAACGTCGACGCGCGTCTCTTCGACCAGCATGCCTTGGTTACGCGTCGCCTCGCCCGACCATTCCTGACCGGGGGGACGTTGGGCCATCTGTTTTGAGTTCAATCTGGAAATAACATTTCCACTTCAGTACCTCAAACATGTAAGTTTTGCTGATTAAAAAAAATGAAGAAAAACCGACTCACAAGTGAGACAAAGCATGGCCATCCTAAATCCTGATCTACATCTACTAATCAATGTGGTCATGGCTAGCTTAGTCTCACTGGTAGGTATACTTGAAGAAAAACAAAAGACGTACGACGGGAATAAAATTTTAATATCCTTCTCCAATGCGAAGACAATAATCTTCCGAAAGGGGTCACCTTCGGACCTTCGGGCTAAGTAGATATTGGTGTTGTGGAAATCTACTAAAACGAACATAATTATAACTTCAGGTACCCACCCTCGTATAGTGTTGATGTCAACCGGCTCAGGTTCCAATATCTCTGGCGCTAGTTTGATGCCTTCCACTTCTCGCAACAGAATGTACAAGGTTTCTAACTGTTCATTGAATTTTGCCAGCAACAGTCTGGAATCTTTTTTTGGGAGTGCTGACTGATCCTCTTCTACCACTTGGTTACAGAATGTACAACGGAATTCTTGTGTCATCATATCGTATAGCTGGTCTGCCTGAAAGAATGAATAACATGTTTAATTTAGGTGTTCACGGATCAAAATGTTGATGGATTTTGCAGTGATCTACGTAAAAGAAAGGTTTTTTACAGCGTAGTAAGGTATCTCGTCGGTACATGATGTTGTGAACAATAATACAACCCTAACCTACTTGTGATGTCATACTTATTTCTTCGTTTTATGTAGGTATGTTTTTGGCCATATCAGATGGATATGCCCCAACCTTTTGTAATAGGTATAGGAAAGCAATTGGAATTAAAGTGACAACGCCTTAATTATGGTAAGCTTCCATTTAATAGCTATAATAGTTTGCCTACGATGTTATTAAAATATATTCCCATGAGTACCTTACTAGTCACGCGAATGTAGTATGAAATGGATGGAATGGATATGCAGATGATTTGTATAAGTCCTGTAAAATAGGTATTATACTTACTTCAAGATCTGTGAAAGTTTTGCCGCAGGATGGGCATTTGAAACTGGCGCGACTGGTAGCGTCGCGTTCCTCTGTCTCCATGCGCTTGCGCATAAGATCTAGTTTGTACTTCACGACGTTCACGAATGTTTTGTAATTTATAAAATAATAGTTTACTTTTTGTGCCTTTCCGTCAGGTCCTGAAAATGAAAAACAAGGTTGAATTCGGAGAAGCTGAAAGGTAGAGTTAGCAGAAAAATTATAATCTACACAGTAACATTTTTAGTATCTATCTACCTAATGTGAAAAATTGTTTAGGTTAATATAAAAATAACTGCTTAGGTTCTTATGTGATACATGAAAATATGGTAGTCAAAATACAAAGAAGTAATTGTACCAACCTGTTTCCATTTTTAATCTCACTTGGATGAATTTATCATTTTTTAACGTGGCTATTCGAGCACGTAACATTTTTCTTTCGAATTTCAGAAGTTCACAAATATCATCTTCTTTCATACCTGAGAAATATATAAGACATCAATCAACATACTTTGGGTGGGATGGAATACGTTAACTACGTTAGTTTAAAAATAATAAATGACGGTGCATACATGGATTTCTTACGAGCATGTCGACTATGAGAGCATCCTCAATCGTATAAAAACCTCTGACAACGAGTCGTGCCAACTGCTTCAAGCTGCTGGGCACCTCAGTCACCAATCGTTCTTCAGTCATAATACCTGAAATATTTCATTACTATAGTTACTTTAAATTACTTAATCACGCAGGAAGACGCTGGATGCAGGTCGCCTCCAATAGGTATCTGTGGAGATCTAAGGGGGAGGCCTATGTTCAGCAGTGGCCGTCTTATGGCTGAGATCATGATGATGATGATGAATCAGAATCACGCAGTTACATCACGGGTATACAATTCATAATTCTTGGTAACACTTACGAGACGACACAAGATATGATAGTCAAACTAAAATAGAAGTCAGCTGGGCTATCCCCCCTTATTTTACTGGCAATGTAGAAGGGTTGTCTTCAATCAATCTTACAATATACATATAATAATAAAATCGAGGGAAAGTCAAAACTGTACATTGAATTTATTTTCTTAAGAATACTTGGGTGGTGATCTATAATCGATTCTGAACCCAAATATGTAGTTTTTATAATTTTTGTCTGTTTGTCTGTAGGTATGTCCAGATTAAACTCAAAAAGTACTGCACGGATTTACCTACTTCAAATTTTGCATGAATATTACTTATAGGTCGAGTCAGGACATAGGCTACATATTATCACGCTATCATCTACAGGGGATGAGCAATGAATCAATATTTCTGTTAATCGTTAATCTGTAGACGCGTGAGGTATTACAATGCGTATTTGAAAGTTGCCTATTATACAAGTTGGGTTGTCATCAATAAATATACATTGAAAAATTGCGCTTTACCTTTAACTTACTTGAGCAGAATTTTTTTTTTTAAGCAAACTAGGTTCAATCAAGGTTAAAGTGGCGCCATCTATTGCAAATAAAATAAACAAATATAGTGAATATAATTTAGAAGAAGAAGAAGGGCGGGGCTAAGCTTTATATATTTTAATTTTATACATTCTAGCATCAATGGAGGATAAAACTTCACGTTTAATCATTTTCTAAAATCACGTTACATCTACCAAGTAAAAAGTGCAGGCCGATTGAATTAAAAAAAAAATGTATGTATGTTTGTATTTCTTTTATGCAGGAACGGCTGGACCGATTTGGTATGTAGACAGGCGAAACCCTGGATTAATACATAGCCATATACTTTTTATCAACACATCACGCGGGCGGAAGCGGAAGCGGAAGCCCGCGTGGTGTGTGATTATATTATCTGAGTAATACCTAAGTTTTTGCGTACCTACGTACTGAAATTTACTACAACGTATGTCCCATGATGCCCAAGCTAGAGTAGAGAAGATGTCTCACTAAGATTCAACAGTCTATGATATTAAGCCTAAACTAACAGTAGGTATATCCCTGTCATAATACCAACCAACCACCAACTTCCAGGCTTCCGCCTGCTTTGTGAAAGTTTAAAAAGGAATAAAAAGCAATCGTTCATAAAAACAATTTTTATTCAATTATTTAGGTACGTACTTACATTATTTTTATTGACAAAATAATATTACATTAAATCGTAAAACTGTAATCAATACAGAGTACATAAATAAAAGTATTCTAAAAATTAAAAGATGCCTATATTAACTGTCAGCGTTACGAAAAATATTACAATTTATTCACTCTTTGTGTGTATATAAACTTTTAAATTGTTTGGCAGTATGTACACTTTGTTAACTTTGGACAATATCACTTAAACACATATTGTTATCAATCACTAGGGAGACATTCAGTCCAATTTTGTTGCTAACTATCCTACTTCCATTCAAAATCATAGTTTAATGCAATTCCGATTCTAATCAATATTTTAATAACACTTCATATTAACACAACATTCACACTCATAATAAAAACTGGGCAGTTTTGTCATGTAAAAATTGTTATGGATTGGCATTGCATACAATTCAAAATTTATACATTAAACTGTTAAATGACAATCATGCCAATTATTTGCTTCTTAAATAAAAATGGAAACTTAACAACGATTGAGGCAAGAACAGCCATTGATCATAATGAAAGGAAAAAGTGCTAAAACCACCATAACAGTCATATGTAAAAACTGTTTACACATCAACATTGATAATGGTGTTCCATGTATTGAAATAATGTCATCATACTTGGGGGCTTACAATATAAGGTTTCTAAAGAAACTATATTCACTACATAAAATACGACAAAAATACTTAAAATAAAAATGTACAAAGGAACTAAATGCTAGAATACTTTAAATTAGACTTCCAAAGTACTAACAAAAATCAGTCTTGGATTTAAATGTGAAATTGAAAACAATATTACGAAAAGTATTAGTCTGACAACTAACATAATCTAACATTAAATATTATTTTTAAATTGACCAATAAATTCAATTGCTTGCATGATGAAAACCATACTACATAAGTATAAAAAAGTTTTAAATAGGGTAAGGTATTTCAGGTTTTTCTTTAACACTCCTGTTACAATTTTGTAGTGAGTTGTTTTTCCAATTTAATTACACCTGGTTGACATTAATAAATAATTCAAGTAGGTCCTAAAATTATCATACAAAATGTTATACCTATGTACTAATCAATCAAATATATACAATTAAAAATTCATTCAGGATGAGTTCTTTCCAATATCAGTTGAATACTGTCCAAAGTCTGATAGATGATTCTAAAGTTGGGTCGGTCACTTGGGCTGTGATTCCAGCACTGTTTCATTAAATCATATACACACCTGGGTGTGTTGTCCGGACAAGCCAGAACATTTCCATCTTTTAAAAATCTGACTACTTCTTCATGTGTCATTCCAAAATATGGTTGAAGAGCAAATGAAAATATTTCCCAAAGGCAAACACCATATGCCCAAACATCTGATTCTAATGTATACTTGTTATAAAGAATACTCTCTAGAGGCATCCATCTCACAGGGATAGCATCATGTTCATCTCCCTTGTAGTAGTCTTGAAGGTATATTTTGTGGGACAACCCAAAATCAGCTATTTTCACCACCATATCATCATTGATAAGGCAATTTCTGGTTGCTAGGTCACGATGGACGAATTTTCTATCTGACAGATAAACCATGCCCGAAGCTATCTGTCGAGCAACGTGCAAGAGATCTAAATGACTTAGAGGAGTTGCAAGCAATCTAAGGTCTTCCCTATTTTCAACAGATGGTGGAAAATTTGTGGCTGTACTGCAAGCACGTAAATATTCATTCAAATCACCTTTTCCCATAAATTCAAACAACAAACACATTGGACGTCCAATAGCACACACACCAAGCAGTTTAACAATATTTGGGTGATCAAAGTCGGCTAATAAACAAGCTTCTCTCTCGAAATCTAGTTTTAAGTCATGGGAAGCTTCATCTTTGAGCATTTTAACAGCAACAAGAGTAAACTCTTCTTCAGGAATTAGTCCAGGGGCTTTGGCCTGAAATACTCTCCCAAAAGCACCTTGTCCTAAATCTCTGATGTAAATGATGTTATTCCTAGGAAATTCCAATTTTTCGAGTTTAGGATTAAGTTGTGCACCAGTTGTATGATAAGCTAAATTACTAGGAAGCTTATCCAGGTCTATGTCCATATTGGGTATATTCCTGCGGCTTGAAATATTACACTTGGAATAATGATTTTTAACAAAATAGTGACACAATAAGGCTATTGATGCTATCCCCAAGACACATCCAAGGCCACCAATTGACAGCAACAATACAAATGTTGGCGTAAAGTAATTCTCCATATCAATATTAATTGGTCCATTACTATTGTCAAATTCATCACTTGTGTTGGCACATGAAGGAATATCACAATGTTCCCATCTTACATTTGGATCCATTGTATAGCACCAAGGCTTTATCTCCTCACCGCCTGCATTTCTGCAATAATTTGTGGCATTCTGAACTTCTGGAAACACCAATGGAGGTCTTGTATGCTGATGAGGGTACTGAGATTCCCAAGCCTGACAGGATAATCCAGTTTCCGTCACATTCATAGTGCCCTGGTAGTAGCGGCCATTATCTCTGTAACATGTTGTGGTTACTTGGCTGTAGTCCATATTTGTAATACCAACATTGTTGCATGATACTTGTAAACCTTTTCCTGTAAATTTTGGCAGTTTTTCACAGTCTGGGAATCGAAAATGCCCTCTACTTTCAAAGAAAACTCCACGACGTTTTTGTTCTTCGATAACTATCCAATCATTGTAACAAAATTGCATTTTAACAGCCATACAATCTTCTAAGCAGAGTGGCAGCGCAAAATAGCCCACTCCGTCTTTATCAATGCATTTGGGAAATGCATAAGCACATAAGAGTTTTTCAGCCCTACTTCGGCAGGGCTCCTTAAGTTTCGATATCATTTCTTTCCAAAGTCCAGTGGTGATCTTCTCATTGTCAATACCTCCTGTATGGTTATACCAAACATACCCAGTAGAATATTTTTTACATATTTGTCCATTGTATGGTCCGCAGTAAAGATGCACAGAATTAATAAGAAGAAGCACGATAAATAACTTAAAGTGAATGTCCATTGTTTTATTTTACGGGAGTTAGTGAGTCGATGTACGTAACATTAGTTCCTTGCATTTTACAGTAAAGCTAAATACAACATGTTAAACACTTTGTACAATGGCGGACGTAGTTATTTTATTATGTATTGATTTTGTGCCTCGCAAAAGAAGCAAAGCAAAGTGAAGGAACAATGATGAGCAATCCCGAACCGATAAACTGTCACAACGCAGAACAAGTCACACAGGACTACTAAAAAATACTAATAGACTCTAGTTTTGTTACTAATCATATATTATTTTAGGATTTGACTTCAATAGCCACGAAAATAATTTTTATGCTTTCTTGGAAACCGCTTTTAAGTTATTTATTATTGTTTTAAACAGTAAAACGCATAATTTTTATTTATTTCGATGAAATAATTTAGTCGATTTGTGGAACATCCCAAAAAATTATTGACTCTCGGGATGGCAATACAAGATTTAAGTTTAGAAGGTTGGCAAGGTGAATGTCAAAATAATAGAAAAGAATACGAACCGAGTTAAAATCTTGTGAATGGCTGCAATTGAGAAAGTAAAAGTCGTCGTTCTTGGTGATTCTGGTAAATGCTATCCTATTATATATTATCACTCTTGCTGTATATTTGCACCGATAAAAACATAAAAAATACACTTAATTCACTGTCCAACTTGTCGTTTGCCAACATGACTTCAGCCATGACACCTTTGAAGGCTGGCCAACATTTAGGATTATGTGTATTTTGGCGGTAAAAACTTCAAACTTATTTTTTACAAGGGGCCCAGTTTCCATAGAAATACTTGTGAAATCTGAAAAATCTCTCTCTTTTTCATTTTGAGACCTTGACGGAGTAAGGTATTTGTGGCCAAGAGCAAAAATATACTTCTCCACAATAAAAGCATATTCTGATTATGAATATTAAACTTATTGATTAATTTTTTGATTAAATACTTATTATGCACAGCTATTCTTAAAAAATGGCCACAATATTATCATGAAAGATTATTTTAAATACAAAATGGAATAGTAGGTACTCAGTTATTGATTTTGATATTTTAGAAAGAAAATATGGTTAATATGAGCGTTTTCGTCAACAAAAAACTCGCAGTCTCTCCGTTCGCGCCCCCTTTTCAACTTGAACCTGGTGAAATCTTACTAAGTTGTTCATGTAATAGTAGCATAACTGCAGATTTTTTTGTTGCAATGTTTTTTAGGGTTCCGTACCCAAAAGGAAAAACGGGACCATATTGTTTTCGCTCCGCTGTCCGTCCGTCCGTCCGTCCGTCCATCTGTCGCCAGGCTGTATCTCATAAACCGTGATAGTTAGAGAGTTGAATTTTTCACAGATGATGTATTTCTGTTGCCGCTATACCAACAAATACTTAAAAGTATAATAAAATAAATATTTTGGGGGGCTCCCATACAACAGACGTGATTTTAAATAATGGTACGGAACCCTACTTGCGCGAGTCCGACTCGCACTTGGCCGGTTTTTTTTGTTTTAAACTCAAATTATCAAAAAAAGAATATCTACAATGAGGTAAACATGACTTCCCATCCTTCATATTGTCCATTAAAAAATCGGAACTGAGAACCTCCTTCTGTGTGGGAATTCGGTAAAAAATACAGAAAGTTCATCTTATTTTGAGGGTGCTCTCCATTCACACCGCCACTAACATCTACTACTGCTATTTAATTGTGTGCCCATTATTTAATTCATTTCAAATCTTAGTAGGTAATTGAATTAAGTCAACTCTAATTGTCCTTAACTTGACCAAAATAATATAGAAATTGCCTGCTTTGCTTATAATTTTTGTTTTGTAGGCGTAGGAAAAACCTCACTGACGTATTTGATTGCACACAACAAACCACTTTTGTCACCGGGATGGACCGTGGGTTGCTCCGTCGAAGTGAAGTTGCACAGATACAAGGAAGGCACACAAGCACAAAACACATTCTTTGTGGAACTCTGGGACGTTGGAGGTTCAAATGGACACAGAAATACTAGAAATGTTTTCTACCAGCCTACTCATGGTGCGTGTTTAGATTATATACCTACTCACTGTCCACCTGGTAATAGAAACTTCATCAAAGTACCTTGATAATGAATTGTTAAGTCAATTATGGATACTGAGGGCTCATTTTTATAAATTAAATCTGGGTATACCGTACGGAAAGATAGATTTAAATATTGTTCGTGGAGCAAGGCGTGTTCAACGATAAATCAATAGTCTAAATATAGCTTTTGCGACGAGTAGGTACCTAGCTCACGTGTCGAGCTCTCACAATGTTTACTTTTCCTTGTTTACTCTCCTTGTTCCCTACGAGAGAATGACAATTAAATTACCATATTTTGTTTTTATATCTTATCATCATCTGCCTAACCTTTTCCCAACAATGTTGTGGTTGGCTTTCGGTCTACCTAGACTACCTATCTGACCTTACCCGTTACCCGATCCGTTTTATTGTATCTTGTAAAAAAAGAAATAAACTAAAACTCCCACTAACTGCCGCCATTTCTACCTGGATATCCAGGAGTAGCTTTGGGTAGTTACTTATATAATTTTGCATTAGAATTCAACTATTACACCCGTAAATTTTTCCAGGTATTATTTTGGTGCACGATTTAACAAATAGGAAAAGTCAGGTCAATTTACAAAAATGGCTATCTGAGATTTTGAATCAAGATAGTTCAAATCCCATGCCACATGTTGATGTGGATCCTGAACAGTTCCTGGGATCTACGCAGGTAAGACCGTAAATCAACGTTAATACGTTATTTTTTAAAAACTTGACTGTTCTTAATATAAGCAGCCAGATGATCCCGTAGAAGAAAAAGATAGGTAAATCAGAAGAAGAACGCTAGTATTTTGTTCTAATCCAACAATTTGATTTCAGATTCCTATATTAGTCATTGGAACTAAGTTCGATATGGCTGAAGAGAAACAAAGGAAGAACCAGTACAGAAGGCTAGCTAGTAGTATAGCGGAACAATGTGGCGCTGATGAAATCTTCGTTAATTGTCATCAAGCGAGGTTAGTAGTCTAATTAAAAAAAAAAAAAACTGATCTACGAATTTCAAAGTTTTTAATCAATGCATTTATTTCCATGCTATTCTGTCAGCTTATAATTAAGTATCTGATATCTTGACTATCATTCACAGCTAATCTAAATCTCCTTATGTTATAATTCCAGATCGTTAGCTGCAGGCACAAGCAACTCCGTTAAATTGACACGATTTTTTGATAAAGTAAGTATCCCCTATTAATCGCAAAACTTAATCTCCTTGCATTGGTAGCTAACTTTGCTCAAAATCCCGCTTCTAATACCATGAAAATGTGTCAAAAATGGTCAAGTAGAATACCGAAGTCTACACGTAGTAAGGGCTATAACTTATAGCTTACGCTTCAATGTATATTTAGTTTGTTAGCAAACGATACCAGTAGATTGACACAAGTTGACATAATGTTCCAGGTGATAGAGCGACGATATTATTCGAGGGTAAGTCCGTTCACGGACAAGCGTCGTCTCCCGCCCTACATCATGGCCACATCTACTCCGCTTTCAAGTAACAAGCCCTCCCAGTACATGAGTCCACGGTTCTACCATATGGACTGATTGTGGCTTCACTTCTATTCTGTTGTATCATTCCATGTATATAAAGTTGTATTATATAAGATACCGATTTTGATTTTCGACAACTTGCCTTCACTAGCTACGTTTTAGTATCACAGTAACACACATAGTAATTTTAGTCGAAGAGGAATTTCAATCCTCAGTTCATTCAATAGCTCGGTTTGTGAACCGAACCATTAAACCGAGATTGGCACACCAATATAGCAGATCAATTTGGTGCTTCGATTTTTTTACAAGGACTAAAAATAATATAAATGGGAGAGAGTGAACAGTAAACAAATCAAATAACTTTATAAAAATGTTTTATTGTAATTTCAGTCGTTTATGTACATAGAGCGTCTTGACTCATGACAAAAATTAAAAAATAAACAAACAAGGAAATATTTTTACAAAGCCCAAATGCGAACGTAGTCCACTTGTAGCGAGGCATCTTGTCCTTCATTAACGCCCAAGTTCCAGGTAGGAAGCCATCCCCAACGGCCATTCCAGAAGTCGGTTGCGGCCTAACATTGAAAAACAATAATAATTAGCGGATTTTCCACAAAGCAACATAGGAGGGCGGAGAAACGTTTTGAAATTCATGAATTATTCCAATATTTTAGCCGACTGACGAAAAGATTATTATTTACGGCTTCATATTCGATTAGTTTGATACATTCTTGTTATCAGATGTTTTAAATATGCTTACCGTTGGTGATCCGTTCCACCAGGGCTTAGGATTGGGGTTGCTGACACCATCGGGGAAGAAACCGTTTGTGCCGCCCACAGCCAAATTGATAATAAGATAGAACTGAAATGCGTAAAACATAGAATGATTAATTAACATAAAGCCCCTTACAACCGATTAGCTGCCTAAATGAGAGTTTAACTCCATAAAATTATCTTTGTTCTTGCATAAATTACTTTCTCGATAAAACAGCATATTTATTTATTTATTCGACACGGCTTTAAAATGTATTATTATTTAAATAGTAAAAAAATACTTTTTAGTTTAGTAATAATGAAAATCATTACAAATATCTATAGAAAATTAAGATTGTACCTTCTCATCGAAGGGCGCCATCTTGCTTCCGTATCTCCAGGGGTTCTCAATGTTGGGGTTGCTGTTGAAGCCTCCGAATTCCCAGAAACCACCGTTGCCGGGTGTTACACGTCCCAGTTCCAAGTCATCAATGCTGAATCTCAGGTAGTCTGTAAGGAGTGACACGCATTAATTTAATATCCGTAGGTAAACATTAAAATATAGTTGTTTTTGTTAATTGGCAACTTGCTTTACCTGGGGTCCACTCGAGCTGGTAGCGGTGGAAATTGCTGTTGTAACCAGCAGTGTTCCTTCTGATCCAGTGAGCTCGTTCCCAACCGTTCATTGCAGGGTAAGGTCCGTAATGCAAGGTGGAGCCGGCTTCCTAAGACAGATATTAATATTTAGTTGATGGCTTACATCATCGGTCTACGAATGAAAGAAAGAATGTCTAGTCATCTTACGTGTGTGCCGATGTGGACGCCGTTGAAAGTCATGGCACGGTTGCCCCGAGACTCGACTAAGTCGATCTCTCCAGATGCAGGCCAGGTGCCGTATGTGTTGTAAGCTGGCATCAACCAGATAGCTGTGGAAGGGCAGTGCTTTGGATTAATCCTGGGTTGTTGTCTGGATGTGGAACTATTTAGAACTTTCATAGACACACATATGTTCAATATTTTTCCAAATTTGAATTCAAGTTACCTGGCCATAGCCAATCTCCAGCGGGCATTTTAGCGCGAACTTCAACGCGGCCATAACGGAAGCTGAAGGAATTGACAGTTCGGATACGTGCACTCTTGATTGGGTTCAGAATGTTTGAAGGTGATCCCGTACGCTCGCAACCCCACCATTGTGGATTTGTACATCTGTAGACAAATATTAAATAGCAAGGTTTACATACAATTACCTCGTCGTGTTTAACTGATTCTTAAAGGTCCTTGACCTCGACAAGATCTTATATAATATGCTTATTTGAAAATTAATTGAATTTATTATTTGAAATAGTTATTCATTGTAATTGAAATCCATTAACAGTTTTAACACGTAGGTAAATAAAATACATATTTATTAAAAGTTTTGCAAGTAAGTCCTCGGTATTACCACAAAATGTTTTTGTTCTCAATCGGAAGCCGGTCATACTCAAGAGGATTATCTACTTAATATCTTATCTAAATAATCAATTAAGTACCCAACTGATTTTTATTATTTGCACCTTTGCTTTGCTTGGAGTCATATGCGGTCTGTTTATCTGATAGCATTCTGATTTTGATTTAAGCTATCTTGTAGCCTTGAGCTTTGCTATTGAAATATCTTGTACCTATGCGGGTCAATTATCGCGTGCCTTATAAAATAAATGCGATCAACATCCGCATAAAAATGCGAAGGTACAATAGCCCCCTTACTTATAAAAATCTCTAATCACCCTCAAAGCAACATTTTAACAAATCAATACTTAAAGCCTTAAGTAGTGATTAAATGTTAGTTAAGATATGCTTAAGCAAAGTTTATACGTAAGAATTTTCTTATACAACCCTTAAGTATTACTTACTTATTATTTAATTCACGTTCATAAGTAGGTAAGCCTGTTAATCTTTCAATGGAACTTATTTTCAAAAAGGGAATGTAGGTTTTCGGTAACCTTCTGTTCCATGTTATTATCTTCTGTTATCCAGTGTGTTCTATGTTTTAACTGGGGAATATTAAAGGATTCTCACCTGTCAGCGGGTGCTCCTCCCTCAACGTTTAAGTGTCCAGAGGACAGGAACTGTTCACCGAACTGGTCTGACATCAAAGAGGGACGGATGAACAAGCGTCCGCTGTGGGTGAATGAGTTTGTTCTGTTGTTGTTGTAGTACTGGAACTCCCAGTTCTAAAAATAAAAGTCACAATTTATTTCTTTTGTAAATAGTGCAAGTGCCTTAGTGCGTTCAGTGCAAATTCGGAGCTTCAGTGGCAAAACAGACGCTTTTACATAGTTAACGAACTCCATATAGGCACATATCACAAACTGAACAGCATTCGTTTTCACAATTGTTTCACCAAAACATTACAAATGATTAGTGTTCATTCGTCTACTTACACCGCCACCAGCTAAAGTGTTCTCGTGCTGCCATTTCTCGAGATCGAAAGAATCGAAGTCATCAGCGAAGATGAGTGCACCGGAGCAAACGGTGGCAGGCGCGTGAGTTCCACTCACTGTCGTCACGCTAGGGGTGCACGCCGCCCCTAGGGATGCGACCGCTAACACGCCCGCTAACACCGACCACATTTCTGCAAAACAAGTATGTCATCAACATAAGGCTGCCACAAAACGGTATATTTGGAATAGTAGGTAGAGCACTGGACGTCCTGTCCTACCGCTATTGGTGATGATAATGCTCAAATTCTTGTAGGCAACAATGTAATGCCAGAACCAAATGCTACGGCAGTTTTTAATCAAAATAAAACCACTTCTACTTCTTGCAGTTCCTCACCACTGCCAATACATTACGACAAAACATTGTTATTTTCCACGTTCGTACTATCATGTATCCAATTAGCCACTCGTGATTGCTGTATTACCTCGTTATTACCCATATTACTCTATTAACTCTTGGTTTTAATTGATGAGGATAAATATTGGTCTTTAATTAACCAGTTAAGTTAGTCACTGAAAAAACAGCTCTTGTAATTACCATTCATATATAGGTACTACGCAAGTCGGTAAACCACGTTTAAAAAGCTTACAGGTAAATGCACTTTAAGGTGTAGACAATACTAAAACAGCAGTAAGTAAATGAATCACTGTTATGTACTTACCGAAATAAAATCTAGCCCAAACTGAGCTGATATCTGAGCTACCTTGAATTTATATGTTCTCAGCACATCGATAATACGACACTTGATTGAAGATTACAATGCTAAGGCGTCAGTCAACGAAACTATAGTACAATTTTAGTCGGCAAATAAAAGATATCAGTAGCTATCATAAACAAAATCCTCACAACATTATAAGATCTATCGTGTGTAAAAGCTTAAAATAATCGAACTGTAATCACATTAATTGAATTAGGTATGCCATTGAATTAGATATAATCAAGGTGTGCAATTACATAGATAATAATTTCTTAGGTACCAGAACGATCTAAACCACGAAGAACCACCAAGTTCTGCTCTGTCACATGGTGTGTATCCTGTATTAATAACAGCCAGCTTGTAAAGTGGGAAGTCACAATGTGGTCAAACAAACCCAACCAAGTGGAACCGAGACAATACTGATGCACGTTTACACGCCTCATCGAACTGTTTCTTTACAGAATATAGACTTTAGTCATAAAAGGAAACAATTAACATAATATTCATTATCACGTTTCTTCTCTGAAGATGTCATGATAATATTACAAACAAGTGGTTGTTTACAGTTGAGATACATAAAAGGTAAAAATATTCGATACCAATTTTCGTTAGCACATTCATTTATTTATTTAACTTTATGCAATCAAACAATTACAAAGGCGGACTTAATGCCATGGGCATTCTCTCCACATCCAAAGGGAGATGCAGATGCAGGAATGAACGAAACATCTTTAAAACAATAGAATAGTAAAAGAGTAAACAGAAAAATGCCGGTCCAGCTCAAAGGTTTGATCTACAAAACCATCATACGTCCAGTCCTCACATATGGCAGCGAAACATGGGCTGTAACCAAAAGGCGCGAGGAAGCCTAGGGGTGCGGGATGTAGCGGATAAGTTGCAGGAGAGCCGATTACGGTGGTATGGCTACGTTAAGAGAAGACCACCAGACTACGTGGGAAATTTGGCGCTGCAACTTTCCGTCCCCGGTCGAAGTTCACGAGGCCGCCCTAAGACCAAATGGCTGGACGTGGTTTCGAAAGATATGAAGGAGTGCCAGGTGTTCGAGAACGATGTCGTAGGTAAAGCGAAGTGGAGAAGAAAAATTTGGAAAGCTGACCCCACCACCATGTGGGATAAATAGCTGGAAAGAGAGAGAGAATAGTAAAAGAGTAGGGGTAACAAGTAAATCTGTATTCATTTATGATTAAGGTCTGTCCTAAAATTGGTTCAATCCGTGTGTAAATAAAGGTATAGACCGTAGTCTGATTTTTATTAAAAATACCTATGCACGTACACGCAATGACTGCCAGATTGCTGACCTGTTTGAACAGCAACATTAAAAGAGGTTATTCAGGCGAAACATGTAAGCAGGCTGAAGCAGGCACTACAACCATTTCATAATTAAAAATAAGTAAATTCGACACAACTTATGTCAAGATGACTTTTTGGATTATCTATACCATCTATTAAAATTTTCAGTAGTAATTCAAGTCAAAATGGCCTTTTAGATTATTTATACACATTTCATCCTAAATTCAGTGAAAAATTTTCAGTTTTAGGTACCTAAATAATAAAAATGGAAAAGACAACCACATACCAAGAATACAATAATTGGATACACTGAATATAATGCCATGGGTATATGGTGAGTATTTCATTTGAAGATTCAACTTGCCGATATATCTACTTATGTAGATTATATTCTTCTGCTATTTACTTCGCTAATTCATAACAATAAAACATTTTTTGTGACTTTCCAGATGGCATCACCAATAGGATTACTACCGAGGCGTATTTGTCCAATTGTAAAACGATTTTTTGAAGTTAATTGCAACAGTGTTTCGAGACTATCTAGAACTCTCTCCGCTATTACCTCTTATCCACAAACAACGGTCCCAAACCCTGTGACATGTTCCTACTTCAAAAATCCCGTTGAATTTCGCCAGCTTAATCCTCGGAGAAATGATAGTGGTGACAGTAAATTACTTATTGGTTCCAAGAGTTCTTTAAAATTTCTCAAAGACTTTCCGAAATCATTTGGCTTTGGGAGAAAAACTAATAAAAACAAAAATCAAAAGAAACGAGTTCCAAAATTAATTTTATTACAAAACCCTTTCACATGGCTAATGATCAAAATCGACTTCAGCGTCTTAAGGAACATTTGGGATCCAACGTTTGTGGAACGAGAATTTAAATATGGGACCAAGCAGGTGGTGTTAATGTTTAAGAATTTTAAAATATAAGACAAGCTATTCCATATGAATGTAATGTAATGTAATTAGAGTTTTCTGCGGATGAAAATGCATAATTATTCCAGATATTTTTTTATCATTGATATTATTTTATCATTGGTTCAAAAACATTATTATACCAATACGCAGTATACACACACCACAAAGTAGATAGGTACATAATGACATGAAAAATCGGTTAGTCTATACAAGTTGTTGATTTGCATCCGTGCCAAATTCAAGGAGGAGAACATAAAATACGTAAATAATCAATTGAAAGTATGGTATGCGGGAAATTGCTGACATGTGCTGCTTTTTTTGTTCTTGTAATTTAATATTTCAGAATTAACCCAATTTTATGAATGATCGTTGCGTAGGCTTTGTGTTTGCGTTATTGCAGAGATGCAAATCAGCAAACAGCTTGTATTTAGTTTTTCATACATATTGCCTCGTTGTTGTGTACATGTAGTTTGTCGGTCCTGCGTCTGATCCAACCAGTTGCGTCGGTTGTTGTTTGCGTGTATTGTATCATATCAACATTTGTATTCGCAGGCTATATCACGAGTGACACAAGTAATTAGTTCAGGCCAGTTGAAGGATTTGAATGGCTTGCTGACGAAGCCAGCACGGTTGAGTTTATTGCGGGAGTTGGACCGCAACTGGGGCGACAAGCAGCGATCCTTATTAGCTCTTAAACTCGATGACATACAGATATCATCCCCTCGAAAGGTTTACTTCATTAGGATAGCTGGTAAGTAACAGTTTCATTATTTTAGCGTACGAAGTTTTCAATGTCCTCAAAGTTTAACTTCAAAAACATCCTTCTTATATTATATTTTCCTGGAATTCAAGCTACACCCATAATGATTCAGTCTTCTTCCTGTGTGATATACAGATAGTCGTGATCTACATATTGGGATTAGAATACCTTATCTAATCTTTTCATAGGTAAAGCAGTATTTTCCGATCAGATTATTCCGAGCCTAGGTGGCACGAACCCACGCGTAGCAACTAGGTATCTACTTATTGCCTACCTATTAGTGTGTTATATTAGGTACAGGCCAGTCATTAACAATATCACTTCGTAGGTGATCGGATTCAAGAGATTAGATAAAAGTAATAATTTCACAGATTGTGTTGCGCGTAAATAAATGATTTTTCGAAGAATATTATAATAGTAGGTACATAGGTTGTAATTTTATGTATAAGTTGCTAAGCTGATAAAATCTTTTTTTGTTGCTATTAATAAAATATCAATATGAATCTTCAGTGCATCTATATCCTTAGCGCATATGTATCTGTATCGTAAATAAATCGAATGCAATACCAATACCCGCTAAGTAGTACCTATATTTGTGGAATTATGTGACGAGCTTCCGTCTTTCGTTTTATTAATAAACACAATTAAGGTAGAATTCCGTGGGTCGCGGCTGACGCAGCCGCGCGCGGCTTACGACAGTCGTCGGCCGCGCGCGACAATAGTCAACATATGAAAATGTATGGCACCGCTGCCGAGGTCCGCGACAGTCGCGCGCGGCCGACGAATTTCGTGAGCTGCGCGCGGCCGTATGCATCTCAACATGTTCTAGCGCTTAATAACATCTATAGAATTTTAGTAAAACCAGAATTGAATTGTTTTTTATTTAGTCGGCAAAACTTCCTTTTGTTTTCATTACAATACAAATGCTTTTGAATCAGTATTTGGTAGTATCCTTCATCATTTCTACTTTTTAAAGATAGGGTAGATTGGTAACCTATTTTCATAATACAGCCACAGCAACACGTCATCCTCTTCTTCTTCAAGGATATCAATTAGCACTTCGACTAGAGGGAACGGACGAACAAAATCTACTAATTTCAACACAATGCCGCGCGCGGCTCACGAAATTCGTCGGCCGCGCGCGACTGTCGCGAGCCTCGGCAGCGGTGCCATACATTTTCATAGGTTGACTATTGTCGCGCGCGGCCGACGACTGTCGTAAGCCGCGCGCGGCTGCGTCAGCCGCGACCCACGGAATTCTAGCTTTAAGATAGGTATTTTTTGAGGATTATGTTAAAAAACATAAAATTAAAAATTTGTGGTTATAAAGGACACAATCCATATCCTATAATATAACACGTCAGTAAGAAACACTGTGCTTATAATATTTGAATAATATGTTATTTTACATAATTGATTTGTTTTAATTTTGCAGATAAGAAATTTTGTGATGTGGACATGGCATTCTTGGCGTTGAAATGGGTGCCTATCAATAGTATAGACGCTTTAATATTCACTGAGATATTTGCAAGATTTCACCGAGAATATACGCCACACAGTATTCCAGAATGGACAATTGCTTACTTTAAAGTTACTCGCTTCGAAGTCCTGCGTCGATGAGGTGAGAGCCTGCAGCCCTCGTAGGCTGCAGGTTCTAATGGATCGGCTTTTAGTTTGAAATTGCAGTGATGCAGGTATTAATATCACAAGACTACATTGTGTGTAGCTGGTCCTATAAAACAATAATCAACGACAACAATTATATTAGTAAGTCTTGTAGGTTTTATTTCATAAACCGTCTTCCTGTGAAACAACGTGATACACTAAGGACTGTTTGTTCGAAAAATGATTGCCTGATTAAACTAATAGAAAATCTGTTCATAGCATAGTTAGAATCTGAAACATTAAAATAGTAGGAGGGCTAGTACTTGAAGTATAAAAACAGAATTCAGGAAAGATTGGATTACAATCGGATAAAACAAATAATACCTATGTCAGAAATTTAACAATATTGTTCTAAAAGATCGGAGATTCAGTGCTGGTTTACATGGATAAACATTTTAAAGTAAAAGTTTAAGATAGTAATTTTCGTAATTGCTTATAAGTTCAAGTATTATAATATTTGACCGGAACAATGGCGAATATTCAAAGTATATTCACACCGATCTCTTCTTACGTAAAGCTCACAAGACTGACTTTTGCATTACTTTTGTAGTTCTTGTTCACAAGACAAGTAAGCATTAGAATCTTCGTGCAATACATTACCCTGGTCCGCAATCCAAACCTGACGAAGCAATATACCTATTCGTGATTTTATTCAAAGCTATGTATTATGTAAGATTTATTTTATTTTTGGTGTACAGCTCCAAAAGATGGGACTGTCGAGCGTTATACTTTATTCTTACTTAAAGTAATGTCTTTGAAAATCGCACATGATTAAATTGCGCGTTTGAATAGGGTCATTATTGTGTTTGTCCATCAGTAAACCGACCCCAGTGTTGACAGAGATCAATTCTGATTAATTAAAGTATATTAGTAGCATGTTTTGGACAATCCGGTCGTTTAGCGCATCTAGAGTCTGCGCTCCAATATTTCTTATAAAAGTAAATTACCTAGTAGGTATTATAATAACGTTTTGGGCCGTTAAATTAAAGGGCGTGCATGTGGGATAATGCTGATTACAGAATATGCGTAAGCTGACAGCCGTCGACTAATCTGAGGGTCTGAATCAACGGCATACATATTTTTTGATGTTCCATTCCCAACAATGTCTTGCGCGCGTACGTTCCACATTGCCACTGGGTGATTGTGAAAATGTTAGTCGTTGTAAACGGAACAGAGAATGGTTGCTGTTTCTAATATGGATAAAGTATAAAGTAATCTTTTGTATATCGACTGGCTTTTGTATTGTCTAAACGTGTTACAATTAAGAATAAAACTATAAATCACAAAACACTCTTTTATTTATATAAAAAAATATATATTAAATATGCGGCAATATTTTTAAATGAAGCATTATTCATTTGAAGTTATTTTTGCTAGTATTTAAAAATATTGCCATTAGAAGTTTAATAAAAAAATTAACTCCATTGATTGTTTCTATAAGTCCAACAGCAGTGTGTAGGGGTTTTCGAGGTAATTTTTCAAGAAATTAGAGAAGCGAGCCATAGTTACTCCATCTACTACTCTATGATCTGCTGAAAAGCTGACGGTGAGGATATGAGCCTTTCTCACGTTTCCTTCAGCGTCAAACCTTGGGAGAACCTGCAAAATAAAAGACGTGATATCAAATTCTCTTATTATGACTTTCAATATATTGACGTATGGCAAAGAACTTTGTCAATCTATTATTTTTGGCCTATACATATATTTCCAGTTCTTACCTGTATTTTTCCCAAAGCTCCGATTGCTACTTGCGGTGGTAATATCACAGGTTTGGTGTAAGTTCCTCCAACCTGAAATGAAAGTAATGTTTCGATATGTTTTACTGCAATTTTACAATAGCTTATGCATCATGCTGTCTTTAATAATATCAGAAACTTACAATGCCAATGTTTGATAGTGTAAATGTTCCTCCAGATAATTCATTTAGTCCTAGTTGTCCTTTTGATCCTCTCTCTTGAAGCGTGTTCAGCTCTCGGGCTATTTCCAATATGGTTTTATTTTGTACATTCTGAAATAATAATAGTACATATGCATTAGTGCTGGATGAGTCGAGTGCAATCCAATAGTGGACTAATACAAAGACAGCTGATGAAAAATGATAAGGAAAGTGGAGTCGATAATTCTCATCATTTGACAGGGGTATTTTTAACACAAAGTTTAATAGGTACAGTAAGGTCTTTTATGGAAGTTTTAGAATAAATTATTGGGTAAAGCACCTTAATAACCGGCACAATTAATCCGTTAGGAGTGTCCATCGCGACTCCGATGTTGTGACTAGCTTTGTAAGTGAGATGTTCGCAAGTGCTGTCCAGACTGCTGTTGAGTACAGGGAGCTGTTCCAGACTCAGGGACGCAGCTTTGATAATGATGGGCATGTAAGTTAACTTGGCACCTCTCGCTTCGGCGATTTTCTTCAGTGCCTCTCGTGATTCGACTAACTTCGTCACGTCGTATTCGTCGCTGTATCCAAAATGTGGTATTTTCTGCAAAGGCACATCAACTATCATTATTTTTTGGTGGAATTAATAAAAAATACAGTGTTACTGAAAGGGCTCCTTAATTTATAGTCCGCCTGGTTAGGTGTAAACTACAACATCATGAACGAGAAGCAAGTATAAGAATTAGGAAGATATTTGTTGAAACTCACCATAGCCTCAGTCATAGATTTCACCATGGCTTTGGTAAATCCAGTGACAGGTACAACTTTGTCTTCTAGTAAAACTTCAACTTTAGCTTTGGCTTGTGTCAGGGGTATCGACATAGCCTGGACACTGGATGGAGCTGGCACTTCATTAGAACCGTCCGAGTCGATGTTCAGATGTGCAAGCATGTCTTCCTTGAGAACTCTGCCATTTCTTCCAGTAGCCTTGACAGTGCTTAAGTCTACCTTTAAAATAAGATGATATGGATAATTTAATTGCAGTTAAATAGAGGTTACGACTGTTTATATTTTCGGGCAAGTTGTGGTCGTTATAAAAAATGCAAAGATAAATAATTCACATTTTAAAATATCGAATTTAGACCATTCATCATTACGAAGGCCAGTAATATTTTGTCAGTAAAGTTTTTAATTAGGTAATAGTTATATAGTAGGTACTAACATTGAATTGTGCTGCTATTCTCCTGACTGCGGGTGTGGTCAGTACTTTTATTCTTTGGCTTTTTTCTTCGACCGATTCTTGTTTCGTTACTTTATGTTGCTCCTCAGGTGACGATGATGAAGACCCTGAAATGAGAACATAATCTTTCTTATTTCACATACCATTATCTGTGAAGTTATGATTTTAAATTAATATTGCATTCATACTGTTACTGTTACAGCCTTTTTATCGTTCCACTGCTGGACACAGGCCTCTTCTCACAAGGAGAAGGATTGAGCTTTAATCACCACGCTTGCTCAATGCGAGTTGGTGATTTCAGACTTTATAGTCCAGGTTTCCTCAAGATGTTTTCCTTCACCTTTTTATCAGCCTTTTTATTGCATTCATAACATTCTGACAAAAGTATTGGACTAAAAGAAAAGTAAAGATAGGTACAGGCCATTCCTACAGTTTTCATATTTAATTAAACATACCTTCATCAGCTTCCCCCTGTACTTCGATATCAACAAGTGGTTGTCCCACTAGCGCGGTGGTGTCAACATTGTGGTACAGTTTAGTCACCACGCCGTCATACCGGCTGGTGATTGTCACAGCTGCCTTGTCACTTTGCACCTCGCAGATATTGTCGAACTGCTGCACTTTGTCGCCTACTTTCACGAACCTGGAATTTGAGAAACAGATCTGAGATTTCTGAGAAGAAGAATCAAGTAGTTTGTTTGGAAAGAGCGGTTGATTGATAGTCTTCACTCGTAGTATAATGCACGAATCTTGGGCACTGACCTTCACCTGCGCAGAAGTAATTTATTGGGTCCCTTTTGTGGTATGAAGTGAGGCGCGGGAGCGTTCTAAACGGTGATTGGCCCGCAGTGCATCGCGTCATAGCCGTCACTCGGGATTGGTTCTTTGCTAATAAACCACTTCTGCGCAGATGTAGGTCAGAGCTCAAGATTCGTGCCGATAACTATAGCAGTGACTCCTTGAACATAATGTTATTAGGAATCTAATACAATTTAGCAGAAGACCTGACACTGTTGCAACAAGTAGGTACTTCGAAATGACGTGAAGTGTAGATATGATTCAAAAACATTCTGTTCTGTTATCATAATTAGTAAGTATCGTATAAATTATACAAGCGAGAGTGTATTTCGTAATAACATTATGAACTCGAATTTCTAATACAAATAGTCTTTGTTTTGTATAAATACTTAATTATTTCATCAGACGTGACATGACCATCTCAACAGATAACGTTTGGTAGAAGAATTGTTCTATCGGAGACATTAATTTATGACTATACTTTTATCAATAAGTATGAGATAAAAATGATGACAAATTTTCTTACCATTCTTTTATAACCACTTCTCTTATACCTTCACCGATGTCAGAGAGTTTGAAAGCAACAGTTTTGTTAAATATTTGACTGGTGTGTATTTTCTTATGCTGCAGATGGACATCTGACAATAATCTGTTTCGTTTCAAAACATTACTTGATGAAAACCTTGATCTATGCCTCTCCTGAAAAAAAAAAGATTATTAGGTAATTTACACTTTGTGTGATGAGGCCTAGGTAAGTATAATATGTCTTTCGGTGAACAGCTACCTCACGGGATTATATCAAATTCTATTTTGTATACACCTACATGTACCGACCTATCTACTTTGTGCACTCAGAGACAAAATTGTATCTTCAAACCACACAGAGCAAAAAAAAATGCTTGAAATCTTGCTTAAATACGTATTCATCGCTGAAAAGAGAGTAATGAGGCAAAAAGAAGTGAAACTGTAGTTCCGTTTCACTTCATTCCCAAGTGTTCTTATACGCAGACACACAATCTGGGTTACCCGTCATAGTTGATTCGTGTTTTGTGTTCCAAAATATTCGTACCTAACGATTACATGAGTTGATTCATGATCGGTTTATGAAAACCTTTATCGGCGTTTTATCTATTCATTTTCTCCCAAAATTATTTTTTAAAAATTAATGGATCATCCATCGATAACTCTGTTCAAAGACCGGCCTGTAGTTGCATTTTATTTGGTTTTAAATTACATATAAAGGCTATCGTTATGTCATTTGACTTTTTATTGCAAATCACTGTTTCTGTCATTAATCTGTTTATTTTCACGAGTTGATTTTAACCTTGAGGCTTATCTATTTAATGCGCCTCCCACTGTTATTTGGCAATTAGTTGATAAGCTCTGCTTCTTTATAACATTGTTATCTTATTACTATGAAGAAACTTCGCTTTGATTTTGTGTTGTAATCAAGCCTGGTAAAGAAATGTTTAGGTGATTAATGTCCCTAATTTTAGTTAATAAATTCTACTTTGACATTGACCTCCATAACCCGTTTCTGTACTGATGCAAATCATAATTCGCTTTAGTAACACTGAATCGACTTAATTACTTTTTGATTCACTTCTAAATGTGTTCACTTTCGATTATTCATACACGATTAAAGTTTTATGACTTGCACTAGCACTTATAATAATAACATGTTTACTTACACTTTGCATCAAAACACACACTGCGCTATATCTGTTCACATTCTTCAAATTCACGACACACTTTCTCATAAGGAACGACATAATGGCTACTTATCTTAAAATATTTAATTTAATTTATAAGTAAAACAAATTGTCTAGTTACAAAAACTAAGATTCATGTCGGGGGCCGGCGCGCCGTGCCTCGCCTTCGCAAACACTACTGAATGTTATCAACTCATTATCAGCGGGCCGCGCATTGATTACCATTTTAAATAATATTATACTTGAAGTAGAATGTGTTGTGACGTAATACACAGGGGTCATCAGTCGTCAACCTGTGAACAATATTTTGAGTTTAACATGATATGTGTCGATAGTCGCGCAGCTCTAATGGAACTAATGCACCTTATTTAGGTACCTGCGACGATGATTGCCCGTTAGCAATGATTGCGGCATATCGCCCCACTATTTACCAACTGCTCGTTAGTCGTCATGCAGGTAAATAGTAAGTCGCACGCGACGCAGCCCGCTGGCATATCGCTGTTTGCATTTACAATGATACTAATGAATACCGAAAATGCTAGAATAGAAAGAATTAACATTTTTTCGTTGTGAGAATGAACACCAAAGTTTTGGTTACAATTGTACCATACGTAGGTAATATTTGGTACACACGTATGCAGTTGCATATTAAATTCAAGCAATTTTATTGTGCAGCTGCTTGGCATTATTCATTCAAACTTTGGTTGTAGATATTTGATCTTTCAAATATAATGAGATGGAGAACTGAAAGTATCGAGGTTAACCCAAGGGTTATCGTCACCAAAATAAAACGATGTAATAAGCAATTGTTTTATTAAAGACATAATAAACATGTTAATAAAGTGAATAAATACAATAATATAATCAATAACTGTAATGTCATGTATGACGAGACGCAGGAGGCAACCCATATCGAGAATAACATCAGATTGCGAGTACATGAATATGAACCGACGACTCCTATATTCTAATTAGCTAACGTGTATCACAGAGGCGCTCTGCAAAGTGTCGCTACCGATCATTGTTTTAGTTCACAGCAGAATAATATACATACCTACTATGTAACAACACCCATAGATAAAATAGCATTTAAGTTCTCATTATATCTATTAACTATTGCTTTTATTCGCTGCACAGTAGAATGGAACTAAAGTTGCTAAAACAATGACTGTGCATACTTCGACTTGCGCCTTTCACAAGTCTATGTAATGTCGATAATTATCACATCATAACTGCCTACATGTATCTAATTGCTGAAGTTTATACAACGTTACATATTATTTAGATGTAGTTACTTAAATGATAGTGTTTCAAAAAGTTCAGTTGTGATATTGGAAGATATCGGCCTTTGTCTGTGTCCTAATTACGTTAAGACACATCCTTGGAAGATGTATTGCATTAACTTTGTACATTTAGTGCTTGATCACATTTATTTGAGAATAATACTTATACAATGTGAATGTTATTTTACATAACCGAGTGTTACAACGGTACAACATCGACAAGCAGGTGCCAAATTGTATGTGCAATTCCGGTTAAAAGAAATGAGGGATTGACATGGTTGATAGAGAGACTTGGAGATGTTGCTACGGTGTAACACCAAAGAAGATTGAAGAAGATAGGAAGATATTTGTTTTTTTCGGATATTTATGCTTGTAGGTACTGTACACAGTAAACCAATTATTTTCTCAAATACATTCAACGAACGTCGCGCCTGCTTTTTGAAACAATAGTAAAAATATAAAAGCGTAGAATAATTAAGAATTTGCTCCCGATTTTGTACAAATATAAGTAGCTTTCACAATAAATTACATTATTATCACTCTAGTGATTCTATAAATGAATACAGTCAAGCGGTTACATTACCTGAATATTTCAGGGCATTGCTTATGTATATTTTAAGCTGCTAAATACATGATACTAAACATACGAACTTAATTATACTTGGTTTTGTTTATCAAATTATTCTTGCTCGTAATTGGTAGTCTATTTCAGACTGTCGAAAATTAAGAAAAATAAGTAAGAGTCATAGTGATTGATTACCAAGTCCCGGATAAGTATCTAAGTACTTCTGAGAGATAAGATAGTCTGGTTTGAACTACTGCAACTGTGAGAGCGGACCTGGATGTCCTGTTTCAATTCCTGTGATAACATCAAATCACTTGTTCCGAAGTCGTCTTAAGCATGTGATACCCAATCCTTATCAAACTTATGACACACAAATCCAAAAAGCGTCTGAACATGAAATACTCCGTGTAAGTACATGTTTAATACTCAATAATGTCATAATGATTTACCTTATCAATTTATAATTTCAAGTCTAGTTGGTATTTAGTTATCAAAATTTCACTAGCCTTTTATAATGTTATTTTATTACACCATAAGAGCAAGGCCAACATTTTTGTAATTTGCAAGAAACGTAGAGAATGATGTGACATTGTTTTCAAGAGTAGCTTTTTCATTCTCCTTCAGCAGAGTTAGGTAATTTCAATATGAGATAGGTTTCCAATATCACACAATTCTCTGATCGTCTTTTGCTTCTAGTTAAGTCGTTAACAAAGCGTTTTACGGCTATGATGACGGTGACAATGTGGAGTGACTTAATGTAGGTATTACCGAAACTGTACGTACAAACTACTGCTTTAATTAAAAAAATAGCCCACCGAGAACATTACTACACCATTAGAGAAAGAACTAACAAGACGAGACAAGACGAAGAACGATATGTATTCGCGACAGACACCGTACAATTAGGATGTAATGGAATTGATGAACTTTGTTGGAGGAGCGTTTAAGGTTGAAATTTTAACAGAGCCCTATGTCCTAGATACATCTAGACGTTGTTAAAAAGAACATGCTGGAAGACTGAAAAGGGAAGCAATTACCTAGTAAAGATGTCTAACAGATATAATTTTAAGTTGACCTAAAGGAAAAATGGAAGATTGCATAATGTTGGAAGATCTATCATTATAGAATTAATTGTAAATGAATGACCCTGCTAATATAAGACTGAGCGACTAATGCCCAGAAATACTCCTGTTTGTATTTAAATGACATTGAAAATAGTATCTCTATCAATTTCTTAACTTGACACAGCTGCTAATTTGCCAATTTTAAACACGTTACAAAACATAAAAATACGTTTGCAATATTTTTATCAGAAAAGTATTGTTACATATCTATTTTTTTATTCCTTATTATTAAGAAGTTCTCTCTGGTTGCCGTAGTCTATCAAAATTAGAGCACGTATATCTTGTAATAAGTTTACCTATCTAATAGTGAAGTGATGACTTGATCCTCGTTGTACGGTCTCTTAAATTACGTATTTATCGTCGTCAGTATATTCCGACGAATTTAAGTATAGTAAGTACCGAACTACATGCTCATTTAGTCTGACACCGTACAAGTATAGTGAAGCAACAACATCAACTAAACATCGATTTGAACAATTTATGTGTTTTATGATACTGATCGACTGACCCAAGCATCACAGAACCTGTGAGGGACATCAGTCATTAGGTATAATAAATCCCCCTTACATCCAATAACACTGGCATTCTTCTCAACTTGTAATGTTTGGGTCATTCTCTATTTAGATGTTTTATGACACTTATTTCGAGAGATAACGATTATGTGTCCCTTTGACGCTTACAATTAATGAGTAAATACATTGACTAAAAGCTCAGCTCTTAGCAATTAGATGAATTTGAATATTTTTTGTTTGTGAGATATTCCAAATGTGCAATTTGAACATTAGAACAGTTATTAAAAGTTAATAGTAATTCTAAATTCTGTTGTGGTGTGTTCAAACAAGTTGCTTCTAACTATTATTTTTATGTAATAATTTAAGTGTTTAAAAAATTTCTAGGCAGGAATCTAAATCATATGAAAATTAAGAGATGTGTTCCACATAAATTATGTTCCAATATGTATTTTCTTTTGCTAGAACATGGATATCTATAACATTTGACGAGACACGAAAGACGTCTATCTAGGTACTAAAGCTTTGGTTTCCTAGGAAAGCGGTGCCGTCATAAAGCGGCCGTAATACAACAGTGAAAGACGTCACCAGAACGTTGTCTATGTAAACAAAATGGGGCGGTTTCCTAGAGAGCGGTAACTGACACCGTAACTTCAAAAAGCGGTGCCGCCATTTGCATGACGGCCGTCTTGACGGTGTCAGATAGTTTGGTGAACGTTTTATTGAAAGCGGTGAAGCTTTTTTAATACGTATTTGTGTTTTTTTTTCGGAACAACGTCAAAAATTAGTTACAACTCTTGGAGCAGCGAGGACGACGAAATTTTAATAGATTTCGTTCGTAACCACGAAACAATATATAACATAAAAAGTATTGATTATAGAAATAGTCAACTAAAACAGAATTGGCGTCGTGAAATTTGAGAAATATTAAATAAAACAGGTTAGTAAGTATAATACAACTAAAAAAAGTTTATGACGGTGTGTGTAAACGGCCGTGGAACTTTCCACATGTCATCACCGTAAAGACGACCGTCTATTTGCGTCCGTAATATTACGGCCGCTATATGACGGCACCGTTTTCCTAGGAAACCCAAGCTTAACACTGTTTGGTCGATGTCAACGAATCATACGAAAAGTGAATTAAAGAACAAGACGAGTTAAGTACAAGGGTAGAAAAAAAGAAAGAAGTGAATTTGTCTTCTGTTTGTTTAAGAAGTTTCAGTCTACAGCGAGGGAAGAAATCTTATTGATGCACATAAATTATCATATCAATCTTTAAGAAAAAAATTATGAACAGGTATATAAATAATTAGGTATGTATTGTCAGTATATCCATTTCCATTTTGTGGTTTTCAGTATTCTTTTAAATTATTTTATAATTCCCTCACAAAACACATCTTTCGTTGTTCACTAAATTACCATTTTATCAACGAACGCTTACGTACGTGGTTTGATATTTTCTATAAATTGACTCAATCCACTCAAATGGTGAAAAGATAAAGTAGGTGTGATTAAAAAGAAAATGATTGGCGAAGAGTTTCAGTTCAAGCAAGCTTAACTTATGAAGTATAGAACATTCGGTGCCTATCTTTTGGTTTATAGCAGTAGGGATTGTTAGGTATATTTGTCGTTGTTGAGAAGCCGTTTGAATGTGTGAAAAAATACAAAAGGTACGTTTAGCAAAAACATCAGTTCCAGCCATCGGTAATTAGTGAATAGGCACAGCAATTACAAGCAGTGTTGACGTCATGCTACGAATCAGAATACAGTGCTGTAGATGGTATCACTGGAACTTTGCTGCTTGCACTTAACTACACGATAGGCGCATTACAACCCACATCGTTTTCTGCAAAAATAATTCAACAACACTTAAAGTTTCACCTGAAATTCATCCGTACAATTATCGCACAATACGGAACTTGAAAATATGCAGCATTTTTTTGATGAATTCTAAATATAAACTCGCATAGTAACTTTAATATTTTATCACGAATTTAACACATCTTACCACTAATAAACAATTAATTACTTTAACATTAAAATACTTTTAGAATTCCACATTTGAATTATCAATTGCTAAAAAATTAGGTACAATAATTACAATTCCATTAATCTATCAGTATTATGTAACTAATATCGCTCTCTTCGCATTATTTTGCAATTATAAAATTTTTCACTTTAGCGTAGTGTCCTTTCGGGTAGATACTTGAGCGTTTAGTAATTATGTACACTGTAATGCACACAGTTGATACATTGCCGCTAGACTACTCACACAATTACAATGACACCGGCACTCATTAAATTATCATATTCAACTTACACTAGGATTCCACTTTGTTAGATCAGTGCCTTGGCAGGCTTTTTATCAAAGTTCCGCCGTACGAGTCTTATTTCGAGCGAACGAGAAATCGTTATACAAGTAACAAAATAAATATTGATTATTTTATAACAGGAAGCTCTTTTTGTGAATGAACCGAAATCACTAATGGAAATTCTTATCTTTCGCATTTCACTTACTATTTATTGTTAAAATGCAGCACTCGATTGCAAGGGCACCGGGGGTAACTTCACAGTGAATGATGAAGGCTTGCTAGAAATCAGTGGTACGAGGCGAATCCGTTCGCTCGGCTAACGGTCAGGGCGTCTTGAGAGACGGCGACGTGTGTGTGGGCGAGAATGTATGTGGCGAGACGAGCGGCACCAGCTCGGGCTGGAGCCGCGGCCCGCGTCACACGGCCGGCTCGGACGCTATCGTCATCTCGGCGAACTTCACCTCCCTGCCGCGGCGGAACGACGTGGTCCGCCGCGGAGGGCTGCGGCGCCGTGTCGCTGCCGCCGGCTGTAGGCTCGCTGACGACGCTTGCGCCAGCAGTCGCGGTGGCTGGGCTATGCGGCCGAATGGTGATTGCTGTAGGAACTGACGGGCGACCATAGGTTGCCAGTATGATGTTCCTGGAAGGCGAAGTTGTCATACATATTGAAATTGCCTAATTGTTGTTCTAGTTAATTAACACGCTTATATTAGCTTCACTTGTTATATGTAAGAAAATCTTGGAATCTTCATTTGACGCGGTCTTCGATAAGGATGAAATTTTGCACACGTTCTGCTGAGTTCTGATGACTAGCTAAGACACGTCATTTCATATCCAATATGGTGGCCTCCCCGAGATGCCAGGCTGACTGTTTAAAATTCACCAAATAAGTAAATATGGATATTAAATGAAAGTGTGTTTTTTAGTTTATTAAACTCGGTATTATTACTATGTTTAAAGAATCAGTGTGTCTAGTTATGTTTACCTTTAGTGAGCGTGGTGCGCGCTCGCCACGCGTTGCTGCGCAGACGGCCGCGCGTGCCTTCGTGCACGGCGTCCACGCTGGCGGAGCGCGTGAGGTGGGCAGGCTGCCCCTCGTGCTCCGCCCCCACCCCTGCGCCCAGGCCCTCGCTCACCGAGTACAGCTTATGTGTTATGTCTTTGCCTGGAATCAGTTGGGTTCCCATTAACAGGATCGTATCTTCTTTCGTGTCGATGACATTTATGGATCTACATTTTGTCAGCCCAATATGTACCGCCACAGTAAGAGCACAGGATCGTATTTATACACTGAAGTTAAAGAGTGATTGTTAGAGTTAATTAACTATGTCTGTTAATATGATTATCGTATAAGCTAATAGAGCCCATTGTATGGACAAAATCCATATCGATATTATTTTTACAAAGTTGAATGAATAAATTATTTTGTCGAGTCACTTTGTTTCATAAAGGAGGAAACTTTGTTCTAATTTAACCGAAACCAAATTGGAAGTATTGGGAAGTTGATTGCTACGCATTCACTCATAAATTCGATTTAAATAAACAATAGATCCTGGCACGAGGAAGAAATCCTTTATCATGCGATAAAGAACTACTTTAAACGAGTTTTGAGATTCTTTATTATTATTTGTTCCTAGGGGCTAAAATGTAGCTCTAAATATTTTGTTAACATCATCATTGGTGCTAAAGTTTAACATTTCTTTAAATCAGCGTTGTAACTACGGCATAATTCGAACTACAACCTAAAATACTGCATCTTATTCATAGATCTGTAAAATCCAAACAAGCAAGCATGTAGAATTTGTAAAGTTGCAACGATAACACTGAAGGAGGACTGACCTATAAGGCAGTCGAGAACGACCTTGAGTGCCGGGCGGTGACGCAATACGCGCTCCAGGCGCATGCGCGGCCAACACACGCACGTGGATACCTCCTCCGCAATCACGCTCACCTGAGAAACATACTGGCTGTCAGTTCACCTGACCACCTTCGAAATATTAAACCTTTTTATTTGTCGAGCGAAGAAAATACGTAAGCATGCCACCAGCCCTTAGGGAATCGAGGTGGTTAAGTATGGGGGACTTGCACCCACTTAAACCTCAGCAGTTACACCAACTCCCGCTGTGTGTTGTTAGAGGAGTCACAAGAACCGCTAATCATAGCTTTCGCAACCGAATTATTTCACCTAGATCAAATATAACTCTTTCATGAAATACTATTTCTTACGTACCTAAGTACCTACCTAAACGTAAAATTGCCAACTAATTAGGTTCGTATTTTTCATTTCATGAAAAAAGGTTTCCAATGTTTATTTAAAGTAAGAACATGACAATTATTAAATAAGTAGATTTTCTTCAGTATTTCCCAACAATACAATTTTTATTTACGAAACATAGATAATCGCAGTGGATATTCCTTTCAAGGAAAATAGGGTTACATCACTTTATATCGCTTCAGTTGTCGAGCACGTGCACCGAAAGTATCCGCAGATAAGATCTTTTGCCCAACAAGTATTCGTATATCTTTGAATAGAGTTGCCTGGAGTTTTCCAATAAAGCCAGTCACTTTTCCGGTTTATCCGTCGTAGTTTCGATTACTTATGCAGCTGCTCGCGATGTATAGTAAAATATTTTCTTATCGAAATACAAACTTGAAATGCGATGGAGCGGAAATGTAACTAATTCTGGCTTTGGAAACATATACATCTTACAAATTGCTTTATGCATGCACGCCTTCAAAACTGAGTCAAAATTTTAGTTTCTTTCTTGTTCAGTTTGCTTGCACTTTTACGAGCCTAATAAAAAGTAAAATTAATTGTCCTAAATAAATACATTTTAAACTGCGAGGCCTTAGGCCTAATTAATCTTGAGAATACAGAATTTAAAATCTAGACTAGACTAAAACTGTTCATCTCTATCCTACAAAATGCAGCACCGAGACGAGTGTTGTTTGTTTTCTCTGCAAATATTATAAGCGATCCTCTTTGGTATAAGTAAGGATGGCTATGAAGTAAACGAGTCGTTAATTATTCTGCACCTGAGACTGCCTCGAGCGGGAACTTAGCGCCTCGCGATTACTTGCCTCGCTGTATTTGTGAGCCTCATTATCTATCGCAATAAAGTGCACGAGAAAACATCGCCTGTCCGAATAATAACATCCGTTCGAAGTAAAACACGTTGAAGTACAAAAGCGCTAAGTAATTTAGGTTCGGCCTCTAGTTTGGATTACAAAATTTTTATAATCCTTTAAACGTCTTAAAAATATAGTTATTGGAAGATGTCAATTGTCTTAGTTCAATCATGTCTGCGGCGCCAGTTTAATAAATCCCCAGTCATTAAGATAATGCGTTATTCCGGAGCGCTCCTGAATTATTTAGTGTAACTGTGCGTGGAATTACAATGAGTGGTGTCTCGTCCGACTCGAGTGATACGCGATATTAAAGAATCTGCCCTCATGTTTCATGAATGAAGTTTTATCTACGAACCTTTAGAGTAGAACAACCTTGCTCTACACTAAATTGAGATTAACTTGGATGTACGACCCACATCTGACATACAAAAAGTTACTATAGCTGTGATAAAAAATTGTCTAATGATTACCTGGAAGACGTCGTCTGATTGTTCGCGATTGGCCTCCCATTCTGGCGAATCAACGAACTGGTAAGGCTGTATGTAGTGGAGATGTGTTTCATCACAGCTCACTCGCATCCTGGTGAGACAGAGGTGAATGACATCAGCTTCTACTAATACATAAGTGAGGCATATTTATCGAAGAGTTAGGAGATTAGATCTCTTATTGTGGCCTTAATAATGAAGATTGTTACTTAAGTACAGTCTATTAGAAGCTCCGACGAGCTTTACTAGGGTTATCAGCAATCTGGATGTAGGTAATCACCGCGATAAACACGCTTATTCGTCGTGTCACCTATCCACTACGACATTTAGGCGTACGTTTATTCAGCGTTTGGAATATAGTTTAACTTGATAATTATTATAATTATACAGCACCCGTACTTTGGTCATAAATTTGTATAAGCCTGGGAAATTGCAATTGCTGCAGCAGTATGTTGTGATTTAATATCGTCAATTAATATTAATATTATGCAAGTGTAATTAAACCAACAACAGCAAAAACCCTGCTGAGACAATATAACACACCACAATACGCTGGGTGTACTTAATTTCATTATAGTGGGTTTAGAATGGTTTACAGGGGAATTGGAACCATTAGCTTATGGACTACCGTGCATTTACCCCGCGTGGCCCAACCCAAACAAATACGGAATGTATTAACCAATAAATATGTCTAGCCAGGCTATTTCAATTCTGATAATGAACAGTTATTGGGATAGTTATGTTTGTTAACTGAATGTTAACACCATTACATGAAATACTAAAGCGTTGGATGTAACCTAGTATATATTAATTGTTGCAGATACTGCTCTGCACAAAGCCAGTCAATTAGATACAGAATCTACGATGATGTTTCCATTCTTTTACAGTACATAACGTACCAGTTCAAACAATGCCAGCAATAGTAAGACAAAGAAAAATAATTCTGCGAGTAAAACAAAAGAAACATGTGTAGGTATATTATTTTACATCGTGAGGACCGCCGCTCGTCTTTGAATTGTTTATTTTGTAGCCCTGTACCCTCGATATTTTATCATCATAAGATTTTTGGGGCCACTTATTCGGTATTCAATTTATTCTGTAGCAGATGACGCACCCCAACTGTGGCGAGGGAGGTTTAGTTAATGAGGTAGCTCTCTGATTATACGAAGTACTTAATTAAGTATTACATACTTTCCCTTAAGAAGAATAGACAGTCTCTCGTCGGCCGGCGTAACTTCTTCGACCGCGTAGGCCTCGCCGGGCTCGAGCCGCACTATCCTCGCCTCGCGTGTAAGTTCCGTGAAGTGCTTCTTGTTCACTTTCAGAGGCTTGAACAGCTTCAAGTATAGATCTGTGAGCTCTAGGGATAGCGCTGGAGGAAGAAACCTGCGACAAATGCATAAAACATCTAAATTACCGTCTCTTATTTTCAAGGCAATATAAATCGGAAATCAGTTTTCTATGAGAGTAAAATCTAAGTAGTAACTAAGTATGATTATCAGCTAAAACACATAACTTTCGGGGGATCCCTTTCAAAATTTACTGATGTAGACAAGCTTTAATTTAAGACGGCCGAGTCTACAAATCAACCTCTCCGGAGACCATCTAGCGATAATTTAATATGCAAAGGTTGCCCGGCCACTAACTATAGTGCTTTCTCGTCGTATCTTAGATGAGTGACACACGTAGAACTTTGTATTATAGCTATATAGTAGATAGGTAAGTGAATTTCTTTAGCCATGTTCATAAATAATGAATTAACGCTGCAGTGGATAATTAACCGCTAGTAAATTAGCATCAGTATGCGTGCCACTTTCACAGTTTTAACAAAACTGTTTCATGAGTACGAAACCCACTTTCGAGTGCTGCGTACTAAAGAACTGGAGCATTATCCATACATTTAATTTTGAAGAGTCTATACCAAAACGTATCTACTACTGTAGAGGTTTCAAATAAGTACTTATGTATCCATGAATCGTTATTGTGATTTACAGTTCCATAAACATTTGATTTCGATTGGTGGGTCCAACTCTATATACAAAAATAAAGCAGAACCTAGCCAACGACTCTTGATCCTTTAACCCTTACCTACCTAATAATAAGAAAGACAGTGTGTATAGAGTTGACGAGCACGAGCGCGAGACTCCAGGCGAGCACGTCAGGCGCGCACACCTCGGCGCCGGCCCACAGCCCCATGAGCACCGCGCCCGCCGCCGCCAGCGCGCGAAGCACCAGGATGCTCTGCTTGAAGCTCTTCGGCGCTAGGAACGCGATTGCAAAGCACAAGTTTGCCGCCTGTTTACAAAATTATAATATGTCAGAGGAGCTCAAGGGAATGTTACAAAGCAGTTGCACCTAACTCGTTGTTACGAGTTGCTGCACTGAAGGTAAAGTAAATTACCTGAAAGAGATCTTGTTGTGCGTTGGTCCATTTGGCGCAAAACCAGTGGTGATGTTCGTCGGTGGAGTTCGAACTGAGGAGCTCGAAGTCGGTGTCGAATGTGGCGTTGAGCCGGGTGGCGTTGTAGACGAGCGTGGCGTTGAGCCAGGGCGCGGTGGACGCCGGCGCGGGCGCGGCAGGCGCCATGTTGCGCTCGCGCCCCGCGCCCCCCCGCGCCGCCCCGCCACCGCCCTCCGCACGGGGCGAGCGCTCCCCGCCCCCCGCGCGCCTCTCACCCGACGATACAAGACGATTCAGTTGGGCTCTCGCTCTCAGTATTACCACCTCCATCACCACACCCTGCTGGCCACTTCGTGTTACAGCACAGCCTATCTGCTGACAAATATCATTCTAAGAACTAAATCTATGTTACCCATACCATCCCATACTAACCTAATAATATAACAAAAATACATTAATAACATTTTAAAAATACGTAACATTGTTTGTGGGCGATCAATTACGTATATAAAAAAAAAAATAAGTAGTATCGAGCTCAGAAAGTGCATCTTTTGAGTAAAGTACACTAGTCTCTGCAACTAGATCACCATATGCGAGTCAGCAAAAGAGCATTACACAAATGGAAGAAAACTCAATTAGTTCCACCAATCTATTTAAAAGTCTAGGAACGACCCCTACGCTATTTTATTAACGCCGTGGTAAGAACTAAAATTACACCACTTTGCTACAAATCTATAGCGTACGGATTTGGCCCATTGACCTGTTTTCTCGAAAATAATTGAACACGGATTTAATTTAAAGTTATTTTGTTACCGAAACTACATACAGACTCGTCTATCTTTGCGTGGGCTTCGTCTACGAACTTATATTACAGGACCGAGACTACGGCGTGGCGGCGTAGTCACGCGTAGACGCTCGCGTAGCTAGTTGCTACGCACTGCACGCTTCCTCGATATTAGTTTTCGTTCATCTTTAAGTTTTCGGGTGGGATATTTCGTTTAACATCGCGTTTCGTAGTTTACTTTTTTTACAAAAAAGGTTTCTTTTAATCAACATAATTATGTTAGGACTGTAATAACAAGTTATAATTCTATCTCAGTTAATTTGATACTTTTGTTATTGTTACTCAAAGTGACATTAAGGGCCTTACTACAAAAACTTTAAACCCTGTTTTACACTTGTCTAATAAAATTTTGGCTGCAAAATGAACCATATGTCAACGTCATAATTTGTCATTTTTTTAGACAAGGCATAAACTGACGTAAAAAAGTTTTTGTGGTAAGACGGTAATTGTTTAACGTTGGAAGTCTTATTCAATACCTACGTTTTTCTTTACAAATTTGTTTAAATCTAAATACACGTGTTTGAAAACAGAGATTCTTAGTACGTTTTGGTAATCATAACTTCAAGTTAAATATGTGGAATGTTCTACAAAACGGAACAACCACAAACAAAACAATAGAAGTAGTTTATTTCGTGACGGAACACGGGGTACCTAGTATGCAGCGGTCGGTAGGCGTGTAATCCGCGACATTTCCGCACACATTAAGTCATCGGGCGCGGCGTGGCGGCGGCAGCGCGTTCTGGTCGACTGCGGCGCGGCAGCGGCGCGACTGTGCCCGCCGCCGGCCAGGAACTCGCCAAGCGAGGCCGCCTTATGCACTCGTGGGGCTTGCTATCGCCACATCAACACATTTGCATTAAATTGCATTACTTACGAGTCCAACCCGACCGATGCATTATGAGGATACGTCTGACGAACGGTCTGCCGTATTAACGCACTGCATTTTACATTTGAATGAAACGAATAAATCTGCTTGAAGTGGATCTCCATTTATCATTTTCGGATTATAAAATCTAATAAAAATGCAGTCTAACCTCCTAAAATAGAAGCCATGGTTTATGACGCTCAAATAAAACTTAACTATTTGCATTTTGGAAGACTTTCAAGACAGCGTTGGTGAAATATATCCCCAGCGGCTAACACCGACAACTTAGCTCGCTGTATATTCTTTACCTACATAGTGAAAATATATACAAGATAGTAAACTGTGTAAATGTTCATTTGAAAAGTGACATAAAATATTTAAAGATGCTGTTCCGTGTATTGTGCCCTTGTGAACGAAGGAGGAATACTAATCTGCTTCAATATTAGTGATATCGATGGGGATGATACTTGCGCTTCGTATATGGGACGCAGTAGATCGCGTCGTCACAGATTACTTACACGCTTGATACATTGTTCCGTATAAGATACTTATCGTAACTAATCGTGAACATGGAATTTCTATGCTATTTGAAGCTTACGAGGTATTCGCAGAATTATTGGCAAGATAATATTCTTCTACTTGTACATAGATGAGCGAAATAGTCGCAACACATATTTGCCAAGACAAAAAGCCCTTTGCTGATAAAATAAAGAAAAATATACTCATTATTATATAAAAATTAGGTTTTAGGCGATATAGTCTAATATGGAGATTTACAATGGAAACGTTTCGTTCTCTCCCTACCCTCAGTTAAAACGTGAACCGTGTAACGCAATTTTATTGTATTCACTTTCCCTTTTATCCTATGGTGGAATAATATAAATCTGTTGGTATTTTATCTGTGTTTGCATTAGGTAGGAAGATAATAAGATGAAAATCGATCTCAGTGGCGTGCACTTGGAGAGGTCTATGTCCAGCAGTGAAGTGCGATAGGCTGATGATGATGATGATGATGATGATGAAAATACTGCAATAAAATATTCAGGTTTTCAACTTGCAACTTGCATTTACTAATGTGAGTGTACAACCTTTTTCTTTGATTTTAGAATGATGTTCAGATAATAATTAACCTCTTTCGGCATCCAGCTTAGCTGTTTCTCACTGAATTTTAAGCGCGTTTAGCCGTCAAAAATCCTTTTAAGCTTTGACAGCTCCATTTCAAGTTAAAACCACGTGTTAATTCTAAAGTTCAAGAGCTAAGCTAAGCTCTCTTTAAACTTGTTCAATGGTGAAAAGTGGGAAACTTCGGCCAAACTCGTTTAGTAGTTTTTGCGATCTCAAATAAGAAACATGCTTATCTATTTATAGTATAAAAGGGAACAGCTATTCTTCCCTCATGCAATGCCAATCTATTACACTTGCCGGCGTCCATACTAATCTAGTGAGACGAACTATTCTAGCTTGCGAACATACATTACTGGCTAGCCTGTAATCTCCGAAGGATTAGGTAGGGGTATATAATACTAGGGATATTAGTGTAATTTCATCATGTAAGTTCAGGTAAACACAGGTTAAGCTAACCACAGTATGATAGGCATGAAGTAGCCATGAGAAACGTCATCAGAGTATGTATATGTGTATTTAATTTCATAATTTTTCTCAGGCTTAATTCATATTTATAATAACTTGTCTGATGCCTGCAATCCACAGTATTCCTGTTTGATTATCCTAATTGTAGGTGTAAGGTGAAATAAAACAGTATTCATAAAATATCTTATTTTCTTCTTTAAACGGACTTTTCTAGGTCGATTACTAGGTCGATCTCGTTAGAAATTTTTGTTCCTATCTAGAAAGCACCGTTAGAATAATAAGTTCTAAAACAATGAAAATATAGTCTCCAATGAAAGCAAAACATTCTACCTTCGACGACATTTACGGAAAGGGCATGTCGGTGCGGTATGCCGTCGCTTTATTATCCGTATTTCTATTATAACTATGCTCAGTACGAGAGTTAATTAAAAGCTGGCCAGCTTCAAGCGCGTTATTGAAATAGTTGTCCCACTCACTTACGCCACAATACTGAAATTTTCTATTGAGTCAAGTTGTGAACAGAGTGCGTAGTGAGCGTACCGAAGGAAATTTACACCCCAATATGTAATGTTTATAGCGGTATGTGAACCCAGAGTCACGGGGAAACAAAGTGGACATGGCATGCCACATAAAGTGAGAAAAATATGACTTGGCAACTATGTCTTCTGTTGGCTATTAGTGTTAGGCAAACTTGTATTACTTTGGAAGAGTTTCACACAGGTTTCTTGTGTTTGTATTATTTCATCTATTGAAAATCTAAAATTGTACTTTAAAATATAAAAGATAAGAAATATGTGATAATATCCTGTACAAACACAATACTCTAACTTGAGAATAATAATAATATTGACATATCTGGAAAACTGAACAAACCATACACAAAAGTTTTGTACTGACTGAGAGGATTTCCTTTTGGTAACAGTTTATAATATACTTAATGTTGTATTAAAATTAAAAGATATTGTGTAAAAAAAGAACGTACTACTGCTAAGAGTAATATTTACAAAGGCAATTGGACAAGTTCTAGCTAACTAATAAAATAGGTATACATGATTCATATAAGTACCTAAAACTACAAATGTTTGGTCTGGTAACTGATCCATCAATGTCAAGATCGTGATACGAATTGTTATTAATTTAAAATCGATTTCTATACGATTACTCGTTACAACTTATAACAATTGTCGGTACATTGACCTTAATAGACATAAAAATATATGTATATGTACATATTTGTGTACGTAAAAAGACGACGAGGTACCATGTATTGTACTTATATTGAAATCATACAAATATGTATTACGTTGAAAATATCGCGAGCTGCTTTAAACCGTTTAATTTCATTAAGCCCGGATTAATTGGTCGTGAGTGTAGTGTTCCGCATGTGGGAAGAAAGCTCGCATTTATTAATGGTTTATAAAATGTACGGAACTGCGAGTAAATTATATAATATCTCGTTTAATTTATAGGTGAATGCACAGTGTTTTAAATGAGCTGATAATGCTCTATGATATGTAGTTTACTCTCAAAGTTAGTAACGCTGCTTCAGCGATTTATATCTAAAAATCTACGGACCTGTAAATGTATATAGGTATGTGCCTAGTAGTAAAATCTCACGGGTAACCTAATCCGTGATACGGTCACCTTGCTCAAAGTACTAACATGCTTTATTAGCTTATTCACCGTGCATGTAGGTTACGAATACGATACGACCAAATAGGTCTTTTTACGTCTGTATAACATGCGGTGTCGTAAAATATGCTGCAGTTAAATTACACTGTAAAGACACATTGCTATACAAAATTACAGAATATTTCTTTACGGCCTTTGGGATTTGGGCAATTTGAAATATTCTTATAAAATCATTAAAGAGACTTTATCGTTCTTTAATGATATGGCTAAAAAGTAAAGTTGTGTAGGGCGTGTTCGAAATCATTTTTAATTTCAGTGTAGTTATACAGGGTCTTTGGACGAGCTTGAGTGTTGTTTTTAAGTATTTTATTTTTATTTTATTAATCCTTTTCTATCATCATAATGCAAGAATGAATATAAGTACATTATAAAGACATAAGAATACATTATAAAGACTTTTAAAACTCACTTCGGTACCTATTAGGTTTCGAGCCCGAACTCTATCTTTATGGGCTGGCGCTTTAATCCCTGAGTCACTGGATAAAATAATATCTTCCATAATCTTATCTAAATACACTTATAAAATATTGTTATTAAAAATTTCTGCTTGCTCCAAATATCTTGATCGGTTTAAGAAAAATGTTTTCCAATAAAAGATTTCTATCAACTTCTGGCAAGACTACCATAACGTGTCATTTTGAAAACCAATACAATTTATATTACAGTTCTGCAATGTTTTGATATCAGAAGTTTTGCTTGTAATACTCACTGTTTTCTTAGAACTGTCGGTAGTGGATGCAACATTGAAATAATATCTCTTTCGTAATCCGCGTGTGAATGGGGCGCTGTAAACTTAATAAACAATAGTTACATGTGTGAGATGTTCTCCAGTTATTTATAGGCTTGGTATTTGTATACAGCTCGCGTGTGTGAGTGCAGCCTGGCACTGGCATCAGCCATGGCGACGGCTTGTCGCGACCGTCTCGCCGCCTACATTCACAATATCTTCTTACACACAGAATAACTGCCGACCTATACAGAAACAAGAAATGCAATTTTATTGCATTTTTGTAAATTAATAGCCTATAACATTCCCGCTGTGCAAATGTCTTTTTGTAGACGTTTCTGCGTGGCTCGCTTTTATTTACCATGTTTTGTATTGCTTGGAAGTAAAGCCCGTTCTCATTTGAGTTTCAGTAAAGAGTGATATTTATGGTATCATTCACTATCCTTCAATCATTAGGTTACTTCATCAATTCATTAATCAACAAGACCGAATTGAATCAAATTAGCAGATCATGCCAAAGAAAACATGTTTTTCTTCAAACCAAAATCCAGAATCTGCGAATAATTACTTACTGAAAAAAGTAGGTATATCTTTCAAACAGTTTTTTGTACAAATTACGTGATATAACAATGTTCTTGTTTCTAATTTATATTTTAGTTTATCTAGAATAATCTAGATCGCATTCTAAATATTAGCTGATATAGTTACAGACTGCACAGCGCCAAAGAATAAATATATAGCTAATGTATTCAATCACCATTACATCGTGTGTACGAGCTGTCGTTTTCGGAGGCTCGAGATTGATGGCGGTGGCTCGAAGCCTTTCCGCCTCCAAGATATGCCATACTCCCGATATTGCGTGACGACTTACAAGTCACGATTCATCGCCCTCCAACAAATATGCTTCTGGAATTTATTGACTTACAAGCTTCTATGGCATTTAGTAACGTGAACAAACAAAATCATAATAATGTTGAATGAAAATTCAAATTCGAACCAATGTATGCTTCATATCTTGGCTGCTTTTAATCAAACACACATTGTATTAAGATCTATCCTCGGCTGGAGGCGACGGTACACGGCTTGTTTATTTACATTTATTGGACATTCAATGACATCGATAATCATACGCGAGCTAAGTTGCCAAGTTTAGATAAATTACGTGTGTAGTGTGTGTAGGTACGTTTTATGCTTTCGAACAGATTGATAAGTTTTCTATTTTTTGATGTTATACAAGGATTGAAATGTCATGGGCATACCAAGAAGAGAGAACGGCTGTATAGATGTACATCTACTTACATTTGTGAGTGGTTAATTGTCCTCAAATGATAGGTACGAAGACGTTTTTCATGCCCAAGTATAACAGATACCCACAGGTAGGATACTTTTATAATATTACAAGGACTGTGGTGGACCGTGGCAAAGACATAACAGCAGTGTAGAATAGAGGATATTTTTCAAATTTCAATAGCCAATTTTGTCCATTCAAAGAGTAATCCCCATCGAAACCATATGGCGCTACAACTACGTAGCGTTGTGCGTAGCACTGTCTACGCATTTCGTAGCAAAGAAGCTACGTTAAACTTACGATGTGTACCTTTCATTCGAGTTTAGCCAGCAAAGTGCCTTATCGACCCCGAGATCGCAGCGTCTTTCGCCAGCGTGCAACGATGTGAGATGCGAAGGGCCGCTCACCTGAGCAGCCTAGGACGCGTCCCGTCTCTCCGCCCACTTGTGGCGGTGGTGAGTTGAGCAGCACGTCTGTCACGGAACGTCCGCATATCTGGCAGTCTCATGCCGTACCATCATAAAGCACCACAACACGAGTGAGCGCGGCACGCGAGTCGCATAGTAGAGCGCGCGGAGCGACAGCAGGCACAGGCGCTCGGCGGCGATGGAGCGCGGCGCCGCGCGGCACGACTGACTGGCCGCCAGCTCTCGGCCGCGAGACGGGCGCGGCGCCGCCGCACGCACGCGCCATGCGCCCCGCCGCCCGACACCCGCTTCAACCCTTACTCCCATCTCGCTACTACCTACTTAGATATTATCAATAAAATTATTGTACCACATCAACTTGTCCGATAGCTTCAGCCTGTCAATTGTTTCGTTTATCGACCGTGAAATCGAGTGATTTTTAATGAAGCGTATACTCATTCGTATTAACATTCCTGAAATTACCTGAAAATAGCTTTAGTTTTGCCGGTATTGTGACATAGGAAACGGTTTTAAAAGATGAACTTTCTAGACATGTGTGTCGGGTGACATCAATTTAAAGCAACTTGTGTAACGAAGTAACTTCTATTGACACAAATGGCGAGCGCCGGCAACGGTCCAGACTTTTTCAGCAAGAAAGCTACTATAAATCATGAGAAGTAAAACATTAGGCGGTAACGATGAGAGATGATAAAAGTTTACAAGTTTCGATAGGTAGGTATACAAAGTCAGACTTTGCATTTAATTTCCTGTACGTTTTCTTTGAGTAACTAATTTTATAGCTGAATCTTAAAATAATGATTTATTGTAACATGTGTTAAGAATTCCCATATGATTAATTGTTAATAAACAATTACTGATTATTTGGTTACTTATCTATTTAATTGAACAAATGGATTGAGTCGAGTGTCGAGATTGAATGTATAAGCACGCGACGATTAGCGTCTGGCTCGTGTCCAACGTGGACAAGATGCGGGAGCTTGCAGCCACGACGCAGTCCTCGCATCTCCTCCGCACGCGATCACATTACCATGATCACAAATTCACAGACATTATGTTCCCAACCAGACGACATTCACGTACAATTCCTTTCATTGAAGCACGTATTGTGGTTCAGGGTTAATCCATTTTCAACATTTTTTTATACCTCAATTCGCTGCTTTTGTCGTAAAGTTGTGTTCGTTCCTATTATCTGTTTTGGTGCTTGTTACAAGGCCACCGGTAAAAATAAGAATCTACTTCTAAAAGCGAGGATCGTGAAATGAAAGCCGACCAAATTGTAATGAAATAAATGGAAAATCAGGTTTTGCTGTCGGTATTCTGATATTCCATAAATTACCTATATAGGGTTTTCATGTTATTGCAGTGAACAAGGTAAGGTCAGTTATATAGACGGAATCTTAATAGGTGTATAAGTTTCAGATACATATTCAGTACTTTAATTCTATTAACGAGCTTAATTACTAAGCTAAAACGGTTTGTACATTGGATCAGGCGGTCAAGCATATCGATCTTACTTCAACCTTATTCAGAGGTCTTTTGTTAGCAACGCCATAGGCCATCAGATAACGGTTGAAATGGTGGGTAATCGCATGTAATGGTCAAGAATAGTGCGGCGTAGCTGTGGTGGTGAGGAAGCTTCGCGAGCCAGGCCGGGCCAGCCTTGACCACGCCGCACGCCTGCAGGTGATCAGATCGTATCTCCCACCATCGCTTTGTTGACTCACCTTTGTGCTTTAAGGTCACCTGCTCATTTACTTAGATAAATAAGATGGACGATCCACTACAACACGTTGTCGGTGAACGCTCTGATTAGATTACTTTACACGAAAACAAACTAATAAATATTGATTGTAATTTGTTTGTTACGTTGTGAGAATTTCAGTTCAATTCATTCATGAGAAAAGGAGCTCTTAGTTGAGTTACATATATCAATCGTCACTATATACATAAGGTACCTACATTTAACCACATCAAATATGTTCTACAATTAATATTATAAATAATATGTTTGTTTGAAAATGAAATATAAAGTAGTGTATTCGTATATAAATTTTACACTAAATTTAATGTTAAAGTAGATAAATAACATTTACTACTTACTTTTTAATTGAAAACACTTCTCATTTAATTCCAGCTCTTTATAACATGATATGATACAGTCACGCGATTCCACTCCCAGTGTTTATCATATAATTTTGAATCGTTTCGTTAACACGTATGCAAGCTTGTTAACAATCCACAAGAACGCGCTTACGTGTCTTATTATTTAATTTAGGTACGACAAGAAAGAACCCACTCATAAAATAACTGTATGGAACCTTTGTAGAAAACTTTGCCATTTACACTAATTAAAAATTAATCAAATTACGGTGAGTTCTTTTGAAACCGATACAAGCTTAAGTGCCGTAAGACGGTTTGCCGAGATCTTCACATCTGTGAAAGCGGCGACCAGTAGGAGCCCTTAGTAACACAGCCAGCCGTTCGCACATTCATCAATCATGAAAAGGCCGCACAGGAAATGCCTTGGTTGGCATTTTATTTACTTCTGAAAATGTATTACTCATAATGAATAGCCACTTACCCAAATCTCTTATTTTGGAGCAAAAACTAGCAAAACGACGTACCATCGTACATAATTGGTATAATCTTGGCGGTTTATGGGCGGCGTAGGTGCCTCAACTTAAAATCGATCATTTTAGAGGGCATGCCTACGTTTGTACAGCTTAAACAAGTTTACTTTGCCTACTTTTCGTACGAGTTACGGTGAAGATCGGAATATCGCGATTCTCGAGACGTAATAGTCTTTGCCAAACTTTCCGCCAAATTACGATCGTTGCAAAGCAGTACCAAAGTCGACAAAATGATATAGTTAATATAATAGACATGTCGGCCCACACACTCAAAGAGAAGTTTAAAAGTTCTCCGCAGATAAGTATCACATTTACTGTGAACTTTGTAATTTTATATTCTTCTATTTGAAATTGTGATGCTATTTTTACTCTTTTATGAAGTGACGATATTGTGTTATCAAATTGCCTAAATGTCTAAGAATATATACCATGTCTTCAACCCGCATACCTTACATTTTCATGTTACAGACACAGTTAAGTAGTTGTAACTAGTCAACGCAGTCTGTTAGCTATTTCATCAATCACGTCCTTCAGTCTGTAATTATGCCATAACTTTGCCGTGTAACCGCGCTCCCTGATTGTTTAGTAATTAATTTTAATCGCTACGTAGTACGTTTTTGCTAATACGAGTTAAACTGCATGTTCAATGGACATGACATATTGCTAATCAAGTGTCCGCCCGCGTGTGATCCGCGTTATGTTACATTAATAGGAGGGCTTAATTGCGTGTGATGTAATATTTTAGTATATGGAGCAATTGTCATGGTTGTTGATAGCTACTTAATACCTACGTGATCTTAATTTGAAAGCTCCGGATTAAACAAGTGGGAGAAAAATAATAATTATTCCTCTTTTGGTTATTAAAATTCATAAAGAATTTATCGATTTAGTACCTATAGGCAGTTACATCGTCAACGCTGAGAGAGTGTCTCTTTACGGTTCAGTGGAAGAAAATAATGGGCTTATGCATATTATTATAATTTACAGCACATTTATGTACAGGTACCCGCTACGTTGGAAAAAGGCATTAGTGAAATTATACGGATTAATTTAACAGCTCGAGTATGTTACATGTTTCACACAGACGAATTTATAAAAAATATTTGCGAGACTTAAAATTAATTAATTTTATTACCGCGAAGTTATTTCGTATATATTATAGTTCGGTTTGGTCTTCTACGTTAACTCCCAAAATTTTTCAGCAGGTTTTAAAATATGTTAAAGTTGAAAGACTAAAATGATTATTCCTGATTGGCAGGAAATTGAGTTGGACTCATAAATGTCAGAGACAAAGTAAAGTTAATTAGCGTTTGATGTGTGTAGCGTCGCCCACGCTGGTTGATGTCGCCAAAAAGCAACGCCAACACGCTTGCAGGTCCGCTAGATGAGGTTCATTTGGCTACAAGACCAGCATCTGCGGCTGAGAGTGTTTGGCAGACCGGGACGGATATCTGCTGCTTTTCCTGGCATCACGGCGCAGGTTGAGAGCCAAACGACTCCAGCAAACGTGTTTAATTCCGCAGATGGCAGAGGATTAGAAAACCGTGTACAATTTTAACCCATAAAACGAACCGCCTAACTTTTGATAACATTGTTAAAGAATGGATTTAAAACCAAGTTTTAAGCGAATGGGGACATTTCTATCTGTTGCGTGAATTTATACTGCAAAGATAGTTAAAGACCTATTTAGCTCGTTGAGCGAACTTCCGTTGGACAACACAAGTACACTTTACAAAACTAGTTAGCCCGCTGTGGAGCGCAAAGCTTGCAATATTGATTTCGATATCCTACTCGTTTTATACCGAAGCTGTCTATTTTGAACAATGATGTAATTTGTTCTGGTTAAGTAGTTACCCAGATGTTACCAATATTGGCAACGGTGGTGTTTAAAAGGGTGACAAACTAAAAGTCTTGTACTTACCTAAGTCTAGCAAGTACTTTATCAAATTGAGATTGCTCTTTCCATTGACAGTGGGACACCTACCCCATTGGTTATTAGTAATTAAATATAAGTTCTTACAGTCAGTTTTTTCCTTAGGTACATATGAATCATTATTATGTAACACCTTTTAAACATATGGAGTGCAATAAACGTATTGAGTATTGAGTATCATCTTTATTACTTCAGCTTGTTATTCTTATCATTCATCAACGTAAGAAGTACTTACCTAAGAATATTTTTCCTATAAAACGCAAGCAATTCCACGAGTTTAGCAGGAATTGATTAAATTATTGCTTGGACAACAAGTTTACGCTCCACTTCTTACGCTTAGCTGCGAAGTTTATGTGAAAAGGAGTTCCAATTAGTGATTTGGCACAGCGCTACAGTTTTTGGTTCGAATCATAACTCTAACTTATCCCGTCAGAGACCAAGATGTTGTTTTCGCGAACATTATACAATATCTCCTCCGATAATGTAATTTATTTTAGAAATTTGGTTGTAAATTACTGCACTGAACAGATTGCAGAAAGTGTTTGGGTATTCGTTTCTTGTTCATCGTCCAGTCTCAATGACAGAATACATATAGGTATAGTCATTGCAATATAATAACGTCATAAACATAGAATATCTGTGCATAAATACCAACCTGTTATATTCAAACCCACAATGATACACCTGTAGGTGACATAAAATAATATGAATGTCCCTATTTCAATGTCAGCGACGGCCACGTTGTGTGTGCATTGTTGCGATAACTGGATTGCTGTCGCTGATTGATTGCTCGAGCCGTAGGGATGCGACGTCCAGTCGTAATAAGGATATTTATTATATTAGATACGTCTTTCTAATATACGTCCATAATAAGTAAATATAATAGGTACATCATTTTCATTTCGATTATGTGTGTGCTTAAACTTTTTTCTCTGCTATAACTTTGCATGATTTGTGATATAGCCTGTCGCCTCCTATGTAGGTAAATTTTCTTCTTTTCGGTATTTTTTCTTTAGCAGGAAAAATAAATAAACTCAAACAGTTTTATTTCAAACATTTTAATGCATGTCTTTGACATTACGAATACATTTAATACATTAATTTATGTAGTGGTTACACGTAGTATGAACAACGACAATAATAAAATGGTTTACTGACAAAATATTGTTAATTATCTTTAACGAGTTTTCTCCTTGCCAACTCTCAATCACAATCTCAGTCGATACAATAAATATAAACATTCACGCTAAACTTGCAACACAAATCCTTATACAAATACTTCAAAAGTAAATTGTTACTGAGCAAAGCCCGCCTATATACTACAGACCTATGTACTCTTTGAAAACGTGTAACACAACAAAAAATAGTTTCGTCTATTTGTCTCGCAAACATGCGGGCACGGATAAATCTGCTGCACAATTTTTGTACACCCTAGTTTCTGCCTACGTCATGACCTGATTTAAATGCACATATAATATACATATTCTATGGTAGCCAGTTATATATAAGTCTATGTAAGTGAAATCATTTTCAGAATCACTTGAACAGTTCTGCACTTTTACCAATCCAAAAGTAAGTACTGAGTACACCGAATTAGCCTTTTGTGTCCTTAAAACTATCCGTTTTGTTCCTTTCCTTTTTGTTTCTGGGCCGCCATAACTCCTTCGAACAATCGAGAAGTCCCTACGAACTATACCTCTACGACTTATTTCATCATTCATGGAAGCCGCGGGGTCTCATGCACTGCTAGAGGCCTCTTCATCAAAGAAAACGTTCTATAATCTGTCAAATCTTTTGGTATGACAAAATAGGACATCCAATTCAAATACCTAATACACATAGAAATTTTAATGCAGCAAGTGCTGTTGAAATTAAGTTTATTGTATTTAATGTCTCAATTCGTCATCAGTCTCCACGGCCTCGCAGCTGTGGTACTTGGAAGACGTGTCAGGACAGCTGTCGGCCACAGACAGGTCGTCTGAGGACGCGGCCGGGGCCTCGTGAGCGGCTAAAGGCATCAGTTCTTCGTCACCACCGTTGTATGTGTTATTTATTGGTCCTGACAATTTTTTTGATCTAAATGAAGACAACATGATCTTCAAAAAAAAAATATATATAAAGCGAGTAATGTTTTTTTTTTAATGTATTTAATGTCTAAGTTCGTCATCAGTCTCGACGGCCTCGCAGCTGTGGTACTTGGAAGACGTGTCAGGACAGCTGTCGGCCACAGACAAGTCGTCTGACGAAGCCGCCGGGGCCTCGTGAGCGGCTAAAGGCATTAGTTCTTCGTCACCACCGTTGTATGTGTTATTTATTGTTCCTGTCAAATGTTTTGGTATGAACAAAGATAACATGATCTCTTAAAAATATTAATAAAGCGGGTAATGTTTTTTTAATGTGTTTAATGTCTAAGTTCGTCATCAGTCTCCACGGCCTCGCAGCTGTGGTACTTGGAAGACGTGTCAGGACAGCTGTCGGCCACAGACAGGTCGTCTGAGGACGCGGCCGGGGCCTCGTGAGCGGCTAGAGGCATTAGTTCTTCATCACCACCATTGTATGTGTTGTTGCAGTTGCGTTTCACTGCAGTTGTGATAGGCTCAGGTTCGCGGCTCCAACAATCTGCGAAATTTGAATTTGGTTGAATATTTGCTGTTTAGAATCTGATAGTATGTGTGAACTTGTTTTTTTTCTTCAAAAGACTATTATATAGTATATTCGGGCATTACGATAAAAAAACACACACAAAAATAAAGGGTTTTAAAAGTAAATGGAAAGTTCTGCACTGTTTCTCTCAAATCTTTCGTAAGCAACCCGACACCAGTTTGTTACCTTTTTCACTTAGCATGCATTAAGCAAACACAAGTATAAAGCTCTTCACGACTTGAAGGAGCTTGTGCACTGTGATAACGGACCGCGCTCAACTATCAAAGTAATGTTCTGTTGCAACTTTACGACTCAGCTGTCATATAGAATTTATGCAGTCGTAGGCTTCGTAGCGGCGTAGTCCCGTAGCAACGTAGCGCCGTAGCTTTCATTTCTTATGTATCGGGACTTTACGTGTTCAAATATTTTATACAAACTCAAGTTTACAGGTCGATTTGGATATAAAGAAGTTTGTAGTATTGTACTCACTGGGTCGTTTCTCAGGTGGTACAGGCTGAACCGTCGTCGGCGGTGGTAGTTTGCTAGCTCCACGAAGCTTCCTCGGACTTCGAGCAAGCGCGTGCGATATGCTCGGCAACCTGATATCAAGGTGGGATCCCCTCTCAGTGACGATCTTATTGTTCATGGCATATAATTTGGTGGTGATGTCGCGTGCTATGAGCGTCGTCACCACGCACGCGAGGTACGGCTCCTTTACGAACAAATATTCGAGCGAACTCCGCTGCCAGTACACGTAGCGGCACGATGACGCGGCTACTATCGACACCTGAATGAGAATAGCTTTGTTAGGGAATAAAATAATAATATTAGTGGTTATTATAATGGAACGATAAATAAAGTGCCTGCGGGTGTTAGCACAAGAAATAAAGAAACTTCACCCGCCATATTTTCGTTTATGTATGATAGGCACAGTATCAGTCGGTAGTTTATGGAAGGGGTATACGGAGTTTTAAGTTTCAACATTTTGAGGGTCGTAAACTATTTTTGCTACGTCGTAGTCGATGTCATGAAATCTTTGCTACGGCAGTCTACGCCTACGCTCTCGTAGCCAAGTCGTAGCAAATAAACGAAAAGATACGAGTAATGTTCTTGCTTTAAGCCCGTGCTTATATTTTTAGATATTGAAATATGATTCGCAAAATGCGATGAAAAAGAACAGAAAAGCTGATTGCAGACCGTTCAAATAGCTATTAAAACACCTCGTTTCTTTGCTTACTTTGAGCACACAAAAGCTACAACATACAACAAAGTATATAATTGAAAAGATATCACGAAAGGGGCTCGTTATTTCACTACACGATTACGTAAAAATAGTGTCAGGCGTTATCGCGGTTGTGTAAAGAAAGAAAGCTATTACTGAAGTTGATGAGTGCCGGCCGCCACGTGTGGGCGGAGAGGCCATTTTAATAAAGTAGCAAACTAAATACGTGCCGTATTATCATGATGATATTACGACGCCCGATAGAATAAAATGGGGAAACCTCTTGATTTATATTGAACGCTTCATTTAATAATATTCAGAACTTTTCACTGAAGGAAATAATTCTTTCACGTCAAAAATATACAAAAGTTTGCCAGTCGTATTTACAAGTTGAATTGAATACAGAGAACCGTTTTAGTGGTAGTTCAACAGACATGTAGCAGTGAAGTAAAATAAATAACGACGTAGTAAACTTTCTCTCTACCTACAATATACTATCCGGCCATTTATGTTCGCCGAATAGAAAATAAACCAACTGACGTCCGACTGAAATTTTCATGATCATCGTGTATATTTTATTCTTGGTAAAAATAAGACTAGCAATTAGTTTAATCGAGCTTAACCTTGGCAAGCTTAGGCAGGCAATGCATACAGATACTAGTAGCTGTGTACTTACTAAAGTACCTACCTACTTGTGTAAGCATGCAAGGATATACCTACACTACATAATGCTTATGAACGTAAAATGTCTAGGTATAACCACATGGAAACGTTTCAGCACTGCCCTGTCAATCATGGCTCAATGTCCAGTTTATCCGGTCAGCATGCACGTTGAAAGCCTTTGTGCGGGCTTTGACACATTTCCGAAAGCACACATTTTGTACCAGCCATCGAACATGTAATCTTGGTAATGCAAAAAGATTTATTGATTAAAATTTACATTTTCACTCCATAAGTTTGGTACATTAAAAGTGAATGCTCCGTGTGATTGATGGGTAAAGAAGCAATTTAGGTAAGTTCCGCACGTCTTTGCGAGACTGTTTAGACTTCATCGATATTTAACCTAGTTTCTTGCATTTATAGCCACTTCGGCTGTTATACAGCCATATCAGGCAACAATTAGGTCAACGGAGTAGGTAATGCCAGAGCGTGATCAACGAGTCTGAACGCCGAACATGAAACAACAACTGGTTTTGATCATCATTACCTACATGAAATGAAGCAGACTTTAAATCGAAACTAGGGCTTGATGCATCAGGCTCGACTGTACAATTATTGCTAGGTAGGTATATATTCACAGCGATTTAAGTTTAAAGGTGCTTAACATTGACACATAAGTAAATTATGAAAAAAAAAACATCTTTGCTTAGCTAAGCTCGATTACGCATGAATGAAAATAAATCCATCAATTTTATCCTCGCGTTCTCAAGCGACTGGACTCAGAACTACAGACTAAATCACGAAACTTGATATCTAGCAAGAATATAAAAATTGTTGGATAATTCAAGTGAATATCCACTAAAATCTTCTTAACCGATAGAAAAATATATGATATTTCTTATAACATTTACATGTAATACAGAGCTATATCAGAGTAAAAATAAAGTTTATATATCACTGCAAAGCTAAAACCTCTCAAATCTGCAGCCGTCATACCCTTGAAGGGAAGCTTTTTGCTTAATGACACCGTAGGGTTGAGTTAGTAACCGATCCTATAACTTCATTGTTGTAACTATGACTCAGCTTCGCCTAAGGCGTAAATGTATCACTTAGCGATACGACCCACAATGCATGATGTCGTACGTGATGCTCAACTTGCGTGATAAAACTTCTTATCTTTTGGAGGCGCACTGTATTTCGTAGTAAAGCCGTCGTATTATGCCTAATAAGGACAAGGATCTAAAAATATTGCCATCCTGAGATAAAAATACTCAAATACAGCTATCTGTCGATAACATTTCAGGATAGGCTTTGCAGGATTGTATTTATTATTTTTGTTATGGATATATTTTTAGCAAGTCAGCATTCACGTAAATCCGTTTAAACTAATTCACAAAAACGTTATCGCAGCTGACACAGAGCCGAGTAATTGGCATGCATCGGCAGGCCAGCGAGGTGTTTCGGCTTGGACACGCGCTCGAAATTTATGCGATTTAGTTTGCAGTTGTTTATGACCTGTCCCGGCAAGCTTGAAGCCTCTACTCTCTGCGGTAGCTGCTGGCTTGCTTTATTACCCGACCGCAATGCCCGGCTAATACTCATAAAACGAAGTTTATTGAGTAAACATGACATTTGTGCAATATTTAATTAAAACTAACAAACCTCAGGAAACGCAAACCCTTAAATGGCAAAAAAATATCGAGTTATTATGGTGGTTAAATTAAAAAGGGGAAGTCACTCCCTAAAGCGACCTCAAGATCGATCAATAAATAGCCGGCCAAAAAAAGTACCTCAAAAGAGCAAGTTGGTATTAATCCGACCTTTACTCACAGCAAAACCTTTTGTAACATTTATTTAAATAGGTTAGTAGGTTCGGAGCATTCGGTACGGAGTAGAGTGTACAGTCAGGAACTCCACTCCCCTTGAATAATGAACTCATCAGTCCGCCACCCAAGCGTGTTAGTTAGCCCCATTGCCTTACTTAACAAGGTGACGCTTTACGCCAAAGCATTATTGCGTGAAATGAGATGCCTTTGGAACATCAAACTTAATGGTAATATTTGTGAATGTAGTCGCAAATTTTCCACACTTTCCGCACCTGCTAGAGGTGACATAATTTACAGCCCTCCTGTAGAATTCCGGTGCCATAATGGAAACTTACTGTGACACGTGTAACATCATTATAAGCAGGGCACAATGGTATCTACCTACTAACAGATAATATGAAATAATAAACAATATACAATTCAAAGTAATTTGAAACATTACCTTAAACTTTTCATCAATCGTAGCTCGACTAGACTCAAACTCGGGAGAATCCAAGAACTCACAGGGCAGAATTGGATGCAGGAACTGATGTCCACTCATAACATTGACCTAAAAACATTACATTTTCACTCACCAAATACAAATGTGAACTTAACTGTAACCGCACATATACGCGACGTAAGTACCTCCTACTACATTCTACGTAGGCCTATATCGTACGATTTATCCCTACTCCTCGATCAAAGCGATTGAAGGGCGTCTACACGTTAGCTGATAAACCTAATGTTTTCTTTTGTCCGCCGAGTCGAAACCACTTTTGTGCGTTTATCAAAAACGATGACAAGTTACAAAAATATTCTAAGTACTCACCAACTTTATATTGATACTGTCTGTAAAAAACTTAATAGATTTGTATATGCCCTGAAGAAACTAAGACAATGCGCTGATTCTCACACTGCCCTTACCGCATATTATGGATATGTTCAATCTATTCTAAGGTATGGTTTGGTTCTCTGGGGTAATTCTACAGACATAAACAAAGTTTTTGTTGTACAAAAAAAGTGTATTCGTGCTATTTGCGGTGTTGGCCCACTCGAATCTTGTAGACCTCTTTTCAAAAAACTACGTGTAATGACTCTAATATCCTTATATATAGCTGAGATAGGTATGTTTGTTAGAAACCATCCTCACCTTTATCCCAAAGTTAGTCATGATTGTAAATTTAGGCAGAGAGATCCTACTAAATTAAGAATGGAAAGATGTAGAAGTACCTTACATAAGAAAAATAGTCGAATGATGGTAATTAACATATATAATAAAATTCCTAGAGAAATTAGAGAGCTACCTAAAGTAAAATTTAAAAAGAAGTTAAAAGCTTGGCTTATTGAAGGGTGCTTCTACACAATAGAAGAATACATTAATTATAGAAATTAGCTTTTATATATAAGCGTTATAGTTTTAAGCATGATTTATGTTATAATTTTCGCATGCCTACTGAAGGCGAGATATGTTGTGACTTTTTTTGTTTTTACCACCTTTTGTGTAAACCATATCTCGGCGAATAAATATTTTCATTTTCATTTTCATTTTATATTCAAAGGGTAAATAGTACGTAAACCATATCTTGGCTATTTCAATTGTTACACTCACTTAGTAGATGTAAATAATTCAGATGGTTTCGACAATAGCTTTCACAGTAAACAGCTCATTTGTAAGGACATTCGTGTGTATTAAGCGGGGTGCAAAGCCGCTAAGAGGGAGCTCGGTAGAAACTTGTAAAGTTAATGTAGCTGGCAACAACGAAATTAACTGCCCTTCTTGCTTTAATGGTGATTAACCACAGCCTAATATGGCGACGGTTAAGTTAACAACAAAAGCTACGTTTACGAACATTTTATCGTAACCTCTCATGTAAAAGTAAATAGGAACGTTCGCAGCCATAATATTATTTGAAGCTATTGCATATAAAAGCACGTACGCATCGTTAGGTCAGGTACGCTACGATGCCTATTCATTGCAAATATTGGCACGTGCAGGCGTGCAACCCGATAACTTGATTTAAATCTTCTAACTGAACTCAAGCTTGTTCTAATACGAATAGGTACCTACTTGGATAATGGATACGTTTTACTAAAGACCCAATTACAGAGGATCAGGTCGGTCACAGTTAAAGTATTTTGCTCTTGCGCGAAATACTTAACAAGAATTATGTATCTAATTTTATATTTTTTTATGGATAGAATCCTTATGGAGACTTCAAATTAGTAAAACGTAAAGAATAGTGTTTATTTTATTCTTAGGTCGAAGGAAGTATGTGTTCGAGTATTATTCTGTGTTAACCACACAGTCTTCTTAGGAATAGGCTTAAGTAAATATATAGCTAACAGGTTTAATTCCTGTTGTATTACGGTAAAAAAAAAATCGTTAAATAAAGAACTTCATAATGCCAGGGATCAGCGTCGTTCTCATTGCCTTTTTAATTAAAAACGTAACCCTGTTTTTTTGGCTAGTATTTTAACCAATGGAATCCTTCCATTATGACATCCTTCTCCTAAAATCATATCTACAGTAACTACGCGAATCGATGTATAAGCATAATATTCAGGATATCATAAAATATATCGGCAGTTTTAGAGATGTTTTTTATAAGTAAGCAAGAATTTGAAGACGAAATCTAAAGATTGAAATAACTGTGTATACTGAGATGACTAACAGGAATCATGGTGATATATAGCTATAGATCTATCCTCTTATAGTTATACCTTACCTTTCCAGACAGAAGTAGTCCAAGCCGGTCAGTCTTGGTGAGATTCTGCATGGCGTACGCTTCGCCTGCGTGTAGTGACATCACGTGTGCGAAGTCGGGAGACACCATGCGCTTGAACTGCAGTCTAGATACCTATATAAGGATTGATTAGGGTTATAAAATAGGCTTAACTATCCCTGTAGTCCTTAGGTAAATTTTGATAATATTTGTCGACCAACTGTAGAGTAGGTAAATAAACGTTAGATTAAACAACCTGTTTCGTCTCTAAGTCCCTTATTTTTGAAATGGTAAAAATATTTGCAAACTATCTAAAAAATTGAAATAAAATCTGAACTAAAATTACTTTCAGTTTGGGTAATGGCCCAGCTTTCTGTAAAACAATATTATTTCATTGAAAGATCTAAATTATAATGAGATTGGTGAACTAAATAATTAGATAATTTACCTTAAATGGCTCAAACAGCGTATGATAAACTTCTTCAAGCTCAGGATCAAACTTGACCGGTCTCATCTCATAGACCAAGTAGACCACTTGGGCGAGATTTAGGAATACGAAGCCAAAGTTCCAGGAGAAGGCGTCAGGTGAACATATGACGTGCCAAGCCCATATTGAATACAGCATGAACGCTGGTGGCAAATAATAAGTACAAACGTAGAGTAAGATCCCACTGTTGTTTAGATAGAACTAGTAGCAGTATTTTCAATCCCCATAGTAAATAGCAATCCCTATGTTATTTAGCTAGGACTAGTAGAAGTATTTTTAAACCCCAAAACTAGGAATTAGTAAAGTTCATGTAAACATTTTAATTTAATTAAAAGTTTCAATGATATTCTTGGATATACAAATCGTTTCAGGTATCTACATAGGTGTTCTTTACCAGAAAGATTAAAAAAATATATGGAAATAAAACTCACCAAAAATTAAAATCGTGTGCATCCACAGTTGACCTTTTTTGGTACTTGGGGCACAATACGACGCCACGAAGAGCATGTTGGATAGCTAAAATAGAAACAGGTTTTAAGAACCTAACTATTTATTTGAGTAATTACGAACAAATATTTTATTTTTACAGCCTCACCTGAAAGAGAGGATGTTGTGTGGTTCTCCAAAGTGGACACCACGGCCAATACCAGGGTCCTGTAGTTATAATGACACGTTACATATTTACAAACAAGCACTAATAAATAATAATGTTTATTATTTTACCTGAAGGCATGGTGTAATTTACAGAACCGAAATCCTGAAATGTACCATTTTCACCGGGCCACGAAAAATTATATTCACCAATTTCTAAAAAATCACTCTTTTTTGCAAATACACCGTGAGGCATTTTATCGGCAAAGCAAGCTTAGTGTGCTGAAAAATATTTTCTCGAACGTTTTCCCGTCGTATTGTGTACGTATTCGCGCCAAATCAATAACATCCGTTTTGCCACCAACTAACGCCATCTATAATTTCACATTGACATACATACACTTCAAAGACAATATGCCATAATGCCATGCACAGATATACTGCGATAGAAGATAGAATATAATTTAATGAAAAAAAGGTGTTTCAAAATCATTCTGAACTTTACTAAATATCTTCTTAAATTCGTCTCTTTTTTTAGTAATCATACATTTGTAACTCTTGAATAATGACGATACATTGTGAATTTAGTCGATTTTACAATTCCATCCAGAGACAAATCATTTGATGTTTTAATTATCTGTAAATCAATTTATTCACCCCCCTAACCCCATGCCCCTGTCCCTTGTAGACATGCGCAAAACAGTGCAACACGAAGTAATGTGATATGTCATTACATTTCGTGCCGAGTAATATTACAGTTTACCATCACTTCAAACATCACGCGTGATGTGGCGCCATGCGATAGCACACTGTCGCGCATGTTCTAATGTAATACAATGTTTAGGTGTAATAGAACATAACACTTAACAGTGAGCGATATGATGTTTCATAGTGATGTTCAACATCATGATGACATGAATGAAAAGTAATGAGCACTAAGCTACCACCCGTCGCGCCGTATTTTACGAAATTTAACAAAGTTGATTTCCCTTCATACTTAAACCTTACAAATTACTAACGGTTTTTCCAGGCTTAGGACTGGCAATATTCATGGATTAAAAATAACTATGAAAGTGTAATGAAATATCCCATGAATATAGGCGTATTTAAAAATCAACTTTATGTACAATGATTGCATTTTTTTATATACATACTAAATATACTATATATACCTACCTACTATATACACATTAAATATCTTTATATTTATATTCATCAGAATTATTATACATTTATGTACATACCTACATACATTAATATAAAATATATACATAATATACAGTATCTATTTTTATATTATACACACATAAAGCTGTAAAATATTTAATTACAGCTAATAAATATCAATTCTGACAGTTTTTTTGTTTTGAGTCGTGTCCGTCTCTCATTCAATATTAAGCCAGCTTTGGAGAAGACACGCTCGCACGGTACTGATGTGGCTGTGATGTTTAGGCGTTTCAGCATATATTTATATAAGCGCGGATACACGCACTTCCGATCTTTCCACCACAGCAGTGGATTTTCCGTTCTTTTAATAAGCGGTTCCTCCATGTACTTATCGAACTCCACAATACCGGCTGCAGTCGGATTTTGGGGAATATGAGCGGAAATTTCTTCATCGAACTCATCCCAAATAGATCCAGTTTTCGGCTGAGGAACCGGTACTTCTTCAACAGATTCCTGCAAAACCTGGGTGCGATCTGAGCCAATTCTTAATTTCAAAGTTGAAGCAGCTCTTTCAAAATTACGAAAGTTACTAAATCCGCTTTTTTTAAAACGCGGGTCTAATATGGTCGCCTCGCAAAGAAGCGTATTATTTTCGACTTCTCCAAACCGTTGCTGCATCTGAACTTTCAGATTATTATGCATCTGCTGAATTTTTTCATTGCACTCGGGAACGTATTTGTTTAGAGCCCGGTTAATAATTTTACAAAATACTATGTATTTTGAGGCAGAAACATACATTTCACCACTAATCTCAACCGTTATTTCGTAAAAAATTTTTAAAAGTTCTGTCGCCTTTTCAATGGTCAGCCAGTCGTCCTGCGGTAAACTGATATCTGGACGCATTATTGCGAGAGTGGCGATAAGGGCTTCCTTTATTTTTATTATTCTTTGTAGGGCATCATACGTGGAATTCCAGCGAGTAACGACGTCTTGTTTGAGTTTTAGGGGCGAAATATTCATTTGTTCTTGTATCTCGGCCAATTTTTTTTTTGCAGGAGCGCTGCGGTGAAAATATTCAATGACATCTTTAACCCTACGCATAGTGTCAGATATGGCGTCCAAACTAGACTGCACTACTAAATTAATAGTGTGCGCATAACAAGACAAAGAGCGCCAGCCGCCTAGTCGTACAGCACTTAAAATATTTGCTGCATTGTCGCTGACGATCACATTCACGTACTGACGTATGTTCCATTCTTCAAATTTTGTTTCTAAGAAACTTTTGAGATTAAGGCTGGTGTGTCTCTCCTCAAACTCTATGCACCCGATCATTACTGTGCATAACTTGTGGGTGTCCGTATCAATAAAATGGGCAGTGATAGCAACATAACCATCTTGCACAGAGGATGTCCAGGCGTCTGTGGTTATACAAATAGCTGCAGCTTTTGCTATCTGTTCTTTAACTTTTTCCAGAACTTTTGCATACACTTTAGGAAGAATGCTCTCTGACAGAGTCTTCCGAGTCGGTAGTGTGTAGCCGGGATTCAACATTTCGACAAACTTCCTAAACTCAACTTCGTCGACCATGCGAAGGGCGTGGTAGCCTTTTGCTATCATCCGAACTAACTGTTCGTCCAGCTGCTGAATTCGGCTTCTAGGCAGAGATTTTTTCGTTTGAAGATAATCTGCCATTGTAGGTCCCTGCTGAATCTGCCTATGGCTTACCAATAAATCAGTGGCTGTCTCAGCTTGTGTACTGCATGAAGGTACCTGTTGAACATGCTCCATAACGCTATGCGAAACATGTGGTTCAGTTTCAAATGTTGTAACCGTTGCCGGTTGTCTGCTGCTATTTATTTGGATCGTGGGGTGAATAGATTTCATGTGCCGGCTTAGACTTCCTATCGAGCTGGACGAAACTGCCAATATACGGGAACAATAGCCGCATTTCGCCTTTTTGCTGGGTACAACTTCATCGAAGTGATTCCAGAGAGGGCTAAATTTTCTCTTACTCGCCATAATCACTAATAAAATGTACCTACCTACACGACGAACTTGCAAAAACGAAAGTCTAAAAGCTAAAATGTTTCTAATTACAGGTATATTTACAATTTTACTAACTTATTGTCCTTATTTACAGTTTAGCACATTTAGTGTTCAGAATGTTCACAGTCCAATACTATCTACACACACACAGTTACCTATATTGATTGCAATCACTATCACCTATCACACTTCAGAGATACAATTATCGAGAGTCGACTGTATTTAAATAATGACACGACCTTGACCGCGTAAGCAAACAAATAAACTAACTAAAAATATCGAAAATAACCGAAATTTGAAAGAAAAAGACAGTACAGTAGAAATGGAGTACATAGTCCATACATTGTAAAACGATACAACGGGTGGTGTCAAGAAAATGTAAACCTTTTGCAAATTACAATAGAGTCCTAAATAAAATGTTAAACCACCTGACCGAGCGAAATTCAAGTCGCGCACGCCATGTTCGGATCGGAACTTACGAAATAAACCGAACATAGCCGAATAGAACGCCGACGGGCGTTCGGTCGGGCAGGCTCGTGTGACACGTCACACGAGCCTGCCCGACCGAACGCCGTGCGCTCTGCATTCATTTCATTCATCGCACAAGTCATAAGTGATGTCGAGAGCTGCGCGACCGCGTAATGTTTAGTGTGATGTGTGATGCTTAATTTAGTCGAGTAATGTGTGATATTACTCTACGCGGTCGGGTAATATTACGCGTAATGCATTACTCGCATCACTTACACATGTCTAGTCCCTTGTCATTCGTGTCAAGGTGTGATGTGAATAGGTGCGGAGTAAATCCCCCAAAAAAATCTTAAATAATATGCGATGAGGTAGCACCGGTTACTTAAAAATAACTAAACAACATCTAAGTAATATGCCTTAACTCTTTTGTGTTATAAACCTTTTAATAGTTTTCGCGGGAATGCCGAACATTAATAATGCCTGCGCCGCCAATGGTAAGTCTTGCACACTTGATTAAATATCTTGTGACTCATAAAAAAATACAAGAATGCAATACATGTGACTTAAAATGAAAAAAATAATAAGTATATTCTAATTTTAACATAAAGTGTATATTTCCCATCCTTGAATTTATGACTACGATGCAGAAATGTGCTATAGGAATATGTCTCATAACATTAGCAAATTTTAGCCTCTCCTGAAAAAGCACACGTTGAAATACGACAGTTAAGGGTCAAGGCTTGTTATAAATAACTGCAGATTGTAAAATATACAAACTAAATGTGTATTATTTGCAGTGTCTCATATCAACTAGGCTTATTAAGCGTAATTATTGCGCGACTGCTGTATTGCCATGACACTTACCTCATGCTCAACAGGAATATTTATTTTTATTTAAAAATCTATTTTGTCAACACTCCATAACTTAGATCAGTTTCATATTTCCATAAAATCCAAAACAAATTTTGTAAACCCATTCATATTTATTATAATTAGAGCTAATTTTCAGAACTTTTCTAGTAGTCTGATATTTTTTGAATGATAATTTTAGGATATCAAAATATTGTCCTGATTGAGCTTTAAGATATGCTATGCTGTACATCAGTATTGCTGACCATTTCAAAATATTATGAAATTTGTATCATCGGAACAAGGTGTAATTGAAATAAAATAAAACATTGATTTCAAAAGTAAATAAATAGCTACCTAAAAAACCAAATTGACAGTTATGTACTTACCATACCTTCATTAAGAAACATGCAAAGTGGATCCTGGTCCAGTTTATTTTTCATTAAATGTTACGAATCAGTTTAATCTTATGGTAACTGTCAGATTTGCTTTTGCATAGTTTGTTTTTCAAAAGTAATTTTGCAATGCTATGTTATAAGCCTTAAACCTACTGTTGAAAAATGTTGAACAAGAAAACAATAATTATTATGTCCTGAAATCTCATTTCCTAGTGTGTTAGATTCAGGTATACTGTGTTTTGCAACATTTCAACCTTTGCAGTAGGAAAGTATTTTCTATATCACTTATTACAGCTAAGCAAAAGCCTTTCTTTTATATTTTTAATTTCTGTTCCTTAAAAAAACTGTAGGATTCCTTTGGCATTCACGTTAAGCAGTGTAGTACATTCAAGCAAATATTATAAATTTTCTTCAATTAGATCTATATTTTTATTTATGTTTATTTATTTACAAACTTAGTAGAAATGCCTAAATGCGAATTCACAGCATTATCATTTAAGCTATATGTGTTACTGGGGGTAGCGTTGGCATAAAATAAAAACACAATTGAGCAAACCTATTATTTAATTGATTTGAAATAAGAACTGTTGTGTTTTTGTTTTATAAGTGAGGTGATTTCACTGTGTTTGCACTGTTTTGTTATATTTTGTGTGTGAATAACCTTTGTTGTCTGTATAATATTTGTGTTTTATATTATACACACCCATTAAGCATTTGGTTAACAGACACTCATTCATAATGTACTAATAAAAATACTAACAAAAGAATGTTTAATTAATTACTAATCAAAACTGCTGTGGTATCACTTTCACTTGTCTATAATGTGCAAGACATTTTTCGCCCCATGCTTTATTACGTCTCTAACACGAAACCTTCATGGACACAGCTTCTGCTTGCATCACCTTTAACAATTATTTTCACATGTAGAGGTTCGGGAGTTCAGTTTATAATTATAGACTTATTTGTTCAGTAACATGCACATTTATATATACTTTACAATATACATATTTACTCTTTGTAATATAAGTGCAGAAAAACAAAAACAAAAGATTATCTCACAGTTAAGTCATCAAACTAGTCTTGAAAAGTATTTAACTTTGTGACCTGTAAAAATTAAAACCCCCATGTGAAATATAAAACCCAAAATAACATCTGCATTCATCTTACATAGTATTGCATTGCATTTAAGGGAAAAACACAAGTTAAACTTTAAATATTATATGTACTTCTATTGTCTGCTTGCTTTTCCTTGTTTAACATTATTTATATTCTACGTGCAGCTTCTTTTGAATCTGCTTTAAAGAAACTAGTACTAGGGTATTCCCTCAGCAAATATATATTACAAATCTTATTGGTTTATCCCTAAGTTCATTTTAAATCAAGAATGTTATACTACCCCATCCATTCATTAGAAGAATCCATAAAAAATTAAAGAGATCCTCAAAAGAATATCCTGATTTTTTGCATAGATCTTATAAACATAACACATCATAGTTATCTATTGGGTAATAAGTCTTGAAAATAACCTAGGCTTAATTAATGAACATGCATTAATAGAATCTGTTTACTCATAAACTCCAAAACATTACTGGTATCGAGAGTAAAAGGCTGTAACAACAAGTGAGATTGGTCTAGGCTTCATAGGCACGCATGCAGCTATGCATTTCAGGGACCGCGGCCAAACCAACGCGCAGGTTCATTGACCGAATGGCGGGTGTGGTACAATTAACGTTTGTTAATATCTTTGTTCATTGGGAATGGTTTCGCTAGATGACTGATGACATTATTTCGACAAGTTTTATAAGGATATTTGCTCTTGAACAGGGCTCGGTCGCCTAAGCGCGATCCGCGAATACACGCGGTAGCTAGAGCCATTTCGCCCCGCCTCCTGACCAGAGGGTGAGGTCAACTCTCAATAGGTCATAGGTCCTTTGAGCTAGTTTCAGATTTTCAGATATCTGTTTTAACAGAAGTTAATTGATTGTTTAACTGCAGTTTATCCCAATTAAATATTTGAACTGTTTATTAAGCGATAAAGTTACAGTTTCAAAATCAAAAGTCACTTATTCAATGTAGGCTGAAAATCAGCACTTTTTGAAGGTCAAGAAGTTTCATTGAATAAGTCAAATAATACTAGTTTTTGGTTTTACAAACTGCCGGCAAAACAGCTAAAGGAAACAAGAGCCGCTGCACACTCGGATGTTAGTAGCTCGGCTTGCCTAGACCGATCTCATAAGTAGGTAAGTATGCCGTTTATGACTAGGCTAGTCAAGAGTTCATCATTAACATCACTCGAGCCTTTTCCCAAATATGTAGGTATGTTGGGGTCGGCTTCCTAGTCAATATTAAAAAGTTGTCAAGTTGCCCTGTGCAATTTCATTGCTTGAATACAAATTGGTGAATGCAAACAAATGAGGAAAATACCTGCATAATATGTACTATGCCGAGATATTATCTGAAATGTGACATTGCGATAAAATGCTATCGAAGTCCTGACCGAATAAAATATGTCATAAGCTCGATGTGGTCACACGGAAGAGCTGCACTGCAATATGCAGTCTCACGCTAGTTCGCAGTGTGAAACAGTTTATGCGTTTTATTTATTCCGGGTTTGGGCGGACATGAGCAATACAATGTCACGGTTTTACGTGTATCGATTAATTACGTACTACTAGTACACTGCGCTTGTGCAATTTATGACCTAGTTGAATTTATGTTTTATTACGTAACAGTGATGTCCCTGGTTTTTTCTGCCCTGTATCAGGGTCGGCACGATGGGGGTGGAAGGTTACGTTTTCTAACCTTTGTCTTCTTGTTTGATATGCATTACAGAAATAAAAGGTGCAGATAGGGCCTTTTTGCATGTAATAATAATGTCAGCTGAGATTCAGCTTTTGTTTTCATATATGTATAACTAATACAAAATATTGAACTGACGTCGATTTGGAGAGCTAAGCTCGGCCAGAATCGCTCGTTCCCTGCATGACCTGCATGTTCAAGCCCTGACCTAAATACAATTCGTTGACATCCCCGGTCCATCTCGACAACAGAGGTGATGGGCAACTGTAAATATCGACAAGAGCGCCCTCTTTCTTTCCTTCACCTCGGTGTATTCATCATAAAAGATAGCTGTAAAGTTTGATAGTTCTGAAAATGAAATTCAAAGCAAACAAACACAGTGCCAGCACCCACGGCCAACAGCTATCCCCGGTAAGGTATGCAGACCGTTTGTTTGAATTGCAGACGAATACGAAGTCATTGGCGAGACGCAGTGGCAAGTTATCGAGAGCAGCGGCGATGAGCAGACCATCAACATCCATGGCTTCACGTATTCCAAATTACGCGCAGCTTTATTACACACCGTGTGCATATTACTATGTGGATTACCATATTTTGCCCTCGCTTATTATCCATCGTACAACAGATTCAAATACATAAAATGCAGTTTGAAAACGGCTAAAGAAATTTGTGGTAAGTCGATGCAAAAATTGATTTCAGCTGATTAACCCAAGTCGAATTGTGAACGCAAGTTCTAGCTTGATTCGATATCACATGACTCAGCTTTTTTTCTGTTATATTTACGTCATACAATTGCATAATCATTTTGATTACTTTTTAGTTATCGATGCAGACGGCGGGTGGACCACAGAGAAAGTGCTTGAGATCGACCTGAACCTATCCAACCATAAAGATAACAGACTGCGATATTTTATGTACAAGCACAACCGTTTCATTTGGCTTAATGATCAAGGAATCTTCATTAATGTTCTTGCACTCAATGAGAAACTCACTATTCAGTTGTTGATGGAAAACATGTCCGGCATAAATAAACGACAGCAAAACGAATTGTACGTATGGCGAATATTGATAACGAAACAACCGTATAAAAGTTATTTAATAAACTTTTTCAAATTGAAGCCCTTTTTCATTATGGCTATTATTTTCAGGATCAAACTGTATGGCACCAACTCAGTAGAAGTAGAAGTTAAGAGTTACTGGACCCTGTTCGTCGAAGAAGTGTTCAATCCATTCTATTTATTCCAAGTCTTCTCCATTATCCTTTGGTCTTTGGACGAATACTATCAGTATGCTACTTGCGTTTTCCTCTTGTCCGTTGCGACCTGTATGCTGGCGTTATACCAAACGAAAAAGGTAATTTATTAACTATATGTATTACGTTGTTGTACATAATCGTGACTATTGTTATTAATAACAAATAAATTCCTAAATTGGTGGCGTTAGCCGTCCTATTCATGCTAATGCAGCTAGTATTAAAGACACTTTGGAGGAGGATCTTATAATGTATCTGTTATGAGTATAAAACTGGCTATTAAAGAATCTGATGTTCGCTCAAAGCTCTCCACGTACCAAGGACCATTAATGCTTCCAAAGTTCTACATTCGAAAATTTAAACGAACATTTTTCAACAGATGAGCATCAACCTGCACAAAATGGCCGGTTCTACCAGCGCTTTTACCGTAACCGTTTTGCGTCCAACCCGCTCAGGCCGTGAGGAGTGCGTGGTGAACGCTTGTCGACTCGTTCCCGGAGATGTACTAGTGCTGCCACCTGACGGCTGCGTGATGCCCTGCGATACCATGCTCCTTACTGGAACCTGCATCGTTGATGAAAGCATGCTTACAGGTAGGCATTTGTTTATGGAAACTTTGTATGATTAATAAGATAGGAATTATCTGACATTACTTGTATAGGGCTAATGACAAAATTATATCTCTAGTAAGCAAATTATCGGATGGACAGAATATTGGAAATGGCCGTAAGGCAGCTTTGAATGAACAAATTAAAGTGGGTAGGGAACGTGCCACTCTCTCTCACAATTACACGCATTTGGATCACTTAAACATTTCACAATACGGACTCTTGAGTTTATTTATTTGACCTACAATTTTAAATCAAGACCCAAGTCTTATTAAGTAGAAGTCTGCTTATTAAGTTCTTCTTGAGAGCGATTTTATAGTGTATATTTTTAATAAGCTTTCATAACAAATGTATCTATAGTTTTAACTACTTTTTGCTGTAAATTCGCAAACTGATTTATTACAGCGAGGCCACCTGTGACCACTTAAGGCTTTCATTCTTAATAAAGGGATTACTTTGATTGGCTGAAAACGATCTTTGGTTTAATTTTCGTTAAACTCTCTCTAAATAGAAGAAACGCGAACCGATTCTGTAGCCGTTCTTTCCCCTCGACAGCTTGATTAATACGACAGACATGGCCTAGCTGGAACCATTTCAATTTAAACCGCGCACCAATATTCTCTGTTACAATCACACGCGCATTCCTCCGTTTAAGAACATACAAAATTGACGTTTATTATGAATTGATCTTGTCAATTAAATCGTATCGATATATGACTCAATATGTATGAAGTTATTGATACTTATTAGAACGTATGTTATGTATCCACGTGTTAGATGTCAGTTGTACTACTGTTTGTATACTACTGTTTATAAAACATAATTATGTAATAGTAAATTATCTCATTACATAATATTAACCGCAAACAACGCGTAGAGATGCTTTCGTCACAACTAATCTTATGGCAAGCTATGTAAATATAGTATTTTTCTTATGTATAAATAGTTTCACGTGTAAATGTCATTGAATGTGGCCAGCGGAAAATTTTAAAGGGTTATTTTAAAACTATCGTTAAGTATCCAATAGAGTCCGTCATCGTGAATTAGGTCAGGACAGCTCGCCGTCATTAAAAGTTACTCGCTTTGAAGGCTGATATGAGCGTAATCGGTTCAATCGGAATTTTACTGTATTTCGCATACATTTATGTTATCAGTCCTGAACGTGTGAATGAAATTACTTTCTAATTAAAATGTAAAGCAGAAACCTTGTTGTAGAACAAAATAGATCTTACCCTTTTAGAAACCTACAAACCTGACTTTTTGTATTGTGAACTTATCTTCACACTTCTCGTGATTAATATAAAGTTCATAATATAATACAGACCAAAAAAAACTTGGGTACTATTGATATTAATAACAAAGCGACAATCGGAATACAATGTAGCAGTCCCTAATACAATGTGGAAGTTACAAACAGGTTTGATGGTAGTCTAAAAGATGCACCTGGTGTCATATAGGTACATAAGGATTATATTCCCACTTTTCTTTATAAGAATGCTTTGTATAAATATGAATGTTTCTTTTAGGTGAGAGCGTGCCTGTAATGAAAGGCCCCCCTTGCTCGTCTGCAGAAATCTATTCAACTGAAGGACACAAAAGACACACCTTATTTGCTGGCACCCATGTTTTGCAAACACGATTTTATGGCAACAACCAGGTACATAGTCATTTTTAAGCCTCAGAAATATCATAACCCTATTGATTGGACCATCTTTGACTTGTACGCTTGCTTTCAGGTTTTAGCTAAAGTCGTACGCACCGGATTTTACACAGCCAAGGGAGAACTGCTAAAAAGTATTCTGTTTCCGAAACCCTTTGGGTTCCAATTCTACAAAGATGCCGTCAAGTTTGTCATATTCATGTTCTGCATTGCCGCGATCGGAATGGGATACTCTATCTGGCTGTATGTCGTGCGAGGAGTAAGTATAATTGCAGTATTATTTACTTAGTACTTTCGATTAGGTATAAAATGGTATGACTTGCGTACAATTCTTTCGTTATTTAAGAATCCGATAATCGTCTTCTTGCTAGTGGCAGTAAGGTTCAAAATTAATTTAATAGCCACTTTCAGTGAGAGTAAAGCGCGACATCATAGAAATTTATTCATTCGTGAACATTTCCAATTACAATTGTTTAATATGAATCTATGTAAGCTGTGTCTCCAAGTTTCTGTGCCTTTCTAAGACAATATCTTTACTAATATTATAAAGCTGAAGAGTTTCTTTGAACACGCTAATCTCAGAAACTACCGAGTCTCAGGTCCGATTTGAAAAATGCAGCTTTCGATAGCCCATTTATCAAGGAAAGCTTTAGGCTACTTTTTATTCGTAATCGTTGTTCAAGGTTCTCACGGGATGCGGGTGAAACCGCTGGCAGAAGCTAGTACTTCATTACACCTAAACCCGATTGTACCACCATTAAAATCAATATAAACATAATTTTCCTTATCCGCAGAGTCTCGTAGGCACAATAGTGCTCCGCACCCTGGACATCATCACGATCGTAGTGCCGCCCGCACTGCCGGCCGCCATGACAGCCGGCATCGTCTACAGTCAGAACCGACTGCGCAAAAACAGGATCTTCTGCGTATCTCCGCCTAGGATTGTCATTTGTGGGAAGCTACAAGTTATGTGTTTTGATAAGGTGAGAAATACTATATAATCTTGTACTCTTGTAGTTCATGTCAGTAGAAGATGAACTCAATTTTTTTCGAAATAACTAACTCTATACATAAATATCTATACGTAAGCTAAGAGTCACCTAAGTTTTAGTTATAGCGTTTCTGGCAACAAACATTCGAAGATGATAAAAAAATATTTATAACACAACCATACTCAGTATTAAAGTAATAAATAAGCACTCATATACAGACATTGCTCCAAAAATTCAATTATAATCAAATATCGATTTACTTAAAAAATATTAAATGTTCTAGACTGGCACGCTAACCGAAGACGGATTAGACTTCTACTCCGTAATACCGGCTCGGTCGGGCGAGAAGTTCGGCGAATGTGTAGTGGATGTCGGCGGCTTACCCGTGACCAGCCCCTTGATCCAAGCGCTGGCGTCCTGTCACTCGCTCACTAGTATACAAGGACAACTCAAGGGTGATCCTCTGGACTTGAAGATGTTTGAATTCACGCAGTGGGTAAGTGATGATTTTTTAATATAATAATAATATTTTTTTTAGAGCCTATTTTGATACCTAACATTTTTCACTTTTCGATATGGGCCTACCCTAGGGCTGCCATCTCGAATTTCGCCAAACCCGGACCAAAATTTAAAAAAACCCGGATTTAATACCTAATTTGTAATCCATTTACTATTGACATATACTTAAATTCAATGAGGTGCTTCCTTACATGAAAAGTGTCCGGGTTTTCCCCGGACACTTCTTGAAACCCCACCCGGACGGCCCCCGGACGGCCTCCAAACGAGGACAAATCTGGGGAAACCCGGACGGATGGCAGCCCTAGCCTACCCTAATGTGTCTACATATAATGTGAAATTTCCATCTACACTTAGAAAGAGAAAATATTTGGCTGTTTGTTCGTTTGACATGAATAGGCTCCGAAACTGCTTGACCGATTTGAACAATTTTTTCACTGTTGGGAAGCTATATTATCCCTGGTGAATATATTTTATCAGGGTACGGCCACAAGTTCCCACGGGGCGCAGGTGACACCGCGGAAAAACGGCTAGTTAGAAATATGTAGGCAGGTTACAGGTATTCTGCCAAGCTTACCCTTAATTTAGAGACAAAATAGGTCAGGAACTTCTGTTTAGTTATGCTGCCTGTATAAGCACTTCCCTCGAACGGAAGAAAGAGTTTCCTCTCCTGTCAATGGGAAATGAATTCTCGTCGTTATTTGACCTATTTCTGTAGGTGCGACGCATCATATCCTCAAATGTTTACATGGAAACTGCAATGATTAGATTTCATATACTTAGTTGAAAAAACAATGGTGATGTCATAGTTTCCCATAACACATTACTAATGTCTATACTCGGAAATGATCTAGTAAAACATTTCACATTGATATGACTTTTATCTGATGTGTGCTGCGTTGTGATAGATAACATTGGGCCAAATACATACACTTGGTGTAATCTCAAGTGTCTTGTGTACTTGATACTGATACATATTTTTGTTTTAAAACTACTTTTTGTAGTTTCGCCGCCTACCGGAACTACTATATGATCTGCGATAAACAATGTTCTAGGTTGTACCTTGAAATCGTATTTTTTTTTTGACAATCTTTAAAATTTGTGAACCTTACGAAAATGACACCTCATATTTTATTCTGTCCTACAAATGAACTCTAAACAGACGCAGACCAGAAATCTCCACATATTTTGTAGACAAAACAAATGAATAATGTAAAAGTATAGCAAATATTTATTAATAGATCTTGCATTGATAAGGAATAATATATGTGCAGGTGCGCAACAAACTTGATTTTGTTTCATACTTATGAATTCGTGGTGATATTTTTATTCTATCTTACTTTAGATACTTGAAGAACCGGGCCCGGAAAACACACGGTACGACAACTTGACACCGGCTATCGTGAAACCCGTCACTGGCAACAATGAGGCTCTGCAGAATTTGGAAGACTATGATCCCTTCACCATGGAGATTCCATATGAGGTAATTATTTAAAACTACAAATATTCTATATTTAAATATTATGTTAAAGTTTAGCAAGCTCGTTAAAGACACTCCCATGTGGTGAGCGGGCGGGTGCTTGGTCACTTGTGCGCGGGATGGTTTTTGACAGGACTGTCAGTAGTGGGTTAAACTTGAAACGTTACTATTCACGTTAGACACCCGCTTGGACCATGCGAGTGTCACTAATGGAAATGCGCTACTTTAGTATGAAAGTATGAAAACATTCTTTGTGGTTTTAGATCGGTTTGCTTCGAAGGTTCCACTTCTCATCGGCTCAACAATCAATGGGAGTTATTGCTCGAGTGCTCGGCCAGCCGCAAATGGTTTATTTCGTAAAAGGAGCACCTGAAAAGGTAAATAACATTACCAACATAATACATTCAATAAAAAAATGACTTATAAAATACTTTCATGTACATATATTTTTTCTAGGTTGCTGGTATGTGCAATCCAGATACTCTACCAGAGAATTTCAGCTCAATCCTCAACGAGTATACCTCAAACGGTTTCCGAGTAATCGGTCTTGCCCACAAGAAGCTCGATCGTAAAATGAAATGGGTCGACGCACAAAGAGTCAAGAGAACTAGTCTTGAGTGCGATATGGCTTTCCTAGGCTTTCTAGTCATGCAAAATAGCCTGAAACCAGAGACGACCCAAGTCATACGCGAGCTACATGATGCTTCTATGAGACTGATTATGGTCACAGGTTTGTATTTTGGATTTTATTATAATTGTTGAGCCTTTAAAAAATATAATATTATGAAATAATTCTCTTTCATTATCATTGATACATTGATATGATTCTTATCATAGGATTCCTGCAGTTTTTAGATAATCAATTTGAGGTATGACTGTCTCTCTGATTTTCTCAATTCTGTTAAATGGCCAACACTTCTTGGAAGGACTTTCTTCCAAAGATGTTCGCGATAGACGTAGAATATTTGACTACACATGAGGAAGTCTTTGGGACATTGACGATCACTCTTAGCCGGAACCTCCTTTTGGCAATTATTTTTTTGTGATGAATTGTAGTAATTTTCTTTTATTTATTTTTTAGGGGATAACATAATGACAGCAATGTCGGTGGCACGAGGCTGTTGCATGGTGCAACCACACGAAAAGCTATTACTGATCACCGCAGGACAGCCACAGACTAACGACACCCGCCCTCCGCTTATTATGGAGGTCAGTTTTTATTACAGGAAAATTTTTATATGGTATTTATTAAATATCATTTTCATTATGACTAAAGATTGTAATTGTGTGATAATTAACATACTTTTAATCACTAAAAGGGGCTAGTAATCTTGAAAAGTTTTTTTTTTCAAGGGATATTATTGTTCATATTTTTTAATTTCAAATTAATTATGATGTCGCTACTAACGTAAAACTGTTTATCGTTTCAGGTGGTTGGTGACGGTGGGCCTCCTAAATTGCCGTTAGATGCATATGTGTTGGCTTTGGAGGGCAAAACATGGGCTGTGATACGTACTCATTATCCTGAACTAATGCCAGTCGTATTAACTAAAGGTAAGTAATAAAACAACAATTCATTGAATATTAATATGTTTGTATTTTAATATTGTCAAATTGAACTTTGTCAACTCCTCTCCACTAAAAAGCAGATCCCTTTCAGACGGCATGCTAATATATAGGACAATTAATGTTCTGTTAAACAGGATTAACCTACCACAGACACCAGTCTCTATGTTTAATGAAACTTGTACTACCATATTCTTGTACTTGATGATGAGAAATAAATAAAATGATTGATTGATAATAAGATATACTACAAGAATAAGACATACCCAAGCCATTCTACGATTAACGATAATATCATCCTCCCACCTGACTGTAAGGCACTATTCTCTAACTTTTCCACATCATGGATGATTAAGATATTCTATTTCTCAATCTAGTATGTATAGTTACTGCCAAACTTTCTCGTCCTGGAACATGCAAGTCACTGTTGTACTACAATGTTGAGTACTGGCTTGTGGGGGGTAATTAAATAACTCTGTTCTTCTAGGCATGGTATTCGGTCGCTTCGGTCCAGACCAGAAGACACAGCTGGTGACGGCACTGCAAGGCGAGGACTTGGTGGTGGGCATGTGCGGTGACGGCGCCAATGATTGTGGAGCTTTGAAGGCCGCACATGTCGGGATATCGCTCTCTGAGGCTGATGCTTCAGGTAACTATTATTAGCTGGAAATAAATAAATATTAAGATTATCGATAAAATGTTAGTAAGTTATCTGATAGTTAATGCTATCTGCCAGATAAAGGCTGCTTATAATTTCTGTCAGATGATGTCCTCATAGGCTAACAGAAACTTCCAATGAAATTATCCGTATCTATTGTATAAAAATATTAACTTTGGTTTTGTTTGAATATGTGAAAAGTTGAAAAAATTATGAAGGATGATATTTACGCAAGTGATGAAACACGAAGTCTGACTATTGATTGTTCTATTTTCTGCTTCACCCAAAATATAACTAGGCAGTCGTAAAGTCGTCTTACAGAACATTTGATGACAAACAACTTACAAGTAACCCTACGCCATTGTGTTATAAAATTTTCGATACTTGGTACGATAAAAATTGGTGTAAATATAACAATATTTTTAATTTCAGTGGCGGCCCCATTTACATCTCAAGAGCAGAACATCAAGTGCGTGAAACTGCTCGCTCTAGAGGGACGCTGCGCTCTCAGCACCTCATTCGCTATATTCAAATACATGGCTCTATATTCACTCATCCAGTTTTTCTCGATTCTCATTCTGTACAATGTAAGTAGTATTTATTTATATCCTCTGATATTACTTTTGTGTTCTGTATAATTACTTCAAATAATCTAATGGTGAACATGAAAAAAAAAATAACAATGAAAGTTATTACAGAATGTAAATGTAGTTATTTGTTTGGATGAAAAAGAGTCTATCATGTTATCATGCTGATCCTCCCATTTTTATAAACGTAATAACGACGAGTCATATTTTCGAATTACCGGAATACCAAAGAGGCTGGTTTTTGTAGCTACTCATATTAAAACTTCTCCATGGCACATGTCGTTCTCCAGGGCCCCATTTATGTCAATTCAAAATCGTATCTCAATATCACCATGTCTCCCGTTTTGCAATGTATTTACATGGAGAACTATTAATGAATTTTCCCTTCCAGTTCTACTCAATCCTCGGCAACAACCAGTTCCTGTACATCGACCTGGTCCTCACAACGCTGCTGGCTCTGTCCCTGGGCCGCGCGTCGCCGGGCCCGCTGCTGACGCGGCAGTCGCCGCCCGTGTCGCTGGTGGCACTGTCCAGCATACTGCCGCTCGTCATACAGGTGTCGCTGGTGCTGCTGATGCAGATAGCTTCGATATATTTGCTGTATGCTCAGCCTTGGTGAGTTGACAAAAATATTGGATGTACTTTTTTTGTTTTCAGGTTGGTCTGTTTGGCCAGAAATAGCAAAACAAAGTTTCGTAACGGTCGATTTCTAAAACTAGATAGGTTTTCGTTCCGTTGATTTGCGATTAGAGATTTAATTTTGTCATCAACTCCATCTATGTTATGTCCATTTTTGAACTTTGTCATTAGCTCTAATAAATTATAACAATTTTCAATCCCTAATCTCAAAACAACGAATATATAGGTTATACAAATCCGCATCTAATCAGTTAGTATTTAACTAATTTAAAATGGCTTCTTTTCTCAGATTTCTATGTTACCACAAGAACTTTTTGAAAACTTCAAATAGAGAACAAAAAAATTTCTTTTTCATATTCAATCAGCAAGTAAACCAAAACTTCAATAAAATCTGTATTTTATGGTATTTTTTTATCCTACGATTACTTTCTATTTTAGGTTCAAACCGGTTGAAGGCGGCCCAGACGTGGAACAAGTGCTGTGTTGGGAGAACACGGTCCTATTCATAATAACGGCATTCCAGTATTTAATCATGGCTTGTGTTTACGCTAAAGGCTGGCCTTTCAGACAACCATTCTGCACCAACTGTAAGTAATCTATAAATTTTTATCGAATTCGAAGTTTTATTTTAATGAGATTTTTTGTTTGTCTTCCTGAATACAATATCTTACCTTACATGGGTTAATACACTAGGTATTTCCTAGGTTTCATTCGCAGTTCAACTTTATTGGAATATTTTATGCACTTAGACAAAATGTAGCTAATTTCCGTTTCCAATTATTCCCATCAATCTTCACGCTAATTTTATAGTCTATACTTAGGTCGACCATCTTTCCGAAATCATATTTCATTAAAACTTATTACTGATTTTGTTACTAATTTTGTTCCCTTGCGATTTTTTAAGTCATATAATTCTAAAGTGTTGCCTTATCTTTGCAGATTACATGATGATAACCCTGGTAACTCAATCAATCTTCGTGACCGTACTGCTGCTATGCCCATGGCATTGGCTGGCAGAGTTCATGGAGGTGGAACCCATGGCATCAGCTGACTCCGAACAGACCATGTTCCGTATATACCTGCTGCTCATACCCGCGTTGCATCTTATACTGGCTATAGCTGTTGAGGTATGTCTAAATTTTATAAGAGTAAATAAAAGTAAATAAAAAAAAAACTTTTCACATTCTAGATTTGAACAAAATATGATTCCACTACAATTTTTTTGCATTGCATTTAAACTATAAAGTAGTTCAATAATTGCCGTTTTTGCTTTTTCATCCCCATCGTATTAGAATTATTTCACTGTGTTTATCTAAAATGAATTAAGCAGATTTGCCATGCAATGTGAGAATGAATGAAATTATGATAAAAGGGAAACAAAATCACATATTTATTATTAGGTGGCAGTGAATTATCGATAGTCTTATGCATTTTTTTTACCTCGCACTAAATCTCCGACAGTGTTGCCCCAAGGTAGACTGGCAGAGAATGGCTAAGGCGTGCAAGAAGTATAAATAAATAAATATATAACCTTCTTCCATTTCCCTCATAGGCGACACTATCGGACTCGGACAAGTTCTCCCGGCTGGGCCGCGCCATGCGGCGGCGCTGCGACAAGCAGGCGGCCGGCGACGCCGCCAGCCCGCTGTGGCCCGAGCCCCACGACCACGTGCAGCTCTGCTGACTGACTCAACAGCACATACTGACACAACTCTTCATTTAAATCTATTCTATGACCTTTATAGTCCAAGTTCACTCACAACTTAAACGCCAGTTTGCTTAAAACAACAAAAAATTGAACCTGAAAATTCATACTAAACAGTTGTTTAAAAAAACTGACGCGACTGTTGTCAGTATAAGACAGTTGACTGTCTTATATTTGGTATACGAAAGGTTGAGGACCAAGTTCACCGACTGCGTAACGTAAGTTTGAAGTATATACTATCGAACCAGTGTACGAGGGTCCAACCGTTTACGAATCAAAACATACGTACCAAAAAAGACTTACAGAGGAATTAAGAACAATCTTTGTTTTGGAAGTTGGTTGAAAAGTAGGTAACATAAATATCTCTTTAGATTCGATAGGAATAGTCGATGAACTTGGACCTGAATATTTCATCTCGCTCGTCCTTCGTGCCGCCGGGACTGTCCCGCCCTATAGTTACCTTTAACTCCGTAGTGATAGCCGGGGTGCTACCGAACGATCAGTTCGAGCTACCTCCCCTTTGTGTTACTAATTACTTAATAAAAAAATATTTATTTTTATCAGTCGGCGAAAATCTTAATTATTTTCGTTTAGTTGGCTGTTACTTAATTTTAAGTCCGAATCTAGTAAAATTATACTATTGCCGTTAATTTTGGCGCTGGCGCTTTGTATATCTGTCGATATGCAGTTAGGGTTGAGCTAGAGCAAGTATGTATAATATTTCATAAGCATAAATCTTTTATGCGTTGCACCCTACGCACAGTGGTCGTCATCCATTCAGAGGTAAAGGGTACACTTTACCCAGTACGACACAAATATTTGGTACGAGACATTTCGTCTGGACAAAAGCATATCAACACTTGCTAGTATTAGTTCAACGCTAACTGCATATCTGGTCATCTTATTCTTTGTCGAAACAGCAATATACAGTCTTTTGCGTTGTGATAACGCACGATGTATTTTCTACTCTGAATAGGATTGACTCGACATCTGCTGTGATAAACGAACTCTGAAACTTCCAGCGCTCAATATCATTCACGTATCATTGTAGCATTTCTGTACTATTTTGTTTTAAAAGTAGTTATTATACCAATTACAGTACTTTACTCTTAAGGCTGTATTAAAGTCATCAATTTATCTACTTAATTAAATTGCTGATATTACATAAGTTACTTAATTTATGTAATTCCGTGTATTCATCGAGTCTGTCAAGTATGATGTTTGTAAAAAAGTGAGAAGGCGCTATCGGAATAGGCAATCTCATCAACTCAATTGAGTATAAAAAAAAACTTAAACATACTTGTACTTACGCACTTGATAAGAATAAGACGAAGACATGATTTAAATAAATTATCCAATATATTTGGTTACGCTTAATAGTATCAAAAAGGTAACTACTTAAGCGGGTGTAGTTCGTTAAGATTCAACACTCGAATAACTTTACGTTCCGCCTTTATATTGCCCCATAACCATGGAGGATAAATATGATTATGTTAGCACAAAGATAAATGACTACAAACTTATCTTTCATCTCAAAAACATGTTACTTAAAGGATTAATATAGGTAATAATCGAATTTACTATTGTTTATGAAAGGGCCATTACAGAGTTCTTAAACAATACTTTTGATGCCTACCACTCGCGCTGCCAATTGTTTAATATAGTGCCAAAACTTGACAGACTCTTGTAAAATCCTTGTAATGTCACCTGTTATGTAACAGTACAAAACTTGTTAGCTGGTGTGTAAACTGTAAAAACGAACACTGTGACATACATTACAGACGTTTATCATCACATACACACTACCACCTTTCATTATCTTCATAGAATCATCTCCTAGTGCAAATATCTTTAATTCTTTTAAACAAAGGTTGTCACAAAAAAGAAACATTGGAAAACAAATGAGTTTCCCCTAGCTTTTCTTTTTTATTTCATAGAAATATTTTACAGAAATCAATTTATTAGCAAATGTTAGTCCTATAAAATGAAATCATGGATTTAGGAATATAAGTTGAATCCTACTTATTTTATTATTGTAAATATAGATAAAATTATGAATTGAAATTACGTATGTTTGGGTATGCGCGATTAGTTTAAGATAAATGATTTGTGATTTTGCATTTCGCCCGTAATTCCCATACTAATAGAGTTTACTCAGGCTTTATTTATTTCATTTTACTATAATGTATCTCAACTCCTATAGATATCAGTCCTTGGTGACTTTATATCTGAATACCAAATAAAACAATCATAAATGTTTTTTGCTGTATTGTATTATTATCGTAAAATATATTTAAAAGGTGCACAAATTGTGACAAAAAAGTTATTTTATTTTACGGTGCTACTTAAATTATTTTTCAATTTAATTTAACACTATTATTATAGAGGTTATAACATCAAATTATTTAATACCCACCTCTTACAACCCCGAAAGATATTATATAATTACTTATTTTCTTATATTTAACACATTACAATAATTTAATTAAGATTACTAGTAATAGTTGTGCGTAAACCACAATGAAACATGTTTTAAGAAGTTATGTTACACCGTGTGGCACAGTTTACACTCGCATCCTTGTTCTACGGAGCTCCTCCTCGTCTACCTTATTATAATATACGTATTATTAAACATATTATATTTCTAGAGTGCAATTTTATTGCAATAATCATTGGTATTGTCAAATAATGTAAGATACAAACCAGTGAGCGAGCAGCATTCCGATTTGTGTACTGTTCAAACCAAAGGATCGTCTTAAACTGTTTAAATGTTTTAACGTAATGTTCCATGACTGCGTCTTACACCTTTATTAATAGTAAAAATATGATGCAGCACAATTTTATTATTGTATGTGTGTAGGTTAATCATATTATAAACTTTTCATTCAGACAGCGATACCGCAATTCACATTCTCTGAACGTTCTAGAAGTATTACATTAATGTTATATACTAAGTCGTAGAAATAGTCCCTTTTCATTGTGGGTTTGAAAGGTATTATGATGAAGCCAAAGTTGCTAGGATTCGTTGAAAGAAATAATTTGGAAATGGCATTGTAGGTAAATAAACTTTTTTGGTAATAGAATTTGCAATTTTTATGTGTCTATGTTATATGTAATCAAGATACAATAAGTAGATATGTAAGTTAAAAATCTGTGAACTTCATTTGGACGTTGCGATAAAAATACAATCAGCATTATTAAGTAATATCTAATGTTCGGAAACGATGCAAGAGTATTATGATTCAATCATTCGGCGATTACCGCCAATGAAAGAAACGCGTGAGTAATAGATTGCCGAGGCAATTTATTAATGCAATATTAGTAATATTTATGTTTGATTAGTCAGAAATTTCATTCCTTGTTTTTAGTACTTAGACGTTTGGTGCTTCGTATGATTTAGTACCTTTTGTTCATAGATAAAAACGTAAAAATTAAATATGTATAGAATACACAGATCACTCGAAATGTTTCGGAACTTATATTTTTTTGTAAACTTGTTATTTATTGAACTGCATTATTGTGGTCGTTTTTTTAGACTTTACTGCATGTATGTTTATATTTCTCGAATTTTGGAACTTGTTGACTGTTTTTGTGTCCAATTGTCACAATAATGTAGTTCGATATAAATTTTACTAATTGCGACATTAGAATGGATGTATGACCAAAAATATTGGAATAAATATTAACTGAAATATATTATCGTTTCATTTCTTGCATGAGCTTATACCTAGCACAAATACTAATAACTAATTAGGGTAAGTAGGTGGGATATGCAGGAGGTGGTGAGTACTCTGGCGGCGGTGCTTTCTTAGCTCGCACCATTATCGGACGAGCGGGCCGTGCACTGCGCGGGAGTGGAGGCTGCTTCCACCTACAAACAAAAGATACCTCAAACAAAACATTTTCTACATAGTTTAATGTAGATACTAAGATTATGTAGATACTGTAGAGTGTAGGATCTAGAAGCCTCTGAAACTTCAATATTTCGAAAACCTGGACATGAAACTTGCAGTCCAGGTGCATATTAGCAACAAAAGTTGTCACATAGAAACGTCTATTGTTGGACAAAGGCCTCCTACTCACCGCTCAAAACATGCATATTGATGAGCATAATATTTAAAACATTACTAACCAAGGCACAAGACTCAGATCGTGTGGAGGTTTAGGCTTAGCGAGCCTCTCCGCTCGCTCCTGACGCAACACATCTCCGTCCCGCGCCGCTGCGCACCACGCTCGCAATGTGAAGTAGTAAATCAGCTCCACACCTGACAGTAATGAGAACCCTAGAAACAGGCCGGCGATGCCTCCAAAAGACACTGAAAATATGAAGAAGACCGTTTAGCCCTGTGGTTGATAGTCGCTCGACTCTTGTAAATTGACTGAATCGCCTAGGTATACTTTTTATCAAAAAAAGGTGCAGTGTTAAAATTAAAAAGGCTTGGGTACTTAGTTTATAAAGAAATCAATATTTTGCAGCAGGAAAAGCAATACCTAGTTAGAATAGAAAATATTAAAGCGGTCGAAGAAAACCACAAGCGGAAATTCAAGTCTACCTAAGTAATAACAAAAATAGGGAAATCCATGCAAATTAAAGCTAAGTTTGACTCACCCAACAAGTCGACCCAACCGAAGAGCACCTCCCGTTTGTAACGGACCATTGGCCATGACACGAACTCTGTTTCCAATAGTGTATTGTCGTCACTTCGTGTTGCACTGTGAATTGATTAGGTACCTTATTTATTAGCTATCTTGTCTTACGGGTTCATTGGCGTTCCAGCATCTGGTAACAAATCTCACAACAAGTAGCCTGCTTGTGTATCTGTTTCAAAGGTCTCACCAATGTCATCTCAACAAAGTTAGGTACCCGTTTTTTTTTTTTGTGAAAGTGTAACAAAACAAACATTTGACCGTGCCCTTATTTCCTAATGAAGCCTATGTAGAGGTACACCTACTCACAGGGCAGGGGAAAATCTTCGGAAGAAATTTACCCAACTATGAGTACCTATTCATGATACTGCATCACATACTAGAACATACCATGTTAGCACACGGTGAGTTCTGGGTCAGTCATACATTTTAGTGCAATAATTTAAATGGCTGTTCTTGTCATAAAATGCGTCACTTATCCCATAATCTGCGTCATAATGACGTAATTAGTTAAAAAGGGCTATGGAAACGTTGGCATTAATTAGGTACCTAATAACTACGTAAGCTAAGTATGCTTCTCAATTCATAAGTAGTAGATAAATGAGATGCTCAAGTTACACACACTAATGCAAAACCTACTCGACATCGGTAAGTTTTTCGACTTCGTACACAGTGTGTGAGCAGCCAAGCTCACAGTTGCAACGAGAAACGTCTGTTATTGCAGCCGCGTGCGTTGCTATACAGCCCAACTCACGAAGAGTGCATTGTTTGTAACCTTCTGTAACAAACAAAGGTTGACATAGATTTATACAGGTAGGTACCCCAATATTCTCTTAGATGTAGGTAGGTAACTTACTCAAAGTCGGATAAAAATGTGGCACACATTTACAGAACGACCGACTCCTTTGCATGCGACATTGCCTCATGCAAGCAGAATAAGTATAAATGTTAGATGTCTCCAAGCGTACTTCATCAGCGAACACGCATCGTCTTTGACGAATGGATAGCTGCCGAGCATCCTCTGTGGTATACGTGTGTTTTACAGAAAACGACACCTTCTCCACTCGATGGTCCCAAGTATGTTGAGGACTTTGCTCTAGACCTGCCATTTCTTCGGTAGAATGAATAAATACCTGCACCACCAAACGATACCTAAGTTAATTATACATAGGTAGTTGCAATGTCTAAATAAATAAATAAGGAAATAATAGAAGATAAAAGAGTTAAAATAGAAGAAAAAACTGAAGGGCTACGAACATCAAAAGTGGTGTTTTTACGATCTGTGTTAAACATGAAAGACCATTTAGCGTCAGTCTCATGGATGAATGCTTCATTGAACAGCTCGGTTTGAGACTGTGATTGCCTGAAAAATTTAAATAAACATTAAAGTTCGGAACAAGTAGGTCGGTTTTTAATTAGAAATTGTGAACTCATCATACCATGGCCAAACTTTTTCGGCATGTTTAGAGTTGAAAGCGTAACAGAATCCCATTTCGGTGAAAACGGGCATTAGCACATCGCAACACTCTTCAGAGTCACCCTTCCACTCACAGTCGTAAAACAGTGTCTCACAATGGCGGACTATCTGAAATAGAAAACACGTGGCATTTTGAATAACCAGTGGTAAGTAGGTAGGTACCTAAATTCATTGCCTTTCATCCAATAACATTACATACTTCAAAAACTGCATCTTTGGGATTTTTCGCCGGCGCAGGTTCATCGCCTTCGCTTTTTCCAACAAGAGTAGGATCCGATATGAATTCTGAGGCGCGTTCTTCTATAGACCGATATGTAAGGGTAGCCAACCATCGCAGCATTTCACCAGCTTTCGCCGGTGGTTCCGAACCCCAAATACTACAAATAGGTAAGGTAAATATGTAGTAGCATAGTAGGTACCTACTGTCGCCTGTGACTTGTTATTAAATTGTTCCAGTTTTATAGATATGCCTACCTTTCTATGTAGTTATCTAATAATTCATCATCGACAGGGTCCAGGTCACATATTGTCACCGCCGGGAAAGGTACATCCCAATTGTGAAAGTCCGTATCCAAACCTGTATGTATAATTGTTATAGGTACTTAATTGAAAGAATATAGAGGTATTTGATGCAACTGCACAAATGTTTTGAATTGAAGGAGTAGTTCCAACACATAATGCAGTCAAAAAATATCTTACCCGTAATAGTGGGGTTCGTTTGGAACTTTTCCCATAAGCTAACAATTATTATGCAAGTTGTCACTGCTCCGACGGCTGTAAAACTGAACCACATAAACCTGCAATCAAACCCCAAATTCTTTTTTGCCTTAGACACCAAAAGACCACTGCACAAAAATTTCCATCAGACTTATTAATCACATATCATTACCCAGATGTAGGTAATAATTACCAATAGTTTAAATATTTATAACACTTAGCTAAAATGAATAATGCTGTTTTCAATTCATACTAACTTTTCGCAAAACGGCCTGTCCTTTTCAGCAATGTATCGAACACCGTGTAAAGTTGAATTGTTGAAGAACTCCGTCGTCTGATGACGTAGACTTGCAGCCAACAACGATAGACCACTAACATCTGAAGCCGACCGGTTCTTTTTAGAACCTGAATTATCATTTTTAAAGTTGTATTCAGGATACACTTTCATGGCCTATCACATGTTCACGTGGAATGCTGGATTTGTGTACATACAAGATCGGCAATGAACTGAATCACGCAACAACGATAACATCTAAATTATCGATTGCCATTGCGTGATGCTTTGATAGAATATGGTACCTCATAGTATGGCCCGAGTTGGTTGGCTTCAATTAGGTACGTACTATCCTACTGACTCAGTTCCACCCACAACTTATTGTTCATATGAGTCATTATTATTAATTGAGGCTCCCTCAAATTTTGGAGCAATGGAAACTTTCATCTGCCCGCGGCATTGCCCGAGTTATGTATACCTACTTACCGCTTGCGTTCACATATAGCTCATGACAGGGTTCTTCTTTTCGTTTGAGACTCAAGTTCATACAACCTACTTAACACTTTTTTCGCAAGGGTGTCAGCAAGGGACGCCCTAACATGCGAGATTGAGGCATAGTAATGTAGGTCACAATGCCTTGTAAGTACTCCACAAGCGATTTTAATCATACCCTGTAGTGGAACTTGAAACCTCGCGTACACGAACTGTTCTCCAACTAAATAATCAGCTCGTAGAAAAGATGAAGCTGTATATGAATTTAAACCTGCGGCAAAATGGACCTATGTTGAAAACTTGATACAAACCAAACTGTTGTTTAAGTTAGTAGTGTATATTTTTTATCATGTAACTTTTGATCGATTAAAGCTTTCAATAATTCAGAGTGGCAATCAACCAACACGTGGGTTGATATAATAGTTTTAATTATTTAATTGCTATGAAGGGCATTACATACCAGAGGTACCTAATAGCTTATATTTTCATAGGTTTTTTTTTATATAAACGCAATATACATACCTGTACCTGCATTCCTAACTAATTACGTACATGTCATAATGTTGACCTAGGTTCTGCTTTTGATTTTGCGGATGACATGATAATTAATCCAGTTGTGGGAATATTGGAGGACTTAGCTATTTTCCGCTGCTTCGCCCTCGTCCCTAAGTAACCATACCACGAAGCCGGATTCGCCTACTTATACTGAGCTTCCTGAAAATACTTAGATGTAATTGATCTAGTTCCTGATAAAGCGTTTAATGAAAATATTTAACTTAGTTAAATAATATAAATATTTTACTAACTTAGTTAAATATTTTTGCTTTATTATAGATATCTATGCAGATTATAAAATATGAATGGCTCAAGCATGCTTCCCTGCGGCAGCCCGTATTTGAAGTGATGTTTGTGTAGTAAGGATACAAGTATTCCTCATCTGATAAGATGCATACCTACTAGCTAGATCTTAAACCGAATACCCAAAGAGAACATCTAATACAATTGATTTTGTTATTTCACATATTTTAAAATTCGCAAAGTAACATAACGTTGTTTCTTCAAGTCAAACGCTTCCAACTTGTACAATAAGGATTTGAATATTTCAACTACCGACGTAGGTACTAATATTCTAAACCATATCACCAGTGCATACTGGTGTTCAAAGAAAGAACAATATATTGTAATTAAAAGAACTCATATTGGACTGTAGATATTTTATTTTCGTTTCTAAATTATCCTATATTCGTTCTAACAATATAGGTGCAATTGTGATTAAAAATAGGAATATTGAGACTTTGTAACCTACAATATTTTTATAAAGCACTCATCGGGTTCACTTTACGGCCTGTTTCGGGGTTGTGTATTTCGCAATCTGGAGTTATTAGAGGTTCGATTTGAATGTCAAGATCCTTCATAGCGTCGTCCAGTATTTTGATCTTTCCCAACAGGTTTTCAGCTTGTAAATTATACCCTGGTTCAAGCATCTTACCGGTTGGATTCAGCTTGAATAGATGTTCCGCCTGATAAGGTTGATCAAATACATAATTCGGATTAATCTTTACAAGTTCAAGCGTTGCAAACTTATGGGGAGTAACCCCAGGTAACTTAATTGAATGTCATTGCTTTCTGCCTTAGCAGGATTCGATTTAAATCGTATAGAAAAAAGTATGATCACAGGAACTGTTTCGCTTCAGATTTACATTCATAACAAGTAAAATAAATGTTGAATAGGGCTTTATTTAGCTTTTAAAAACATGATTATAAAAAAAAACGAAGAACTTCAATAAATTCAAACAAAAACAATACAATCACAATTCAATGAATGAAATTCGGCATCGCCAGCAGTTACCAAACTAAACGAAAAATGAATGAACACAATCATAATAAATAAAAATGAGTACATACTCTAAAAGTTTATGATAAAACATCATGTGGCACTTTGGAATATCTAGATTATTTAAAACCGCCTAGAGTGTCAACGTATTTACGATCAAGACTGGTATGGCTAACTTCTTCATCTAACTCTGCTTGAGCTACCCGTTGTAACGTGGCCTCCTTGGGCCTTTCGTCAGCACATTCTTTCGCCAATCTCAGCCTCTCCTCGTGTAAATTGAATTTTTCTTCCAACGCCGTACCAAGTGGATTCAACTTGAATGTTTTTTCCGCCTGACGATTTCCAAAGTAAATTGTAGTGACTTACAAAAAAATATGAGACTGCAATCTACGCAAAATTATGGTAGCACTAAACTTTAAGAAGTATCAGAGTTATTCCTATGATTACCATGACATACCCACAAAAGGAGACCGTGATTCGTTGAATTACCAAAATAACCCAGATTGAGAGATTAATTTGATTACTTGCAGAAGCTATTATTACAAATTCTAAATTGGCTTTTTAAAAATGCCAGCGCCAGGCAGAAAACAATGGCCTGACTGGGAAAATACCGAGAGAGAAATATCTGTATTTCAAGCTAGGCTTACTACTACAAGTGATATATGTAGAAACAGTCCTTACTAGGAAATCAATTGGATCATCAGGTCGTAATTTGGCAACTTCAAGCAAGGCAGGCGTGAGCGTCGGAAAGATATGATGGACAAGGTAATTGCGCATGGGTTCGCCTGCTGCTGCCAAGGCTGCTTCCTCTTCATCGCGCAGCATTGCATACAATTCCGTCTGCATAGTACAAGTTAAATAAGTCAAGAGTACGATAAGCGTGTCTAATAAATTGTAAATTCATAGCCTGGGAAAGATTGAAATTGATTCCGAGAGACTCTTGGACGTGCTCGGCTCGCGAATTGCATGACAGAATGCTTCATCCTTTCGAATATCTTTCTACTATAATTTTACCTAAAATCTTTTTTATGGAAGTGCTCAAATAATCCACATTTGAATAAGTGCCACTCCTAAAATATTATTAAAAACGTCTGATTGAGAATCAGACGGATTACATGTACCTATTATTCACTACCTATTTCCTTTACACATCACCCCCATTAATATAGGTACCTATGTATGTTATATCAAAGTAATCACCCAGTATTCCATTTTCTCTTCACGTTCCTCTTTCATTTTCTGTTCCATTTCTTTTAAAGCCTTAGCCTCCTTGGTTCTCAAAGTTTCTATTTCTTCTTTTTCTTTCTTCTCAGCAGCTTCGATAAGTGCTATGAAAACAAAGACAAAATTAATATATCTGTTTAATCAAAAGTGGATCTACTCTCATCCCTAAAACTTACCCTGAAGTTTTCCATAGCGACAGGGGCGACCCATTCGCAACGCCACAGCTGCATAAGGAGCCTTCATTGCGTAATCTGTATGGTCCTTAACGGGTACAACCAATGGATGTATATCCAATTCATCAAAAAAGTTGAGTGGAGTATTTTCTCGGGTGTCACCAGCGCGGAATTCGCTCAAACGTTTCAAAATAGTTTCTTCGTCTAACCGAGAGTCTCCTTCGGGCTGTCTCATTGCTTTCTCGCAAACGAAATCATCGGTTGTATCTAATGATACTACAATGTCTGCAAAAACATAGCACGAATTTAGTTGTACCTTAACGTTATATGACTGTATCTCGGTTTAATAACAAACTTGAGTTTTTCCATACCTGGTAATAGCTTTTTTAGCACATTGCTATACAATTCAGTGTCTTCGTCAAACGCTTCCTCATCTGGCTCTTCTCCATCATCAGAATCTTGTTCTTCACCCTTGTCAAACACTGTAGAGATAAACGATGATTGATTTATTGTAGTACATAAAGAAGAAATATTGGTTATTTTTAAAGGTAAGCAATTACTAGAATAACTTACGTGCTTGGCATTGCGTTACCGACGATGGGAATCCATCGAGCACCCATCCTCTGTTCAACGCATCACGACTCAACAATTTCTGACGCAAATATCTGGACAAAGGACAATGGGCAAGCTGTATGGCATTTGGTACCAGCTACCACAGTATAATATATAATGTATAATATATCATTACAGAGATATCTACGTGAAGAAGAAATAAAACGATGGGGCCTGCCTCAATTAGCTGTTCGATCCTAGTAACGAGATTCGACACAAAAATAAGCTAGATATACCAAAACGGTGCTGGAAGCCGACCCAACATGATTGGGAAAAGGCTCGGAGGATGATGACCAAAACGGTGCAGGGTCCATCGTCCTTTCGAAATCAGTTGCTTCGATTGGTGTCAGATATAGAAACCTATATTATAGTTACAACCGCAAAGTCCAAAATATGTCACCCTATAATTTCTTCATCGGACAGTGGCCGTCCAGACTGGAGTATTGCGAGGTTTTGTCTGGCTTGTTCCTGGACCCCATCTTCTTCATTGTCCATGTCATCATCCATGTCGGCCATGCCCAAGTCTTCTTCCTCACCAGTAGGAACACCTAGAGCAACAGTCTCGCCTACGTCCCAATGATGTACACGCCACGTCTGAGATTGAAATATAAATAGGTTGCAACAGTTGTAAACTTAAAAGGTCTATGAAAAGGTTTTAATAAAAATTGTCTTTTTACTACCTAAAACATATTTTCTATCAATGAATCATATTGACAGATAGACAATAAACATCAATTAAACACACATACAACAACAAACACAAATAATCAAGAGCAGTATTATGAACAGCCATCTGTTTTAATGATTCATTCGGGTATCATATTGCCAAACAAACATTATAATATTCCATTAAAACTAAATCCCACCCAAAACAAAAATGTGAAAGACTGCCAAGTTCGATGAAATGGGAATACTTCGCCTATAAAAGAAGTGAGATCTGAATAAGTACCAAGTTCCATACACATACCTTAGTTAAAAATAGTTACTTTTTAATGATGTTACTTGGCAAGTTTTCACACACCTTGTTATAAACCTACTAAACGCAATGAATCAAGTATTTAATTTTCTATTAAAACTTGCCAAGTAACATCATTAAAAAGTAACTATTTTTAACTAAGGTATGTGTATGGAACTTGGTACTTATTCAGATCTCACTTCTTTTATAGGCGAAGTATTCCCATTTCATCGAACTTGGCAGTCTTTCACATTTTTGTTTTGGGTGGGATTTCATTTATTTTTGCAAGGTTGTTTATTTTATTGTTTTCTTATTATTAAGTTTTGAATATGCACTATGCTTCTTACAAAGAAATAAACTAGATTAACTAAATGGCCTAGATTTACCAACTGACTGACATGACATGTTATCATATATTATGTTCGTGGATCAAAGTTACACATTCGTTATTTTCGAAAGTGATTCACACTTGGCCGTTTTCAGATTTTTACTTTACTTTGACTAAATACAAACCTTTGTAACGAATTTCAGATCGGTACGACCATTCGAAGATATATTATATAAATATATATAAATTTTGTTCGTTTTAGTTCCTTAGGGGTATAAATACCTTCATTATTTTGAAACCGACTCACACTTGGCCATTTTCAGATTTTTTCCTTTACCTTGACATAAAGACCTACCTCCATGCCAAATTTCAAGTCAATACGACCATTGGAAGTGGTCTAGGTTTTTGATGAGTGAGTCAGTCAGTCAGTCAGTGAGTGTATAGTAAAAATAGCGATTTTCTGACGTCAATATCTCAAGAACTACAATAGGTATATTAATGAAATTTTGTATTTTAGATAAGTGAGGGGGTCTCAACAGATACTAGAAATTTGATATGCGTAAATAAAATAGATTTTGAGTTATAGGGGGGTCGAATTTGGCCCGAAATGGTTCGTGTAATATAACCCACGGCCGGTGTGTCGCTTTTTTTGCTCGAACTTGGCGGACACACTGCCGTGTGTCTAGATAGGACTAACCAAATCCTCCAGCATATCTTGAGCGACTGTTTCTGGTGAAATGTAGACAAGACCGTAAGCCTCACAAATACTCTTTGCCAATGTCGTTTTTCCAGTAATCGGCGGGCCGTATATGACAATCTGTGATAACATAGGTACACGTGAGTTCAAGCGGTTTACCTTGTGCCAATAAACAAGTGTTAGCTAAAGCTTTTGTTGTTTGCTACCTTAAAAGGTTTCAATCCCCTCTCTTTCTTAAACTGCTTCATAAGTACGGGTATGTTCTCCGCAAAGGTCAATTCCGAAACCCACTGCAGCGCCATTGTCTCGACGATGAAAGTCGGCTCCATATTCAAATTGATTGTCATTAAATCGTAGATTCGTTGCTGTAATGTTTAAAGCAATGTAATGTTTTGTGTGTAGATATAAAAACCGCGAGACCTTATTATAATCCTGAGTACCTACTTATTCCTAACTTAGCTATTAGATAAAATAATGTGAGTTGGTGTGACATGAATAGAGGACGCGAAGTAGGTCCCTTAGGCCGAAGATCACACCGACAACATAAACGTGAAAATGTATGGTCAACAGTTGTTTTAAGGAAATTGACGTTTGTGTTAATGGTGACCTCGGGCCTTAGCAAGAGTATGAAACTGCGTTAGATGGTAGGTTATAGCTCACATCAATTTCTGGTATCAAGAAAGCGTCTTCCTGTGGAATACATTTGAACATTCCAGAACCCATTAAGCGTCCAAGTGGTTTTATTATCTGCAACAGGAATGAAGTATTTTATCGCACCTGCTCGACTCTAGTTGAAGAGATAAGAAACCTCATTGTATTGAACTAAGTACGCCTTTACAACTCACTTCTTTTTGTTTAGAGACATTTTGTTCCACAGCCAGAATGTAAAGCTTTTTTGGAAATTCTAGAACGAGGTTGTGAATGATCCTGAAAAGTAGGCAGATATGTTAGTATCCAGATTTATCGAGCAGATGGGTAGTACATAGAGTTAAGGCAGCTAAGAACCGAATTACCTAAATAAGATAGGTAGCTCACAGGTCTAAATGCTTCGCATAAACAAATAATAACTTACAGAGCTAAATCCACAACGTTTATCAGAGGCACAGCGTTATTTCCTCGGCCTAGAATAGGAAGTATCGGTTCGCACTCCCAAGCTTTTTGAAACCAATAGAAAAGAGTGTCTTCTTTGCCACCGTATGTCACCCCCGCACATACTACCAGCGCACTGTTCAAATAAAATAATGCATTTTATATTGAATACATTACAGTCAGCTTGTAAATTTTCAAAACTGCTAAACACCGTGTCATCGTGTCGTCGTCGATAACTTCCTTATTTTATTTGGGATGGAAAGCAAATTTTGTCGTTTAGGTAGTTTATCTATGTCGCTAAGAAATATTGACCAGCTACTTTTGACGCTGACCGTACAATAGCTACTGGCAAGAATGTTGAGCATAGAATTATATCTAGGTACTCTCCTTCTTTATCGGAAAAGTGAGCAATCAGCGCATTCGATTTAGTATTGGTACCTACTGGTAGGTACTTCACCAAAAAAATAATATTTATAGTGAAGTCTATCAGGCTCCGATTTTTTTATCATCTTACCCTATTATTGGTCTATATTTCCTGGCCATTAAAATCACTTCATTTTCAGCATCATAGTGCAATTTATAATTAGGGTGTGGCTTCCTTTTCCGAAAATCTGTTTCTATGAAAGGCATATCTGGGGTATCCTAAATAGACAGACAGGTTGTTATTAGATACAAACTAACATTATCTTAGAAGATCTAATTATGAGGGATGTATGAGGGTTACGAAAAATTCTCTTACCGGGTCTAACGGTTTGGTAGAGGCCCAAGTCATTACAGTAGATATCAGAATCAAATAGCGCTTCTTAAAATCTCCGGCATTATTAACATTAGCACTTGTCGCACCGCTGTCATCCAGATCTCCTGCCTTTGGCGGCGGAGCTTGTTTTTCCAGCAACTGCTTTAAAACTGTGAACATGTCATGATAAAAAATATCCAAATATACTATATAGATTGGAAGCCGACCCCAACATAGTTGGTAAAAGGCTCGGAAGATGGATGATGAGTAATCTGTAGTAAATAATCATAATTATGGATAGTACCTACCTAATAAATATATCTATTTGATGTATGTTAGCGTACCTTTCATATACTCCATCGCAGTTTTAAGTTCATCTCTATCGTAGCTGATATCCAAAATAACAGTGCCGCACGTCAGCATTTGCGGTATACATTCAGTTTTGGATACGATCCTCGTAACATGATCTATCGTTTTTATCTTCAAATTGGTAACAGTTCCTGATAGACAGTACAGATTTAGTACTTAGATTAAACGTACCTTCTAACAACGGATTAACCTGTTATATACATATACCGCTAATTAGATAACTATAGAAAACCCATAAAAGGGGTTAAGCAACTAGTGAAGTGGTTATTTGAAGATTTGTAAGAGAACTTAGCCGTAATGCATGTTGATTTTGATTACCGATTATCTCATACGGCTGTTCAGGCACAGGAGGCTCAGGAGGAACTGCATCTTCACCCAGAACAGTTTCTGAAGTTTCTCGTGTTGACGCTGCTTGTTTCTCGACCACTTTAGCAATTTCCTTCAAGAAATATTGCCCATGGTAAGAGTCTAAATTATTTATAAAATAACGCTTGAATGAAAATACGTTTCCAAGATCGGATGACGACTTATCCGAAGATATTCTCTCCGCTGATTTTTTCATCTTTGTTATAATCTCGTAAAATATTTACTTTAGCTTTCTCTTGTGAAGTTGAGTGACATTTTCAATGACGTTAAAATAATTTTGAATTTTTAAATAATTCTGTTATGTAAAAAAGTAAACGCAAGTAGTTTGTAGGTGGGCACTAGACGGTTGCGTAGAATGGTACTTGAAAGAAATAATACATGTGAATTAAAATAAATATTTTATTATAATCCAATAAGTAGGTAGTAATATAATAATGTAAAATAATACAAAGAAAAATAAATCCCGATATAATAAAAAATATTCGATAATAGATTTGTCTTAATAACTAAAAACATAAACAATAATCAAATAAAATTGCTTACAGAAAATTTTCTTAAAACATTGTCATGTGGCTAAAATAAATGTCTCCATTTATTGTCGTTTATCTTTCAAGTAGTTGTTATCTACATGATAGGCACTTTTAACACGGAAATTGTAAAGGGCTAGATTCATGTGATTGAATCTATATGTAGCTTCGACAGTAATATAATAATGCAATTTGCACAGTAACTGCCCTAAATATACCTAGTTAAATCTTAATAGAATATATCGCTGGTCTATGTTGTGACTGCTTTGTACATATTATTGCAGTATTTACTACCCATGTACTTGACGTCTAATACTTTAAAAACCAGTCGTACTGCCTACCGAGATTCGATTAAAATAATCGTTCGTTCAATATTGATCCCAAGCACCTTGTAATTCTTTAATTGGCACGATATTTGTTGAAAATCTTAATCAATTAATTAAGGTATAACATTATTAAAATAATACGTACCGCTTAATAGTAAACTCCAATATCTTAACAATAACTTCATTACACATCTAAGTAAGTATAAAATAATAATTGTTTTAAGTAAGCAAAGTTACAATAAAATATTGTAAAGCATCACCCAAATTGAGACAATTTTATCAATATAAAAAATAAATATATTTGTATTTCATTCATATTTCATTTATCATTACTAGCTGCAATTTCATACTGTGTACAGGATTTCAAATAAATATTCATCAATCTAATTCATCAAATAACTAAAAGCGGGTGATGTCCTACAATGTTATTCATAATATATTTTCGGTAAATTAACATAATATTACCGAATTAAATGCTAAACTGAAAACACGTAATTTAAAACGTGTTATTTATATTTTATGTAACCCAGTTAACAATATAGGTAAGTACATCATCAAAGTATATGTATCAACCAAGAACAAATTTTTGTTTACAATTCCAATACGATTTTTAGAGCAGTCCGAATGGCAAGTTAATAAACTATGGCACCTATCTTTCTAGTTGTTTCATTTTCTAATACTGATATGTTGTACTTAATGCTAATTGTATAAATTGTTTCAGAATGATTCGATATTTAGGACGGCATCAACTTTATCACAAAATTTCGGATTTATTTTAACCAGTGAATTATGTGGGAGTTTTCATACATCTTTGTTCATCTATATATGACGTAACAGAAACATCTAAATATGTTGGAAAAATACTGGTTAAAATATCCGATAAAGGCCCATTTTCCCATTTTCTTCGACAACTCAATCCGTAATTCTTAAAACAAGTGTGTACTTTGAAAATTGTATGTGAAAATTCATAGTTACAATTGTTTTAAGAGAATGGATTTTAGAGTCTTTGAATTTGGGCCTATGGGTTCCTTTCCGACACACTCGTCTGTCGTCAGACGTCGGGCCATAAAATTCCATACCGTGACTAACGATGAAGAATTAGCCGCACATGCGTCTATCGCTAGCCGTTGGCCGTCCCCCGCGTGCGACAGACGCCATTGTCGGAATGGAATGATATATTTAAAAATGTAAAGTAAATAAAAGGAATGTATATGTACCCCCTCTCTAATATGAATATTTAGAGAATTTAAAAATATTCCCAAATGATAACAAAGTTTTAAGTACGATAGTTAAGTACATGTAAAAACGTTTAAGTTTTTTTTTTTTTTATCTAGATTTAAGTATCGATATCTACTTAGTACACCCAAGCGGAATGAAACCTGTTCATCGCACATTTGTTTAAATGTATTGTGGCTATTTAAGGCATCATCTCGCTTTAGGTTTCCTTCGAAACTTTGAAAGCGAAAATTCATTTAATTATTAAATCATGTTATGTATGTGTATAAATAGTTTTAAAGTATTTTGGTATTTGGGCAAAGTACCAAATATGAAAACCAGGTTCAAACAGCTACAAATTAAAACTAACTGAAAGATTGGTAAATAACCAACCAAAATCAGTAACACATAAAATGTGAAGAATATATTCTAACTGCCATTATAACATTATAATTCCCATTGTAAAAATAAAATATGTATACACATTTAAGGTATTGAATCTAATTTCATTGACTACCTTATTTCAAAAATAGGCGATTTTCTAAGGCACTATATTAAAAGCAAACATGCAATTTAAAACTACATTGTCATTTTTTGTATTTTTTCACAATATTTTCTTAAAACGTACCTACACAAAATAATTACAGCTGTGTAGTAATAACAGACTTACGATGGATAATTGTAATTTCCTTCTCCCCAATTCCTGAAGGCGAGCTTGGTTCAGAAGTGACAAGCCACGGCGACAGTGATGATATCGGCTGAACCTTAGGAGTCACATCCTCCTTCTTCTCAACTGGCTTAGGAGATGCCAATTTTGCTTGGTTATGGGGTGGCTCTACCACCACAATTGATACATATTGCGAATTTATTGGATTTGTTGGTTCGTTCAGTATTTTAGGTGATGGGGTGGATGGTATGGCCAGATTGATGTTGGTAGATTCGTTTATAACCTTCACTTCGTTTTCTCTAGCTTTCAAAATATTATTACATTTCAATTGGCCAGGCGGTAAAGCCTTTGTAGATGACAAATAACACTTTGTTTGATTGTTCGGTACTTCTTTGTCAGTAGCCGAATCTATCTGATCTCTCTTTGCTTCATTTTTAGAATCATCATTATTAAGTTTTTCTTTAACTAAACTCATAAGGAGATCATTCAGTGGGTTCGATTCTGTCACAGGTGAACAGCTGCAAGCGGGTTTGTTAATCACAAGTTGAGTCAAATTGCTCTTCTTTTCTTCAATCAGAGATTTATCCATTTTGAATAGTACTTTGTTGCTAATAGCATCATCTTTTGACATCAATACTTCTTCAGCAGGTTCTTCATTTAGTAAGTTCTTTGTTGATGGCTCACCAACCTCAGGTTTGATCTCAGCATCCATAAGAGTTGATTTCTGGGACTTTGCACTACTCTTTCTAGACAGAGTATCTACATCAGGGACAAGTACTGCAGTATCAGATGATGTGCTGGGCTCATTAGCTGCCTCAGGTGGTGTAGTCTCTGGTTTCACTACACTTTGTTTCTCTCTCTCCCGCAAGACATGACTCTGTCTACGAGCAAATCTCTGACTGGGTCGTCTTTCGAACTGGACTGTACGTCTGGCGCGATTTTGCTGAGTGGTCTGGTATTCAGTCTTTCCAGAGTATTGGAATCGAGAACCCATTCTGAAGAAGTTTTGTCGTGCTGATGGACCTTTGACTGGTGCTCTCAAGCGGAAGAAAGTGTGATGTTCAACAGCACATTTCCATAGATGTTTGCAGGCTTTTTCATTATGTAATCTGAACACAAAGGTATGCTCTTGTTCCCGACCTTGATCATCATCTTCAACAACCACAAGTGTTAGTTTCTTTTTCTTGAAATCTAACTTGCTTATCTTAGGCCAGAAGAATAAACCAATTTTTTGAGGTCCTTCAAAGACCAGTATGCCTGTTGGTGTCAATCCTAAGTGGTACTCACACCCATCTTTACCTAAGACAATGTGCATATCAACACCATACATCTCAAGCCACTTTGCTTTGTTTAAGTAGTTTACTTCTGCTTGTGCAGGGGTAAGACCTTTACATTTCTTGTACTCTTCTAAGATTTCAATCTCCATTTCTTCTGTCTGATTAGGTACAAATCTGAACTCAGACACAGTTGCTGGGGTGTGAACATTTTCATCAAAATCACCTAACTCAGACTGTAGGGCTAATGCAGCTAATTCTACAGCTGTTGAGTGTGGACACTCTAGCTTGCTCTCCAATATGTCCTTCTTCAGTTGCAAGAAGAATTGATATCTAGTTAATTCTTCCCTAAGATTATTGGGTTCGGAAGAATAAAACTTTACTTTTAGCCGTAAAGTGTATGGAGGCCCTATTTTTACTTGTTTCTTGATGGTCTTAGTTGGATCTAACCAATGTTTGACATTGTGAGTATCAGTGAACTGCAGTCCAAAGTAATCTTTTTCAATCAAATCCAGAGAATAAAAAACTTGCTCATAAAGGTCACCGGCACTTGCTTTTTTAGATAAGTTTATAGACAAATCTGTATCATCAAGTAGCAGAACTTTGCATTGTATTAAATTTTTGTTACTTGACGCTTTCTGGGTTTGTTTATTGCGGTTTTGACTAGATGAACGCCCTCTTCGGCTTAGAAAGCGCAACATCGTTAACGGGTGAGACCTGAAAAATAAATACAATACTGAATGATACAATTCACAAATGATATTTAATTGCAATCAAACTTGAAAATACTAAATTGTTAAGAAATTCAAAGCTATAAAAATAATGTGGCAAGTAAAGCTTCGTTTCTGTAACAAACTTAATTTAATTACACATGTGTATGTTAGTTATGCAGTTGATCTAATACCTAAATAATTTCACTTAAAGCTGTTTAAAAGCAGGTTCCTATGCTAATTTCAAAATAATATCGTCGAAGAAGCTTAAATAACAAAACACTTCGATATGGTTTAGTGGGCTGCAACTTGCAAACAAGTTTATCATTAATGTTTTGACATAATTCCATTTCATCGATAAATAACAGTAAACTAAGATGGAACTTACAAAAACCAAGTTAGAACATATATTCGACGCTCTTTTATAAACACGCAGTTTCGAACACTTAAGTTATTATCAAGAAAATAGAGTTTTTCAAGTTTATAAGTTTCATTGACTTGACTCACAATCACTCACTCGAACTCGAACAATCCGCAATCTGCAACCTTTCCCAGGAACACCGCCCCCTATCCATCCAATATTATTTCGCCACTCTACTCTAGCTGTCATTTAGCAGTCACCATTGACCATAGAGGTAGAGTTGCACCTACGCGGGTAACTCATTTTTTAAATTTCTATTTTCTGAACATCTAACAAGATCCGATAATTGAGTCTTCTCATATTTTGATCTCATCGTCGATCATGATATCTGTTTGCTGGAAGAACCATGGTATTTCGTCAATGCCATGGTATAACAGTGCATGGACAAGACGGAGAACATTATTGCTTGCGTTAGTCATGATGGCTCAACTCTAGACCATAGACATCCGCACATATGCCACGTTTGTTGCCAGTTGCATCATTTGAATTTTGAATTTTACCTTATTTGTGGCAAACAAGGATATCTCTAAAACAACGCTAACCACTATACTTAATGATTTAATATGTTAGACCATTTACGTATTATCATGCTTTTCTATAAATTTTGATATTAATATTGTTACTTTTTATTTACAAACCTTAAAAAATATTTCTACACAGTAATATTTCTCCGATACATTAGGATATTGGAAAAACTTATTCTGTTCCTTGCAACTCTAATCATGACGGTATTGAGGGGGGGATCTGAGGTGGCGCGGGGCGTGAAGTTTGATTGAAGTTTCTTTTGAAAGGGGCATTTTGGTACTGTCAAATAACGCAATCTAGAAAACTTTAAAGAACAATACAATATTCTAGAAGCTAGAAAGGTGGAAGAAATATCTTAATTAAACCGTAAGTTTAAAGCATTATTACATCAACACAGATCATCGCACTCGAACAAGTTCACGTTTCCTAACCAATAAAATCTGGTTTTCGTGGTGTCGTTTCTGCCATCGTCATTTTATCATGACCGTACTCTTATGTCCTGTTGTCTTCAAGCAGAATTTTAAGTCGCAAGTGTTGCTTATCGCGATTTTCAGCCAGAGTATTTGTTACTACCAATATTTCGATAACCATCTGAGACGAAAAATATAAGAGGAAAATTTATATCAGAGCCATAAATAATTCATCTCACAGTCTATGTTCATAACAAATGCAGTCTATTCGCCATTAATATTGTATTTCGTTAGTACAGAATCACCAGGGACATTATGTTGAATGATGTTTTGTCACAATGATTAGAAGAAAGAGAGATTGAGATAAGAAGAATATTGCTAGTTAGTAGTAGACCAACAAATTAATCTAATGATATACTTGTAACTTAGTCCTACAGTTAATCTTATGGTATATTTGTAATTAAGTATTAAATGTAAACATAGGTAAGATACAAATGTATTTGCTTATTGTACAGATGCCCGTTGCCGATGAAATCCAGTCCTCTTGGGCTGATGAGGTTGAGATTGATCAGGGAGCTTTACCACCACCATCAGAAGTTGTTGAAAATGGATTGAAGATTGTGACAGAATACAAATATGATAATGACAACAAGAAAGTTAAGATTGTTCGTACTTACAAAATTGAAAAACGTGTAGTATCAAAGGTAAGAAATTACTTGTTTTTATTTTGATATATTCTATTAAGTCTAAAATTTTTGTTCCCAATTCTGGATTATAGTACTATGAATAAATACTATTATGAATGTTTGAGCAATGCATTTATTGTGTACATGTCATAGACATTAACTTGGCTTGAACCACCTTTACGGTGTTGCCACTGTTGCCTTAACAATAGCATTGTTACAGAGATTAATTGCAAATATGTATATAAACTAGACTGCATTGAAAAGGATAAGTTGAACTAATTTGATTTTTATGTGTGATTTTTTTTAGGACATTGCCAAGCGCAAAACTTGGAGTAAATTTGGTGATTCCGCCAATGACAAGCCTGGTCCCAACCCTGCAACAACTAACGTTGCTGAAGATGTCTACATGCAGTTCATTACCAGCAAAGAGGAGAGCCAGCGCCCTGATGATGGAGAACTGGATGGTCTCAAGGTGTGTTACATATTCATCAATCAACTACTTATTTATCTATCAAGTTACTAAAATTTTCCAGCACTGAAATACTTCATAAATTCCTTGCTTGCATAAGGATTTTGGCCTATGTCCAGCAGTGGACTGCGATAGGCTGATGATGATGATAAGGATTTTTGGGTTGCCAAAATTAAACACTCTAAACTTGTTTTTTTTTTTATATACCCTGTATTAATTCCCAAGATTCATTTTACCTTCGTGTCAATCTGTCTAAATTGGTTCGTTCCATTATGTACAATTCATAATATGAGTAAGAATTAGTCGATGCTGTTGTTAATATGTTATGTTGCTATTATTATTTCAGCCACAAAGCAGCAGCGTGATCTTCAAGTGCAGAACCTGCCAAGGAGACCACTGGACCCTGAGCTGTCCCTTCAAGCACACCCAATTGGCTCAGGCTAAAGCTAATGAAGCTACCAAGTCTGCAGGTATTATTCTCAGTTATTATTGCAAAAAATAATTGAATGCCACTAGATAAGTTTTATCCAAAGAATATGTTTGACATTTTGGCAGCTTTTGTGTAGAAAATATGACAAACTGCTATATTTATTCCTTAGGTAGAAGAATATTTTGCTTGGTTGATCAATTTTATTATTACAGGAATAAATCTTCTTCTATATAAATAAAAATGAATTGTTGTTCGTTAGTCTGATTAAAACTCGAGAACGGCTTAGCCGATTGAGCTGATTTCGGTTTTAAATGTTTGTAAAGGTCCAGGGAAGGTTTGAACGATACGAAGTTCGCGGGATCAGCTAGTAAAATATAATTATGACGTTATTTCAGATTCGAAGACCACCCCTACCAACAAATACGTGGCGCCATACTTGCGCGAGGGTGGTGCTGGTCGCGGCACTGGTCGAGAGCCGCCAGGTGCCCGTCGCGACGACGTCACTGCCATTCGTATTTCCAACCTCAGTAACTTCGCAGTTGAGGCGGATCTTGACGATCTTGTCAAGGGCTTCGGCCCCGTGCAGAAACTTTACCTTGCCAAGGAAAAGGTAATTATTTTGCAATACGTAATTAACAGTTTTTATCTATCCTTTTTACTCCTATGCTAATATAATAAAGGGGAAGCATGATTTGTTTGTACCCTAGAGGCGCCGAAACTACTGAACCTATTTGAAAACTTCTTTCATTGTGAAGCTGTGACCCTGAGTAACATTGCCTATATTTTGTGGGGGTACAGGAAGTTGTGCTATATGGGTTACAGGAAACAACAAACCGTAGAAGGGCTAGTCAAATTATTTCAAGTCTTGTGAATATTACTTAATATTGGTTGTATCTTGTTTCAGAGCACTGGTCACTGCAAAGGATTTGCTTATGTCCACTTCAAGTTCCGTGCTGATGCTGCTAAAGCTATCCAGACTTTGAATGGCCATGGTTATGATCACTTGATCCTCAATGTGGAATGGTCAAAGCCTCCTCAGAACAACTAACTGTATAACATCAAATTTTCCATGTATTGTATTGTATACTTATAATAAAATCCTGTGAAAAAAGTAATGTTTCATTTTGGTTCCCACAGGACCCGGGTGTATAATAAAGAGGAAACATTTTTTTGTTTGTTTGTACTGTAAAGGCTCCGAAATTACTGAAGTAGAACAGGCTCTTTTGGCGGTTAAAGGGTTAATTTCCCATTGCAAGCGAGTCAAACCGCGGTAAAACAGCTGTTTAACAGCTTATTAGAACATTATAGTAGAATTTAAAAAATGTACAAAGCGCGTTCTACGGATTTGACGCCGTGCCTACTTAGCATTAAAATAATATTTGAAAAGAATAAGTAAATAAGAAAGAAATACCTTGTTATATCAAATTATACTGTGTTAATATTCCAGTTTTCACTCTTGACAGTACTCTACTGGTGTGCAACCTGTTATTTTTTCTTATTATTTTTTCTGTACTCAAACAAACAGGTGGTGGGTACATTCAAACTAGTCAAGTAGTACCCATGTACATAATTTCTTTACCTTTGGCATCTCAACTGCAACTTACAAACTATATTTAGTCCTCAACTTTCTTAATTATTTTACCAACTTCATGAAAACGTTATGTATAGTTAAGATAAAATAAGACAAAATGTTTGGGTAAGTAAAGAAATAATAAAAGGCTTGGTTAAGTTTATTAAATTTTTATTCAAAGCACTTAGTGAGAGACTAGACAGACTTTGAAGACAACATCAACATGCTAGAAGGTGCATCAACATAACATAGTAAGACTTATCCACTACCAAATATGCATAAAAGTAAATAGCCACCTGTACATATTTAATTAATTATACAACCATAAAAGCAATCAAGTTTTAACACGAGATACATTTATATATCAATATCATATTTCTCATCATCACTGTTGGGACTGTATGTCTCATCAGGAAGTTGCACTTCCCCACAGAACATAAGCTCTACATAATGGAAATAATCTAGAGCAATATTAGTAAGCATTGCTCCTGTAGTAACTCCTAATACTGTGCCTATAACAGGCCTTTGGCCAACTGAACTTCTCAAAATGGCCCATAAGAAAATTGATCCCAGTGGCCACAAACAACCTCCCAGAAATGCCCAAGAAAACCTTCTTGCTGGAGCCGCCGCAGCCATATGTGGTCTGGCCCATAGCCACAGACCAGCACCACCACCCGCAGTCAAAAACAAAACATCCGTTACATCCCTGTGAGGAAACAATCTGAAAAAACAATGTCAATAATAATATATGATTTATCATATAGGTAAGTAATATACTTTAAGATTATTCAGCGTCACACATACCTGACCATAAGATGAGGATTCATTACACTAACTGACAGAGTTGTGTAACTAACCAGACCTTGCAGTGGTAAATAATAGTACAACACATTATACTTTGTAAACGGCGGCAATCTTACATTTCCTACTGATTTGTTGAGAATATCAACTGTTTTCGGAACCGCACCCGGCAAATTGGCAATTTGCTGTCGGATGTTCCGGTAAATCTTTTCCAGAATATCCATTTTGATCTAAATGAACTTTAAAACAAAACAATTTGCACTCCTATCTAGTGCAATGGTATTAAGGTTACGTCGCTGCACATTATTTGGCAACTGCTAACGTCTGTGAGGTTATTTATACTATAATTTTATTCATACTCGCACTGCACACAAAAAGTGATTGCAAAATACAAACACAGATTGCGATTTGCTTTCGCGATGAAAGCGAACATCAAAAATGGCATGAGACAGCAGACAGCTGAGCTAGTGTGTCTATGAAAATATTTGTCTATGGCACATAGTTGTTTTAGTATGGTTTTAGTCGATTTTAAGAGGTGAAATAAGTAATTTAGACAAAACTTTAAAAATATTTCAACTGGAAATATTTTTCCCAGTCTGTAAATAGCGGGTTCGATTTTGATGGACTTATAGTGAGGTGATGATATGGAGTATACAATTTTTTCGTCACCGGTTGAAGGGTGTCTCTGCTATTTCGAGGACACAACGAAGAGAAACTCCGATAATACTACTACTACTAATACTGTTTATGAGATACCTAGTGACAAACAGACAGACAGTGGAGCCATAGGGTGTCGTTTTAAGTATATAATTCATGTTCTAAAAGATTATAATTACCTACCATTTTATTAGGCTTCATAACTTATTACTGTAGTACTAATCAGCCAAATTGCTAACTCCAGATATAAGCAAGCCTGTAAGCAATCCTGCATTCTTATAGTAAATATGAGTACAAACATGCAAGTAGCTGGGTATAAAATAAAAATAGGTGACTGTAATTAAATGCTTGATTTTATTTTCATCATTTTTGTTGATATTTTTGCATCTCTTACTTGGTCTATTAAGCTTTCTCCTAGCGGACTAGAGGCTTCTATATCCAGAGTACTAAAATCTGTAGTGATGTCCAAGCCTTTTTTCCATTTTTCAAAACCATTCCAAGCTATCATTACTCCATTGTCTGTACATAACTTAGGATAAGGTCTATAAATATCATAACAGGTTTCATTGCATAACATTTGTAGAGCACTGAAGATGTAATTGTTGCATGCCACTCCACCAGAAACAACTAGCTGCTTACAGTTTTCAGGTATCAGATTATTTTCTGTACAAAATACCATAGCTCTCCGTGTCCTGTGTACAAGATGTCTAGTAGTTGCCATCAGCATAGCTGCACATAAGTCATTTACTTCAGGTATTAATTCATGAGCTACAATTTTATGTTCTACTTCTTTTCTATGTAAATGGTATAGAACTGAGGTTTTAAGACCATTCAAACTAAAATTACAGTCCTTGTATTCTGATAGTGGCAGTGGAAGTTTGAACATGTGCGGGTTAGTCGCTTTTGCTGCTGCTGCTTCTACAGCTTGTCCTCCACTTAATTTGGAAAATTCAGGAACATTTCTCAGTTTCATCCTTCTTGCCACTTTATCAAAAACTTCCCCAGGAGCACAATCCATACTTTCTCCAAGTAATTGGAAATGGTCAACATCTTGAACAACAGCAAGTAAACAATGTCCTCCAGATATCAAAAGAACCAAAAATGGAAATGATATATCATGATGCATTCTGGCTACAAGTGCATGTGCTTGCATGTGGTGGATAGGTATTATTGGTTTGTTGTACCGCCTTCCCAAATGCTTAGCATACTTCATGCCAACAGCAAGACTTAGTGGAAGGCCAGGTTTTAGTGTCACAGCGATTGCTGTAATATCTTCCATTGAAAGATTTGCTTTATCTAATGTTTTTGACACAGTTGGTTCAATGTGTATACGATGAAGATCTTGTGCAATATCTGGAATAATTCCTCCATATCTCAAATGCACTAAATTTTGAGAATGTACTACTTCTGACAACACTTTGCCATTTCCATTGATGATCGCACAACCAGTATCATCACACGATGTTTCTATGCCAAGAATGTTTAGTTTCGAATTTGAATATTGTCTATCTAAGGAGCTTCTATGTTTTGGTATGAAACATTGTCTAGTCACTTTATTTGCGAACTGTGAACACACTAAACGTCTTAAGACATTCATAATGATCTTACTATTCTACAAGAAATTCACAAACTCAACTATAAAAATAAATAATCCATTCGCTAGGTTATAGTTACCTAAAAATAAGCTATATTAATATTACCAGTATGATATAGTAGTCTCACGGTAATAATAAAAGGATTCAACCTTCGTGTCATAAAATATTCTTTGAAAATATAATTATTATAAATAGTATTTTGTTTTAAGCAGAATCTCTGAATCCCGGCCAAATTAGGCTGGCTGACTGACAGTTCTGACACAAGTTCTGTCAAGATAGTGTCATTTTTATGTCAATTTCGTTTAAAAAGGTCAGATAATTTTACCTTTTTAAACGATAACTAGTTAGTTAGTTATCGTTTAAAAAGGTCAGAGACAATGAGGTATTCAATCAGAGACTGGAGATATATTATATAAGAATAAAGTGCAAATACATGTGTATGCATGTAATGGAATATCTCAGGGAGGGCTCTGCGAAACACAGCGAATTTTAAGAGCCGACCTTCGAACATATTAATACGATGAAGATCGAACAAACTGGTAAACCTTGGGATAGGGGAGGCCTTTGTCCAGCAGTGGACGGTGGTGGCCTAGTAATTAAAGCAGCAGCCTCTCAGCTATACGTTGCGGGTTCGTTTCCTGGCAAGTACCATTTCAACTTTTCTAAGTATGGACAAGAATTGACAAAAGGTGAGGGAAAACATTATGAAGAATTCTGGACTAAAAAGTCAGAATTCAAGCGTTTTGTCAGTTAATAATGTTAAAATCGAATAGAAATTGAATCAGAATATGATCGCAATAGCAGTTTTAACCATATCAGGCATTCTGATACTAACATAAGACCAATCGTATTCGATTGGTTTGCGATTAGTCTGCTATTTTGGCGATTTTTTACGGTGATTTTTGACGGTAGTTTGCTCTACAATCATATTCATCATCCTCCGAGCCTTTTCCCAAATATGTTGGTCGGCTTCCAGTCTAACCGGATTCAGCTGAGTACCAGTGCTTTACAAGAAGCGACTGCCTGTCTGACCGCCTCAACCCAGTTACCTGGGCAACCCGATACCCCTTGGTTAGACTGGTGTCAGACTTACTGGCTTCTGACTACCCGTAACGACTGCCAAGGATGTTCAATGACAACCGGGACCTACAGTTTAACGTGCCATCCGAAACACAGTCATTGGTGTCTAAGATATACTTAGAAAGTACATACAAACTTAGAAAAGTTGCATTGGTACTTGCCTGACCTGGAATCGAATCCGCGCCCTCATGCTCGAGAGGTTGTTCTTTGCCCACTAGGCCACTACGACTTTTTTTGCTTTACAATCATATTGCAATCGTAAATCATTTGTAGACAAAATGATTCATTATTGAATGACAGAAAAGGATAAAAACGTTTATTTCAAAGAAAAAATAGCGGAATGCCACATACGCTTCAATCGTAATCGAGTCGGGATTGGATCTCAGTCGAACCGAGTCGAACGTGAATCGTATGTCGCTTAAATAAAATTAGGCGAAACGGGCCCCAGGCCTATGACGACAGTGGAACAATAATAGGGCTGATGATTATGATGACCGTTGAAGATCGTTGAAGAGCCAGGTTAACAACTGTCAATTACAGAAACAAATAGCTGTAAAGTCAAAACTAGGGGGATGCCCGCTATAATAGCATTTGCTGAGTAGCAATGATAGCGCTTGCGATCAATTTTTGGTGGTCGGTTTGACAGTTTTTAATTTTACTCTCAAACCGGTGCTCACCTAAAATAGGAAACGACAAGCACAGGCGTTATCGTAATCACCTAGGTAATCAGCAGGGCTATAAACTCCCTTATTATTTACAACTCCATATAGGTACTCCCTTATGAACTACTTTAGTATGTGCTTACTACCTTGTGTCAGCCCCGGATCTTCAATTTTTATTAGGCGGGGCAAAATCTGAAAAATGCCGCCCCACCTACCTACTTATGTTTATTTTCACTTTTATCATCCATATAATAATTAACTATCAAGCAGGCAGGCAGGGCCGTCTCTAGCTCATGTAGCGCCTGGGTGCAATCATCACCCAAGCGCCAACTATGTATTGAAGTTCTTACAGTAGTTACAAGGAGTGTAAATAAGAACGTTCGAATGAAGTGCACTTTTTTGGTAGGTAATAGACTTTAAAAAATGTGTCCAATTCATTGTAGGCTCAAACTGATGGCTAGGTTTAAGTTATGAAAGTCGAGACAGAACAAGGCAAGTGTAAAAAGTAGCGCGAGCGAAGCGAGCGCGCAAATTTTTCAATTTTGTGACACAAAAAGTTAATGTTTTAAATAGCGCTGTAAAGTAACAAGCAGTCGGAAGCGCAATTTTTTTGTTTTTGAGGACTCCATAAAAAAATTTTTTCTTCATTTGACTTATAAAAGGTAAGACAGCGTGGACTTGACTTACGAAGTTGGCAATGCATTTATAATATAAAGGTCGCCGGAAGGCGCTGGATGCAGGTCGCCTCCAACAGGTATCTGTGGAGATCTAAGGGGGAGGCCTATGTTCAGCAGTGGACGTCCTATGGCTGACATGATGATGATGTATAATATTGCGCGAGCGAAGCGAGCGCGAAATTTTTTGAGCCTACGACACAAAATTATCTGATCAATTATACTGTAAAGCGAACTTTTTTAAATTATTTGTATGAAGACTCACAAATTAAACTGGGAATTATGTACAGAAAACGTGATTAGAAAAAAGAAAACGTGATTAGAGACCGAATCTATGACCGACGACCGAGTCAATAAAAATAATAAACAATCAGAAAAACCGTACATACATTGTCATTTAACCGCGAGCGTAGCGAGCGAGAATTTTTCACTTAGTTGGAGGATGTTAAAATTAAAAAATAATCAAAATGATCAATCTAACAAAGCGAAGGCGACTTTTTTTAGGAACTTTGCTTGTCAGTATCGTGATACAATGTGGAACTTCCTTATCAAACGGGTGTAATTTCATCGAAATTCCTGGTGGTGGGGCGTCCCGCTGCCGCTGCGCCCCTGAGACCGAGGCGCCCGGGTTATTCGCACACCTTGCACCATAGGTTAAGATGGCGCTGTAGGTAACTATTACAGTAATCTGTAATGTAGGATTTAAAATAAAAATAAATATGCGAAATTCCTGGCTTATTATTTGCGATCACCTATGGTGATCGCAAATAATTTTAATCAATTTTAATGTTAATTTTTAATCAATTTTAGTTTGCTAAAACTTCGCCTCGTGAATAATAAATGTTCGTGCAGTCATGCAGCTTGTCTCACTCCGCGCTCAGGGTATCGGTCAAGTTGATATGGCCATGAAATTGCTGTACTTGTGCTATTTTTATTTAGGTATTCCGTGGTCAAAATTAAATAAATGATGAGTTATCCATTGGTCTGTGAATTTGGCAGCCGCCTGATTTTGCCGCCCCCTGAATTTGCCGCCCGGGGCACAGGCCCCGGCTTGCCCCCCCCTAGATCCGGGGCTGCCTTGTGTATGTACAATGTAATTTATTTTCATGTTTTATTTACCACTCATTATTTATCTTAGTAGGTACCTAATAATTATGTAGTTATCTTTTACATTCGTACCTGCATTGCCAATAATTAAGCCTTATGTGCTGCCTGATAACCGTCTAGTTTTATTTCTGCTATGGTATTGTGCCATCTTATAATGAAACTTGCAGGTACCTACAACTTATTAAGAAACATATCTAAACGGTATTTGACATTCAGATCGAGTCATTATCATATTTTTTTACCAAACGGTCAGGATGACGCGAGTTATATGTCCCAACTTCTTTTGTTTATGTTATGTGCATAATTCACGAGGACGGGATCTTTTTGTAATTCGATGATTCCGCTCTGTGACGTCTTACGATCTGGGTGCGCGTAGCAAAGTATTATACCGTAATGTTGAAGTTAATTAAAAAGTATTGTGGCCATAATAAATCATTGAGTTTTGTATCGAATGTAGCCAGTGACAGTGGTACCAATGAATTACAGAATGGCAGAAGTCACGTGAAGAGTTTTGAGGAAATCCCGGGACCAAAGAGTTATCCAGTTGTAGGGACCCTGTATAAATACATGCCTTACATAGGTAAGTTCTCATTTGTGTCTTTCAGTTTGTATTTGTTATTATGTTCCCGGAGTGCGCAGAGCAGTTTATTATACATAGAAACCGTTATAATCAAATTCCATTAAATGCTGATGTTAATGTTCTCTAAGGGGCTGGGGCACTGAAAGAAAAATCAATATTTCATGGCATACCTACTATCGAAAAAAGCGATAAGAGTTTATGAATAGCAATTTAGAAATTTGATTCTTTATAAACTCTTTCCAGGAGACTATAACGTGGAAGCCCTCGATAAAAACGCTTGGCTGAACTATCGTCGCTATGGCAACTTAGTTCGAGAGGCGCCCGGTGTTAACTTGCTTCATGTGTACGATCCTGAAGACATAGAGACGGTGTTCCGACAAGACCATCGATATCCAGCGAGAAGGAGTCATGTTGCCATGTACCACTACCGTACAAACAAACCTCATGTGTATAATACTGGCGGATTACTTTCAACGTAATGTTTAAAAATGATTGTCCTACTCATTTATTTATTAGCGTTAACTTAACTTACTGGACTTTACTGATTGACGATTTAATGTTAATTTAATTTTTGCGTCGATATGTATTATTCTAAACTTTTAGGAATGGTCCTGAATGGTGGAGACTCAGGAGTACATTTCAGAAGAATTTCACAAGTCCTCAAAGTGTGAAAAATCACATTGAAAGCACAGATAGTATCGTAACTGAGTTTGTGCAATGGCTAAAGCAAATTAATATTACGCATAATGAAGACTTCCTGCCCTATTTGAATCGATTGAATTTAGAAGGTGTAATATTTATACAGAAAAGTAAAACCTTCAGTAATTTAGAGGAAGTACCTATTTATCAATTGTCAATGTTTCAGTTATTGGAACTGTGGCGTTCAATCAGCGTTTTAACAGCTTTTCTTCTGAAGAACAAGACCTAAATTCAAGAAGTAGTAAAACTATAGCAGCAGCATTCGGGTCTAATAGTGGAATTATGAAACTCGATAAGGGATTTATGTGGAAGATATTTAAAACTCGTCTTTATAGGCAACTTGCTGATTCTCAAGAATATTTAGAAAAGTACGTAAAAAAAGTCTACCGGATTTTGTTTTAGTTTTACCAGAATTTAGTCTAAATTAAATATAACTTGCCTTTTTTATTTATCACAGAGTATCTACAGAAATATTGATAGAAAGGGTGCATTTTTTCAAACATGCTGACAACAACGATGTTTCATTATTGGGCTCCTTTCTTCAACAACCCAATTTAGATTTGAAAGACGTCGTAGGAATGATGGTCGATATACTTATGGCTGCTATCGACACGGTAAATACCTAAGTACTTTTTTATTATTTTATTGGATCGCGTGTGGTTTTGAGCATAAACGTGGATGGATAAAGATAGAGGAAGGGGGTCGAACCAAGGAATTGTGCAATCGAGAAAGGATGTCATTGGTGAGATGATAGCAGATAGAGCAGTGTGGAAAAAGAGAACTTGCCCTGCTGACCCCAAACAAAATTGGGATAAGGGTTGGAGAGTTATGGTGATAAATTGAAAATTAATTAAACGATGTACCTATTCCGTTATGATTTCAGACTGCATATACAACTAGTTTTGCTTTATACCACATCAGTCGAAACCCTGAGGTCCAACAGAAAATGTTCGATGAAATCCTTCAACTTCTTCCCACGAAAGATACAAGAATAAGTTCAGAAATTGTATCTAAAGCCGTTTATGTAAGAAGTTGCATTAAGGAGAGTTTAAGATTGAATCCAGTATCTATTGGTGTGGGGCGACTGACTCAAAAGGAATTCATACTACGGGATTATCTAATCCCGAAAGGAGTAAGTATTAATATGTATGAATTATTTTTCATAAATATAATGATAATTACAACAATTTCATGTTTGTTTCAGACTGTTATAGTGTCACAGAATATGGTATCATCTCGACTACAGCAGTATGTTAAGGATCCATTAGAATTCAAACCGGAACGTTGGTTAAGAGGATCTACGAGCTATGAGAATATTCATCCCTTCTTAAGTTTACCATTCGGCTTTGGTCCAAGATCATGCATAGCAAGAAGATTGGCAGAGCAAAATATTTGCATTATTCTTATCAGGGTAAGTCTTTAATATAATATGTACAAGTTTTTTATGTATTTTATAAGCGAACATACTAATACAATATTGTATTTTGTGTTTCAGCTGATTCGTGAATATAACTTGAAATGGATGGGTGGAGAGCTGGGTGTTCAAACTCTACTTATAAATAAACCTGATAAACCAGTGACTTTGTCATTCACACCAAGGAATTTGTAGAAAATAAAAATAAGTGCATATCATGTTATAAGTATTTTATTTATATCACGCAATCTTTCTCACAAAATATCAAGTGAATGAAAATTAAATATTGAAATTGACTAAGTTACATCACAGATCTTAGTTAGATCATCTATCACATCTATAACATCCTTTTCCTACAATTGACTGGTTTCACTTGAAATTAAAATATTTTCTTAACTTGTTAATAAACATATTTGGAGCAATGCGTTCTTTTACAATATTTTGTGCACAAGATGTAGAAAACAGGAATTGATTCTTCTTGTCAAATGGAAGCCTATTTGCCTGAAGTTTAAGTTTTGGCGATGGAACTATGGGCAATGAAAATGGATGTTTCTTTACTAAGAAATGCTGAAGAGAAGCCGATTTTGGGATTATTACTTTTTTCTTATGTAGGCGTTGAGAGAACGGAGAAATAAAGGGTGCAAAGCTGAATAACCCCTGTCGTGACCCTGGTTTCAAAATAATTTCAGAGATTGGTGTCTTTTTGACAACAATATCGCGTCCCATGTTATAAAGATTTGGTCTGGAAACTTCTTTCAGCACAAATGAGTCGGAAAATTGGGGTGTTTTGATAGAATAAACTTTTTTTAGCTTTTCTAATACTAAAGGAGCCGACTCCAATCTTACACGTTCTGTTTCTTCTGGCGCAGAATATTTCATTTCTTGAATTGATTTCTCAAATTTAATTGTTTCTTCTAAATCTACTGACCTCAAATCGGATTGCCCGTTGTTCCATAAAAATGAAGATGGTTCTGGAATCATAATTGCATCTGGACTTTCAACAAGCTCTTCATTGTTGACGAGAACTTCCGGATTAGAAGACATTTCTGTGTACTCCCCTAACGTAAGCGCAACATCAAATTTATTTTCTTCTTGTTCAAGTGATGGTAATGCCGGTGCTTCTGGGATTATTGATAATTCCGAAATTAAGGGCTTAGGCTCAATATCAATAGTAATCGGCTCGGGTACAATAGATAATTCAGGATTTGTAGGATGCTCGTCAGTCGGCACTTCTGTGATTAGTTGTTCATCCAATTTGATTTCTTCTCCAATAACGGCAGGAATGTTATTAAATGACAGAGGTGGTAATACCGGAGCTTCTGGAATTATTGGTAATTCCGAAATTAAGGGTTTAGGCTCACCGTCAGTAGCAATCGGTTCGGATACACTAGGAACTTCCGGAATCGTAGGATGATCATCTGCAGACGCGGCTGTGATAAGTTGTTCTTCCAATTTAATTTCTTCTCCAATGCCGGCAGGAATGTTATTAAATGACAGAGGTGGTAATACTGGAGCTTCTGGGATAGCTGAAAATTCTGCAGTGACAGCTTCAGGCTCAATGTAAGTTGTAACTATCTCGGGTTTGGGTGGTAATTCGGGGATTTCAGGAAACACACCTGCAGGCTCTTTTGACATCACCTGTTCCTCTTTGATCTCTTCTTCAATAGCTCCAGGTCCGGAGAGTATTTCTGGTATATTGGGAAACACACCTGTAGGTTTTTGTGACATTACATGCTCTTCAAATTTAATTTCATCTCCAAACATAGAAGGAACATCGGAGAAAGCCAGTGGTTTTAAAACTGGTGGTTTTGGGATTTTTGTAAATTCCATAGAGCTCGGTTTGCTTTCAGTGTTAATAATTGTTATCCCTGGTTTGGCAAGAATCTCTGCAATGCTAGGATAAACACCTATGTTCGCACCTGGAACTACTTGTTCTTCCAACTTGATTTCTTCTCCAATAGTAGAAGGAATGTTATTAAGTACCAGAGGTGGTAATACGGGAGCTTCTGGGATTACTGGAAGTTCCTGGTTAATTTGTTTACTTTCAGTATCAAAAACCGTAATCTCCGGTTTGATTAGCATTCCTGGAAGCGTGGGGTACACACCAGAAGGTTCTCCTTGCATCGATTGTTCTTCTAATTTTTGTTCTACTGTACTACCGAATGAAATCTTGTCGAATGCAAGAGGTGGCAATACCGGAGCTTCTGGGATGCCTGAAAACTCTGCAGTGACGGGTCTTGGCTCAGTGTTAATAACTGTTATCTCTGGTTTAGCAAGTAATTCTGGAATTTCAGGAGACATATATGTGGGCCCTTGTGAAATTAACTGTTTATCTGATTTAATTTCTTCTGCAAAAGCAGAAGGAATATCAGGAAGAACCAGTGGTGGTAAAACAGGTGCTTCGGGGATTATTGATAATTCCGGGAAGATTGGCTTATTTTCAGTGTTAATAATTGTTATCTCTGGTTTGGCGAGGATTTCTGGAATGCTGGGGTACGCACCTGAGGGCTGGCCAGAAATTACTTGTTCTTCCATCTTGATTTCTTCTCCAATAGCGGAAGGAATGCTATTAAGTACCAGAGGTGGTAATACCGGAGCTTCTGGGATTAATGGTAGTTCCTGGTTAATTGCTTTACTTTCAGTGTCAAAAACCGTATTCTCTGGTTTGATGAGCATTTCTGGTAGAGTGGGGTACATACCAATGGGCTCTCTTTGCATCGATTGTTCTTCTAATTTTTGTTCCACCATACTACCAAATGAAATCTTATCAAATGCGAGAGGTGGTAATACCGGGGCTTCTGGGATGTCTGAAAACTCTGCAGTGACGGGTCTTGGCTCAGTGTTGATAACTGTTATCTCTGGTTTGGCGATAATTTCTGGAATGCTGGGGTACGCACCTGAGGGCAGGCTAGAAATTACTTGTTCTTCCATCTTGATTTCTTCTCCAATAGCGGAAGGAATGCTATTAAGTTCTAGAGGTGGTAATACGGGAGCTTCTGGGATTATTGGTAGTTCCTGGTCAATTGGTTTACTTTCAGTATCAAATATCTCTGGTCTGATGTACGTTTCTGGTAGAGTTTGATACATACCAGTGGGCTCTCCTTGCATCGATTGTTCTTCTAATTTTTGTTCCACTGTATTACCGAATGACATCTTATCGAATGCGAGAGGTGGTAATACCGGGGCTTCTGGGATGCCTGAAAACTCTGCAGAGACGGGTCTTGGCTCAGTGTTAATAACTGTTATCTCTGGTTTAGCGAGTATTTCTGGAATTTGGGGGAACACACCCGTGGGCTCTTGTGAAAATACCTGTTCTTCCCATTTGCTCTCTTCACTAACAGCGGAAGGTATATTAGTGTTTACAAGTGGAGGTAGTACCGGAGCTTCTGGAATGATTGTGAATTCTGGACCGAATGGTTTAGTTTGAATAACAACAGGTTTTGGCTGAGAAGGAGGTACTGAAATCGTAGGGTACACTCCATTGGGCTCTTCTGAAATCAATTGTTCTTCTGTAGTAAATACTGGAATCTTATCAAATGCCAGCGGTCGTAATACGGGAGCTTCTGGGATGGCTGAAAAATCTGCAGCGACGGGTTTAGACTCAGTGTTGATTAATGTTATTTCTGGTTTTGCGGATATTTCTGGAATTTCAGGGAACATCCCTGTAGGCCTTTCTGAAAGTAACTGTTCTTCTAATTTAATTTCTTCTCCAAAAGCCGAATCAACATTAGTGAGTACCAGTGGTGGTAATTCCGGCGCTTCTGGAACTATGGGGAATTCCGGAGTAACGGGTTTAGGCTCCGGCAGGAGAGGCTGTACTGAAATTGTAGAATACCCTTTCTTGTCCTCTTCTGAAATTTGTTGATTTTCCAATTTGGCTTCTTCTTCAAAAGTCAAAGGAATCTTGTCAAGTACTAGCGGTGGTAATACTGGAGCTTCTGGCATTAAAGGAAGTTCGGCATTGATAGGTTTAGGTTCAGGAAACACGCTTCCGGGCTTGCCTGAAATCAACTGTTCTTCCAATTTGATCTTTTCTTCAATAGCGGCAGGTAAATTATTAATTACCATAGGTGGTAATACTGGAGCTTCTGGTATGTCTGAAAATTCGGCAGTGTTGGGCCTGGGATTACTGTTAATAACTGTTATATCAGGTTTGGAGATTATTTCTGGAACTGTGGGCTCTTCTAAAAGTACTTGTTGGTCTAATTTATCTTCTTCATCGCCAACCGCGGAAGGAATATCCGCAAGGGCCAGAGGTGGTAATAACGGAGCGTCTGGTATCACTTCTAATCCTGGTATATTTTGACTCGGAGCGTTAATAAACGGTTTCAAAATTTCTATTAATTTATCTTTTGAACAAGGCTGGTTCTTTAACAGTGATATCAAAGCTTCAATGTGAGATGGAATAAAATTGGGCCGAATGTTCAACTGTGGTTTGAAGTAAAAGTTTGCACCTTGATGTAGAAAAGCATTATCGTGGGAGTGGCCATTTTCTTCGGTGCCGTGTCCTGGCTGTGTATTGAAATTTTCGTTGACGGTAATTTGAATTGATTTAGGTTCATAGTCGATACTGCCTGATATTGCAGTTCCAAATATAACATTACCAACTAAAACAAAGAGAAATGTAGATGTACCCTGAAAAAAAAATACAATAATATTTTAATTACAACAAAAACAATAAAGGTACAGTAGAAACCTATGATTGATTTTAAGAAAACAGTAATAAGAAACAGCATTATGACAAGTGCAACAAAAGTTGATGTATACGATAGATGCTATTTAACGTGAGATGTACTACATCTTTAAACATACGTGCTCATCAATGTTTACTTTTATTTAGATAGGTTTCTAATTTAGAATGTTTATTACAAGCATATACGAGCACTTTGTAACGGCCATTTAATTTTGCAATTTAACATAATAGTCACAACATTCATAACAAAATTGGGAAAAAAATATATATATTGAACTTACCATGTTTGTCTGTCAAAGGTGTAATTGAAGTGACCTAAAAATATTGAGCACGCATTATATACGTTGCAAAATTAATAAGACATGTATTAACTATAATTAGTTAATGTACATACTGGTTTAAGTAATGATCAATTTGTGATTGATCTAATTAAAATACTTCTTAACAAGTGCAAAATCTTCATAGTTCCGAAAGTAGGTAATTATAGACAATTATCGACCATTAGAGAAAATGTGCAATGAAACTTTGTTATATTTAAATGCTTTGTATTTCAAAAATATCATCATAACTTACAACCTCTTCATCTTAACAACAACTAGAACAATTACTTCAATTCCACCATGAATAAGGTAAGTTATAAGGTCGAATCTAGGTAAATGTAGGAAAAAAGAGCGACTGACACAATTTTATATTTTAATTATTATCCTGTGAGCCATTAAGTAATTTATATTTTTTTATCTTCCACAGTTCGTAGTATTCGTCGCTGCTTGCATCCTCTCATCAGTCTTGGCTGTGCCACTGAAGGAACATCCGATGCGGACGCTGCCTGCTTTAGAGCATGAAGAAATCCATGATCAGTTTGGTCAGTTTGCCCTCCGGTACGTGACACCTGAAGGAACAGTGGTTTCTGAGCGCGGCCGTCTCGTGCCTACTCCTGACGGCACTGATTACGTCATGATCGTTGAAGGAGAGGTTTCCTACATTGATGATGATGGCAAGACTTATGTCACCAAGTACACCGCAGGTATTGATGGATACCATGCTGAGGGCAATCATTTACCCGTTGCGCCTAAAGTGCCTGAGCCGGAATCGCAATAATTTAACAGTGATAATGAATAAACGATAAAGAAATATTTTAGTAACTTTTATTTAATTTCAATATCCTTACATCATACTGCATATCTCTCTAAATATATAAGAGAAAGGAATATTATCTGCTACGTATAAGTATACAAGTTGTTACTTTCTATAAATACTTCCCATTTAGCCTATATCTATTTCACCACCATCGATACCCATCTCATCAAGTTATGCCTAACGCACAATACCTAGGTATGAAAAATACTGTCACATAAAAACACGAAATCTAGTCATTAAAGTAGGTTCAAGACAAAGGTTTATTGGGTGACTACTAAGTAAGTCGCATTACATTATTGTCACATTGTGGAAATTTCTACATAACGTTTCCAATCTTCTTATTACTGTTATTAATTTACATTGATTATACTGACCACAAATTATTTTGATCTTTCTAAGATGATTTTAATGCATTAACAATGATATAAACCATTAATAGGTTATCAATTTGATATATATAAGATTCATCGCGTCTTCCAAATAGTATTACGGGATCATCGAGTCATGGTAAGTTGTGAACTTGTGATATTTTTTCATCCAAAGACATCTCGGATTTTTTTATTGTGTGAGGAAAATGAAGCACTCGAAATAATAATCTGCCTCTTTATTTTTTCAAGACTTTACATTTAATCATATGTGTTGAAATTAAGTGCCAAATTCATATAGATAGAAAGGACGATTAAATCGAAAATCCACATGTAAAGAGATCTTTTGATTACAGATGTATCTCCTCGGAGTTTTGTGTCTAGTGACAGTGGCTTTGGCTTTGCCGGCACCAGAAAAGCTCCATACTAACTTACCAGCTCTTCCGCCCCCACCTGCTCTTAAGTCAGAAGGTAAGAGCAGTGATGAATTAGCTGTTCTCGATCAAGGTCCAAAAGCTGAAAAGTCATTGGAATCCGCAGAGAAACCTAAAGAAGAGAAAGATAAATCGGAATATGAATATAAACCCGACGATGATGTTAAAGTAATTGAAGAGGAACCAAAGGAATCAAAGGAATCTAAAGATTCTAAAGAATACAAAGATTCCAAAGAACAATGGAAACCTAAGGACTCTAAGGAAAAGTCACAAGAATACAAAGATTCTAAAGAACAGTGGAAACCCCAAGAATCTAAAGAGAAACTCAAAGATTCTAAGGAATACAAAGATTCTAAAGAAAAGTCTGAAGCTAAGGAATCTCAAGAGAAATCCAAAGATTCTAAAGAATACAAGGATTCCAAAGAAAAGTGGGAGCCTAAGGATTCTCAAGAAAAACTCAAAGACTCAAAAGAAAAATGGGAACCCAAGGAATCTCAAGAAAAACTCAAGGATTCTAAGGAATATAAAGATTCCAAAGAAAAGTGGGATGCTAAGGACTCTCAAGAAAAATCCAAAGATTCAAAAGAAAAATGGGAACCCAAGGAATCTCATGAAAAATCCAAAGATTCAAAAGAAAAGTGGGATTCCAAAGAATCTAAAGACAAAGAAGAAAAAAAGAAAGACGAAAAAGTAGACTTAGATTCGAGTGAAGACGGACCTGTTCTAGTTGAATTCATCAAGAGGCCATCGCTATCATCTTTTATTTCGCAAATATTCTCCAATTTCCATTTCCCTAGTATTTCGTGGCCCTCCTTCCTTAAGCCGAAACTTCGGTCCGATAAGGATTATATTAATGAAGAACCTATATACATCATTAAGGATCTATCCTAAGACCAAGATAACTGAAGATCATGATATTGGGATTTCCATTTATATAACTGGAATAATAATTTGAAAAACTACATGTCTTACAGAAGAAGTGGCTCAACAAACGCTTCAGCAAAATAAATTGTAGCGTTTACTTTATATATTTTAATAAAAACATTTATTTTTAAACATTCAGTTATTATTGTATCCTATAAGATTAAATATTAAAACTGTTCTGGTTATTTAATCAGTACCTATAATTCCACTTTTGCAATCCTAACTCTCTACAACACGATCTTTTATTCTTTTTCCTAGCGACCCGCTCTGACTTCGCACGGGATACATACATAAAAACCTTCTTCATAATCACTATTAAAGAAAACCGCGTGAAAATCGGTTGCGTAGTTTTGAAGACTTAAATGATGTTAAATGTACAATGGGACACGGGGACATAGGGACAGAAAAAGCGACTTTGTTTTATACGTATGTAGTGATTAGTTATTTGGGTGCAAAATGTATTCACTTATTAAATAGGATTGACATCAGGTTATAAATAAAATTCGTCAATTTATGTCAATCTGCATTTATCTTGAAATCTGCTTTTAATTTGATGTTAAATAATATTTGGCCGACGTTCGCAGCATTAAAGATAAAAAATAAAAAACACAATATATATGAGCCGATACTTTTTATTTTCAGAACAAAAATTATTTCACTTTCCGTACCCGTCGTACCATGGTGAGAGAGTAGGTACCGGTGGTGGCGGAGAGTTATACGTTCGTTGCGTGGTTTTAGGCGTTTTGATGCGTCGAATGGGTGTTGAATGCATATCATTAACGTCGTCCAATCTAAATTTGTAGCTACCTCTATTTACAGGTCGAGAGTTGTGGCCTGTAGATGGACCCTTTTTCACCTTTTTAATTATTTTATTGACTTTAACATGCCCATTCTGTCTACGCAATGGCGGTACGTGCTGTGATGGCATTGAAACAAGTTTCTGATTCGAGTCATGATTTGTGTGAAGACTTTGTGTAACAGAAGATTCTGTAATTGTTTCAGCGGTTGTGGGAGTCGTGTGTGCCTCGTGATGAATATGATGATTTAAGTGATGACGAGTTCCGAATTTTGCGGCGAATTCTTCGGCTACTGCATCTTCAGGCGTTGTGGTCAATTGTTCTTGTATCTCGTGGTGAATATGATGAAGTACCGACGTATGATTTGCTAAACGAGTTCCGAATTTTGCGGCGAATTCTTCAGCTATAGTTTCAGGCGTTGCGGGCAACGTTTTTTGTATCTCATGATGGGTAGGATGTCTTAAGTTATGAGAATGTGATCCAGTTTTAGCAGCAGCTTCTTCAACCAGGATTCCGGGCGTTGAGTTCGAGATATGTACTTCCCGATCATTAGGTGATTCTTGTGCCAATAAATGAACTTTACTTGAGATAGTGGATACTTCAGCATCAGCTACTTCAGTTGTTGTGGGCAAATCATGGACATGATGATGATGACTAGGGTGCTTCAACTGATTAGATTCTGAATCATGTATGGGTGCTATTGAAGATACAGTTGAAGTAGGAGCTCCATCAAGTGGATTTTCGGGTGCTATACTCGATTTATTTACATCATGGTGACCAGAGTGCCTTATATGAGTAGGTTTCGTGTATTGTGCCAATAAATGATGTCCACTTGGAGTAGAAGATTCCTTAATTGAAATTGTAGATGTTATAGGCGATGTCTTTACCTCATGGTGCCTATGACTAGAACTATGACCAAGTTCCGAATCATGAGTAGATAAATGAAGTTTGGATGCAGTCGACAATTCTTTAACAGGAACTTTCGATGTTACGGGCGAAACATGTAACTCACGATGAACAGGATGTCTGATATGTGTTGGGTTCCATTCATGAGTCGGAAAATGGAGCCCAGTTAAATCAGAACCATCATTGTTTGGAGATTTGTTCCATTTTAATGTACCACGCGAGGATTGGTGGCCGTGAATGTGATTTGTTAGGATGGCTGATCGATGATGATTCAAATAGTCCCAATAACTGGGCGGGAAATGTGGGCTTTGGTTGCTGTGTAATTTTGGTACTGGTGGCATCGGTGGCAAGGTTGAGGCTACTTCTTCTGTTTCCTTATGATGGTGATTATCTAGCACCTTCATGGAAGTTTTCAACTGGCCATTGTTCACATCCTGGTTTTCTTCTCGCCCATTAGGTATATTAATGTCTTGCTGTAGCTCTGTTGTAGGCGTTGTAGGCGTTGTTGTTGGTTGTTGGATGTTCATATACTTTCCAATTTCTTCATCTCTTTGCTCAACTTGAGGCTCTTCATCTTTTCTCTTTTGTTCATAAAGGTAACTGAATTTGTAATCAGGGCTTGGCAAGTTTATGCTATCGAAGTAGTCCGCGGAAACATTGGAAGGCTCAGAATTCGATAGTTGATTTTCATGTAATATTACATGTGGATTTTGAGCCAAGTCTTTTGCTAAACATTGCGTTATAAAGAGAATGCATATTGATTTCACAAGCATTTCTACGTTTCTGAAAAGAAAAAATATGTTAAATACCACAAAAAAATAACACAAGATATTTGTAATAATGTCGGAATAAATAATGAGCTTACCTGAATGAAATGACACTGACCTATTAAATATGGAAGTGGTTCACTTTTATATATAGAAAATCTTTAATTACAGAAACAGGATTGAGTGGATATGTCGCAATACACCTGGGTCGTTAGTAAAACTGCATAGTGCATGGTTGTGCAATGTGTCTGACGTAGTCTAGTCATACTAGTTGCTACTACTTTCGAAGATAAAATTAAATTGAGTAATTGCGAAATAAAACAAGACGTTGTTAACAAATTATTTATGTAGGTTCGTACTTAAATTAAAACAATAAAATTAGTATAAATACATGCTGTGCAATTTTACATACTAATTAAAAGAAAGTACAGTATTAAAAACAGTAGGCATTAAGTTAAGAATTTAGATTACACACAAATAATTTTATTACAAATTATTACCAATAACAAATTTAAATTATTACCCACAGCACTATCTCTAGTCATTGCAACAAGATGTCATTAATTTTTCAAAAATGTTTCCTAAAAATGACAAATTATTCGCAATAACATTTAATAACATGCACCCGGCTTAGTATATTTATTTAAGAAAGGGTACGTAGAATAACTGATTTATTGGTTTACATGAATAAACTAGAAATCGTTTTAGAACACGTACTTGTGAAGTTAAAAAATATATGTTTAGTGACTATATAGTTGTGCTCCATGAAATTACTGCTCTTGATCCTCGTTACTGATATATTGAAGTTACACACTTTAAAAGGTTGTACCAGAATCATTTAGTCGTAAAGCTGCGCCTACGCCGTCCATTTGCAAGGAAATCCATTTAGATGACAATCAAGATGAGTTCAAAGACCTTACAACGTTTATAGACATAATGACCAGTGGTTGTCCTTCTTTGACGATAATTTCAAATAAATTAACGGTATTTTTTGTATTATTTAATTTTACATAATATTAAATATGTTGATGTAAATACAACGTAACGTCACAGTTTCACGATATTCATATAATGTGTTAACCATATTTTATTACAGTTAAGTTTATACATATATTATAGGCATAGGATAACTATTATGATGTTTACAATAGCATATAATTTATTACCGGTATACTGTACTTACATTTAGTACAATGGCACTGAAAAATAAGAAATAAAGATTTTTGTATGTGAAATTAACAGTCACAAACAAAAATCATTTCAGTTAATTGACTTAAGTATTTTATGACCCAAACTCTTTTGTCGTACAATAACACTTACTTACATTTATCAATTTAATGGCTAAGACTTGTTCGCATCGTTCGATTTAATCGTTTTGTCTCCTTTATTACATAAATAGTTCATGGGAACTAACAATACTGATAAATAAATAATTAGGTAACTTCAAATTCTCACATGTATGTACACACATTTGCTACATCAATTCACGGGTCTAGGGTCATAGGGGGTCGCATCGTGACCCACATACCTATTGTTTTTGCGTATTTGGAAGCCTTCACCAGGCGCAGTATTGTAGTATATCACTCGACGAATACCGAACGGATCTACGTAACCGAAACTTCCAGTCCTCTCGTTGGTTTCGCCTCCCTCTTCTTCATGGTACTGCTTTGGGAGGTAATAGCGGAATCCGTTTCTCCTGAATGCCGTACCGTCGTACGTCGAGAACTGAGGAGTGTAGCCATCGCCAATTTTGACTCCTGATTGTTGTTGCTGCTGGAGTTGTTGCTGTCGCCTCAGCCAGGCATCAGCATGTCTGTACGAATTAGGATTATAAACGTCATAGCGTTGGCTGTCGCTGGCATGATACTCATCATCCAGCGTGTTAGTGTTGGACGAATCGTAGTCATACGGACTGCGCGTCGTTGTCGCTTCACTAGCTGTGATCGGCGTCACTGTAGGTCTGAAGTCGTAAGTTGTAGTAGACGAGTCGATAGAGTTAGGTGACACAAACACCTGTGGTGTGGACGTTGGATGTGGGTATGTTGGGGGCGCAGGGGTTACTGATACTTCGTGAGGGTAAGAACTTGGCGGGCCGTATGAGGAGGATGGCGGTGGAGCTGCAGTGGAGGTGGTGTACCGCGGGGGTCCACGATTGCGGTGTACTGCAGGCGCTGGTGCTGGTGTGATCCCATAGCCAGAATCTGTAGGAGCGGTCTTGGCTATTTGCAAGGATTCCTGAAATAAGTGTAAAAATAACGTTGAGTATTTAGAAAACTAGTAAAAGGGTAAAAGATGATACATTTTTGTACGTACTCCAATTGGTCGGTTTTGTCCAACGTAGACGGTTTTGGATTTGTAAATCCTGTAGCCTTGGTTGTCAGCTATGTAATCCTGGAGACGCAAGTACCCGTCTGCTCCCACCCAGCCTGTTGTACCTGTAAATTAAACATTACGTGTTATTGCATGGCAACAAGTATTCATTTTAGTTTAAATAAGAAGTTAAACATCTCAGCAATGCCTTTTAGACTGTGTTTCTGAATACAGTTTTGTATAAGCATGGCCTGACAAGTTTTTTTTTTGTTTTTAACGAACTAAAACATTTTTTTAGGTGTCTTTATACCTTATCAAGTCTTTGCTATTGTAAATGCCGCCTACAAGAACTTGTAGCGTTGGGACAATGAACTACAAACTATGTGTAGGCCGACAACATTTTAATATAGACAATGGAACTCCTATACAAGTTTGTTATGCTCTATATTTACTGCGAACTTGAAATTCATAATCAAGTGCCCGTAAAATATGTCGTGGTGGCCTAGAGGGAAAAGAACCAACCTCTCGAGTTTGAGGGCGCGGGTTCGATTCCAGGTCAGGCAAGTACCAATGCAACTTTTCTAAGTTTGTATGTACTTTCTAAGTATATCTTAGACAGCAATGACTGTGTTTCGGATGGCACGTTAAACTGTAGGGCCCGGCTATCACTGAACATCCTTGGCAGTCGTTACGGGTAGTCAGAAGCCAGTAAGTCTGACACCAGTCTAACCAAGGGGTATCGGGTTGCCCGGGTAACTGGGTTGAGGAGGTCAGATAGGCAGTCGCTTCTTGTAAAGCACTGGTACTCAGCTGAATCCGGTTACACTGGAAGCCGACCCCAACACAGTTTGGGAAAAAGGCTCGGAGGATGAAGTGCCCGTAAATGTTGTCGTTTAAAATTCTTACTTACCGACAACGGATCCATCTTTAAGCCTTCTCTCCTTACGATATTGGCCGTTGTGTGTCTGGTACAAGAAGTAACGTTCGTCATCATCATCAGTTTGTATGTGGAACTGGTCTGGGTCTTGCTGGGGACTGTAGCCGTCTAATGCGGCCAGCACACCATACGCACACACCTGTAAAATAAACACACTTTATATTGCACACTGTTATATAAAAGTCTAGATTTCATCTAACATTAACACGGTCTTGCAGTATTGCATTAAATATCTGGGACAAACAAAATAATTAGGCACATACTTTTTTTAACAACATTGTGCAGTATATTATTTTTGTAATATTTCAGTTGCATACATATTTTAAACGTTCGTATTCAGTGCTCAACGAAAGTAAAGAATATGACTAATTAATTTAAAGATACAATGTCCATGACTCATAGCGAGCGATTTTATCATAATTTACTTATGTGACCTCTGATATATTTTCCTGGACATAATGCGAGCATAACCTTATCAAAAAATTTCAAGTTCAAAGTATAACTCATACCTAAGAGATGATCTATATGTAGCTTTGTTTATGCTCAAGAATGTAAGATAAAATAGTGCTGGAAATACCAATCTTATTGTTTCAGCAAAATAGCCACTGAGTCAAACGTATGTTGTCTGTCATGCTTTTTCCCCGTATGAAACCTATACTTATCTATTGTCTTTATTATAAGTAGCTTACTCTAGTCTATGCATTATAATAACAATATAGTGTTGCTTATTGTGGGTTAAGACAAGGTCTGCAGTAGTTGATTACTGATTAGTGTATAGTTTCAATCGCGGGTTAGACGAGCGTGGGATTAGGGATTGTTGGTAATAGCTGTTTATTAAGTGGTGTCAAGGACCGCTTGAATAAACTTGATTAATGTTATTGCGTTATTATCTTTTGTACACGTAATTGAGCATTGTCACACATCAGCTGTGAATTCTGTGGCCTAGTCGTACTGTCCTAGTTGGGATAGTAGGTCTCGGATTTATAACGATAGCCTTTGTCTTGTGCATTAAGTGTACGACAGCAAAAAAATGGTAGAAACAATGATGCGTTTCATATAATATTTAGTGTCTAAACCAAATAAAGTTATAAAATCGTGGTTATTATTATGGTAATAATTAAATAAAAAGAAAGAAAGAAATAAAAAGGTTTCGTTAAAGATTATCTCACAGGACCTTGTCGCGTTAAGTGTGAACCATGGGCTGTAATTAGGCGTGACTAATAAGATGTAACAATGTTTATATTCAGCACGCGATGTTTTCCTAGTTAGGTAGACATGTGCCTCCTCTCGCGATGTGCACTACCCGTAAAATCGGGCAACTGACAGACAATAGCTCTGCCACGAATTAGAGACGGAATCAGTAATTTGTTAAACAATAGATGTTAACTCAGCCCCGAAGGTCGAGATGAAGCAACAAAATATACGATCCTACCATTAATATGGAAAAAATACAATGAAAGTCAAATACGGGGAACCGTTTTAACAGTCGCCACGTCGGAAAACTGTTTTACATCTTATTTATTTCAGATATCCTCGCGATTTCGTATTAAAAAGGTGAATTTAAATATCCTTGCACAAAAACTTCTTCCTCATCACTTTCGACTTGGAGCATACTCAACGAGTCAGCCATTGTCACGTTACCACATAACTTTAAATATTCAAAGAAATCAGTAGATAATGCAAGTAAAATGAGACATGGTGATGGCGCATCGTATGTTCATGTTGGGTGTGACATCTTCCTTATAAGGAAATGTCCAAGTCCGACGTTAGAAGGACTAACCATGTCAGCCTTACTCACGGATGGTATCATGGAATAACAATGTGTTGGTGCTTGCCTACTTGTGGTGCCTACCGCAACAACCTCGGGACATACGTGGGTGGGGAACTAAGGACCTACGCGGAAACGTTAACATGCATGACTAAATAACACATTGTACAATAAAAACTAATTCACGAATGTTCTTATTTGTTTCAAAGTAATCGTTGGAAGTTTCCGCCTAAATTCTTTGTAACTATTGTTGTAATTACTTATTTGTTTTGCATGTCAAAGTGTCTGACCGACGTCTATGATTTAAATATTATTTTGATTGAGAGTATACTTAATTTCGGCCACGCTTATGGCAATGAATCATATCACCTTGAATAAGACCTTAGGTGCAACGTTTTATTAAGCCCTGCAGCTCAGAGGTGAATGTTGATAAATGTTACAAATTGTGACGAAACGTTTATGACAGACATTGAAAAAAAGATCTTAGATCCTTGGCATTATGTTACCTAAAGATGTAATTGCAACTGGTTTAATTTTAGATAAAGCTATCTTTTTTTTCATAATCAGGCCGCCTATAAAGACCGAACGATTAAATCTTGATTATTATTGATGTATTATATTAATCAAATCTGTTTTATTATTCAATACTCAGTTATTATTAATTGTTTGATTACAATCAGCCTACAGCTGACCGTGGGTTTTCCCCGATACGGGTAATAACTAAATATTGGAGACTAGGTACAGATTTTCTCAAGCAGATCGTTGCAATTCTCATTGTATATTCCAATGACGTCGCTAGGTACATTTACATAAAATTAAGATAATACAAAGTTAACTATCTCGATTTTATTTCAAGAATCAATTTTTTGTTCCATTCTTGAATATGACTGCGGTTTCAGGAAACCAGGAAACCGAAACACACAAAAACTATTTTTAATTAGAAAATAATTAATTTTGATGAGTACCCGGATATATTAAAATAATTTGGTTATCTCTTTACAATAGGTGCATCATTTTGACGTCATCTCGTTGTTAATTATGTTGCCGTGTTATTGTTATATGTAAATGTTGTACTGACACATCATAATTATACAAATCCACAAAAAAGGTATGCTGCGAGTCTAAAAGATTACAATGAGGAATTGTGAATTCATATTTGGTACGACATTAACTGTTTACAAAGGTATGAAAAACATCTGGCGTGAAAAATTGCTTGTCTACAGATTTTTCTAGGAAGGAGCCTATTTTTATTTTATTAAAACAACGTATACGCTGTACCTGAATACATACAGATAGTGGGTTATATATACGTCCATTATATTCGAGGACAAATCATGTGTTGAAGTACATACATATGGAATTACAATTTGTCAGGTGTGTCATACAAGTTACAACAACTCATAACTTGGTATTAAATAACACGCCTTTGAAACTTTTCTGAATTACAATTTTGAAATTAACATTTTAAACGTGCAACTAACTAACCTATTGACAAAGTAGTTAAAATGGTCTATTCAAGTATAAAATAAGTAAGCACATAATCAGCGGTAAACTTCAAACGTTACATAATTGTCTTCTACGACAACGTGGTAATGTCCATATAAGTATTATGAGGCAATTCCAATCATAATATAATCCGGTACTTAATAACTGAACAAGTTACTACATTACAGTTCTAATTAGCCAAGTGTACTAATATGTAAGTACTGTCATTACTAACGATCCTCTGTACAGGTTCATCAATTACTTTTCCTAGTACTCATTTGCAAAAACTAATTAAGTCAAGTATATAACCACTTGCTCCTGGGAGAAATGGTATCAGTTTGCGATTTGAGCAATACACATCGTATCTCCTCATTTCTTACAACTTCAAAACCATTTCTTTCAACATGAAATTCGTAAGTATTTCTTGATTTATTGTTTTGGCAAGATATTGACTTGCATTCGTCGATATTTATAGCGGTTTTATTTCTATGTTTACAGTTCGTGGTAGCTGTATCCCTCTTCGCTGTGGCATTAGCCGCACCATCGGGTCCTGATGCAGCCCTCGAAGCACGTCGGAGGTTACCAGCCTTGGAGCACGAGGAGGTCCACGATGAGTTCGGTCAGTTCGCTCTCCGGTACGTGACAGCTGAAGGCACCGTGGTGTCAGAGCGTGGCCGCCTTGTGCCTTCCCACGATGGTACCGGCTACGTCATGATCACCGAAGGCGAGGTCTCATACATCGGTGACGACGGCAAGACATACGTCACCAAGTACACGGCTGGTCTTGACGGCACACACGTTGAAGGCAACCACCTCCCAGTGTCTGTGACCCCTGAACCCGTTCCTGCTGTTGAACCCGTCCCTGCTGCTGCACCAATTGTTGCCCCTGAACCCGTCAAAATTGTTGCCAAGCCCATTGAATTTATAAATTTGTAATTGTGAAATAAAGTGTAAAACGTTAAAAAAATAATTGTTTTCATTCACTATACACCTAGGTAATTGCTTTCCGCTGTGTCATATCCTCAGAGTGACGTTATCTCCTCTGAATCACTACCTCGAATTTGGCCTACTACTATAAATGGTCATAAAAGTACTGGAATTATAGCCCGACTGTGTTGGCGTCAGCGGCGCCTGGATCGAACGCCCACTCGGCGTGGCCTAAAGCCTAACGTACAAATTTTGTTAGGGTCACCTTAGCGATCAGTTACAATGGACCCTTGCTATGAACTGAATTTTGATTATTATGTGTACGACTTCCAACATTTTTCTCTTTTAACACACTGTCAAGCTTGACATGACCATGATATGAATTCGTTACAGAATAAAAAAAAATTGATAGATGGATTACAATAATTATTATAGACTTCCGCAATAGTTATTTTTTGCTGTATGTTTTTGTGCACATTTAAGACATTCATGGTTATCAATTTACAATTAAAATATCAATCAATAGAATAATTACTTGCGACAGATATACGAGATATGAGATCAGCCTGCTTACTGTGGTATTAGTGTGTGGGTGGGAGACAAGTTATTTATCCACATGTAATTGAGCTGAAGGCGTACTAGTGCATGCTGAGGTTCTAGCGTATCTGGTCGACGGTGGTGACCGTACAATTCGTGGGTGTTGCCAAAGGCGTCGCGTGGGTTCTTAGGGCGCAAATCCGCATTCAACGAAATACTGGCAACCTTGCTAATCATGGGTAATTTACATTCCTTATAAGACCTTCATTAGTCGATTTTAGTCCTAATAAGCAACATTGGATGACGTAGTGAGTGGGTGTGTCGCGGTCATTTGAAACTTGGTTAAAATACATTTTCTTTACCACATTGATAGGCTCATTTGACTAGTTTCATTTTTTCCTCATTATGATTGCTAAACTCTACATCATCTAGGTTAGTGGGTTTGTATAAATTTGTGTCATTCTCTTAATGGTATGTATTGCTACAATTTGCTACTGATTTTTAAGTAGGCTGTAAAATATTATTCAATCGTAAATTAGAATATTTTCCGTTTTAGCGCGAATGAAGGTTTGCAGTTGGAGTCGGAAATGCATGTTTGATGTTGTTTAGTTGTGGGAATCGAAGGAATAATTCCTAATCCATGACCGAACCATTAAACAAATCTTTAGGAACTGATGAAAGGAACTGACTGCTTTGAACACAATGGGTTTTATTATTCGGAAAAGCTGTAAAGAAGTTTACTGCAGGAAGTTTGCATTAAGTTTGAAAGTATATGCGTTGTTAAAAGAGTCATTAGACACTGGCCATTAAAGCCGCATGTGTGCAATGCGTTTGTCGCGGCGATGTGACTGCGGACGCCGCTCAGTCGCCAGTGCATACGCATTCCTTACCGTATACTGCTAATGCTTATTATAACTGTAACGTATTGCTGCAAGTACTGCATATGAACGAACGCAGCTTTAATCCCGCATTCTAGATTTAAAATAAGGGTTTCCTGTAAAGCGAGTAATAATGTTGCATACAGAATCGAGTTTTGCATGCACTGCTGTCGGATGTCTGAATTTAAATTGAGCAAATAATCATGTTTAGAATTTAGACAAGCTTGAGATAAGACGCGTCTGTGGGTGTTGTGGTTATTGCAATTAGACGAGGTTGTTGAGACGACTTGCAAGTGTCTAAATGCAATTTGTAAATGACAGTTGAATTCGTAATGCTATATTCGCTTGAAAGACACTTTCATTGGCAGATTTTAAATTGATACATATTCATTTTTGCATAGATAATTGGTTAGTTATCGTCATCGGATCTAATTAAAGTGTATCATGTTACGTTAGTTATATTACACATGTTATTAAAAGTGGGTGAGCATGCGCGTTACATCTTCCGCACGTCCATCCATCCGTTTCGTGCGCGGAGTTCCGTATAAACAATGAAAGTGATGCGCGAGCGACTCGCCAGCCACAATGCGCGAAGGTTCTCACGCGACGAAAGTTGATGATGTAATCACATGACAACGTGATGGCGTGTGTGCTGCGTTTGAGCAGCTTTACTGTTCATTATCATGTGCGATAGATAATTTGCGCTTGATTGATGCGGTCGCTGTGCAGGTAGCTACCGGTGATGTGGAGTAGACAAAAAATGGTTTGAGAATTAATTTTGAAATGTTATTGATATTTAGATAGGTACCTCTTGTGTTATGTACCTATGAGGGACGTAGGGAAGGTACGTTTGGGATAACAAAATATTAAAATAAAGAACTGTAGACTTTATTATTAATCAATCTATTAATTTAGAGCGCTATTGCCTACGAGGTATATAACTCACGACTCAATAGGTAGATTTTCCATTTTCATACTCATACTCGTAGTCCTCAAAATCATGTATTACGAATTCTGTACGTTTGGATTTATAACATTCTACAATTTGCATTCATGAAAAATGTGGTTTTTCTAACAATTTCTATAAGCCAGTTGAACATTGGTGCGTGGGATTTTGTTTCCAAGTATGTTCTGAAATAGTTTAAGTTATTTCCTGTCACTAACGTGCCACCAGAAATATAACCATTTAGCCATTAAATACTTATTGATACATTAATTCCATGTGAACATACCAAACATTTATTTTCCGATTTATTTTTATAAAGTATTCAATAAACGCAGTACTGAATATTTATTGAGTTGGTTTACTATAGATAATTTTGTGTTGAATTCTTACGAAGTAATCTATCTAGGTATTAAGTAAGCGTGTTACGGCGCGGCCCTCACGCGCACATGTATCGTTTATTTCGTTCCAATTTGCTAATTTCTGGTTCCGCACCTCAACAATTTTATATAATGAGCGCAAAAACTTGTACTTCGATATCTATAAATAATATGTAATTAGATACCAGATATATGCACCAGAATACCGATTTATTTTCTTGACCTACTTTTAACAAGTTTTTTTCTTATTTAAGGAACGTAATTTTGATTTATTGAGCGCATGTATTTATATGAATATGGATATGCCGGAGGTAAATTAAAGTAGGTGGTAATGGAAAGTTAATTATAATTACCATTGACCACTAACATGCATCGAAACAAACCTGTCAAATATTGTTACATAAAATCAGAAAAAAATTAACATATTATATTGAGAGGATGCAATGCTTTTCTCAAATGCGACAGATCCGCGTTTGATGGCATGCGTAAGAGTTGTACGCTAACCAAATTGACATGTCCGTTCGGAAGTCACATTAGCATATATTGCATCGTTGTTACACAATATACCTATTGCACAACCTACCGGGACACTTCGGCATGTACTGAAATATTATGTACTTTCTAATTGTAATCCTGCGCCGGTACACAAACAAAATCTTGAGTAGGCGCCTTGAATTCTAACTACCTGCTTGATTAGCTTTGGTCTAGTTTATCCAAGTGAGTCATCGTTTTTTAATTGGTATCGTTTGGTGACCGACATAGAGATTATAATTTTGTGGGTTGGATCCGCTTTTAATTCAGATCAGATTTAAAGGAAGTAAGTAGTATGGATCTGGTCGGTTTTTCTCGTAAAGTTAAACCTTATTTAAGGAATGTATTATTACCTAATTCAAGATGATATTGAAATCAGATCTATTTATGTAGTCAGACTATTAAAACTTGTTTGTCAATATTCAGCTCTAATTTAATTTCGATATTAGGGCGAATGACCGATTAATGGAGGAATAGCGTGTTGAAATTAAATTTAAATATCACACGAGTTGTCGCGAAATGCAGTTAAAAACGTTAGATGGTTTATGGATTGAGTTCTTATTTTTATTACAAATACAAAACGATTTGTTATAAGTACAAAAAAATATTTTCTATTTATTTTGCCTTTATTTAAGTCTTACTAGCTTAGTCTCGTCGTTACCCCGTGATCTGTTTTTCAAGTACCCAGAAAAAAGAACCCTAGATGAAAGGGCTATCGAACAAATTTTCAACCTGGACCTACTAATCCTCTAATGAAGTCAATTAGTTAACAAAATATAATAACTTTTCTTTCATTAATCTTAGTCAAGTTACTATGTCTGTGAACAGATTTACAATTAAGATAACTTACCATAATAATACCAACAATTTGTAACAACCATAAGAAGATTGCTATTGTTATTTAACTTTTGTTTTGATATCGAGAGATGACTTAGAACTACGCAAATTCCCATACTTGAATTTTCAAATGGCTACAACTTTAATCTAATTTATATTAATGGCATAATTTCATTCAACAATGTGGCAATGAGCCAACTTATAATATGCTGATTATTTTTGTGTTTCCCACCTTTCTCCTACAACTATTATGTATGCTCACGTTTACACGAGCATAACAATGTTACTTGACTAGACGTAAAGTTTGAAATGGTATGACTGTCAAACGATATACGGCCGTCTCACTAATTATACAAATGTTATTATATAATCCATTCTGTTTATTGTCTACGGTGTGACTAGAAGACAGGTTGCGGAATCAGGACGTGTAAGGGCAACAAGACAGAGCTTGGTTGTACCACGCTGACCACTTTCACCCAGTTACGCTGATTGTATTTTACAGTGTTATTGTACACGAACAAAACGATGGATTTAATAAGCTACAGTTAAAACATTTATTGCCGTGCCTCATAAAATGAATGATGTCATATTGCTGAACGACAACTTTCTTGCAAGTGCTAGCTATCTGTAGCTAGATTTGCTCTTATGACATTATTTTTATTGAGACGTACATGAAACTCGTTTGCTCGTTTGGTACATAATTTGAAAAGTGTCTACGTGAATGCCAAATCACATATACCTATTTAGCTTATTAAATTTCGCAATTTCCTAGCCTTTTTCGTACAACCTTAATAGGATGTCGTTTGAAATCACCATGAAATTGGGTTTTTGCATAATTAGGCCAATTGACACACTTACAAGATATCGTGATCAAGCCATAGTTCCTTGCTCCATCAATTACACTGCACTACGGTACATATAAGGCTACAGAGGTACAATTTACCAACAGTACCACGAGATTGCAATCTACATCGCACTGTTGGTTAATAAATCAAATGGCTGGTGGAGCAACCCGTGTGGTTTCGGCTTTTATTGACTCCAATGACAAATGATTTCAAACGGTGCACTTAATGGTGTAACACATTTTGGAAACCATAGCTTACGGTACGGTATATTGATCACGCATTAGGATAGTTAACTGAATGTAAGTCATGAACGCTATATCTAGGTCTCTATTTTGAAATGGACCGGAATGTACAAAAATTATTATATTTTTCTCATTGAGCATAAATTATTGATTAACAATTTACGATACGGCTAATTCTTAGTAAAAAAAAAAAAAAAAGTCGTGGTGGCCTAGTGGGCAAAGAACCAACCTCTCGAGTATGAGGGCGCGGGTTCGATCCCAGGTCAGGCAAGTACCAATGCAACTTTTCTAAGTTTGTATGTACTTTCTAAGTATATCTTAGACACCAATGACTGTGTTTCGGATGGCACGTTAAACTGTAGGTCCCGGCTGTCATTGAACATCCTTGGCAGTCGTTACGGGTAGTCAGAAGCCAGTAAGTCTGACACCAGTCTAACCAAGGGGTATCGGGTTGCCCGGTAACTGGGTTGAGGAGGTCAGATAGGCAGTCGCTTCTTGTAAAGCACTGGTACTCAGCTGAATCCGGTTAGACTGGAAGCCGACCCCAACATAGTTTGGGAAAAAGGCTCGGAAGATGAAGATGATGATACGGCTAATTCTTACTGCTGGTTACTTATTGTTCTCGTAGTTTCTGATAATTGTAGACCGAATTTGTTAATTATTCCATTAGGTCTGGATCCCAATTATATTATCCAATTTTTAAATTGTACTAGTTCGGAATTCACTGAAGTAGATTATCCTTCTAGCGCCTTGTCTTTCATGGAAATCCGTGAGCTTATGTTTTTGATATGAGTATGTTCAGTTCCGTGAAATTGTTTGCGGGTTTTTACGAATATTGATACCCATAAATGATCTAATTCTTTGATATTTTCCTGTTAAGTAGGTACTAACTCCAAATCCTTAATATCCAAATAACGTATCGTTTGCGCATTCTATTGCTGTATGATAGATGGTAGCATTATTTCACGCTTCTTAGCTCCGTTATTGTTAGTCATAGGGCCTTGGTATTAAACAAAATTCTTCTGTAGTTTTGTTTCTTATGTAAATTACACATTTGGAAGGGCCGGTCTGTTGAAGCCTAATCAACTGCAAAATTAGTTAGTAATCAACATAATAAGTACGTGGTTTAAGAATTAAGCTGCGACCTCGACCCCAAAACTTCTCATTTGTTGCTATAGACAAAAACACGTACGGTTTTACAACTTAATTCTACAATAGGAAGTGACACTGTGGTTTACGCGTAATGATATATGCATGCGATTTGTCTCGACGACCAGCGTGCAACGTGCCGTAATCATTACGTACCTGGTGACATTGAGCAATGTTCACACTTGTGAATTAAGCCTTGAGTGTTAGATGAGTGAATTTTGTGAACAAGGCTTTATTTATATTGTTTATTCAAGTAGTGACCTGTACCACTGATAACATTGTTTTTTATTGTTCCAGATATGAATATTTCACATACTGCCGCATGGTCTGTTTGCTTTTATATCTGTTTCAGAAACTTAATATTGTGCATTGTTGTTTTATGTATGCGGATAATAATTAGCAATGTAAATGTTTATGTGTTGTATTCCCATAGATAGTATTGTTATCGCGTATTATAATATTACAAGGTGTCGATTACAAACATGCTGATTTTAACTATGGTTGTTGACAGCTGTGGAAAACATATGTGACAAAGGGATGTAAAGAGATACGTACCTACTTATTATTAAAAACAATTCTATTTCTAGAGTAGTTTTTGTAAGATAGCTTCAGAGTTTTTTGTTGTAACGAATTAGGCATTTTTAATTCAGTTTTTGTCATGAATCAAAATTGATCGTTAACTTGTTGAAGTTAACGATCAATTTTAAAAGTTCCTGTTAGATGTATATTATTTTATAATATCACGTTAAATGTCAGGTCAGGTTACAAAATCATAAAATGGATATTTAACACACATCTCAGTTTTTTTCAAAGTTCATTACCTACATGAGGTTATTTTATATTTGGTATTTAAGCAGTAATTGAGAAATATTCTTGATTGATTTTGACGTTTTTCTTTAAGGTATATTAATCTTCATTCTTCTTCAAATCTTATCTTCATAAACCACGATAGCCACTGAGCAGAAACTATTAAAATTATTAATTTATCGGTACAATAGAGAAAATTAATTATAATTATAGATAAAATTAATATAAAACATTTGTAATACATAAATACCATTTATATTTATTACCTACCGATTTCATTAAGGAGATCCTAGAATTTAGGCACAATATAGTGGGGCCCAGGGTCTAAGCTATACCTAGGCATGTGGTAATTTGACCCATTTTTAGTGAGTATCTAATCCTTGGAACACGATGATCTTATTATATTCATTGCAGATTTGCCACAGTAGCACATGATAAGATTGATCTTTCTATGAATTTATGTCAGTTGTAAGTACCACCTACGCTTGCGCTTTGTGTCTATACTGTAACATTATGTAATATTTTTTCAAATATAGCATCATATTTTTTATTTCAATGAAGTGTTGCACAGATTCCTACAGGTCCTATTTTAAAGGTTTGTTTTGCAGATTTTTTTCATGGAGTTTTTCGTATTCTGTCGGCATATTATAAGCATCTGTGGGCGCGAATAAATTGCAACTGTCATGTAGTACGCTTATTTGATTGAACGTGGGTACTTTTGGCGAAGACCTTGCGATAATCTATTGTGCGGTCTCCTTGACTAGGTGTTTGCGCTCTGAGAATAGACGACGCAAATGTGTTATTATTTGTCTTGTTCTTATCATTTAAATGGCCTAAAGAGATGTGTTAGAAGAAAATTTAAGAGCAGTGATAAAAACATTATTACGTTTTTCTTATGATTTGAAAATTTCTAGCACACTGTGAGGTGTACATAGGTCCAAATAAAGCCCTGTATGCCTCCATAGGTAATTAAACACAAATTTAGTTTTATAGGTCTTTAATATACATTACGTGAATAGCGTCTACGTCAAGTTTAGCACGGTACAAACGTAATTAGTGTTATAAACACTGTAATGCGAGTTCTTGAAGTTGCGTGCCCGCTGATGTGCAATGTGACCACTGCCCACTTAACTAGAACCTTGACTTCACCGCTAATAAAAAACATGGTTTTCTGTCCTAATAAATACAAAAGTTTGCAAATGAAATGCTTCATTTGATTGAATATAAAAAAGTTATTAACAGCTTGGAAGGCGTTGACCTCTAATTTTTTTTGCGGTCCTATAAATTACATTGAGATTATTTTAGCCCAAAGTAGCAAGAGGCTGAGAATGCTAAGATATTCTTAGAAAAATAAGACTAGTGCGAATTAATTTTGTGCCTTCAAAAACTTGTTTAAGTATTTAGTGTTGCCTTAGACGTTTAATTTAGCGCATATTTTCTATGATAATGAGCTTTCATTAATCTTATGTGTAAGCTCAGAGGTATGCGAACCAAGTGAATAGAAGTTTGACACGAAGGCGACCTTGCCTGCATTCTTTGTGGGTCCCTAACTTGTTCAAACGTTAACTTTATTAACTTACTACTTTCTTAACTTAATTGAAATATTTTTTACGATTACATTTGAAAATTGTATTTAGCTGTGATTGTATTAGCTACTAAGACAAAGAGTATTGAGTACGTAAATAAATACAACAATGTTTTATGCAATCACGTTTTATTATACTTGCATATGTCCTTACTTCCTAATCAATATTAATGATGGCGTGTAATAAACTGAATCATAGGATGTGGGAATTTAATAACACCCTATGGTATTAAAATGTGATTATTATTTTTTATTTTCCCGCTAACGCACATAACTTGTGTTCAATATCAGAGTGACCTAGACCGACATGCGACGTTGACTATGAAATATAGGGACGACTACTAGCTTTCAAGTGCAAGTTTCGAGATAATAATGTAGTCAAAAGGAATTACGTGTTTTATTGTAATTAATTGATATAAATAAATTGTATTTAGATACGATGGAATAATCACTTGTCTTAGTCACAATGTCCTTTGCATTATTTATAGCAATGTACTAATTTAGCATTAGCAGTATTCGTACCTCAATGGAAAATTCTCAAATAGGTACCTATTTGTACAATAACTCAGTGATATCTGAAAATTCGGACTCGGATCTGAAGATTTATTGTGCGTACACTGCACGTTGTGTTAATATTCATATTTGAAAAGTAAAGCTACGTTCAAACTTGAAGTTGGCGTCAAAACAAAATTAGTGATAAGATACGATAGAAAGCATTGTTAGGAAATTGAGAGTGCGTGCGCTGACACAGTATAAGAAGCATTAACACACATTTTTATAGCATATAATAAAAATATTAATATACCAATTATAATCAATAATAACAAATAAACAAATGTCAAAATTGATTGCAAGAAAACAACTAAATGTAATACGATTACAATTATGTAATATGTGCCATAATTGTGTGTGATTTCATTTTCATTAAAAAACTGGGTTAAGAACTGGCTGTGGATGACGCACAATAATTTAATTGTTCGAAGTTATAGCCGTGGCGCCGTAAGCGGTCATACACAATGGCAGACAGACCATAGTTTTATTAATTAAACACGTCAACACGTGTGTAATCGGGTATGATATCTACCAATAGGAACAATTATTAAATAAATATTTAAATACCTACCTATTATACAATTAGTTGGGTCTCTTATATACATATATTATCTATGTATAAATAAAAAATAAAATGGAACGACCAACCAAAAAAATTGTTTTGTAGCCGCAAAATCATTTGCTAACTTTAAAAATCCATTCAAATTATAAAAAAAGTCCGATCCTAAAAAGAAACACGATTCTTTTAAAAATAGTTTAGAAATCAAAACGATACTTAGGAAATTAAATAATTTAGGAAGCGTATTTGGATGCCTTACACTTAGAAAATTAATGTTCTTTTCACATGTAGTATGTGCATTTACGTCGGTAGTCAGACACCATATAAGATGCGATTTCCAATCAAGTTCGGCGTTACATCCAGGAAGCATTTAAAGTAAAAACGGTTAACACATGAGGAACTTCGATTGGCGCCTAGTCTCGTATGCTTAGCTAAATGTTCCTGCTTTCACTTCGAATCTCTAGTCCTGTGATTACACTGTTGTTGGTAGTGCTTAATTAATTTGTTTTTATTTATGAATTAAGCATTATTTGGAATAAAAATTGGTAATACTTATGTTATTTTGGATTGCAATCCTATCAAAATTAAGTAGTAAAAAAAAGCTCCCGATGAATTGAGAACCTCCTCCTTGTTGGGAAGTAGTTGAGAAGGTATTATTTAGAATTTAAAAGGTAATTGTAAGACCAAGTAAATACTAACGCTACTAAAATAGTACTGTAAAACAATTGTTTATCTTAATTAATTCTGATAGATATCCAGTTTTAATTTTAAGCCTCTTCGCAGAAGTACGAATGTTCTTAATTAGAGGAATTTGTTCAATAATAAATTACGTTAACTACCTGATGACGACGATAAGTTCGACATAACTACCTATTATAGTCGGTTTCTCGAAAAAAAAGTAACCATGAGAACATTTGTCTGTTTCATTGCAATTGACGTTTCACTAGATTTTTTGTACTAAAATCTCAAACCGTGAACATTCGTTGTCTGTAATTGATAAAACGATGGAAATAACTTTGTTTAACGAGTCAATTAAAATTGGCTTTTTTATATGCATGTTAATGACAGACTCAATTATACGTTGAAGAACCAGGGTATAGATTTAATGTAGGTGAGATGAAACTACAATTCCATTTGAATACATTTCTTTTCACACTATGGACTTCAGCGTAGCTTCACCAAGAACTTCGAAATAGCAACACAATTTACGGGTCACAGCTGACAGGGGCCCGATTCTCCTAAGGTAATAATGTCAAAATCGAATAGAAATCGAATCGCAATATGATAGCAATAGCAGTTTTAACCATATCGGGCATTCTGCTACTAATAAAAGACCAATCGTATTCGATTGACATTTGATTGGTGTGCGATTGCTCTGCTATTTTGGTAATTTTGGTCTATACGGAAGTTTGCTGTACAATCATTTTGCAATTGTAAATCATTTGTAGACAAAATGATTCATTATTGAATGACAGAAAAGGATAAAAACGTTTATTTCAAAGAAAAAATAGCGGAATGCCACATACGCTTCAATCGTAATCGAGTCGGGATTGGGTCTCAGTCGAATCGAGTCGAACGTCAATCGAATGGCGTTTAAGTAAAATTAGGAGAATCGGGCCCCAGGTTAGCCGATTTAGTTCAAGCTACCGTAACATTTTTCATAACCAGCACTTTAACCAATAACAAACCACAAATTATTCTCTTTTAAGCAACGATCAAGATATGAGCACATCTTCGCATTAAACAAATGTTCACTTAATAAGAATGCGTGTTTCGTCAAAGTACGTTTGATACAAACTTATGTAACGGACAGTGCAATGATACACATAAAACTGGCAGAAGAGTAATACGTTTTGATTTAATATACCTATGATGTAACTGATGTAAAATTCTGTGTAGAAAAATGCTAATAAGGTGTTCAAGCTGCCATTGAATGTTTAAGATTATGGAAGTTGACAAAACCTGAAGAGAAATACGTAAATGTAGTTCCATTTCAGTATCTTTATTTATCTGCACGTAGAACAAATAATTTTGTTTTTTTTTTAAACTGCTTCCAGGAAGCGTTTCATTTCAAAAGCGAACCATAGACTAATCGAGAGACAATCAACGAATAAAACCTCTTTTGTCTCACAATGTACACAGTCGTTTTTGTGTTACCAAGTCAGCTTAAGCACGTAACGGTAATGCTGCATCTGGGTTCCATCTAGTTCAACTGTGATGCAATCACTAACATAAATAAGTATCTATCGACCTTGGAAAAAATATACGATTTATGTTCAAAACACGGGACCCACGTTTCGTTATTTTGCAACTGGGTCAAAGTAACAGCTACCATAGAGATACTAGTTTTGTGTAAAGCCGGTGGGTGTATCCTAATGGTCAGCGTGAGAGTTGTAGCTCGCGAAGTAAACGAGCATTTGAATTGATTAGGGTTACTGCTGCTATAAATTATATTTAAATATTTCATTGTATTAATTAATTTTATAAGTAGGTAGCATTGAAATAAGAATAACTTCTTCAATCTTTTACGTGGGCTTATTGTCAAGCAACCTGTGTAGTGGTCAAGGTAGGTATAAAACTAAAGCCAATTAAACGAAGGCACATGAAATCGCTTTACGATCATGTTTATCGTGAACCAATAATAGCAATGTACACATTCGGCATACCGTATTAGAATTAGGATTTTTATAGCTTAAATCCTCTTATAGTTCGGAAGTTTAATGAGAGAGCCAGTATTTTACCGCCCTATATTTATGTCTATCAGGACTAGAGATTTGGAAGGACCATAAAAATTTATACTTAAAATTAGAGTGTTTTATAGATTTGATTTATATCCAAGACAAACAAAACAACAGGGAGCTACATCTGAATTGATAATGTTGGTTCCGATCGAGAACAATGAATAACAAATTGACAATGATAGATTTTATGGGCATAGCCGATCGTATAATTGATGGTCACAATACCTTTGTAATCAGCTGCATTAATTTATTAGCATATATGGATGGATATGCATTCCTTTGCCGTTCGAAGCATACCTACTCTACTCCGAGGATAGTGAGAGCTTTCCTAACTTGGTATGAAGCTATTTTTTTGTATTATTTTGGACCTAATTCGGCATGCAAATAATTTGGAACTAGCTATTTAATTTTATCTGCCTAAGTGAGAAAGTGGTTCTACAACATAACAACATACTCATTGTTTCTCTTTATTTCGTGTAACACTTTTGGATATAGCGTCGCGACAGCTGCGATACGGTTTTTGTTCGTCTACATTGCCGTCCATTGAGATACCGGTGCTATAGAGGCCATATACTTGAAAACGTGCCACTTTTGACTGTACCAGACTAAATGCCACCAAGAGTTGATGGTACGCAGTTATCAGAACTGACCACTTTTTCGAGTGACATAACACATTACGAGTGCATTACTCTCAATACGGCCACTGATATCCATTGACGTTACAAGTTAAGCCGCATGGGCAACCCTGGCTTCGCTCGTGCGTTACGCAACCATCAGTTAGCTGGTCGATAAGTTGCTCCACATTCGCTCTTTGTTTCGGAGACCCAAGTACTGCCCGCCACTAACCTGTATATTTGTGTAATAAGCAATTTCATACAGTTATCTTACATTTGTATGGCTTTCTTACGTAAATGATCATTAGTATTCATTCTCATCGTTAAACCTTTTAATGCGGTTTGGGCATTGTATGTCGTACGTAAATGAATTTTAATTGGCGCGTTTATTTACACGTGTGTATGTTTCAATGTTTACATAGTAAAGCTTTCACACGTTGTACTAAGAGAATAGTGTTGCGTCGTCTACTTTTTGCTAGTTTTTGCACATTTGCCACCCACAGTGCGGTTATCTAATGTACCACTCCTCTTTATGGTAACAAAGGTCTTTTAATTGAGCAATAAGTTTTATAATACATCATCCGCGTAATCGTTTAAGTGTGTCAAACCACTATTTTATCCTTAGATCATAAATACGTTAATAATCTAAGGTTTACCTACAGCAGGTTGTTATTTATACAAATAGGAACTAGACCATTTTGTTACATTGACCGTGAATATAGAAGGCCCTATTAATATACATGCAAATAGTCTGCGTATTACGATTTTCTGAGCATATTAAAACTTTTATGAACATGTTTGTTCTATAAACGAAAGGTGACATTTATTCAAGTCAGTAAACTGCATATGGCGCACCAGTTTCAAACATAGCTTTACTATTGAATCTTGCTACAACTTAACTAAAAAAGTCACTAATTTTAGGTAACTAAATTTATAAAATATCATAGCATTCTATATGAGTGAGTATAGGTACTGATTGATTTGCGAACTTATTAGCTTTTCGAACACATAACTACTTATATTTATCAATCCAGTCGGAATGTGCAGTGGCGAAATACCAGTAAAAACAGGATTAACAAAAATATAACAGGTGAAGACTAATCAAAATCACATTAGACATTTATAAAAAAAATATTATTAGGAAAGTTCTCATGATAAATAAGAGCGTTCTGACGTAATGTCTGACTCACTGGTATATTTTTAAGAGCTCTCTAGCCCGACGAGGAATGCTGTCTCTGTGGGAAGCTTAAGGTGGCTTCAGACTGCTATACTGTGGTACATAGTGTACCAAAGAAGGACTACAGTCTTGAGTACAAGAAAATGTGTCCCTAATACTGCCTGGTGTGCGATATACTTGTGCTACCAGTCATATATTAGTTATAGTGCAGTCTGAAGCCATCTTTAAGTTCAAGTACTAGTCAGCTCTCAAATCTAACGTAAAAGGAAAGCCAATACCTAATAAACATAAATGTGTTGGTTGACGAAAACATTTACACACCTAACAAAAAGCTTGGTCTCATCAATTGCACTAATTTAGGAGCAGTTACCAGTTTGCCAAGGTTGATAACCTAGAATCCAACATATGGTGAGTCGTTAGAGTCACTGCTTAAATGAATGAGATTATTTAGTACTAGTGACTAATTACTACAAGAACGAAGCGGTCATTATTTCGTTTCCGACGGTCTTTTAAATATTGCTTATGAACTTGGAAACTTAATATACATGTATATACGAGCACTGCTGTTAGTGACAAGAGAAGTATAAATAATTTAAGTAAATAGGTACCTAATATCTCAGGTAAGATACAGGTTGGAAGAAGGGTGAATCCTTATTTGACTCCGGACAGGGAAAAAACACTCGGATTTTGCCAAATTAGGTTTTGATAAAAACTTTTTTCTATGGAATAGAATGCGTCATACTAAGGATACTAACAAAATCACTTATCCTCAATTCCTCATTGTGATTAATGTTTGTTACCGCTCAAAAGTTAGTGTGAAATAGACGTCATGAATCAGCAGCAGGAAATAATAAAAAAAAAACAGTTCTACGGACAGCGTATCGAAAAAAAATTGTCGCTATTAAGCTAACTTTTCCTTATTTTCCGGAAAAACCTGACAAATGATGACGGAAAACGTGGAAACGCGTACTACGCTGTGCTACAAACTTATCGTTGCATCTAACTAAACACAAACGTAGTTTCAGATTTATCTAACAACAATATCAGTGCGTAATCACCGTGAGTGTAAATAATCTAGCAAGAATGCGCATTGTGTCGGCAACTTGGACCACTGACTTCCGAATGCACGTCGGGAGCAAAATTTGTGCGAAACGTTCTTTCAAGCCATTGTTCGCGAGAGTACTTGCGAACAGGTGTTGTTAATTGGACGTGGGTATAGAATCATGTGTATTGTATGGTGCTTGGCTGTTGGAGTGTTGGTACTCGGTACATCTCCTTTTGTGTTCGGCTGAAGGCTGTGGAATAATTTTGAAAAAAGAACCTTAGTATAAAGTACTTAAGTACCTACAGCAAATTTGTGTGATGATTACTTAACCTAGGCTTTTGCATATATCAGCATGCATATATCATTGCATATATCCTTTCATTTTTAGCATAAAAGTAGACACTAATTGGCGCCCTGGTTTTGAATGTTAAATCGGTCTGCAGTCTTTATGACACTGCATTCGATTTTAAGATTATGTTTATGCTCGAGTAAGTTTACAATGAGTCACCAAGCCCATGCTGCATACAAAAAATTACACGTAGGAAATATAATTCCGATTTGGCAGGAGGTAAGGCTAATGTAGTATTTCTGAGTAAGCGATTGATCACCTAGCGTAGGCGCAAGGTTTTGCCAAAGTTAGTAGTAAATTAAAATGGTAGTGAAAAAAATTGTTTGTCAACCTATGCAATGAGAAGAGTGGGCTGTAGGACGAATTGTCAGACGACTCTTTTGGAATTCAAACAACTATTAAAAATATTCTTAATGGCTGAATCCGCATTAAGAATATTTTTAATAGTTGTTTGAATCGGCTGAATCCGCAAAAGTCGTGGTGGCCTAGTGGGCAAAGAACCAACCTCTCGAGTAAGAGGGCGCGGGTTCGATCCCAGGTCGGGCAAGTACCAATGCAACTTTTCTAAGTTTGTATGTACTTTCTAAGTATATCTTAGACACCAATGACTGTGTTCGGATGGCACGTTAAACTGTAGGTCCCGGCTGTCATTGAACATCCTTGGCAGTCGTTACGGGTAGTCAGAAGCCAGTAAGTCTGACACCAGTCTAACCAAGGGGTATCGGGTTGCCCGGGTAACTGGGTTGAGGAGGTCAGATAGGCAGTCGCTTCTTGTAAAGCATTGGTACTCAGCTGAATCTGGTTAGACTGGAAGCCGACCCCAACATAGTTTAGGAAAAAGGCTCGGAGGATGAGGATGGCTGAACCCGCATACCCTAGTTTGGAGATAATAACTAAATTGACTTCAGATCTAATCATTTTAATTATGATTTGATGATTGTATTTGTATTCGATTAACAAACTTAATTGTATCTACCCATCCTTGTAGCACCGGATTAACATTTAATACAGGAAATACCAATTGAATAATACTTATATAATCATAACGAAATCAAGTTCCATTACGTGGAATTGGGTCCTGTATGTTCGTAATTGCCGGTAGATACTGTGACCATTGGAACACCGATACTTTCACTCTTAAGACGTGTGACAAGAAAATAAAGTCGCTAGAAATGCCTCATAAATGTATTTCTCAATCAAAGTAAAGGGCTGGCTTGAAAGCTTTAGTTACGACTGTTACTGCGCAACTGCAGTTCTGAATTTAATGCGTTGTATCCATATGTTGTACAAGTATCTCGTGCAGATAATTGAAATACAAAACCCGATTGTTTTTTGTTTTTTAATCTACATAAAATGGATAAGACTTAAAGAACTGTGTCATCTTGAACTGTGTGTGTGATTTTTGTTTATTTTCGAACGCTAATACAGTAGGCAGGTAACGTAACAAAACTGAAACGTTATTGATAGTTAAGAATGTTGCTTTTTGGTGCATTTTCAGCAATAGTTTAGTAAACCCGGTGTGATCTTACAAAATAAAACATGGCTATTCAACTCTTGAAAGACGAGGCAATTTAATTTCACAGTTCAGCAAGCATTGAGCAAATACAGTGTATCTTATGTAGTGCCTAGGTGTTTATTTTTAAAATAGTCGTATATATTTCAATTTGTGAAAATGTTGCAATAAACTTGAGAGAGAAATGGGCAGGCTATTATTCAGCTTTAATCTAACTTGTTAAACCATAAACTGCATTTAAATGCCTTACATACAAATACAGACATTTACATGCTATCTAAGATTACATCAGGCTGAATAACGTTCCTGGCCAAGCCATATTGGGATTTTCTACAGCGGGACTATTCCAGCCATCTTGTTGAATTACGTCAACCTCCTTTAGGTAGGTACCACAGACAATAAGTTTTATTGTTCCGAAATAATTAATGCATGTTTGTTCCGTTCCTTATTAAGAATCGAAGACAGTAACATTGTTAATGCTATTGTTTCTTTTGTAATTGGTATGATATGCTGCAAATGCTCGAAATATGCTGTATACTTTGATTTCCAGTGCGCGTACATGAAATTTTATGAGCTTTACACAGAGGGCTGTTGAATTTTAATTATGCAAATGTGCATTTCGAATTAGAACTAAAGTACTCACCAATAATATAAATTCTTGTTTAAACATTTTTCATCACAATTTTCGGGGGTTCCTGAAACAAATAAACACTCATAGTTAGTACGTATTCTCTATTACCAGTTAGTAAAATGTTGAGTATCGGTTATATCTTCACCAAGAAAAGTCATTACATCAAAAGCCATAGCATTCAGTAGTCACTACGACCTCGCTGTCCGAAAATTATTCATACATTAAGAAGAAAATTCAATGCTCAGTAGTTCGGCTGTTTTTGTGTCACCAAACATAAGTCAAGTATTTGCTCACATGCACATCACGTGCTCTAGTTATTATAGCAAGGCTGTACGTGGGCTGATGGGAGAGATGACATTGAGACAACACTCGGCAACTGCCGACACTCGCTCTAATGCCTCTGCAAGTAATCACGGCACTTAACTTGTTGGTTTACTTGTCCCCTCACTAATTAAGTAATTTACTGATTAAAGGTTCATGTGCCGAAGCTTTGTGTTTCCTGGTTTTTTGTCTAATTCATCCGTTGTTATGAACCGTTTGTCTTAATTGAGATCCGTTTTTATGAACGATGCTAAATATTAGATAACTTCTGAGGAATTCATGCTAAACTACGACCAATTAAACTGTTATTTTCTTAATAGTGGCCAGGTTTAATAGGCTACGCAGTTTTAATAGGTTGGTTAAAAAAGTGCGACATCATTACAAAAGATAACATCGCATACGTAGACGGCCGGTAGCTACATAGCAAGGTCTGTTGATTAATTCTAGTTACTGTTTGTCATGTACAGGTAATTATTTCTCACCCACATAACGTGTCGGGAAGTAGACACACGACGTACGTAATTAAAATTAAGCTATGTATTGATTAAGTCACAATTTTGCATAACGTTAATACGTAATTATTTATAAATTCCTGCTGTTATGGCGTTGTTTACTATAGAAAGTGTGAGTACAATGGGACATTGAACGATAGTGAAAATGCAGGCGCCCCTCGCATATCAAGTGGGCATTTGGTGTGTTTTATGCGATTGGTCATGATCGACGGCGGAGTCAAACTGACGTGCAGTTCCGCAAATATGGGGTAGAAACTGCAACCGTTTGAACGTAGTTTTGCATGCACTGTTAGTTTAAGTAGGTAACAAGGATAACTGTTTCAAAACATTATATAAAAATATTTATACTAAAAATATTAATATGTTAATTCATGGAGGAATATTAATAGAAATATTATTTTGATGAGTTTTTGTATATTTAGAATATTACCTCATAACTTCGTATTTGTAGCTACCTAAACATCCGTAAATGCATAATTTCTCATATACAGGTTTGCAAAATTATGCACTTAATAGATTTCGAATCGCTAAATCTGCATAATTGGAAAAATTAAGTTATGGTTATGACTACCTATTGGTCGCGTGTGTGAGTCAAAGAACAAGGCAAATGCCACTAGCATAAACTTATGACGCTGTTTTTTTATTTTTTCATCGAAATCACAGTGGGAAATTACAAGAACGTTCAATTTTCCACCAACAACTTTTCCGCTTTTCAAACGTTTCCTAACTGCGCTATTTAATAATTATATAAGACATAAGAAGCTATTGTAATATAAGTGGGTTAATTTCACTTCAACAAAGTACTTTGCTCAAATTAGTAGTACTTATTTTCATTCTTAATTATATGATGACCGCTACTGTTAACAAGTCGTTAAATTACGCTAACAAATCATCATGAATTAAGTCTATCTATGTAATGAGTGAGAACAATTCGGTTAAATAATAGCGAATAAGTAGTAATTGTTTAATGCTGATTCTATTACGATAAACAGGAAACGTCGGGCAGAAATACGATAGTGTAAGGCAAGCGTGCAGCCGCGGTTACTCCGTAATGCCGCACTGTTTGTATTATTTTAATGTTTAACACTTTGGATAAATAACTTCATAAAAAATAACTAGTGACCAATATTTGATACAGTTGGGTAGTAGGTATACGTAGGAAAAAGGCAAATAAATAACATGGGTTCACTTCTGAGAATTTGATACATATTTGATTCCCATTTTCCTCTTATAATGCACCCGGATTATCCAGCATCCTGTTCTAATTATGATATCAAAAGTTTTAGAGAGAATGACAATGATCGTATTGAATAACATCTGAAGGTTAAAAAAACAAAAATGTAGAGTATATTTAATAAACAGGAAAATAACTTTAAAGGTTTTCCTAAAATGCATTTTATCTAACTGCATTATTTCATGCTCTTATTCATAGAATTTCGAGAAATGATTATCGTGTTCCGATTATATTTTTTCAAACTTCGATCAAAGTAGTTTTTAAACATATATTATATTTTTTGTTAGTCTTATGTCTATAGGCAAATTTGTTATTTTAATTCTATTTTGTAGACCAGATTACTTAATCTAAAGATTTAAGTATTAGCCATTAATTTAAATAGTAGAAAAGTTTGATTAAGATGATGACGATCTTAAAGAAGAATTTAACATTTGACACTTTCGACGATGACTCATGATCTGGCCAGTCGAGTGTGTTGTAGCAATAAAATTGAGCAGTGGTAAATAATAATGTTAATTTAAATTACGTTTTGCAACAAACTGAGTTTATCCTAGACAAAGAGATATGTTCTAAAACGCATATATTACAGACATATGGACATTTTCATGGGGTTATTTAAAAAGGCAAGTGTTTGTACTGTTGGCATGTTTACATAAAAAAGAAAACTCAAAACTATTAAAGTACCCATGGGATGGCAATGTTGACAATATAACAATATAATTACTAAGATTCAGTGTAAATTTTATCGTAGTCTGAAAAGTTACGATAGCTTGATGACAAGAAAGTAATTAAGTAATAAGTCAATAAAAAGATTCCTTCTACATTCACGCTTTTATAGTGATTTATGTACGAGTATAAACCAGAAAAACATAGCGAAAATCGTAAATTAAGATGTTGTCAATGCTTTTTAACGTTTTCTATGACAAACCTGTTGAATATAGCACATTTAATTAAGTATAATATTAATTTATTCATGCAATATCGAAACAGAGTCTACGCGCGTCTGTGAAAATAACCGAGCCATGACACTAGCTTCCAAAATAAAGCAAAAAATAAAATCTAATACCATTGACCTTTGCAAGGAAGAAGCAAACCTGTTCAGTAAAACGTTTATTTTTGCAGGATTTAGCGGCTTCGGTTGAATAAGAGTAGACTATAACGAACCTATTTTGTTTATTCACAAGTATACTTATTGCTTTAAAAATATCGTTAACATTATACCATTGATATATCTCAAACATATAGACTAAGAATGAAATGATCATTCCATTTTATTGTTTTCAAGTACCTACTCAAATATTGTTTTTACATACAAAAGTATCGGTACTGAAATGACTCACAGTCCTAGTTAAAAGAAATATTTTCCTCATTATTAGGCAATTTTGCGATAAATCAAGAAAAACTTCACTTCCTGACGACTGCATGATGCAATGCACCACGGATACTTGCTCGTATCGGCATGATCGTATAATAATTATTGGGTATATAGCACGTGGGCTTATTGAATACATATATCATTAGCTAGCGATATAATAAGTAATTTATATGTTACACTAGATGGACTAGGAGAAAGGTTTCGGAGGAAAATAATAATTTACTAAAGAAGTTAGTCAATTACTAACCAGCATTGAGCAAACGTGGTCATTAACGCCCTATCTTTCTCTGTGTAAGAGGAGGCCTGTGCCCAGCAGTGGGACGATAAATGACTGATGATGATGAAGGAAGAAAGTGAAAACTGCTACCGATTATTAAAATAACCAGTAGCGTGTCAGCGGCAGTTCCATAACGCGGGTGTACATTCATATTTTTTTTGTCTTTTTGCTTTTAAACAGACCATATGGTGTCGTTCGGTCGTTGTGTTTTATTTCAGTTAATAAATAACTACATTTTCTTTTTATCCTGTTTAAGCGCCATTAAACTTAATACCGACACAAAACTACAGCGAGATCGACATTAAAATCATGCGTTTTTTATTTTGATATCTTTAAATGACGTAAATAAATATACTTTTCTAAATATCACTTGATTAGGTAGAAATATTTATTGTTTACAAATCGAGTAAAAAAAAAAGACTTGTGTTTTAAAGTTTAGAAGGATTTAGAAATTCAGATGCAAAACTGCGAACAGTTAACAAGCGTATCTTTCAGGTGACATCAGACTACTACATATTTACACTGTTTACAAAAGGATTTTCCTATTTAGAAAGGTAAAGGTTTGCATATGGTACGGTAAGATAGCCGAACCCGTTATTTTACCTCCTTTGGCTATCTTTGTCGGCTTTCCAACTGTGAAAATCCTTATGGTATGTAAATTTTACACTAGATTCATGGATCTTAGTCACCAATGCTAACATGAAATGGTTACAGCTGATATGATTTCATCTATTCTGGAGTGCCTTTAATTTTCACACAGTATTATTATTATAATTTATATTAAGCCGAAAATAGATCTCAGTGGCGTGCACTTGGAGAGGCCTATGTCCAGCAGTGGACTGCGATACGCTGATGATGATATTAAGGCTCATAATGCATATGGATATAGGTGTGTAAGAAAGTTTAATATTTATATATTGACTATTTTCTTTGGAATAAATGAACAAAAGTCAAGAAAAAAAGGTTGAAGTTAAACGTTAAATCAATCGGGTTTGTCAAGTCTTTGAATGTTCTATTACCTAACTGAGAGTTTTATGATATACTGAGTAGAGTTTTACGATCTCAATGTAATTGAATTTTATTTTATTCCGGGAAATAGGTGGTTATATACTTTGATTGTGGCTGTCCAAAAAGTTATTAAAGAGTAATTATGTACTAGTGTTATTTTTTTAGATAAACATAATTAGGCTTTGGTTAATATAAAGCAAAGATTTCTGTTAGACGTAAAATATACCTACAGTTATATTAATTTTGATTCAATCAAACAAACTATGTTTCAATTGATATGTTGAATGACAAGACTTTGTTGGATTAATTTTTTTTGCGGTTAAATGAAATAATGATTGATGATGTGCGATACTTGAACAAAGGTACTTATGAGTTAAGAATATCCTTGTATGACCATAGTAACAGTTTGTTAAATAACTCTGTCATAATGCAATTATAAAACCTTGCGTAATTCAAACTAAATAAATAAGTATGTTCATAAGATGTTGATTAGCTTTATTGTGTTCTTTTGTATATTCATTTATCTGTTTCGTGTGTTTGTTTACGAAATTATTTCGCCTCGTGGAGATTTATAATAAACTGGTGAATCACTATTATATCACATTATTGCGTGAGATGTATAAATATAAGCAAGCATATCATACATATTTACTGATGTTCAATACGTAAGTATAGAGCAAAGATTAATTTGTGTTTTTTCATATCGAAACAAATACGATGCAAAAATATGCCTAATTGGAGACTTATGTTTATTGCAATTATTGCGAAACATTCATTTATTTACATAGATATTTAAAATAAATATCAAAAACTATCCTAGTAAAACAAACAACTAAAAAGTGTCAAAAAATTCGTCCCCATCGCTGTCAACTGGGAGGGTGCCCAGGAGGCTGGCAGCATTACCTCGTTGGATCGCCATGCTGATTCTTGCGAAATGTTACATATTGGGGAAATCAATGATTCCAGTAAACAATAATATGTGAAAATGTTCCGTATGTAGAACATAAGTAATCAAAAGTGAAACAAAACAAAATAAATGCAATGTCAGTTAATGTCCTTCAGAATTGTTTTACCTAGATTCATGAACACCTGAGCGTGCTCGTTACCGAAATCTAGCGTAATAATATTGCAGTGATCTAGTTAGTTGTGCTAGTAAGTAATCAGATTCTGCGAACGCAGTCGTTTTTGGCTTTTTGGCTGACTTTTCGTCATAAAGTCTGAAACTACTTTGAGATTTTCATGCAGTTATTAGCAATGTTGTAGTCGTTCATGAGGAAGGCTGACAGGATGCTAATTTTGGTACCTGTGTATGAATATTTTTTCTGTATGTTACTATGTAAATTGAGCAACATTTCAGTTTCAGCAAATAGAGCTGACTAGGAAAGAAACATTTTTACCCCTATTTGTTATGTTTACCAATGACTTCCTCTGGCTCATGACTTTTCTGTAAGTATTGAGTCGATGAAGTCTAAGAAGGTAAAGCGTTAATTAGTTATACAATATTACATTAAATTGTTACGCGCATGATTCATAACCGAGATCAGAATTGTTATTGATTGAAAATTAAGGAGTGTAAAAACACCGTACCTTGAATGTCGGATATCAAATGTAAAGTGTCAAGATGGCAAAGGTGAAACAAATTAACACTAGCGAATATTATCATAAGCCCACTGATATTTGGTTTTGTTGTCTGATATTTTATAAGTAATAAATTTAAAGACACTCCTGGACCTGTTATTTGATGAGGTCAGAGTTGCATGCAGTTTTTTAGTTGATTTGTTACTAAAGCTGTGTTAGTTGGACGTTAGGAAATTTAGCATTTAATCGTGTTATTGTATGCAAATGTAAGCCAACTACTTACTTCTATTACTGAAACGTCTTTCACTTAATTATGTCCAACATCAAATGCTCAATTAGGATATGTTTTGTTTAGAGTTTAAGAAAGTAGAACTAACACTTCTTTTATTGTTTAACAAAGCATATTCACACCATTTTAAAAAGAATCGCTACAATAGTAAATGAGGTGTGTCCTCAATACTTCCATTTAAACGAAATTAAAACAAAAAGACTAGGAGACGAAACGTCGCGTTCGCGATCGCATTGAGTTTGGAAATTTGAATAACGAACGCGTGGTGCGCACGCGCCGGCTTTGGTACGACTGGTGGAGGCTTCCCGCCAAAAGCACGCAGAGATAGTGGCTGCCAGTACCTGCAAACATTCATTCATGAATGCGAATCTTATGCAATTGTCTTGTTATTGAGATTATCGCAGGGACCATTGAATCATTGCCGTCGGGTCACGACACCCGCTGCGGCACAACCACCTCGTTGATTGTGCTTCTGCAATAGAAATGCAAAGCCATTGTTTGTTATTTCGTGGAAGCTACTAGTCTTAATGCTTTCTATATCTGCAATGAAAAGTGTTTTAACAATTATTACCTATATTGGTGAGATCTTGAGAAAAGTTTCAGAAGGTAACATAATTATATAGAATTACATAAACAGATAGATAATTAAGGCCCGGTATCCACCAAAGCGGAGAGGAGAGGAGACGAGAGGAGATGTGACGCGAAGCTGGCAGGTTATTTCCACCAAAGCGGAGAAGAGATGCGTTGCGGAGAGGAGATGTGAGCTGTTTGTAGCTCTGTCTACGAAAGCAGCCAGTCAATCGAATGACGTTTCGGGACGTGCGAGGCGCGCGGAGAAGGCAGCGCAGCCCGGCCCCCGACTAGACACTTCTCCGCTCTGCCACGCCGCTTGCTCGCTCGCTGCACAAAATTCTATAGAAAAATGAGACATCTCCTCTCCTCTCCGCCTGACCCATTTCCACCAAAGCTAAGCGGAGAAGAGATGTGGAAATAACGAAATCGGATTGGTTCATTCAAACACATCTCCTCTCGTCTCCTCTCCTCTCCGCTTTGGTGGATACCGGGCCTTAATATATAAATAATTGCACGTGGGTGTTACCATACGTCAGAAGGTAAAAAGCCCGTAGATAGGTCCATGGGGCTTCCCATTTACTCTGGGATTTTTATGTAACTTACCTATGAAGACACCTGCATTCGATTTTTTATTTTTATTTCCTACAAAAGTGGTGTCAAAACAAAGCTTGCAGTAACGTTTTTTTATTATTTTTGTAATAATTTATACATAAAACATAATATTAAGCAAAACCTATCAGTGTTTCCCAAGACTAAGAACAGTAGTTTGTGCAAGAATTTTTTTAAAGATTCGGTAGGTTGCACATTTATTATCGTTCCCGTTGTGGCCTCCAATTAAACCTAACCTCCCTTATTGCAAAACGTGGTTTAACGATAGTCTTGCTTTGTTACACTTTAACAATAGACTGCATAAAGAAGCTAGTTTTGTCAATAGAGCTGTATCAATAATAATATAGATTATAACGGTAAAGGAATAAGCGTGGAAATATTTAAGAGACTAATTTGGCAAGAATTAGATTAAAATATTTAAGCAAGAATGAAATGTCAGTTCGTTGAACTATATTTAATATCCGGCGATTCCACTCAATCATGTAGGTATTACAGCATTGGACCCATAATTTTATTAATCGGAGATTTAGCGGAGTAACTGCCTCAGATTACCCGCACACTAAAAACTTTTAGTCGGCCGACAGTTTGTTTGGGCTCATTAATCAATATGGAAATGAATTGAATGGTATAGTTATTGGCACGAATCTTGAGCTCTGACCTTCAACTGCGCAGAAGTAATTTATTGGCTCCTTTTTGTGGTATGAAGTGAGGCGCGGGGGCGCGCTAAAGCGGTGATTGGCCCGCAGTGCATCGCGTCATAGCCGTCACTCGGGATTGGTTCTTTGCAAATAAATCACTGCACAGAAGTGATTTGTTAGATGTAGGTCAGAGCTCAAGATTCGTGCCGATAACTATAGTACGCATAAATGTACGGGCCAACTTTCGGCCGACTGTTTAGTCAGCAGTCTGTAGGGTACTCTTTCTTACTCAATAATTTAATAGTCATAGGATTAAATCCCACGCATCTAAAATATATAAATGTTTATCAAATGTTATAATTAAAGGAAGTAAGACATTATGTTTTTCAATGCAGGATATAACAACAATCCGATGATTGCTTCGTGTGGAACCAGACTCGCAAATTACTTAAGTACATACCGTTATATAAACACATACATACATTACAGTACAGTACATACCTACATACATTATACATATACTCTCAATAAGGAAATCGGTAAATGTACTTAAAATATATTTTTTCCGCCCGCCCAAATTGCCCGTGTTATTTAATGATACGTCTTTTCCCGTAAATAATTTCCTATGACTTTTCTTATGAATATGTGTCTAGCATTTTCACTACTATATTTATATTGACATTTCCTCCAAAAATAAATGTCGTCAATTATTATATTCCACAAACTATCAAAAATAGATACCTATTTATTTTGAAAGAAAAATGCAACGGATTTATTCTTGATATCTGTTTCATAGAATAAAATATAAAATTGACAAACATTATGATTTCGTCTGCCATAAATATAATTTAATCGTTAGCATTTTGTATATCATTAATATATTAAAATATTACTCATCACATTAAGAGTATTCGCACACTGCAAACCTATAGTTTGTTTGGGCTCATAAATCAATATGAAGATGAATAAGTAGTAAACACGTTGCAAAGATCCGTTTTATTCCGGTATCTAACCTAAAAACATTGATTGAATTCACGATTATCACATGTATAGCAAAAGTCAAGCCTTACAGGTGGTCGAAATTGTTATTAAGAAATAATGCTTACTTCCTCTTATTCAATAATCATAAATAATAGTACAGTGCACGCGAAAGTACTAACTCTGCGTTACATATTATCGATGTTACACCGATATGGACCATACATACCTATATATGAATAAAATAATGAAGTAGCTGAAAAAAACACACTGGCTCTGTCTATTTATTGACTGTCTATTAATCTGTGAACTGCCATCTATTGAAAATCATTCGATTTATATCGGAAAGATCATCAGCGTGTGTGCTTTGATTGTGAACAAGTTGCTTAACCTGTCGTAGATCTACATATACTCGTTAGTTCATCACACGGTCTGTAGAGGGCGTGAGTTGTAACGTAACAAGTACTGGTGTTTGTTGTCTTCAAATATATACTAAGATCAATGTTTGTGTTAAATAACTTAATTGGTAGTTCAGATACGCCGTAGGTAGGTGGCACTACTACTGCTAATACTACTTTACCTACTACATAATATTATTCCATGAAGATAAAGCCTGGGAAAGCTATAGGAAAGTACCTACAACACTTAGGTACCTAATTTTGTTTTGAACTTTAAAACCAATAGATACATGACTTTCCGTATTTTTATTTCTTTCGAATGTTTGTTTTGACTAAAAATTACGTCAAACAGAAAGTGTTTGTTTGATTTAATTATTTTCCTCAATCAAATGTGAACTTAGCACCTAAATCTTGGCACGGATTTAATGTTTACCTATTTAAGTAGTTTTGAGCGCATAATATTAAATAAACTGATTCATGGAAAAAGCCGATAAGAAAGGAATCTCTTTCTATCCTATATCAAAATTAAACATTTGCAAATTAATTGATATATTTAATTACTCACTTGTATGTTAGTAATTACGATTGATGACCATTTATCTATGTATATGTATGTTTATCAAAGATGCACAATTTATCAGCCACAAAAGACATATTTGCTTCTGTATAATTTATTGGCTTCCATTTAAAGAAGGCATCTTCCTTTTGTTTCTTTTTATAATTTGAGAAATTAATAAAACACTAATAGTTTTATTATATTGCCTTTTTATTTCTTTTTAAACATGTTTCCACACGATTAACTTCTTGTTTTCCTGCATTTCTATGAAAACTTAATCAGAATACTAATAGTTACATTTATTGCTCACTACGTTATGGCAGTTACATGGCAGTGGTTCATTAACTTTAATCTTACCTATACTTATAAAATCTTAATGTAAATTATATTATTCTATCCTAAAATTAATAGTAAATTGTAGTAAAGCTATGAAGTTCTTTTGCCTTGTACCAACGTTAACGGCTCGAAGACTAGGTTCACCAGCACTCGACCGCTTACTAAAATCCATATCTATTGCTTTTTAGACTCAACTGGATAAAACAGCCATTTGAATTCATAACCCTTGAGACCGAATTTCTCATCCTTCTCTGTTTCAGGCTTGGGAACATCATCAGACAACAAGTCTAGTACATCTTGAGATACTTTAGGATGGAAACCAGAGTCATCAGCAACGTAATCAATCCTCGTTCGAACGCCATTCCTACCAGTAACGTAGTAGTATCCTTTCTTCACACCATTCGCGTATCCCTCCTCGAAATGTCCATGGAATCCTACGGTGTAGTTAAAAGTATACAGCAATTGAGTCATATCGTCTTGAGTAAGACCTGGTGGTAAACCTTTTTGTTCACCAGGGCGGAGTGCATTTATGTCCGTATTCTTGTCTACAATTTGCATTTGAGCCGAAAACAGTGTAGGTTTCGTTGCGCCACGCTGGCCCCCCACAACAGAGCTTGGGCCTTGAGAACCGTTTGGTCCTACTTGGGAATCGAACTGCTGTTCAGGTCCAACATATTGTTTGGAAGTCCTTCCTCCTCCTGGGGCACCAGAAGATGGAGGCCCTCCTTGTGGGAACGAACCTTGACCATTAGATGGCCCGCCTTGTTGAGAATAATCCTGTCCAAAGTTATCGGTGTTCTGAGCGCCGTTCGTAAAACTGTTTCGTTGACCTATTCCTGGAACTCCTGAAGCAAGGCCAGGTCCTCCTTGACTTTGTCCAGCTCCTCCTTGACTTAGTCCAGGTCCACCTTGACTTTGGCCAAATCCTCCTTGACTTTGGCCAGAACCTCCCTGACTTTGGCCAGCTCCTCCCAGACTTTGTCCAGCTCCTCCTTGATTTTGGCCAGGTCCACCTTGATTCAGTCCAGGTTGCCCTTGACTCTGCGCACTTGAAGGGAAGCCAGCTCCAGTTTGGGCGTAGTTGTTAGGACCATTAGGAGAACTTGGTGCTTGGGAGTAGTTTGGTGAGCCGGAGCCCGGATAGTTTTGTGCAGCCTGGCCAGGTTGTGAGCCCACGCTACCGGGGGCAACCGGTCCTTGCTGTGCGTAGTTTTGTTGACCTTGAGGACCAAATGCTGAACCACCAAACCCACCTTGGGCATTTTGTTGCGAAGATGATGGTGGGAAACCTTGTTGATTTTGAGGAATTGATCCTGGTGCACCAAATTGGTTCGGATTGTTATAATTATTATTGTCAGGTGCCTGGATGTAGGTAGGTGGTGGTGCTAGCGTGGTAGTTGTAGGTAGACTGCAAGATGAACACGATCTTGCTGGGGGCTCTATAGATATGGGTTTAGGTGGTGTCAATGCTGACGGAGTTGATGGTGCTGATGCTTGTACAGAAGCTGGTTGCGCGGGTGGTAATGCCAAAGCGTGCCCTTGTCTTGCCGATGTTGGTCCATTGTTTGAAGCAGGAGCTGGAATTGACGATTAATGATTATTTGGTGATTTAGCATATAAACAGAACGGTGTATGTAATTTGAAAAATAGAGAATGCTTACATGCTTTCAAGTGGATATTCTTCATAGATAAAATTCTGAATTTTCCATCTTTGTCGGTGGCGTATACCGTGACATGGTACACGTCATCAGCAGTGATGAAGCCGAACTCGCCCATGATAATCCCGTCTTTGTCTGTAAACATACATCGGTTTTATTATGTTTGAATACATTATAATAATGAGTTTATTGCCATTAAAGGCTAATATAATCATAAGCCCTGCCAAGGTCCTATAATTTATATTAAGGCACTTAATCACATGAAGCGGACTTATCCTAAATTGTAGGAATAACTCGCTAAAACAAAATTTATTAAACTTGTTAAGCCGAGTTCAAAAACTTATATAAAAAATATTAGAAACGTCATTTCATTATGTAGCCTTGTATAAAAGGCTGTATCCAATAATCTGAGCACTCAAGTTATACTAGAATTTATGCTCATTAGATTCTCAATTAATTGACTAGGAAATGAATAATCAAACAATTTGTTATAGGTGTTTTTTTACAAAAGTTATATTTTTCATTATAGCAGATTCTAACGAAATTAATTTGATGGTGACATGAATTTTGGTTTGTTTGATTAATTTTGATTTTACAAAGTTTTTGGAACTTTTGATAATTTTTTGTGCTATTATTGCTCTGGCATGCATACCACAACGACCACAGGGTTCCGGACTTATGGAAGGCAAACATGGGGCCGAAGCTAACACGCTGAAACCTCCCCTTTTGACACCACTTTAATGGAAGTAATGGTGACACATTATTACTCCTATTCGCTATTACATATTCTATAGTGCACACCAACTACTAATCAGTATACAGTATACCTCAGTGTACAGTATAATACAGACGCCAGTTGGTCAACCTTCCCGATTCTTTTGATTGTCAAATCTTACCAATCGAACATTAACCTTCCACTACCGTGATGAGGTTGAAAGTCTATAAATGAAATCTGTACCTAAATCTCCTTTAATTGAAGCCTACCTTTAGATTCATGCCTGTGCTGCTGGCCGTCGATCTTGAAGCCGAACTCGTAAGGCCTGTTCTCGTCCGTGTACTTGTCGGCACCTTGAGCTTGCACCATGAAGCATAGTATTATGCTCACGGTGATCCGCAGTCTTCTCGGCTGATGCATCTGAAAAAGTAGAATTATTCATGTAATTTTTATGTATGCTTGGTTATGTTCGCTTAGGTTTCGTAACAAAACATACTGACTGAGGTTCCCTAAATGTATTCACAAAATAAATTTTAATTCAATGGATTGGTTAAGATCTTGTTTGAAATGTTGTCTAAGTATATTTTTATACTCTTTCATTTTTTTACTCCCTTTTTTTTTCTTAGCCTGTACTGTCCCACTGCTGTTCAAAGGCCTCCCATTTTGCCTCCACACCTCTCGACCTGTACTCTTTTAACAAATTATATATTCTTAATAACAAAGCAATGCGTACTGTGCATAGTTTCTTAATTAAGTATGAAAGATAATAATCTTTTGTTTTACATAAAAAATAAGTCTAGATTTGCACTAAAATAAATAATTCACAAGGTTTGAATTTAAGTACTTATAGATTATTTGATTTGTCTACTAAACATTGAATATATTACTTGAGGCGCAGACTTGATCAATAAATCAGTATTCTGAATATTTTATGTAATTGATTTGCAAATAGGTACCTAAGCTTTTTGATTTTTGGCTTGTGAGTATTTTTATGTTCAGCACGAAAAAAATATAAATAATTTCAAACCTAAAAATTAATATATTGCAATTATTGTGATATTTTTTTTTTTAATATCTTAAGAATCCACCTAAATTCACCATTTACGAGAATGTTATTTCTGTACCGCATGCCCTCACTCAGTATATATTTTGAGACATGCAAACTTTATCCAAGTGTGTTTCTTATGGTGATAGATTACTGTTTTTAAAACTTTTTCTACATTATATTATAATAGTAATTTTTATTACGACAGTGTTATTCAATCATAAATACTTAATACTTAGGCCTATTTTAATGGTATGTAAAGACCAATAGTTAAAGAGTATAACGTAATAGCATTCAAATAGTGTAGTGTTATCTATCAACAATTTAAAACAATCTACAAAATTAATGAGTAGTGAGTTAAGTTCATAAATGTCATTATAAAGAGCTTTCTAACAATTATATTGACATTTAATAAGAGTCTATTAAGTAATAGTGGATCTTGAAGTGTTCCCAAACATTATGTCATGAGAAAAAAACGTAACTCGATGTCAAGGAGAATATTAAACATTTTACGCGATTCGCGTTAAGTGCTTAAGTATAAGGAGCATAAATCATTTAGTTTGAAAACATGGAGAAGAAAATGACGGATATGTCAAAGAATCTCCTGAGAATAGCGCGCCAAAATGTTGATGTTCAGGTCACGAGGAACGTTACTTGCTCCGCTAAAACTCGCTTCTTGTTTCAAAATAAAATAAACAATCTATCAAGACAAATCTTTGACACATTGTTTTTGTTTTGACAAGGAATCAGACAGAACGCCTCGTTAGTTCTTGTACTGATCATGCCTACCGCAGTTTAACCTGATCTACCTTCCTTATGGCATCTCCGCTATACTTCTTTCCTCAGTGGTTTGAAACTACTAGAGGCATGACGTCATTTTATAGTTGTCAAATCGACATAGCACATCATGAGGTTATAAAAAATATTGAATTGGTTGTAAAGCCCACACCTGTTATTTAACATAATACAAAAGTTTACTATAATTATGAAATAGTGTTATTTAATTTAAAGAATAGAATATATATCTATGCGCAAAAAATAATTAAAATCACACTTCCAACCAAATAATTAAGCAGTTCTGGCTATCTAAAATGGCTGTTACGGATCTTTGAGTAGAAATTTCCACAAAAATAACAGTTTTAATTAGGCAATAAAGAATTTCACAGATTTTTTATGCTTGATCAAAACTTCTGCCGCTCCTAGTTGATCGAGTTGCTTTATCATTTCACTATATTGAAATTAATATTTGTTAGTATTTGTTGTTAGTATTTTATGGTAATTAATATTTAAAACATCGTTTTAATTACTGCTTAATGACCAAATGCTGATCACTAATAATAAAGTAGGTACCTATGCTTGATGTGATTTTTATATACCGTTTTATGTAGGTCTGTTTGCAAACATACAAATAGGTTTCAGTTTAATTTTTTTTAAACTTGAATTAGTTTTATTCTTTTTACAATCAAATAACAAAACTATATTTCCGATAGGATCAAGATATTTTGTAAAATAAATAATTTTATCATCACCGGCCTTTTTATTATCGCTCTCTATGGTAAAGCCCTTCTCTGGCTGTATAAAAGGATTGAGAGTAAAACCTACGCTTGCTCGACGCGGACTGTCGAATTCAGATAAAAAAAAATTACATGCATGAGATTCGTATATACTGTTGCATGCATGGTTCACATTGAATCTAATAATTAATTATAGTACGAATTTCAATAATAGCTGATTTCAAAGACGATACCTGACCTTAACATTTAAAATATACATTAGTATCCTGAGTTTATCATAAAGATCATTATTGTATATTTTAGATTTTGGACGCTTGAGTAACCTGCACGTCACCAATTAACCAAGTAAATAATATTCTGATGTCAAGCGGAACATCAATATTTGCTTATGATAATGTCACGTACCACACATTTTTTCTACGAATTATTTTTCTCATATGCATATAAATTCTACATAAGCCATTTCTATAATTATCTATCCTTACAATTAAATATCATAAAAATATTAAAATCCTAACTAAATTATTTGGTACAAAAAATTACAGGAATTCTTACAGGTGAGCATCATAAATTATATCATACAGGTTCTTTTGAAATATATCAGACGCATCCGAAATATGAAAGAAGCGTTTACTTTATCATACTATCCTGAAAGATTTTATTTTCTTGTACTTTTTATTTGGGATCAAGGTGAAAATTTTAACTGAAATTACTTGTAACGTGATATCCTAAAATTTTGACTAATTAGTGTATAATTATAATATACGATGCGTGTCAGAGCCTAATTAATCATTCATGTTGATGAGCTACCGACAGGTTTTTTATGTAGCCATTCATATAAACTGTCTTGATTTCGTTAGATATGTATCTTCTTAATTTTCTACACGTTAATTAAATGATGACAATGTTACTAAAGAGTTGCTTATGTTCGTTAGTTTTTTAAGCTCTGTGAAAGTCATTAAATAAATTGGATCTAGTTAAGTATCCGGATAAAGAAGTAATGTTTGCTTTATTATTTTCTATAAATTATGTGTACCAGTGATTGAAGTGGTCGAATGCGATTAAATCTTGTTTGCTTGATCAGAGACATATTTCATGAGATGAGTTCAACCGACTTTTGAGCTTTCAGAAAAGTACGCATATCGAAACCTTTTGATTATGACGTTAGCTTTACGATAATAGTGCTATAACAATGCGATAAAAATCGCAGTATTGTTTATTAGCATACAAATCGCCACCACTAAGTGGGGAGTCGTAGTGTCGAAACAAAACGCTTTTATAATAAAATCAAATTTTCATTATCTTTGTATTTTAATTACTTTGGAACCGATTTTACGATATTTTTTAAAAGTTTCCTATTGTAAAATATAGTATGAATTAAAATATTATTCAAATTGTAGTTTATGATCCGGTAGGAGGCATTTATTGCCTGAATAAAATATAATAGTATATTTTTAACGAATCTCCTGCGGACATTTGCTCGTTATGTTAACAGAGCAGTGATATAAAGATACTCCTTGATTTTAAAGTAAACGAGTTGAACAAGTTTAGTTTTTCTTGATGCGGAAAGTGTGACAAGATATTAATTTCATTCACGTGTACATTAACATCACAATAAAAATATTCTGCAAAATAACACCAATTTATTAAAAAACGGAATTGTGACTGTGACATACGTATGCAAACATCTGATTTAATAGCGGTATTAATGGCTTGTTTTAAAATATAGATCGCTTTTTAAGCTTCTGTTACAGATTAGGAATGAAGATTTATGATCATTTGGACAAATGATACAGATTTTATAGTTGATTTTAGTATTCAAATGAATTTATTTTAATTTTAATGAATGATTTTATTAAGATGTTGAGGTGTTGAATGGATCTGTAGCGATTGAAAACGTCGAGTTTTATTTATGGTTATATTATGCATTCATCGATCTATTTACATTTTAATGATTAAATAAACGTGCAGAATGCAGGTAGTGCATCTTTATTGTACCACTGAAAATGGAATATTAAAGCTCATTAATTTCTTTGCAGATCATTTCATTCCTGTTACTAAGTAGACATAAACATTGAAGAATGCTTTCATTTTAAATAATATTAACTAGAAAGTGACCACTGATAACTGAGTTTACGCTAGCAACAATGTCTGTCTGAATCCGTTTTCATGTGACTTGTTAAACAGCAAACATTTAACACCAACTCCGATTTTTTGATAAAATACTTGATATTTGGTTAGTATATTTATGTATTATAATCGCGGATAACCGTGACACCTGCTTTGCCAGTTTTTGTCATTAGTTTTTTTATTTGCCTAAACACGTGAAAGTGTGAGAACAGGAAACCTGTGGAGTAGTTTCATTGTCATATTTTTTATTTTTTGAAGACGACTTATTTAAATGATTGAAAATTTATGGTATGGAAATTACTTGATATTTTTGAGGATTATCTTATTTTATTTATAAAAAGATTATTTATTATAAAATGAATAAAATTATATTATTAACAGACTCCAATGTATTATATATGGTTATTTGTTTAAGTAAGATTATGAATAAACAAATAAACCCGAACACAACTTAATCCTTCTACCAAAGAAAGATTTACCGAGCAAAGAAATGGTACTTTCCATAAATTAAATATTAATATTATGCATAAACATCTTGTCATAAATCTGTAAATTTGAATAACGAAATGGGTTTACACTGTACTTAACTGTGATTTACCAGCATTTTGCACATTAACATACATTATAAGGTCGATACCACCTCCATTAGGCTGTCAACTAAGTTTTGGAAAGAATAATATAATATCTGTCGCTAAGTTTGACACTGACCCGATGAGGTCACGTTAGAATTTAAGTGATTATTTCAAGGTCGCTTCATACTTTTCGCTACTCACCATAGACTAAATGGTGTGGTTTCCCGGCCATAATTTACCATGGAACACTACTACTTTCGTGGTATTATTTAGAAGTTTATTAGCATGGGAAGTGTTACTTACTTTTCAGCAATCTTTGCGTTGGATAAATTTCACATGCTAATTTATATCTTGTTAATAAGGATAACTCGATGCTTCCTATATCAATTTATTATCAATAACATAAAGTTTCATTATATTAATATTTTACATAGTACCTAAATCACTTCACCATCATAGTTAAATAGTAAAACGAACCTCTATTAATTTAAATGCCTTAAGTATGTTTCTTATTCTTGAAAACTTTTCCATATTTAAATTAGGTACCGTGTCATATCGGTTGACAAAGTAAATATGTTGACGTTATGTATTACCAGAGCCTCCAACACTAGTTTGTTTACAATGTTTCTTTCTCTTAACAATGAGACAGTAAACTATACAAGGTGGACACCATTGGCCAGCTAGCAATAATTCAGCACTGTCAGATTAGCATAGCGCATTACAAATTACACTGATGAGATATCCAAGCAATTTACAAGTTTGTTCAATAATAAAGGTACATTATATGAGCAATTAATAACATTTATTGCATATTCATGTCCTCGGAAGCTATGCTATTATTTCCGTAATGTTGTTTATTGAACTGTTTAAAGGATCGTTCTCGGATATTTAGAGCCAATGCACAATTAAACTCCGTTGGCCCGATGGTCGGCTGATAGTTTTTTTTTTAAGGTTACCGTGAATAGTAACTAAGCTTTCTTCTATGCTGATTTTATCGATAAAACGTTGCAGCTATGAGATTGAAGTATGCGTCTGATTTTGAAATCACGTGTATTTTAGAGTTCTTGCAAGTTAGTTACATGCTTTAACGAGCTGGCAAAATGCGAAACAAACGATTGGCTAATGCGTTCAAGAAAATGTTTAAAACAAACATGTAAATATAAAAAAAAAAAATAATTAAAAGACATTGTTGAAGGAAAGTTTTGGTGGTTCCTTGTTGTTTTAATTATGGCTTTTCTTCATGTCATTTATCACTTGCACTTATTTAATTTTGCTGTTCTATTTATTTCTGAATTGACTTCACTATTATTGTTTTGAAATATTTGATATAGTTTTTAGACTTACCTTATTTTGGTTATAATGTGTGTATTAACGCGGGCCGTCTAGCGGCCTGTTGCGCAAGAGTTCGCACGAGACTGCCGATTCTTCGGACCACGTAATTTATTAATACTTGTGCCTAGAACAGATAAGCGATGCGACAATCAGTGTCATCGCCATACCTAGGGGCATATTTTATTGCAAGAATACGTTTCCGGGCCCAGTGGTCGTGTTCTTGATGTCACGATTAATAAATTCATAATTAGAAGTAATACTATGATGGAACTGCACATTAAAGGTAATAACAGTCTGGATCTCTTTTGATTCAATATTTATTTGGCGGTTTTCAGATACCTGTTACACTATTTTTTTTTTCCAATTTTAGGTAAAATTATGTTCTAGACTTGTTGCCATTTGGAAAAAGTGAACCGAAAATAGCAAAGGTTTCCTTATTGGCATTTAATCTGTTAGGTATTCGAATTTGCCTACAAGTTGAATATTTTTGTTAATTAGTCAATTAACTATACCTATGTATTACAATTGTATAAGAATTTGTTAAATTTGGGTCTCGCAATGATTTCAACGTACAACCTCTCCTCTCTACTCGCCTCTCCTCTCTCTCTTCCTCTCTAGTACTATCTATCCAATAGTTTGTGTCAAGAATGGACCATTTCTATTGATTCCATATTTCTAGGCAACAGTCCTAGCTATAATAATTATCATCAGCATCTACTTTAACGCGAATATAGCAACGAAATACAAGCTTAATAAATATAATTTAAACAATCATTAGCTCTTGGTTAGAGAAAGCAATTAGGTTATTGAATAATTCAAACAACGATTATTGAGGAATTTAAAAAAAAAACATTTTCTGTTTCCATTAAATATTTGCAGCTGTCTTTTATTAAATTGGGGCTATACAATAGAATGAGATGAGTATGTTAATATATCGTTACATTGCAAATCGATTCAACATTACTTTTGCATTATAAGCTATTTATTACACTACTAAAAAGCGAATATTTAGCTAATGCGGTTCTTAATGATCTACTGAATTGCTAACATTTATATGTGGTAGTCTCAGGTTACATTCATCAATAAATTACCTATATTTTATGATGATTAGCTTTAGTTGACACTTCTACTTTTCGTGTTTATCATCGTATAGATTTATTCAGATATTATTGCTATTTATGATTATTTATGACAATGTTCTTGTCAGATATCGCTGGATTTCTTTCTAAATTGAACATTTACATCTCATGTGAGAACATCAACTTAATTAAAGTTACTTTAAATGCACTGTCGTGATATTGTATATTGAGTTTGACATTATGCTATAGGAAGTTTAATTTTTTCCATAATAATATATTGATATGATATAAGAAAACACGCATAAAGATAAGAAAACAAGTATTTTTTCAATAAAATGTTGTCTCTTACTTAGACTAATCTACATTACATGATTCACGTTAGTAGGATATTATCTGGTGAATAAGCTATTTTCTGCCCTGTAGTCATTTTGATCAGGTAAAATTGCAAATAATAATTTAAGTAAGGAGTTTGTCATTTAATATAATTATGGAGTAATTTGGTGGTAATAATTGGCTTATTAGGTGATGACTTTCATTTCAAAAAGAATTCTAACATTTGGAATAAAAAATGTGTGATAACTTTACCTCTTTTGTCGAATTCCAAGTAGTTTTCAGTGAAAATGAGACTAATCAATTAGTATTTTTATTTTCACTGATGACACTTTTACATTTTATTGTTTAAAGTACGTCTCAAACTTTACCAAGTATTTGTGTGACTGGACATAGAACGATCAATTGCCTGTCTCGGGTTTGACCAAAACAAAACATGTGTATTGAATACCAAATTCTTAACTTTGCAGATTTGCATATAGATTGTCGAAAAACCCAAGTACTTACATAGGTTAGGATGACATGGAGACATGGCAATTTTAAAGATTTTATCTAGAACTATTTTTCACGGTTTTCCGCATCCTGATTTGACCCAACGTCCTGGACAAAAGGCAGCTTTCTTCACGGGCAAGTATTTCAACCCAACTTACTAATTTTTATGTATTAGTAAGAAAATGTACTCATTAACTCGATTTAAAAAAAAGCAAACCGGAACTCCGATCTTCTACGCACACTCCAAATATTGGGTAAAATTTCATAAAAACGACTCGATCTTGAGGTTCAAATAGATACTCTAACAAATTCACAAAGGTCAGTGTTAAGTATTTAATGTTTATTTAACAATTACCGTCACAATCAAGGTCACTTGTACATCAATGGATGCCGTAAGTGGGCTCTTTGAGAAATGTAGGAAGCTGTAGGGTCATCGATGAATAGAAATGTGAAGTTTCAAGGAAATCTTTGAGTCCCCTAAATGCAGAAGTTTCAATCTCAAGTGGCTTATTTTTTTGGTATTTTATCTAATAAGGTATGCTTTGATAAGTATCGATAAGCAATCTGAGTTAAATTATTTGAAGAATCTCTACAGTGCACTATAGGTGAGGTCCATGGGCAGAAGAAAGATTTCGTGAAAATTACAAATACAGGTTACCATTGGCCGGATAATTATATTTTAACTCAACGGTAACAAATTCTGCAATAAATTTCAGATAGAATGAAACACACAAACAGTCAACCGTTAGATTGATAGGCTGATTAGCTGTAAATCAATCATGATGTTTATTGTTGTTCCAGTAAAACGTGATTGTATTGAACAATATTGTTACTAAATAATAATATTATTTGAAATAAGAGTCATATTGCAAAATCTAAGTATGTATAGTTATCGGCACGGATGATGAGCTCTCGGCGGAAGAGTGGGGATCGCTTTGCGCACCGTACACATTAGGCAATAAACCAATAAATCACTTCTGCGCAGGTGAAGGTCAGGGCTCAATATCCTTGCCGATGATTATTACTCCCAAAAATCGTCTTAGGCGAAAAAATGGCCTTAAAGCATCTACACAAATATAAACGTATATGAAAAAAGTTTTAACTACTTGGCATTGATATAAAATTTGCGATGTAATAAATGTACTTAAACTATTTTCGTGTTGTTTACAAAGTGATGTAAACACCTAAATAAACTTAGATGTAAATAGATCTCAACAAAAATGTTCTTCACACCAATACATGAAGTATTTGTGTATACTATTTCGTATATAAGTGCGATAAATATGTATCTTCTTCTAAAGTGAACTAAGGGAAAAAATTGACACTCAAAAGAGATGATGGTTTAAAAGTTTAAAATTTTTAGTAATTAATAATATAGGCATAAATATATAAATATGTATAGGCAGGGTTAAAAAAAATACACAAAAAGTTGGCAAACTTTTGTAGCTCTTGAATTGTGTATTATGTATTAAAATTCTTTATCGGCGAATAAGAAAAAAAATATCTCCTAAAAATATGCACATATTGAACGTTAATTAAGTGCATCGTTTGTGAAATAAAAATAATTTCACATTAATTAGTATAATTTTATTGTTTTAATCTTGTCTGATTTAGTTTTATGGATTTTTAAAGACTATTTCTGACATCCGGTTATTCTAGACTAAGCTAATTTTATTTGAATATTTCTACGTCATATAAATAAATAATCGTGAGTTGTTAATCCTGGCGTGAACGTCACACTTCAGACACAATTATTTGCAATATCTACATATATTTCATTGTTTGCAATATAGTAACTTACAGACTCATATGTTATTATTATGCTCGCAAGCATAATTATCAATTTTCCGGATTTGTAAAGCCCACTTATGTAGGTAAATAATATAAACTAGTCTACATAAGATTAACCTTTTAACTTTTGGAGGTATCTGTAGATAAATTAAATCTACTTAGGTGCAAAAAAAATGGTGTAATTCTATGTTTAGTTGGATCCCAAAATAATGTTAGTTAGATCCTTAAAAAATCCAGGTTTGCTTTAAATAGAGCAACGCACAAGACTTAAGTGTATGCATACTGCTATCGTCTGCCTAGCCTATTGCCAAAGAGCTATGTTGGGGTTTGATTTCAATTCAACTAGATTTCATATTTATTGTAAAGATGAACGCGGATAATGAACTTAACTTAGTGGGCGTGTACACACACAATGATGTATAGTCGAGCATACACCCAATTAGATAGACTAGCACAAATTTTAATGTTGTTGAGATAGACTTTTTAGCCCTGAAAGTCTGCATCGCATTAATATTGAAACTTCAACAATTAACATACATCAGTTCCTCCAACCAAGTGCATCATGATAAATGATCGCATGCATCTATGTTAATAGTTTTATGTTTAAATCTTAGCTTTGTTTATCATCGTGGATGACCTTTCCAATAGTCTATGCTGTGAAGTCTAAGTAGTTCAGGAACTCGGTACAGTCACGATTGATGACACCGTTCACGTCTTTAATTTACATTTAACTTAAATCCGATGATACAAAGCTCATTGTATTGTAAATTTATTATGTTATTAAGGCGTTTATTGTAACTAGCTGTTCCCACGGGTTTGCTAGCAGCCCTAGGAAATTTCTTCATGCATCCATTCTTCTAACAATTGAGGTTTTGTAGATATTCACGATCAATTTGAATCAATGTGACTGAAACAGATTATGATTCTCCAGAAATCCTACTTATATTATAAATGTGAAAGTTTGTGAGAATGTATGGATGTATGTTTGTTATTCAATCACGCAAAAACGGCTGGACCGATTTGGTTGAAATTTGGTATGTAGATAGGTGATACCCTGGATTAACACATAGGCAACTTTTTATGAACACACCACGCGGGCGAAGCCGCTGGCGGAAGCTAGTTCAAAATAAAGCTTATAGCTTGTCATTTTAACAGGAAGGATTATAATTAATAATATAATAATAATTATATCCGGACACATTTCACACGCGGTCAGTTACCCCTGCCCAGTCTACTTATTACCTAGATAACATTAATACGTTACTTGATACAAGTTGAGGAAAGATTTTGCTATTTTTATTGACAGCCTTTTCATTAGGTATTATTTGAATACCCAGTGTAAATATAGACTTTTCTAGTGACGTCTATTCATAAATTTTCTTTTTAATGTTTGCGTTACATAAGTCTGAACTTAAAATGTTAGGCTACACTCTTTTTCCTCTCATTTTCAATATACTGCTACAAATATGCAGTTTTAGGTAAGATCGTCAGTTCCAAATATTTAGTTACGTAATTAACAGAAATTGTATCTACCTACTGATATTTAATTTTAGAATGAGGTCTTTAGGTACACCCAAACTTGCAAAAGTATATGGAAATAAAATAATTTTACCTAAATCTGTGAATATCCGAGTTGAGCACTTTAAAGTTGAATAAGTGGTAATGGAATCATAACGATTTGCAAGTTACGTATCGTGTATCAGTTTAATTTTCATAATTTCAGTGAAGGCTTTCAATCAGCTTACAACGCCATCTAGTGTAATTGATCGCTACTAATATGTTGTTGTGCTTGCTTTAGATTTTCCAATTCATCACGTTGTGCTTTAATCAAACTGTTCTAGACATTTATATGAATCTAGTAGTCATTTTAAAGTTGATAGCTAAAGTATTGTTAGATTGCTTACTACGTAGATATTAGTGTTGTTGTCCAGATTATTTTAGGCAATTTATTGTAATTCAACTGTTTACAGTGCCTTTAGGAATTGCTATACGTTTAAGTCAAGAAGCAACACCGTGCTAACCTATTACCTGGGCGAGACTTTGAGAACTTACATAAGACTTTAAAAAGCTTTTGAATGAGAAATGATTCAATATAAAGAAAACTTGTCTTTAAAAAATATTTATTTTGATGGAACCTTGTAAGTACTTAGTATAATACTTTCAGCTGTACGTATTTAATCATAAACCAAAGCTGTTATTTTAACATGTGAAAAAGTCAAAATTGTAAAAAAAAGGACTCAATATCGACAACTTTTTAAGACAAATAACATACTATGTTCCATATGATTTTGTATAAACTTCAGCTGCGGATATTAATGTCCAAGAAACGAGTTTGTAAGCGCCTTGTATAATTTGTTAGCTCGTGCTTGCACTGACGTTACAAGATATTACATTTTGTACCGGGGCAGGCACACCAAAAACAATAAAATTGACTCATATGAATATCTTACGCTCTTAGTATATTTTCATAAATAGAGACTTTTTTATTGTGTAAGTACAATTAATAAATTTATTACTACAAATCTCAATTAACAGCATATGTCTAGCTCAATTACTGAGATACTTTTTCCAAATTCATCGTTTCAGGAACCTAAAGGTGTTCGAAACTCGATTTGATTCGGTGAAGACTAAACTTAATTTCTATTTTATTTTGAAAGAGTATATAAAAATATAGAAGAGTGAGGCTGTCCTTATAACAAACGGGTCAATAAGGTTTTATAAATAATATCTTGGAACCTGTAATCACCAATCTGACTTCTATAGAGGATTAAATAATACCTACAGTAAGTGTCCTTTTAAATAAATGATGATATATAGCATGCCTCTTTTATGGAGGAATTAGGAATTTTATTCCTCAGAATCGTGTTTATTATTCTTTTTTCTCAGGTTCTCAGCACTTTTACGCTTAAGTACAAATACACGCTTAAATAACCTACATGATAATAGGTAGTAGATACATACATTTTCAAGTACATTTAACAAATCACCGAAGGGTATAATTTAGGCGATCACCAAAAATATTTTTGAGACTCTAAGCTGAGGCACCAAATAAAATAAACAACTCCAAAAAAAATAAATTGACTTTATTAAAAGGGCACTAAAGTATATAATATTATGATCCAAAAAAAATAAAATAACATCAGAAAAATCGCAAATCTCGCACAAATATTATTTTTGGTTCCCAAAATGGATTAATGGTCACCAAATTCTATCCAACTAAAAGATTAATATTACTACCAAAATCAAAGTTAGTGACGAAAACGAATCGCTGCAAAACCGACTCCACGTAGTCTTGTCTGCCCTACCCCTAGAATGCAATTCAAAACCGCGTAGGCGCGGAGGGGCGAGGCGGCCTGCGAGCTGAGGCGCAGGTAGTTTTAAGGCTCGCCGCCGCGGCTGAGGCTGGCCGGCTCTGCCGGCCAGCAAGCCGAAGCTGCGGTGGTGAGCGTGAAAACCATCTGCGACGATAAGCTCGCATGGGACCGCCGGAGCCCCGCAGTGCCGGAGCCGTGACAGAAGCCATGCTTGCTGCATGTTGCGTGCTTACATTTTACTACTGAGTTACACACAAATTCATATAACAATAAATAAGCGACGTATGTTTGGGAACCCCAGTATATTAATTGGTATTTGGGAAATATTCTAGCGATCGTTAGCTTTTTTAGTCTAACAAAAATGACCAAATTAGGAGTCATGGTATTACATAATTGGTAACATCTAAGTAGTGACAATATATAATATTTGGTCTAAAGTGTATTTTAAAGGCGTCCATATATTTTTTTAGTAGTCAATAATACGAAAAAATGGTTTTACCTAATAATATTTTTGGAAACGTTATTTGGTGACCATTTATCCATTTTGGTAACCGTTTAGAATTTTTTTGGTAGTAAAATAGGTACTTTTTTGGGTGGTGTTTAAACACAAGCCATCACCGAATATCTCAACAGTCACACCGTAATCAGGTAAAAAGGTCGTAAACCGAAATTGTGCATCTAAACGCAGTCATCCCACCACCGTTTCATGTACAAAAGGTTACTGGTTTCGTCACAGTTATTTTGTAACCGTTTTAAATAACGAAGGTTCAAGCACTCGTGTCAGAGTGCCGCACACATCGCCATAAGTCGCACGATGACAATACTCGAACATTGAGTAATTTATAAAACAAACTCTGAATCTTATGCATACTTGATATTTAGAGTCCACAATTATTCAAGGTTGTGTGTGCAATTTAGAAAAAAATACATTATATTTAGCTTTACATGTAACTACATAACTACTCGATGTCGCTGTCAATGCCGTTGCGTGCGTTGCAGTAGCTTATAATGATGATTTCGGATGTTGCGGTAATTTAGTTTTGAAGAGTTTGTAACCACATCATTTTATTTTATAATGTTTTTATTGATGCTCCATTTTATAAATGAAATCATATTACCTAATAGGTATCTTTAAATTATATCATTAACAAAGATGCACATCATCATATTTGTTTTAGATCTACACAGATCTACACATTACATACTTCTATATCCCTTATCTATCTACTGACTATTGTGGCCAAGATACGTTTCATAATTAGCTACATTTGTCATAATAAGTGGAGGACTGTAGGCACTGTTATGTAGGACGCTGGTGTGCATCTTTTAGGTGCACCTATATATCCTATATCGCTAAATGCACCTAAACGGATGCGAGAACCTTCGCGACCGTGCGTCTTGTGTGCGTTGGCATTTAGATACATTTACGAAACATACATAGAATACTAGCTGTGTGAAATTTCTGAGCCTAAAACTATTGCGTCAATGTCTTAATGGCCTTCCAAAAGTCCTGTAGTGGACATGAAAAAGTCTGAAAGAGGAAACATTTTTTGTTTGTATGTACCCAAAAGGCTCTGAAACTACTGACCTATTTTTAAAAAGTGACTGTTGGCATGCCAGGCTTCCCCCCTAACACAGGTTATGTTTTGTCCAGGGTACAGAAAGAGATTCCTACGACGAACGCGCGACGGGACGCGAATGGAACTACAGAAAACAGCTACTGAAATATGTGCACGTCAAAAACTGGCTAATGAAAAACAAATAGGCACGTACTTATTCAATAACTTTTGTTTTAATACTATTCAATGAAATAACTTGCAAGCGGGTTGATAACAGTCATATAACTGTCAATTAGAAACCCAATCAAACGGCCGCCGCTTTATGTCCGTACTTTACGACTTGGCTAACATAAACCTTATGTGTGCATTGTAAAGAAAACGTAGGCTGTTGGTAATAACCAATTCCTGTGTGACCTAAAATTTGGACCTTCATATTTTTCCTCATATTGTATTTGTAACTAGGAGCTTTGAACGAACACAGCCTAATGAAATTAGTCATTTCTGCCCTGTTCTTAATATTTTCTCATCTTTCATACTACTAACATTCATATTCTTTTTTTTTCATTTCCATGACCACTCTATCACACATGATTTACGTCGCCTTCTGAATACCAATTTAATCCAAGAAATGATTAGAAAACCATACTGCTTTCGATTTCTGTTCAAAGCGTAGTTTTGATGACATAATTCAGTACATGGCCCAAAGACAAATAAGTAGTGAAGAAACTATCTTAGGCAAGAAATAAAAATATAAAAATACAGCTGAACAAATTGCATACAAAATGCAATCATAGAACTGCAGACACTTAGTACCTACTTGCGTAAAGTCGAGGCTAAAATTGTAGTGATAATAATAGCAAGTTTGAAAATGCATGTATGTTACGCAAATTATTTGTGTAATGTTAGATTTCTTTAAAACATTCGTGATTTTGCGAGCAGTCGTCCTTGTGAGGCATAACAAACACAGCTTTGTGCGCTGTCCTCAAATAACAATAACAAAACGGCTTTGAATAGACAAAAACCTTTTTATTTGTATATTTTATTACTCTGCCACTACTTAGCTGTATATTATTTTAAGCATTAATTATCATCTAAAAATCTTCCTAATAAATGTTTGTTATTTAATCGCTACAATAAAAATTATAAGTAGGTACTACCAATAGGAATGCCGCTAATTAAATAAATGGTCGGGTCACGATTTTTAGATTTTGAATACATATGTATTAATTTATTTCATATTTAAATATTCGCGGAACGAAATGTTTTGAAACCTTTCAAGGAAATCTTTTAAAGGATGGAGACTACTTGTCTGTACCACACTAGTCTCACGAGGGAAGACTTACATGGTAATGAAGTACATATGACTTTCGAAAATTAATCAGATGTAATGGGAAAAGCAAGCGAGCTCTCATTATCTTCACTTTACAGCAATAAAACCCAATTTATTTTCAGTCTTGTTTTGATTTTCCGTCGGTCGGATCGGTCGTTATGTTCATGTTTGTGGTACAGTCTTGGAATCGTGGCATAATGTAGATAGCTGTGATTACTTATATGAAGGGTCTGGTTTTAATACGGAGATCCAACAGTAGAATTTGAATTTTCTTTAAATAGGTAACTTTAAATAAGAAATAGGCTTTTTTCCGTTATGATGTAGAAGTCTCTTTTATAGTAATAAAATATAATAATGGATACAACTGATAACTTTCTGCAGTGGTCACAGAAACATCTCTACCTAACTAAAAAAACTGCTTCACTAAGATTTCCCGCATGCATGGCATATAACATCGAGCTCCGTAGCAATCGTGGTTGCTCTTTGCGGGAATCGAACCCGCAAAATGCAGCATGTTGATAGACTTTCCTCTGCCGGGAAGGGCATAAGAATATTTCCTGTATTTGTTGCAGATCTACATTGAATCCTGAATTTTTCCCTTTCACATAGTTTCGTAACTAGTTTTACATCATAAGTATCTAGTAGTTTCGTAAGTATTTTTTTAAATAGAAATAAAAGCAGCAGGTTTGTATAAAAATGTATTTTGTTCATTGACAAATAAAATTTTAAAATACAAAAGTAATATACAAAATTATAAAAAAAGACGTCCTTATGGCACGTGAATTTAGAATCGGATCGCTAACTTGAGATCCCTTGTACTGTGATGATATGATACATTCTAGTTTTGTGAGTAGTTCTACAGGAGTATTAACTATTTACAAAGTTGTTCGGTGTTTGCCACGGAGGGAGGAAAGAGCGGAGATGTCATAAGGCAAGTAGGTCAGGCGCCTTCTTGTAGGTCAAGTATTATATAATAGGCATGACCAAAACGATCAGTTTCTAATAACTAACAAGGTGTTTGGATATCAACAGATTGCTGATCTGGTTAATAAGGGGCGGGTTCCAAAGGAGGGTGGAGTTTTTCTTAGAGGATTTTGCGTTATGACATCTCCGCTAATCATTTAGTTCTCCATGGTGTTTTCTTATTGTCCTAGGGAGGTCTTGGGCTGGAATCCGTTGGGGCCGGCGGTGAAGGTGACGGTGTAATGCTTGCCGTCGGGGGCGACGTACGCGTACTGTCCGGTGACGGTCAGAGCCGCGTTCTCGGATTGAGGGTTGTCCAGCTTGCCTTCTTCTTGCCTGGAGGTACCGTCGCTGGTTTCGTAGCTGTAGAAGAAAAGCATTTGTTATATATGTGTGCGTTTGTTTCTAAAGATAGTAAAGATTTTTGTCGAGAGACAAAGAGACTATTGTACCATCAAATGAAAGTGTTTTTTCTACCTATGTATTTTTTCATACGTAATTGTAATAAGTAGGTAGGATTGTTAGCTTTTCTTATTTATTAGATGTCGAATTTAATTTGAACGGTGCGTTTCTGGGACTTAATTAAGATTTTAACGAAAAACCTTTTATAATATTGTGGCATCTTCTATTGAGAAATATTGATTTTCCATACAAAAGACTTCAACGCTCACAATTATTGAATTAATTTTCCTTAAATATTTTCAATAAGAATTTTCCTTGAAGTTTTATTTACCTAATTACATAAGAAGGTAGAAAAAATTCAAGTAGTATTTATACATTCTCAAAAAGGTTGGTATATTATTTTTAAGCCTTACAATGGGAGTTGTATAATGTTAGTCAGTTACGTCACAAAGGGTCATCACCTACTCTGAACTGACTCGTTTCGCAACAAAACGGTTACATTTACCATCTGATTAAGTAATTATGTTTATCTTTTAAAGTACATTACTTCAAATGTCACAGTAAACGATGTGTTTAGTCAAGTGTCAATACTGTTAATTATAATCTTCTTCTTTGAACTTAGTGAGTTTTAGCCACCTTTTCAGTAAAGGTTAAACACGGTCTTAGTTCATACGAAGATGGTCTTCACGGTACAATTATGCGTAACAAGACTTTAGTACACAAACAAAGTTGCTAATTTAGGCATATTACTGACCATTTGACCTATGTGGTTTATGGGAAACTAGAAATTATCTATGAATATGATATTATCTGCTTCGTGTGCTAAATACCATGCGGTCTGTGCACATATGCGCATACCTCGCTCATTGTTTGCGACACGCGCCGGACCTATCGGGCCTATTGTTCCGAAGATACTTGGAGATGAAACGAACTTTGTAGCCTATAAAGCTGTGGATATGTAGGTAGGTATATCTTTTGCCTTGACGACTTTGAGACCATATAGGATTTGCAATTCTAGGATATGTAAGGGCTTTTTAGCTGAGATCAAGATTGGGTAACAAAGACATAAGTATCTGTGAAGGCAACTAATTAAACTTTCTTTCTCTCAATTGTCTAAAGATATCACTATGACCTTTTTTGACAATTCACCAACGTGATTCTTTTAGTTTGAGATAAAGAAAATTCACCCATCATGATTCTCTTTGTGATTGTAGATAAAATACATGTCTCATACTATGATGACAAGATTAAGCTAATTACCAAGCTGAAAGTAAAGTAAAAGTTGGGAAAGATAAAGATAAGTTCAACTTACGCGAAGCTGTAACCATCGGGCTCCACGTTGCTATCGAAGCGCAGGATCTGCACGTCTTGCGGGTTCTGCTGAGGGGCGCCCGCGCACACCGCTACTAGCACGCAAACCAACGCTACCTGTGGGTACATAAAACATGTTATAATATTAAAAAATAAGTGAATTAAATTATAAGAAATAACAAGAAACTTAAGGGCTGTTTAAGAAAATTCTTACTTATAAACGTTGCTTAAGCATGTCTTAACTAACATTTAATCACTACTTAGACTTTAAGTAGTGATTAGTTAAAACGTTGCTTAGAAGGTGATTAGAATTTTTTATTAGTAAGGGGGATAAAGACTTTTTTCATACTTTTTTTTGCTCGAAAAGATCTGTAATTTGGCAGTGGCAGGACATGAAAGGATGACTTATAAGGATCCTGAGTCTTCTTTCTTAAACTCGTTGGATTTATTCATACATGATATAAACTGCAAAAAATCTACAGTGCGAACTGTTTTTCATGGGAAATTATTTTTGAATTAGTGCCTGAATGTTTGTAAATTGTGTCAAATTCATCTTCTCATTCGTCCTTTCATGATAAATTTAAAAGAAGTCACATCGTTGCATGGTAATTATTTGGTGGTTGAAAAATATGATTGTTTTTAACCACTCTAGAAAAGTTTGGCGTTTTGAGATTATGGTGATCTACAGCTTCTATCTTTTATCAATATTTTTGACACATTTCTAGAACATTCCAAATACATAATTTCATTCACGCCTTTATTGAAACGTCTGGTGCATTGTACAAACATTACGCGTTTAAAATAATATTTGCTGTACGTTTTCTCTGTTTGCAAGTATTTTGCTTTATGATAAGGTTGAGCAATTCTTCAAGTGTTTGTCGAGATGCGTTCGTTTGTCTTGCATTGTTGGCCCAGCTTTAAGTGAGCTTTATAATGATATTTTTTTGGTAATAAGGTTAGCTAAATATTTTCATATATTATGTGGATGTAGTGTTTTCGAAATCCTATCTTCAGAATCATTGGTGTCTTAATTTTTGGAGAACAGAGTTTAGCTCAAGACAGATGCGACAATTTGCAATTTTAAAACATCGTCAATTTTAAAGGGATTTTAAACGAGCTATTATTATTTAAACAATCCCTAGTAAATATTCAAGTACCTCCATTTATAGAAATGGCAAGTACTAAATGCTAACTGTTAGGCAGCGACAGTAAACGTTCACAGTTAAACTGACGACCCATTGTTAACTGAAACAAGTCAAAGGACTTACTTTCCAAGTACATCATTATGCTAAGTGGCTAAGTACCAGTTCTGTATCTATTTGTGTGAAGAAATTATTTTAATTAATAAATTCGATTCGAATTCCACATCATACACAATTATGAACAGATATTGAAATGCTAAATAAACCATTACAGCACGCGATGGCACGATAATAACAGACCAGCTGTTGCAACGTAACCCTGGGGTCAGGATTCATCAAGTCACTCCGGTATGACACCTCCACCCATTGTTTTTGCGCATCTTACGACCATTACTACACCTTACAGCTACATCACAAAAGACACGGCACACTTTCAGCTACTAATTACAAAAACTTTAAATATTTAAGCACATCATTATCAAAGGCTTAATGTAATTATATTTAAGTTTTAAATAAATAAAAATCTCGACTCACGTATTTGAGCATGATGCTTAGTTTTCGTCTTGAGTTCAAACTAACGAATGAGTAACTAGTGTAAGATCGTTCATTTTATATATATCCCGAGTTGCAAGCACTTGCAGAAGTCTGACATCATGTGAGGATGGGTCGCGGTGACGCGCTCCTCACTCCATTCTATGTTTTCAAGAGATCTCAGCACTTTTTTATGAACTTTTGTGGAAACCGCAAATCGCTCATTCAATAGTAATATGATTAGGGATGCGGTTGATCTATTCACACTAATTAAAAAGTGCATTTATGAAGTTTTCAACAAAAAGTATTGTTATAGCTTGAGGTTGGTTTTTTCTCGAAATTGCGTTGCATGCAGGTTTTGCTTTGGATTTTGGGTGAGGATACAACACATACCTAGCCTGATATGTGATAAAAATTGTGTAGTGCCTTTTAAGACTGTGTGTATTTAAATGAGATACGATTAAATTAATAGCATTTATATTTATTTAAATGACATAAATAAACTATGCATCATTATGGTATTGCCATAATTATGTAGAAAACGAATATGCTCCATACAGTTTTTGAAATAAATAGATATGCAGTCTTTCCCTTTTGTGTCTTTTTGGGTTTTTACTGGACTGTGCAGTCAATATATAGAACACAATATAAGAAGGTAATAGAAGTACATAGCAGTAATTCAATAATATATTAAATTAATACGCCTTTCAGCGTCTAATTTTGGCATACCTAATTGAAACCGGGTTACGCTTATAATTTGGAATATTTCAAATCATTCTTAGTATGAGAAGTAGTACCACATATTGCAGTAGTACTTCATTATAAAAATGTAATTGAACATGATAAAAACCGTCACAAAAATCATGACAGACATATTAAGAAATAGTACGTGAGTGAAAACACAATGGGTTCGTTTAAGCTTCGTATTGTCATTATGTCATATGTTTGCTGAAGCTCCGGCGACCGGCTTAGGTTTACTGTGAAAAAAGATTATTATTAAATCTTGAAGATTTGACTTTATGAGTGTGCATATGCATCTGTTTTGCTGTGTTAATGGTTGTGAAATGTGTGTACTATTGTATCCTTTGTAAGATATTGTAATTTGATTATGACTAATTTTTTTTTGTACTGAAAATGCTTTTTTTGTTTTGATAAATTTTAATTCATAAACAAAAGCAGAGGAAATGAAATTCTGGTGATTTTTAAAGTAAATAATTCACTAAGAATCCTATAAATATTCAATTCAGTACTTAAGAGAGACAAACATTGCATTTCAGTCTTTGTTTTTATTTATTGCTCATGATTAATCATTTTATTATAAAATCTTGCTAATAATAACACGAAGACTTATGTAACTCTTGTTTACAATATGTGCAGTATGCATTAAACATTAATAAAACAATATAATATTTACTAATTAGCTATTTATAGATGTGAGAAATTGTAGTCAGAGTCTACCATATTTTTGTACAGTAAGTTTAAACATATTATTATATAACAAAAACTTTAATTTCTAGGTTATACTAAAATGGAATGTATGAAGAAAATTTTAACAAAACCCACTGAAGTGAAGTGTTTTTATAAATCAAACGCACTGCCCTATCTTATGCCACACAAAGACAAATGACAATCGTGACTATTATTTCAATTGTAAAAAAATCATTTTGAGCCTAGATTTTATTAGTGTGGCAGAAGACTGCATAAAACCAAGCTTGAAAGAAATATGAAAAGCAAGACACAAGGTGATTTGTGACTAAAAACCAGCCTATTCATGAGATAGCCTTCTAGATGTGTTACCGTTTCGGTAAGTAAACCGATTTTTTCCAAAAAAATGTTTAATCCTTATACAGAAATCACGATCTATCCATTATTTTCATTGAACAAGGTCGCTGTGGTTTGGTCATTATACATCTGTTTCTTTATTAGCTAAAGAGCACCTCCTCATCAGCTTGTAGCTAGCAGTCAGTTGTGTTCTTTGCAAATAAAACATAGATATGTAGTCTGAAGAATTAAGGAAAGGTCGTAGTTCCCAGTAAGTTGAAAAATTTGGGAAACTGTTGTCCTTCCCTTTCTGTGGTCGGTCCTTTGTAACCTAGGATCGGGGCAGGTCTAGTTTGAATTTGATTTATGTTTTTTTTTTCATAGAACATTCCAAATAACCTTCATTTTAAATTCAGTAATGGGTCTCCTGAGTGTCAGGAACTAGCATAACTAGAAGTTAAATACCTGACGCCGGGTAACCATCAGCAGGTAAATGTAAAAAGCTCTATAGCGCAAATTAATTAATAAGTAGGTAACAAGGCCCTCACGTACACATACTAGACTATACTTCTGAGAGTTAACAAACCTTTCCTTGTGTAACAGAAAAAAAAAACAAAAATATCTTTGTTATTGTGTCTCTGCTATGTCATGATGAATATTATAATTCTAAGCTCATGTGCCAAATAATTTGAGGGTCTCAAGATGAGCTATTCAGACAATATTGGTCAATCTTTGTGTATAATAAACAAGCTGCGATTGTTTGGTAATCAGAAGTAATCAAACGTTGTTGTTTGAACTTTCGACGAGAAATACTTGAATTTTAATATGTCATAATCATAACTTTGTAATGAAGTTCATAGGTAGCAACCGTGATGAAGCTTGCGGCAGCCTCGAAGGTATTACAGAGATTTTTACACATTGTATAGCTAAGAAGTAGAACGAGTTTTTGGTACAAATGCGCAAATAATCTCAGTAACGATATCCCTACTAACATTATAAATGCGAAAGTAACTCTGTCTGTCTGTTACGCTTTCACGTCTAAACCACTGAACTGATTTTAATAAAATTTGGTACACAATAGAATTGACTTTGAGAAAGAACATAGGATAGTTTTTAACCCAGACTTTTCAAGAATCCTCTTGGAAACGCAATTTAACCGAACTTTACGCGGGTCGAAGCCGCGGGCGGAAGCTAGTATTTTATAAACGCTTGCTTTTAGCTTGTTGTTGGAGCTAAAATCTGTATTTTGTAGACGTTTTTGCAAGATACATATGTATTAAATATTAAGTTAGATCATGTTTGAGTTTTTGGATGCGCATGAGAAATAAATACTGAGCTATAACGATTCTCCACTATGATGCTGTAAAGTTAAAGCTTCGTCAATAATGTTTGACTCAATGTATTTTAACGGCTATAAGCAAAGCATATATTTACTTTGTTAAAATTGGCAACATGTGCCTAAATATTCAGTGAATACAGGCAGTAATTTCTTCTGTAGTAGATTTAGACACCTATAAGTACTATTAGTAGGTATAGAAAGTCAGCTAATCCTAAAAAAATCTATATCTTCTGCTCAAAACGAACTGCAATCACGCTAGTGACACTGTGACCCTTTCCAGTCTTAAGTTACGCTACGCCATCATTTAGTCATAGGGTCGAGTATCTCTGCAATAGCATGGTACCGTCTATCTCAGTTTTATTTAATATCCAAGTTTGTAACTTACAACGTTAGTCATCCGTAATCAGTATTTATCCTTAATTAAAATTACATTAATACCATTACTTGCACCTGGTGTTCTGGCCCAAAGGAGACCATCCAAAATAATATAAGCCACATTTAGACCAAAATTGTTTAAGTAAAACTGGTGCATGTAAAAGCCAAGTTTACTATATAAGTTCTAGGTAACTTAATTTTTAATACCTAGTATGCTTACATGCCATAAGATAAATTAGATACTTACTTTAAACAAGGTATTAAACGGGGCTAAAGTGATACTACGACCTGACCCATCGCGGCCGTGCTCGTCTATTGACATTTAGAATATTGATGTCCCCACAATAAATGTGTACGAGTTTGTACCAAATAAAAGTAGGCACTAATAGAAGATGTAAAAATATGTACACAGTACTAATGGGCCATTATATTTATGGTTTAATTAATTATATTTCTTTAGTATTATATAGATATCTACAAACTGCATGACATAAAATTGAGGTCCTTCATTAATATGCTATATCAATATAAAATTATTTTAGTATTAACATACTTAATTTATAGCGACGAGTGCTTGTGTTTAGTATTTGTCATTTAATTTGTATAAATATCTGGCACAAATAAGAAGTGATATTAAAGTATAAGTTGGATTCTACAACAAAATTGCGAACCGGTTGCTCATCTCGAATAGAATATTAGATAATTTTGCAACAAAGCTGGATAATTTTGCTATGTATACCCTTTATGTCTAGTTGCATAATAACTAAATACCCATAAGTACATGAAATATATAGCAATGGTGACTCACAACAGTGGTTCATACGTAGCAAGATTCTAAACTTTCGATAAAGCTGTTCATTAGTAGTTCAATCGGAATCACCCTTCATTTACCTACGGGCTATGGAATGGAACTAAAAGGACATAAGCTTCGGTACCACAAAGAGTTGAATGTAATTGAAAACATGGAAAAAGGAAATTAATAGTTAGCATGCAAAAAAATAGGTACGTGTTTTACTGATCTATACTAATATTATAAAGAGGAAAACTTTGTTTGTTTGTTTGGTTGTAATGAATAGGCTCAAAAACTACTAGACAGTTTTTAAAAATTCTTTCACCATTCGAAAGCTACATTATCCACGAGTAACATAGGCTATATTTTATCCCGGTACGGGCAGTAGTTACCACGGGACACAGGTGAAACCGCGGGAAAACGGCTAGTATTAGATAAAATATTAAATCTTTCAAGAAGTCATTAATTTAACCTTTGTATAGTTAATAAGTCTGTATTCATAGTTTCGGTGAGGCAAAGCTTTTTGTGACCCACCAGTATTAGTGGTACACGATATTATAATTTATTACGGTATAAAATTAACTGCAATTTATTTAAAAAAATATAAATACAGTATCAGTACACAATTGGCTGTTTTTTATTCGTCCTTAGAGCTACAACAACTACATAATTATTATAGTTTTGACAGATTTATTCGTACTCTAAGGTCCTTTTATTTTTCATATCCTGTGCAAAGGGTGCTATTTCTAATAATTTTAGGAAATTCAATCATGTCTTTATCTAGTTTTTGACAGCGTGTCACTTAAACTATAAAAAAATTAGATTTATTTCTTATCCGTCGATGCCCACGTTTGAAGAAACGGTAGACTAAGCTGTGGTTTGGTAAAACTACAATAGTGTCATTATACTACGTAACAAGTTAATCGTCCATCTGTCCTTGCAGAACATTTGCTAAATCTAACATTAACTTGGTGTGACTACTTTTAAGGTTAACTGTTTTACCAGAAAATGAATATTTCTCTACGATCAAGTGGAAGCCTCGGCGGCCTTAACTTTATAAGCAAACTTTAGTTATGTAATTTCATACAATGTAATACATATACGGGACTTCTTATGCTAATCAACATGTAGTGGTTATCTGCAATATTTTCTATATTGTATGTAAAATGTATTTTATTATTAAATAGTGGCATATATTAAGGTCAAAAATTGGAGGACAGAATTTGATTTTAGTGTTCTCCGAAGCCGGAACCTTATCGTTTAGTTAGGAGATAAAAAATAACAATAATTTAGTGTTTATATGACGATTGACCAAAGACCGTCTATTAGGCAGTTAGGGATAATTACATGAGAAGACGCGATGAGCTATAAAAACTTTACATTATTACAAAGTTCATCATGGCATTTTATTAATAACCAATAATTTTGGAAAAAAACTAATCGTGGTCCTTGAAGGCTTGACCATTCAAACATATTGTTTGTCTATTGCGTTTAATCTTTATTTAATTGGGTATTGTGTTTTTATGCATTGGAGCTTTTGACATAGTCAAGGTTATATAATTATTGTGGATAAAGTTCACTAACAAAAATATGAACTGTTTACGTTCTCGTCCTAATGAACGCGCGATCGTAATGCCAAGGCGAATAAACTTCAGTTGATATTTCGATTATTAAGCTATGCATGTGACTAATGTAAAGGTACGCACTGATTACTTCTGTAGGTTTTTGGGTTAGGATTAGACAGATCGGAATAACAAGCAGTCATTATTGTAAATTAAGTTTTATAAAAAAAGGAGGCTTGATTCAAATCTGTTAAGATTGACTGAGCATATTTATTTTTATTTTATACACATCCAAATTGAGAAGTTATCCGGGGGGTCCACCCTTTGTTGAAGTCTGTGTAATAGAAAAAAAATCTTTTTGGATTCAAAGTTCAGCATCAGTGCTCCCCTAAAATATCCATTGCACCATCAAAGTCTATAAAATAAGACAGCTTAAGTACAAGTAAGCTCATTTTAAACTCGATTAGACGCAACCCTAAAAGATACGCAGTTTGTTTTAAATGTTACGCATCATTATCGGCAACATTGATTACCTACCTTCATTGAGGTATAAGTATTCATGTGTGGTTAATTAGTTTATCTTGTGGCTACCCTGAATAAATTAAGGAAGAAGAAAAATCAATTAAATATCATTAGATTAATTTCTTGGTTCAAAGTTGACTGTCAAAGTTATCGGAAAATCATCTCCAGGCTGGTAAGCTCAGCAGATTCTAATAAAATTGAAGACTATGTTGAGTTACGAATAAAATATTTAAACGCAATAAACGTTTGTATACTTAGCATTAAAGATGTTTTAGCTTAAAAACATATAATTTTGCATCTTAAAATCGGTAAAAAATTACCTGTCATAGAAACCAAGTTTTTATTCAAATCATTATCGCATTTGTGTTGCATAAAATGCATTATAATGTTAAAGCAAAAAGTCTCTCTTTAACAAGGATATAATATAGAGGTTTGTTTATAATGTACTGTTATGTAATAGGAGCCGTGCCCTTGCTCGCTATACCTTGTCACTTCTCCAAGGCAATAGAGAAATAGAGTGAGACGATACATATTGGATCAATATACATATAAAGATTTAATGATAGCTACTATATAGGACATGAAAAAACCCCCGTTCATTTTCTAAATAGATGTTTTTTTTACTTGCATTTTATATCTTGGAGGGATGCAGGGCAATAAGCCTAAATAATTAAGTTTCGCCTGTGGAATTCACCTCTTATGTAGATGCAACGCATAAGAGTGCAGTTTGAAGCGAAAGGATGCGGTTTAGGTATGACGAGAAGCGATGACAATATTTATTTCTAGAAAGGCAATTGGGATAACAAAAATTAATAAGAGTGAACAAATGAACAATAATAACCACCGTGAATCATTACGGAATGAAAGATTCTCTTGAAAACATCCTTTGTTTTTTATTGTAAACGTTTTTATTCCAATTTAATAAAAATACATTTAAATGTATGTATTTAAATTTAATTTATTAAGAACAAATGATTGTAAAAAGAAGACACATTATGTAATTTGTCATTCAATTTATTTCTTGCTAATAATAAAATATTGCTAGGTACAGAAATAGAGATGCAAAAAAGTACGCAGTTATGTATGTAGCTGCTAATAAGCAAACATAAGTCTTTATGTATGACATGCAATAAAACCGGTATTGTACCATGCAAATACAGAAATAGTCATATATGTATAATATAAAAGGTACATTAAATGATTTTCATATTTTCTCATAGAAACTTACTTGTTTGGGGTATCTACTCAAAGTGACTAAACTAAGAACAGGCTTACGTTAAAAAAAAGTGTTTTTTGTAGACGGTTCACGTTTTAAAATTATTTAGTGAACTTGAGAGACGTAATTCCCGATTTACCGTGTCAAATTTTGAATCTTAATTATTCAAGATGTAATTAAAAGGCCCAGAAATATTTTTTTTGAAACATTAGGCATACAAAAAACAACATAGACAGAATCAATATCGGTGAAAATAATAATATTTTGTTCTGTGCTTTATGGTACTCGTTAAGAAGAATCAAACATTATAATATTGTAAATGCAAGGTTTTTGGCTTTAGCATTTAGAATTCGTTTGACATTCAACAGGGACTTGCATGTCAACATGCTTTTTATCAAACCGAACATCCAATCAAGATAAGAAAAATCGAATCAATTAATTCTGTCTTTTTTTGTATTCAAAATACCAATCCATACAAAAGTTCATTTAAATATATTTTCTTTGAAGAAAAATACGGTAATTTTCCGTCGAAAACAAAACAGTGATGGCCTTAAAAAAGTTTATTACGATATAATTGACCGTTGATTCCGCATCGGAGTCATAAATAATTTTTTTTTTCAACCATAGACGAGCAAGCATGGTTTGCGTTGGTACGTTTGTGTACTCCACGAGGTCAGGCTATATGTATTCTGACTAGGTAGGTTTTACTGCAGGGTTGTCTATTGTAGGACTTATTTATGACCTAGATTCTGTCAGCGGTTCCACCCGTATTCCTCTATTTCGTCGATATATGGGCTATCGAACATTGCTTTTTTTATTAGGTAAAGTTCTGTTAAGTTTCTCTTAAGTTTGAACCTTTATTTTTGCTTTTACTTATTATATTGGCCATTGAGACCAATTGCATCTAATTTTTGACTACGTACCTAATAAAGACATATAAGATTTTGCATCCTAAAATAAGGCAGACAAAACTAGAATAACCTTTTACTATTTTCACCCTCTTGCAGGTCTCGCAGCAGTCAGGTAAAAATAATGCACACATCCCTACATCAAGTTAGAGACGTTTTATTGAAAATTCAATTACAATGACATATTGCGCGGTGTGGGTAACCGCAGCCTTCTATTACATAACCCTTGTGATATCTACATACATACACAGTAACTACATGTATGCACATCGTCAAACACTAAGGATATGTACCTTTCATATCGTTTGGCCTCTTTGGTTGCTACAACCAGTAATTAAAACTCATCTTCGTAGAGTTAGTGACGTCATGCCTGTTGTGAACTCGTGACCTGCCCTACTGATACATCCTCTTAGAAAATGAGGGTCCGATTTAATGGGAGATAATGTTAGGAGGACCGACTAAACATAAGTAGTTTTATATAACATCACGGTTGTTATTACTGATCAACTCACTATGTTCTTCCTAATAATTACTCAAATTAAATATTATACTCTTCTTTACCCTAAACATTCAGTGCTTTAATTATTCCAAAATATAGAATAGTTTCAGGCAACCAAACACTTTAATCGGAGCATTCTTCTGGTTTATTCTGAAAGTGTAACACAATGGAAGTCTATTGCACTGGCTTATGGTATGATTTGATTTATAGTTTACGCTTTCAGTATGGGCAACTAAGGTTCAAGTCTTAACTGGACTTAATTGAGCACTCTTTTAATTTTTGTCTAACCTTATGAAGTTATATGAAATTACGTGTATAAACCAAATAATTCAAGTATCGCGCCTGGACCACTAAATCGTCTGATCGCAAGCGCTAAAATGACCAAAGATTAAGATTGCTTACATATTTAGATGCTTATATAAGAAACCACAATATTTGCCACCGTTTAAAATAGCCGAGGATATTTTAGATATGATTAGCACTTTGTTAATAGCTTTAATAGCGGTGCATTGTCATATTAGTGTGAATCTTCAATCAAAACAAAAATTGTACCTTCAAGGATACGCGTTTGTGCGTCGCGAATGTAGGTTAAGAGACACACGTTTGGGCCGGCTGACAAACAATTTACACAATTCACAAATCCCTGTAACGTTTCTTGGATCACCTTAAATAAACTGTTTGCATGATAGTGATTAACACCTTGCCTCCCAATGAAACTTCGAAACATCGCATTGTCAATACATTGAAATGATATTTATAGCTCAAGTTGTAACTTCAGAGCATAGACGTTCAGGACTCGTCCTACAACCAACACATCCTTACTTCAATTGTTCACTTAAAAAATATCTTTAAAAATGATGAAAATTGTGAGTTATTTTTGTTTTTTTTGGCTTAAAAATTTGAATTAAAAGATGTACCTTTTAGTATTTTTTTAAAACTGAATGTCATACTAAATCTGAAAAATCTAAAACTTCAACAACAAAATATATTAAAATAAAAATAAAAAACTGCTGAAATTAATACTAATATTACCAAAAATTACTCAAACAATTTGTAACCTTACCACATTCTTACTTACCCTCAAAGTGATAACTAAGTTCCCTAATTTCCCACTCATTTCCAGACTTTGATCGCCCTGGCCGCTCTCGCGCTGGTCTTCGCCCAGGAGGATGCGCCCGCGCCGCCCGCAGCGGCCGCGCCCGCAGCCGGAGCACCCGTCGAGATCGTCAAACAAGTAGATGAGGTTGACATCAATAAGTACAACTTCGAGTAAGTACATAGATTTTTTTTTTGTTTAAACTTGCCTTGTTTTGTGGGGAAAGAAGACCCTTGTGACCCTTCCTTAAAGTTCTTCTGATTATATGCACTTTTCTTTGTCAGCCTCGCGGGCTTTTGTCAGACATATCTAATGTTAATATTTCGTATAAATTAAGTGTACATTTTATATTCAAATAATCAAGGAAGGGGTGCAATGCAATTGATAGTCGTGTTTGTAATATGTTGCATTTTAAACTCCGGCGAAATCTTTACTTATTTAACTTTTACATAAGTTAACAAAAGGGCGGAAGACAGTCTATGCAATTACTGAATTACGCAGATAGAGAATTTCATTATACTTTATCATACATACGTGATCCAAGAAACTCGTTATAGTAATTTCTCTTCGTTAAAGGTTAGGTATATGATTATGAATTCTGAATTAAAGTAAATAGTTATGCACCTAACATTTTATTGTTGCTATGTTTCAATGAAACGCAAATATATAGGTACATCTTATTATACGCAGCAGAGTACCTATTCTTGGGTATTGACTCATTCAGGCAATAAAAATGTCTGTATGACATAACGTGTATGATTATGTTCTTTATTTGAAGTGTTACATGAGCTAAGTGACCATTGTTTGTCAAAGGGCATCATCATCAAGATGACTTGTTTACTAACATTTGTGTTTGGGTGTACAAAAGCACGTGTCTTGTTTGGGATGAGGTATATCAGAGTCCTACTCAGTGACACCACACAGAAGAAAATAAATTATCTCAATACATAATACCTATAGGTATAATAAATTGCATTCAATAATATCTTATTAATATCTCTGAAAAAAAAAAAAAAACAGGACGATATGAATGCCAACTATTCCAAAAATATCCGCCATTCACATAACACTGAGTTCTTAAGCTCACTACGTGTTAAAGCTAGGAAAAAATGGAGCAACGAACTCTTAAACAAAATATAACTAATATTTTACGTATCTTATTCAGCACATCTCTCTAACTTACACTATTTCTCATCAGGTTCGAAACCAGCGACGGAACTTCAAGGCAAGAATCCGGAGAGTACAAAAACGACACTGATCAGCAGGGCCTAGTCGTCCGAGGCAGCTACAAGTACACTGCTCCCGACGGCCAGAAGATCTCAGTCACCTACCTGGCTGACAAGAACGGATACCAGCCTACTGACGAAAATGCACCTGCAAAGGAACAGGCACCCGCTGCACCCGCGGCACCCGCAGCACCCGCCGCCCCTGCTCCTGAAGAATAAACCCCACGATGATAATACTCCTTGATATAATGTCCTCTACTGCTTGAACCAAAAACATCGTCTTTTGTAGGATATAATCCTAACTATTCCAAACTGTATATCACTGCCAAATAAAACCTACAACTGCCTTAAATAAAGGTTCGATACGAATTCCTTTTGAATCATTCTATCAGACGCCATTCTCCATAGAAAAATCATAGCTAAAAGCCAACCTACATAGGTACTAACCCAACCTCACTATTTACAATACAAAACCATCAAAACACACAACTACAATCAACAAAGTCTAAGCATGCGCAAAAATTCATTATAAGTATATTTTTTTGGAACTCACTTAACTTACACATTAATAGTATGATAACGCAATAGGGTCGTTGTTCTATGGTATCATGTATTATTATGGGTACAAAATAAGAGATGATTTTTCTATGTCGGAATAAAAATCTAGTTCCAAATACCAAAAAACAGTAGGCTTTTATGGTTTTCAATGATTATTTTGTTTAGCGATTTCTTCAAATCTTTGACTTCTTACAAGAGCCTTAAATAAAAAGGTACCGCTCAGTAAAACGGATGAAATAAGTAATAAAAACAACGGTCATAAAAAAAAAATCTTTAATTATTGAATCTTGAAAAATCTTTAATCTTTAATTAAACAATCTTCAACCAATGAACAGTTCAATTACAGATGATGGCGACATAAATACATATTTACTAACATTTAAGGTACCAAAAATAGGCAAATTTTATTAAAATTAAACTCGCAGTAAATAAACGAAATTACATAGACCTATGTGTACTTACCAACGTTTATGACATTAAAAAAGTATTACTTACAATTTAGAATCGATAGCTCTTTGATATTTTAATTTGAGGTCCCACCAGCAGAGTGTTTTCAATGTAACCTGTAGATTGCAGGTACAATATCTGTTATGAAAGTTATAGCTTACAGTTTAGATATAATTTTGAAGTCATAAAAATCATAATAAAAGTGTCATTCTTTTTATATCAGAATATCAGTTTTGAAAATATAGTAATAATCATTTTACATTTTCTCGGCTATCACAAATAGGTATTAGGTGCATGCACAGTCGGTACATAAACCCATACTAACGAATGTGTAGGCTTCGCTGGATTTAAAAATGATAATCTTAACTACTTACTTGTTCAAAAAGATAATTTGTTTATTAAATAAATTTAAGTTTACGGTGTCGTTAACAGCTAAACCGATTGAGATGAATATTGGCATGGACATAAATGGGAGACGCTTGTAGGCTTTAACCTAGTGCTTGAAGCATTTCTCTTGGCGGTTAAGCAGAGGTGAATTTAACCGCAGAAAGCAGCTAGTCTGTAAAAAAACAACAACCTGTCAATAAACTGGGAAGAGATATTTAAAAATATTTCTGGGATTGTAGATATCATAATTAAAGTTGCATCTTTCTTAATTCAGATCAGCTTTGGATTGTTCAAAATAATCATGTTCTAATATTTTTCACCAGATACCAAAACCAATACTACAATTTATAAGAGTAAATATTACAAGGCTCCTTTTTATAGTTTTTATAACAAAGTTTCCACAACCTATAAAAATTATATCTGTTGAATTTAAGCCCATTATCCAACCCTCATTCTTGGGTTGACAAATCTTATGCCACAATTTAATTTACCTAATCTTGACTTCTCTCTGTTGTTTAACAAACAAAAACGGAAATAAATGAACTCTTACCTGTTATAAGTTTCACTAAGAAATGCGGTTTAGCTGATAAAACTCTCCTAAAATACATTTTGAGAGAGCAAACATGCTCAAATTAAGTGCCTGCTAAAACATTGTCTGCACGAAGCCACTAAATAAAAATGCACGACAAAAAGAAGCAGTGCGGTGACCATGATTTACGGTCGTGTTAGAAATGTATTTTACTGTCACATGTATTTTTATCCTTTAAAGATATAATTTCATATAATTATACATATTGGTATGGTGGTATACAGGTGAATGGGTAAGGAAGGATTTAAGGCAGTCGTCATATTATCTTTGCACATAAAATGTATGTTGTTATCTTACAACAGCTGACTATTTAAAAAGTTATGTGGAAGTTTCTTTGATTACTTCCTAAATAATATGGTCACCCAAAATGACTAAGTAATTTGTCACGTGTATAAAAAAGTTAGTTACAAAACCATGACAGTATCGGTTAACTGTAGTAATTTTTTTTGAAGCGAAATACATTTGTGACGAATAATGTCATGTCGAACTTATTTGTCTATTACCTTGAATAAAACCCTTAAATAATAACATTGATTCCGGTTCTAGATGGTTTCATTCTAGACATACTTACTAATAACTAAATTATCACCACTATTGACCTAAAATATTGCACATCAACATTACGAACGTTTTTGTTTGTTGGTCTTTCCGGGATCATTACCCTACATTACCACTGATAAATCGATCATAGACCAATAGTTCCTAAGTAGAAGTCGTAATTGGTTGAGGAAATTAAAAGACACCAGTAAATGTAACAAAATATATTAACCAGTATAAAACGGTACAAAAGTACAAACATTAACAAATTACTGCTGGGCATTGGTGCCAGCGGGGACGACTCTGATCGTTGGCTTGTAGCCCTTGTCGTCAGCTGTGAAGGTGACCTGATACTCCTCGCCGTCGGGAGCGGTGTAGGAGTAAGAGCCCTTGACGGAGATGCCTTGCTTGTCGCCGACGGTGATCAGGCTGGCTTCTTCTTGACGGGCGACACCGTCACTTGTTTTGAAGCTGGAAATTGGAGAGAAGGGTGATTATTTTTGATGTTATTGTTTGTGAAATTTTCTGAGGTTAGCTTTGTTCGATACTGCCTATATTTTTAATTTTATAGATAAGATATAGCCTATGTTACTCGCAGATAAAGTGGCATTGTAGTGGCGAAAGAATTTTTAAAATCGGTCCCGTAGTTTTTGGGTTTATTTTTTTCAAATAACCAATATATTTTTTTCTGTTTATAATATGAGTATAGATGAAAATGTTATGTTAAAATGAATACTCACTCAAAATTGTATCCATCAGGATTGACAATGGTTTTCTCTGTCAGGATTTCAGCGACTGGTTTGTCTTCAGCGGCGATCACCGCAGCAAAGAGTGCAAACACGAACAATTTCTGAAACGTGACGTAACACATTTTACAAACATGTATTTCTTAGTAATGTGACGTAATACATACAGTATTGTTCTAGGTTTTACAGTTTTCGTTGTAACCTTCAGCCCACGCCTTATCGGTAAGGGTATTATGTAAAGTTTTATGACGAATCATTGTCTTTTCTGAAGTTATATTACATGGTGATTTAATGAAAATCTTTTTCTTTGGGTGCTCAAATATTTGGCCTGTATTTTTTTTGGGTTTGGCAGATATGGTCCAAGGCACAACGTTATAATAAAAGTGCATATGATTACTTATTTAATTTTAAGATTTAGGCCTTCTGAGATTCAAAATGATAAGCAGACTGACGTTACTATTAGATTAGAAGTTTACAAAACTCTTAATCCACAAGTCCAAAGTTATCATTCATCGACTGGTGGATTACGAAGCAAAATTTAGCTCCAAAAAAGTAGTAGTAAATTATTTAGTAAAACTTACCAAAGCAATCATGGTGCTGGTTGAAGATTGGTGATATCCAAGTAGCCAGAACACAAAAATGTGAATGATACAAAAACCTTAGAAAAATCTCCTTAAATACATTGTCTGTTTGTCAAGTTACATCAAATGTAGAAGTGCAGTAACTAAGGTGATAATACGAATCAGGTGATGAAATGTGGCCAACGCAGGAATTGGCACATAGCATACTGGCACACTGGGCAATTGTTTGTGGACACAATCAATGCATTTTAACCACTATGTGTGGACCTAATCTCCCGTATATACGAACCTGTTCCTACGGGATATTTTCTAAATTAATAATATCCCATATTATTTTTATGTTAGGTGTTCTATGTTCTGTCAAATATAATCATTCATGAAAATATTTTGTAGATCTATTTTTATCGAGACGGTATACTTATTAGTTGTAAAACTTAAAAAAATACTCTGCTTGTTTGTAAAATTATTCTAGTTTTATTTGTTTTATTCTTAAAATTAATCATTACAATTAAGTTGAGATTCAATTTTGGACAGTTATTTATGAGCACCGTATTGGTTATTTTTAAAATCACTTTAACAATATTTATTTTGAAGAAGCGACGTCAATATTGTGAATTTCAACTAAAGCAAAAATTATGTACTGTGTGTACATATTTAGAATTATTTTCTGTTAATTTAATAAATAAAATAATCAATTTCTAGTCAATAAATAAAATTATTTTGTCCAGTCTTTTGTTATCGAAATTATTTTCGAACTAATACTTTGAAAGCACATCCATTGCTGGCTATGTATTATGATAGCATCTTGATGATTGTCCTGTAGCCTCGTTTGCCGGCCTTGTACGTCATTTGGTACAAATGTCCGTCGGCGTCGTACCAGCGCACTGCGCCGGCGACATCGAGCGCTGCCTCCTTGGTGCCAGGGTTGAGGATTGCGCCTTCCTCGGTCCGGGATGAACCATCAGTGGCGTCGTAGCTGGAAACGAGATGGAATAAAATTAGGTAGGGTAAGTTTATATTTCTGTTATTTAAAAATTATATGAAATACTGTTTCGTACCTATTTAGATATAATACTTCAGTGAAAAGATTTTTTTAAAGGTTGAAGGTATGATTATGAACCCAGAACCAGTGGCTGGCACATCTTCTTCACAGTTAAATAAATGTGACAGCCACGGGCTCCCGATAGTAATTAATATAAACGTAATTCATGTTTTGACTATGTGTAGCAGGATGAGCAAAGAGTCACATCTATCACTTGCAACTTAAAATTGATCAGGCGCTGCTAAACTATGATATTTTTATTGAGGAAAAGGAAAAGAAAGACAAGGAAATATTTTTTTATCTAGGTACAAAGGTGGTTAATGAGTAACCGTGAAAATTGTGTCAGTGGTGCAACGGTTTCAATTATAAATTGCCTCCCGTATGCAACGTATACCGACTATGGCGATTATTGTTATACATACTCGGTAAGAAATAGGCATTTTAAATAAATATCCAACAATTTTGGGCTCGAGTGTGAGTTTAACTTTGAAACGTAAATGTTCCTTAGTGACCGACTGGCACCATCAGAAATGGAAAAGTTACCTACTTAGCATATTTTGAGTCTATGTTGTGATTAGTGCCACCAAATACGGACATCAATAAAACAGCCTGCACAAGATAGTTTCGCTTTAGGGAAAGACAAGTTTTTAATTATTTTTCGTAAGAAAGAAAAAAAATGCCAATTCGAAAAAGTATGTACCCGATTGAGCGTTTTTCTCCTGTATTAGTTACCTAAAGGTGTGTTTTTTGACAAGATACTTTTACTTTTGCCAGTAGAAACTACAAACTAACAACAAAGCCGTAAAATAAATTTAAAAAAGCACGGCGAACGTTAAAAAAAAAACAAAAATATATAAATTAAATCAGCCAGTCATAATAAATGTTTTATCTAGAAATTCCAAAAAGGTTGGTAGACACAACGCCTACGCACAACTCATGTTTTTTGTCAATGTGAAGAAAACTAGTTTACCTATCCCATAAATACTTACATGTGATGAACGTCCTTGACTTTAAGATGCCACGTGAATTACCTTTTTTGGTCAATTTAAATGGCTAATCAGTTGAAAGAGGTCGAAGTAACATTTAGTTCTTAAAGAACATGGCTGCTAAGAAATTCTGAGTTTTTTTTTTCTATAACGACTTTTGCTTAATTTATATATTAGGCAATAGTAGTAGCAATACCAAGCAAGTGTAGCCAAGTTAATACCTAATGTTCTATGAAGGTGTTGTTCGAAAATAAATGGCTAATTATTTTTTTTGTCGAATCATACATACCTTTTACGGATGACTACTAAAATAAGTATGATGTTTTGGATAGATGCTGTCTCGTTTGTGAGATTTTGACGTAATGTTAGTTAAACCAATGAAATTCCTAGGCCTATAGGATTATGCTACGTCATAAGAAATGTAAGCTAAGCGTAAATACAATCGCCCAAAAGCACAAAGTAAATAAAGTCTAGTCAAATATGCGTAGATACGTTGAAACAGAATAATTATCTAAGTAAATGAATTGTTTAATGTTTGTTTCTTAATTGCATTGTTTTTGCTGACTTTAGTAAGCTCTGCAAAGACGTTAACTTACCGGTACAGCAAAAATAATACAGACATGTTGAATCATGATGATTGAATTTATTGGCATTGCAATCTAAAACTTAAAGTAAGTGCACACTTAAGTTTGAGCAATTATTTGACTTCAAATTCCAATTGGTAAAAAAACATTAGATATTATTTATTTTAGGAGAGTTAGTCATATAATTTATGTATTTCCCCAAAATGATTATTGATTACCTAAACATATTTGAAGTAAATATCCATTAAGTAAATACCACGGTTTCTACCTTATAAGCTATTTTGTACAAAGTTCAATAACCATGTTAAGTCACACAACCAAACACAAAGCACGTTAATTGACACTAATCATTGACATTTTCAGTACGTATTTTAATGACTAATCACTGTATAAGTAGTTATTTCACACATAAGTAAGTACTAGTCGACTTTGGACCAATTGCATCATCGATTGTTATTTGTCATTGAGTAACAAATACCGACTTAAAACGGTTACGTCTTCCCATGTCCCTTAAAAATACATCTTGTTGAAAAAACTTTTTTCAGCAAAACCTGACATGGCTATAAATTCCCAGAAAACACCAGCTTGTATGAAGTAATCTGGGCTAAAAAACGAGTTATCCCGGAACACCTTAAAATACCACTTGTACCCGTATTAAGAGTTAAGTGAAATTCGACCTCAATGGACCTTTTGGAACTTCGGAACAGTGTTACTTATTCCTTAAAAAATCGAGGGCATTTACTTCTTCGAGTAACGGAGTGAGGGTACTTGGTACGTTCAACTTTAAGGAGGCGTACTACATAATGTTTTGTTTTGTACATGACAATGTCACTGTACAACTTTTTATACAATACTAACTGACATGCATGATGTTCGAGAATGATGAGCTTATAAATGTATTGGAGATCCGGGTTCGATAAGCGTCAAATAATATAATTGTTAAACCATTGGCTATGAAATGCTGCTGTTAGAATCCGTTCGAAACTATTTCGTGGTTCATAATTTTTAAAAGGTTTTTAAATGTTAGTTTTATAGACTCATTTTATTGGATAGTTTTAACAATGAATCATTTTATGGAACGATAAACATAATACACAAAATATTTTATAGATTCTGAGAAAATGTAGGCCCCGCCAATAAAACGTTTACTATAATTTATTTAATTATAGGTGCATGACGTACATTGCGGATACAACATAATTACTGAACGTACTTGTGTTTTATAAGTACATCCACGTTTTTGCAATTAATTAAGAACAAATTACTTCACGTGCATTAAAATGATATCACCTTTTTTTGCAGTACATTATTACGTTATACACTTGATATTTTATAGGTACAGTATTATTCAGGGTTGTGGCTTTAGGCAAGTGTATTTTCTAAGTTCAAGTTGGATAGCTTCTTCGCAAAAGGTCTTATAGGCAGTCTCTTGTTTATTTCCAAAAGGTGCTTGGATGTTTATATTATTTTGGTGAATGCATGTATGAGAATACTGGAGTAGGTAAACGCATCGTGTGAAGTTAGTCTGCAGTTTCCTAGTATTATGTGGGTTACACATTATAGTGGTTTCAAAGGATGCGAGCGTGCTGGGTCACGCAACATTAATATTTATGCCACACCGTTAAAACTTCTACTTAATGTACTGTTTTGACAAACAAGCAAGTGATCTTTTCTGTATTGCTTTTGTGAGCAGTAGAGAGGAAAGATGTCACAAATTGAAAAATAGTAAAAGCATCAATTTGAAATTAAGTATTATCATTCCAATAAGTGTATTATTTTCCTATTCTTTATATTTACTGTACAATAAGAAAAAAAAAACAATATTTAATGCATGCGCCTTAGGTGTGTTTATCATTGAAAGCACATTAGCACCTATAAGCCGGTACCAGCTATAATAATGAACTGCAAATATAATCCGATATCCGTATTTACCCACTAGCTGTTACGAAACCAAACAATGGAAGTTGTGCATAGGATCAAACATTTGCCGCTATCCTTGTGGCCGAAAGCCAACAATGCATATCACGGAAGAGCGGTATAAAAATATTTGCTTTCCAAATAAACAGCGTTAGTACCTATACAGATGGTGGATCACGTATTCGGATTAACAGGTTACACCTGCACGTACCTAAGGACAATATAGAGGTCAATTTACATAAACATGACATTCTATAGTGTTGGTCCACAAATATTTACGTCCATCTGGTGCTGTTGATGTGACTCACTCGTTTGCTTTCCTTTTCGTTTAGTATTCTAAATGCTGTTTGTCATTTTATTACTTGACAATACTCTCGACTCGTGTTTTGATGAAAAGTGAAACATGTGCCTTTTCTTTGCAACTTTGAAATGCCCTCACCGATTCTAGATACGAGTAAACTACTTATGTTTCTTATTGTAATGTGTTCGTCAATTTTCCTGAAATATTGCATTTTAAAAATTTTTTAGATATTTTATGAGGTTTATTTTAGGGATTATTAATTGATTAGCTAGAAAATGATACTTAAAGTAAGATATTTGGTTGCTTTAAGGTAATGCTGCGTAACTTTTTACACGCAAGAGAAAGAAAATCTTTTGAAACCTGTTGCTAGTTTTCTCGCTTGCATTTATTCTCTATAAGCAGATATCTAAACGCGCCTATGTTTATTGACAGCTGTGTTGTAATCCTCAAATACAATGTTGTCAGACGAATCAAAATTGTATTTATTTGGAGACAGTAATTTATAAAAAGTAAATGACATCATAATAGGATAGCTATATAGATAGTACGTAAGTGATTGAAAGCGGCTTAAAGACTTGACTAGAGAGTGGGAGGACAAGTTAAACAAGATGGAGAGACAACCATTATAATTACATGTGTAGTTAAGATGTTTGAATATATTTTTTGTTAGATTCAAATTGGAGTTAATCATAAATAAATAGAACGATAAAAACAAGTGGTTGACATGGTTTGGGAAGAGGTTTATTAGGTGTAATTATTACTTTTTACGAGGATCAAAATACAGCTATTGTAATTGGTGTCTGGTAATTTACAGTAATTATGTTTAGCAAAAAACAAATCCTAATTTGTTGAACAACTTTCTAAGTCGAATTGCCTGTCGATGACCAGGGTTTGAGAATCATGTGAAGCAAAACTTAGAAATGGACTGGTTTTTCTTTTTGATTTGCGTGGTTTTGAAATTAGTTTAATTTACACTTATATTTGGGCTTTTTGCGAAGCTTATTCTATACAATACTGAGAAATTTTAAATAAATACAGTACGATTTCAAAATGGGAAGGTTAAATTTGTATCTAACTGCAAACAATAGTGTTTTAGCTTCATGATGTAATCTTAGAGTTTTATGGCTTACAAATGAAGCAAGAAATAACTGGTCAGGGGTGTCAGGGTCTGTTGTGGTCTGCGTCAATTTGAAGACAGACATACAGACACACATGATGCGTCAATTTTGCAATCGAGCTGTTCAGACGAATGTCACTAGAATTAATAAAATCTAGGCGGTGGAATATGATATGCTGTGGCGTATATCCTTGGATGCTTGCATACAACTTATAGTGGCACTGTTGTGTAACCGAGGCTAGGCTTTACCTGAGGATTGACTAATTATGTGAACACTATGGACTGTGTAGGTGCGTACGCACTTAAGTAGATGCTAGCCCTTTCGGTTCCTTTTGCAACAGCAATCAATATTGATATTTGTGCTTAATCAGGAATAGAATTCCCGGCATGCTGACAATTTTCACTATTTATTTATTGGAAGCAGTTTGCAAAAGAAGCCTTCATGATAACTTAATGTTATTTTCTCTAATAAGTCACGATGGCCTAATGATGGAATGAGTCTTCCTAATGATGGACATTTAATAAAGCCTCTGCTTTGACCTGGCCTTGCCCAACTAGGTTGGGGTCGGCTTCCAGTCTAACAAGATGCAACCGAATATCTTTAATATTTCATAGCCATTGGTAAAAAAATAAATTCAAATCGATTCAGACATAAACGATGCATTTAGAATATTTATAGACTGTGAGCCCAATTTGTATACGTTCAAGTGTCTGGGTAATGTGTAGTATTAAAATAGATTTATTTGGTTGTTTTATTGCCATGGTCTTGATCGATTGATGAAGGTGTCTATTACATGTGTACCGTTTTCATCTAACGGGGTCAATGGCCTTAAACGTTACAAAGTTCTCATTTGGAGACATTGATAAAAGATCGCTACAATTCAACGCGTGACGGTTTTTAACTTTGTGTTAATTTTGTTAAAACATACGTTTTAATATTCTTTAAGCTTTTCGCCCATTTATCAAACTGTAATGATAAAATAAAATATAGTTAATTAAATACAGTATCTTCGGGCGAAATAATGACTCGATTGATGACTTAATCATGAAGCTTAAAAGTTTTTCAATTGATTTGAAAGGTTATTAATAAACTAATATTCATTTAGTAAATATTTTGATCAGATAATATAAGTAATATTTGTGAATCAAGTTTTGATTGCCTGTTCGGAAAAGTATTTTACTTGATAAATGCGAAAATAATGTGTACGGACTACTTTAACAACATTTTCTCAACATTGGATCTGATTATTAAACTTTTTTTCAATTTACTTTTGGTAATTTGAGATCTGCCACGTTATAAGATTGTTCTTTGATTTCAGGTTAAATAATTATTTTGCAATCGATAGATATTCGTTAAAATATGCAAAAACAATAAATACTCACTGGAATTTATAAGAGTTGGGCATGTTGGCTGTTTCGATGTCGTAGTTGAGAATTTGAGCAGCAGGCTGACTGTCCACCGCAGGACTCGCCGCTATCAGTTGCACCAGCAAAGACACCACGCACTGTAATGTTAGTAAACAACAATATTAGTATAAAACTTTAGTGGTTGCAAGCGCGACTTCTATACCTGGGGTCCTGAGCCCTATTCCTTCATTGTCGGGTTGAAATACAGTGTGGTATTTAAAAACTTTCACACAGCAGTCTGAATCCTGGAAGTTGGTGGTAGAAAATCCCCTTGAGGAGCACGTATACCCCGACCGTCCTAGCAGCGTATCGGTCGTCGTTAAAAATTCAACCTCAGAGGGAGTCAGGGGGATTTGAGGAAACTCTGAGGGTTTGTTGGGTGATTTCCTGCTCACTCGATAAGAATAAGATGCGTAAAAACAACCGTTTGCTACCTCAATTACCTCTAATTACAGTCATGTTGAATCCCCTTTTAAGTTTTTGCGCGTTCTTAATTAAATAGACGATAACATCTTCAAAAGGATAAAAGCATATTAACGCATTTTTTTCAAGGTCTCAGACCGGCTATAGACGGTTACTGAGGATTTATATTGACTCTAATAAAATATTCCTAATCTAGAACACTAGACAGAATGTGATCACACATTAAATTTGTGTATTTGGTTTCTGTGTCCATTTTTACCAGCGAATTCCCACCGTTTTCACGCACGTCTTAAAGGAGCTACTGTCCGTACCCAGATTAATATAAAGCCTAAAATGATAGGCATAATTACTTAGTGACCTGTTTGGCAGGAATTGTCAAAATAGGTTCTGTATTTTAGTTCTGAGATTACATCGACAAGTACCTACACAAACTCAAAACTCACCAACTTGACCTGAAATGTAAGTTAAGCTGTATCTTTAAAGTACACCTTAAATTACATTTATTTTTACAATATCTTCACAAACGTCTCTACGTCAATCTAATTATTATATTTACGTGCGCTCATTACCTAAGAGAATCCAGAGTACCAAGTAGATGCAAAAAAACGTATGTTGACAAAATACTCGTATTAATCGGTTTTGAAAACTTCAATTATTTGTTGCAATAATGTGATAACATGTGACTGATCCACACGAGTGAAGTTTTTCATTTATTTGTACAATCTTAAACTATTATTTAGGTATCTATGACAAAATAATAATATGTAACATGTGTGACCTCAGGGTACAAACAAAAAAATAATGTTTTATAGAAATGTTTTAAAGTTGTTTGTATTAGAAACTATTTTTAGATTTTCACAGATGATTCAATGAATAAAATAATAAACATGGCACAAAAATTCACACAACACATTCATTCACACACGGAAATACACTTGAAGGTATAATCACTTAATTTTCCTCAGAATTTTCATATGAAATATATAACGTATTGCAAATAAACTTAAATGCACGTTGTAAATGGCAAATCATGAATTAAATGTTGACTTCAAGGGAAGGCTTAATAGTTAATATGATGTACCGATACTTAAACCTGCAATGCGCGGATATAGCAAAGGTCAGAACCTAAACCTCTAACGACATTAGGTAAATCCAACATTCATACACTAGGCGCCGGTATTTACAACACATCTTCGTCAACACATAGCCGTAGGAAGGTCGTCAGTTCAAAACACTGAATTTATGGGCACAATTTTCTATGCAAATTTCCACACTGTTTATTCCTTTTTTGACGCACTTATAAACACTTAAATCGGGAAAATAATTACCAGAATGGACAGCATCTTGTAGTGTTTCACAGATGACAAAAGAAGCAGGTGACTTCCTGGACAGGTTGTAGTCCGAATGTGCTAACGGTTTCGCAAGATCTCCTTATATATAAAGAGTGGCGGGTGTGTGCGCCCGCTGGCCGCATACTAGCGGCGTGCTGCGCCCGCGCTGAAACAGAGCCAATTCTACCTGACCATTACACAGATCGACATATGAATGGGGCTAGGATCCGCTCGGTTGCCACGTTACGGATGTCTGAACAACAGGGTAAAACCCGCTATAAAGACACAATGCTCACTCAAATAGTTTTACGAATTGAAAGTAAATGCTAGCTAGTTAAAATAACGTCTGTAAATGTCTTTGTTATCAGTATTGTGGATAATAGTGTCTCTTAAATATGACTAATTGTCACTGACGGACACAAAAGGTAGTTGAATAAAAGTAGTACGAGTGCATGTGTAGTTTTCGTGTAAGCACAGCAATAAACTTAGAGAATTTTAATCTAGCCTTAATAAGTAACAAAGTAAATTATATAATTGCAAATTATTTATTATTGTGCTTCATGCATATTATAAAATTATTATCATTAAAATGTACTATATTATGTATATTTTATGATAATTATTTCCCATCAGCTTCAGAGAGGAGAGCTTTGTCTGCAATATGAAAATATTGAGGCAATCCAATCATTTCCTGAAAGAGGACGACAAGAACCACGATAAAATCTATGATATCTCAGTTTCGATAGCTTCCTTTCCTATCGAATATTTAAAATCATATTATGTCAGTGAATATTTACCTTTATTCATATCACGCGCTTTTTTCCAATAATATAACAACAATGGACAAACAGACTTACTTTTGCGTTTATCGGTAAAGCTGACCTTTCCATTGGCAAATATTTTTTGCATTTTCTGCAGATGAAAGTTTCTCCTATACTCTGACGTCTTCACCTTTGGTACTGCTATTTGTCAATTTTGTGTGTTCTAATTTTGTGTCTGTAATAATTATAATACTTGCATCATGTTAATGGCTGTTTTCGCGAATAACCAGTCGCTTTGGCAAAAGCTTATTTTTTTGAAACTGTCTCTGAGGTACTTTTACAATAAAGATAAAATCAAATGTTATCAAATTCCATATAACTTGTGTAAAGATTATGTGGTCACTTGCAAACATGTATGTAACGGGAACCGCATATTTATTTCCTTAAAAAAACAATTTATTGGTCGGTACTTGTAATCTCAAATTGATGTGTTTACGTCATCGTTATTTATTTACTGATGACGCATTTCTCCACTTGAATAGCGATAAGTAGATGCTAACTTGCACGTGCAATGGATGATTTAACGAAATTTGTATTTTATGTACTTACTTATCAAGGAAATGGTGGTTGGGTAAAAGCATATTGAGGCGCCTATCCATTTATGAGAGATAATGAGAGAGTGAGACCATTCCTGTCCATTGGTCTGTGCCAGTGAGAGCCAACCATTCCACTTTTGGGCAGCCCATATTCATCCTGAATCTTTTACTGTCGCGGAAAATAATAATTGATAGTTATGTTATTTGAAATAGTAAATGTAACATGGTATTGACCATTTATATTTATTAACTAGCCGTTTTCCCGCGGTTTCACCCACGTCCCGTGGGAGCTACTGCCCGCACCGGGTTAAAATATAGCCTATGTTACTCGCAGATAAAATAGCTTTCTAATGGTGAAAGAATATTTAAAATTGGTCCAGTTTTTTTGAGTTTATCCATTACAACCAAACAAACAAACAAAGTTTTCCTCTTTATAATATTAGTATAGATTAAATACCTCCTGGTCATCTTTTCGTTTTGTAGGTATGTATGTAGGTACTGTACTGATAATATATTACCTAATCGAATTTAAGACTAAAGATAAATAATGGAGATAAGAAACCTTTTGTTTTAGCCTATACAGATAATTCGAAACATCAACAATTTGTTGCACCAATATCTTAAATATTCACGAGTGCTGTAACTTATAATCACATTTAAGTCATAAATATCCTAAAATGTCTTTGTTTTACATAAATAGAGGTAATGACTATGTATTTTATGTTGATATGAACGTGACAATGTTTATATGATGTGCCTGTTTTCGCAATACATTGCATACTGACCTATAAGAGTTAGATTATTATTCAATGGTGCGTTTTTAATCTAATTTGATTGAAATATTTGATTTTTATGTGACATTAATAGTTTGAACTTTGAATTTAAATAAATTCATCATTTAGATCAATAATTTTAATTTTATGAATGTTTTATGAGGTTCCAATACTAGTTTTGATAAACTGATTTGTCCGAATATAGATAGCATTTTTAAGCGGTGTTTTTAAATATGTTCTTTCCATTTTATGAGATTAGCTTCGTTATCAACTGAGCATCAATTTTCCCTTTTCTTTTCTTCTTTTTTTTCTAGAAAATGTTACCGTTATGGCAACTCTTCAGTTTTCTTTGCCTTTTCTCCTTGTATTTAGGTTTCGTCGAATAAGTAATCTACTCAGATGTAGTGACAAAAATATTAAGTCCTGAAAAAAAAAAAAACTATAGTAGAAACTGTAACGATTACAAAGGCGAATAAACATTAGAGAATTATTTGAAACTTGACTTACGGAAAAATGATACGGATAATAATTCATGTAGCTGTATGTGTAGCAATAAATTAATTAGTGTATTGGCTAATAGAATCATTCAATATATTTAATTTATTAAACTACTAGGTTCATATCTTGCAGACTCCCCATTAATTTACAAAAACATCTTTGTCCTCAGCGGATGAATGCCGGATCAATTAAATATACATCTAACCTAAGCTTTATTACTATTTATTATTAGGTATAGGTAATTTTCCTTGGTAGTAAGGAGTCAAATAATGAAAACGAGTTTCAGGGCGAGTTTAGACAGTGTAAAGTTAACAATAGTGTATGCGAGGTAGATACTTATTTATGGATGTGTCTGATAAGGGAACTAACGCGACAACATATTATGAAGCACTTAGCAATATAATTAATATACATACATAATTAGTAAAATATATATCTTAAAACACAACCTACCTTATTATTATCTATATTATACGTTTACTTTAATTATCTTTAATACGTATACTTTATTGGTAGTAAACACTGTCTTTATACCAATCTATTTATAAACCTCAGTTGATGTTAATAAACTTAACCGCTAATTAAGTTTTGGTTTTCCACATTTAAACTAATTTTAAAGCCAAAGTACAAACGCAAAAGGTCGTTAACCCGATACGTACATATCATACTCATCTTATCACATCTTGAATCTGAAAAATTAAAATCCGGGCAAAACTTTGGTGGTGATATTAAAACGTAAATATAAAAACATTATACCTCTTTACCAAAACATGTAGAGTTAATTACGTTAATGAATTCTCATGGAATTTCAGTAAGTACCTACACTCTTGTTATGACGATGACGATGATGATGACATGCGATAAACGTAGGACGTGTATACTGACTAATGGTTATGTCAAATAATACCTCACGTTGTACAGGATCTTCTAGTTTTGCTATAAAAACATGGCAATTTCATTAGGATACCTCAGATAGATGTGTCATTTAATAAAAATGTGAGACTACAACATGTCATCAATTACTAAAAATATACCTACCATTTCAAGAACTAAGTAAAATTTCCTCGATGGATACCTACATAACGTACATACGTACGATTTTCTCCAGTAGGTAACAATCTTACTTTTAAATTAATTTACAAATTCCACTAAAAAAAAATCAGTTAATTTGATATGGTATGGTTTGCGATGAAAAGAATAACCGTAGCTTAAAATATCTAGGCCGACTTTTAATATTCTTACCAAACTTTTAGTTTTGGGAACGAAGAGGTCAACGAGGTTATTGATTAATGTATGCAATTTTGTCTGGAATTATAAGTATCATGTTAACTATTAAGCAGACTGTTAGAAAAGACTCCTAATCTATGTCACATAGAATGATTGATAGGCACAAAATTAAGGAGGTTTATTCTAACAGTAAGTAAACACAAGCTGTGAATAAATATTAAAATGATTCAGGAACGAGGAAAAATTAAAATAAATAATGTATTACTTCAATTTATTTCCTTTCTCCCCATACATCAAATGCTAACGGTGTCTGTGGAATATGAGTAGGTATAAGTTAGGGGAAATGACTCGAAAGGATTGCTGGTTTTTCTGAACGCACATTCTTCATCAATGGGTCATGGTCTAAGTGGGTCAACCTACGTACACAATACACTTGAAAAACGAAATAACGAGGTATGTTCTGCATAAGTGTTGAAAAGGGGAACAGGTGACATTCCTTTTGGGAAACTTATTGCTAGTTGTGTGTGGCGTTGATTGATAGGTGTTATAAAGATAACGGCAGGAACCCTGTTATTTAATTAACATATAAATTAAGAATTCATAATATTATTAAGGCGTCATTTTCTATGTAAAAAAGTAAAAGTAAGTGGCAAGTAAAAGTTATCCAATTGTATTTATGTACATTAGGTATTTATGAGCCGATGTGTCCTTGACACTACGATCTATTGTATGCAAACATTTCCTCAAAAGAGTTATGGTTATTTGAGGTTACGGTCCTAGAATATATTATTGAAAAACTTTTTCTCTGATCTATTGCGTAGCTTTTACCCTTTGTTTTGAATTATAAATATGTAGTACTTTTCTACTAAGTATTAGTGTTACCTACGTTTTATGACCTAAACGTGACTTAATTTCGAACTTCAAGGAAAGTAAAAGGAAAATATTTTTATAGTACCTACATACAAACCACGTGGATAATAAGGGATATTGAGTAATTAATACAAAATATATGTATAATCTACGTCTAAAAGATATGATACAATACTTTTATAATAATTACATCATTGTTGAAACTCGAATCATGTTTTATTAAATAAGAATGACGCATGAAAGTCCAATTTCCCAATGTTGATTCTAGCATTTATCTTCAAGACAAATTGGGAAGATACGGATCCTCTTAAGCAAACTAATTTTGTAATATTTGAACGGAAAATTAGTACATTGTAAGATGAGAAATTTTAGAGTAAGTTTTATTTTCTTTTGTTAATGTAATTGTAAAAATTTCGATAAGGTTAATTTACATAAGTTGCAAAAAAAAAACTTATATCAAATAAAATATTTTAATTTTTCTTTTGTGTGATATGTAATGTAAAAGTTGCTAATAGGCCTTAACATTTTTTCGGTATCTATAAAATAAGTTAAGGTTTATAGAATAAATCGGTAATTGTATCATCAATCTCTTTACTAAATTAGAATGATGATTATAATTTTATCTATGAGAATGCAGACATTAGATCTTAATACATTTTCAAAGCAGATAAATAAAACGGTGCTCTAATTGCTACAGCAAATATTCTTGCAGAAAGGAATACACACATATTGACTAAATGCAGTATTTGTATGAAATAACTGCCTTGTTGGTCTAGTAGCCGTGAAGCGCGACAGCTGTGCACGGGTTACCGATTCCAAGACCCGCGATTACTCGAAATCGCTTTGTAGGTATAACTCACAAAACAGCATGGAAGTTGTTGGTGACGCCTGTGAGTTGGAGAACACGTACATGTGGATTCTGCGCTTTAACTTTCTGGTTGTTTTTAAGACAGTGAGGAAATACAGAATGTATTTCTATATGTGGAAACGCTTGTGGACTATTCGGCACTGCTGGCTAATCACCTTAGGTTCGAGAACCGCCCTGGCGTGGTATGGAATTTGACCTAAGCGCCATTGTCGTTATTATTGTTACCTACAATATGCAACCACGAAGCAGATTCAATGTTAAATTATCATCAAATTAAATATCAATAGTCACCAACAAAATACCAACCAGAACATAAAAACTGCATTCCTACAGAATAGTCCTTGTTGATAATTTTATAATTATCGTCAACTCAGAACACTTCTACATACATGTATAGTGGATTTACAAAATAAGTTTAGATGTGCATGCTGCATACTGTCAGTTACAGTAATGGTAATTTTATGGTAGCAAATAATTAAAATATTTGGAAAATGTTGTCTGCAATGTAATTGCCGACAATTATAAAGGTCGCGGGAAGACGCTGGATGCAGGTCGCCTCCAAAAGGTATCTGTGGAGATCTAAGGGGGAGGCCTATGTTCAGCAGTGGACGTCCTATGGCTGAGATGATGATGAATGTAATTGAGTTCGATTAAGTTTACTCCTATGACAAAAGAGTAGCAATGCTATTTTAATTTCACTGGCCTACTACTTTTATATGAGCAAAACACCTTTGTGTGGAATAAAGCTACAAATAATAAATTACTAGCGCGATTAATTCTGCTTCTTACATCCAGTGTTTTTATTATAAGATTTTCAATACATTTGCATAAGTAACTAAATATTGCTATTGTAGATATGAATTAATTAAACTTAATTGTATAAGTATGGTTCTAAGGAGTGTTATTGATTTATCTGGATTTTACAGCATAAGCATACAGGATTTAAAGTCTGTAATACCGGGATTCTTTGACAATAACTTTGTTGATATTAAGAATCCATTACTTCAAATTAAGCGAGGTTTAGTGGCGACTAAATGATCCTTGTTGTTGATTATTTTTATGGCACATTAAACTGTTCAGTTCAAACATAATGCTTATTAATTAAGTAATCAGTAAAACCAATCAAATCATGCATTTACAATGTTGGTTCTGAAAGGTCTACTCGTAAGTTAAAAATGAATATTATTTTTGAAGCCCTAGGAGTATTTATGATCATTTTTTAAGAATTATTTTTTTTCAGTTTATTGGCATTGTCATTACGTCTGCCCAATGTAACAAGACTGAACCTACGACTACAATTGGATTTAAAGAGGAGTAAGTACCTAATAGTACCAAATTAATTGCTTATCAGCGTTTAACCATATAATTCTGCATTTAGTACTCCCTGGAGATAAAGGCTTTTTTTTAATGGGTTAACTCATGCTCAGGTATCAGTAAAAAATTTCAATAAATAATAAACAATTTTATTTACCATACGTACTTACATGTTTACGATATAAACTACCAATCTTATAATAAAAAGGTATAAAGGTAACTTTGCTACTCTAATCTATTTATAAATCTATCTAGGTTTCTATAATGCACTTTACATAAATGTAAATGTTAATTACAACTTATAGCTTTTCCTCACAGTTAAAGTTTGCCAAAGGTTTGAGTTTTGCTAAAATGTATTCGGTGTATTGTGATGTTGAAGTAAAAATTCAAAGTAATGGTATTTTGCAGAAATGCGAATAACACCAATAAGATGGGCATAGTTGCTCTGAGTAGCGCCGCATCTGATACAAACAGCACAATACCAACCAACGTTTCAAGTGTAACTATGCCGGAAGAATCAAAAATTATTAATATTAAAACGCTACCCGCCAACGTTACCCAAATCAGAAGAACCACTGTTACCATTAACAGTCCGACTGCTTTACGTCAGAGAAAAAGGAAACGGAGAGGCAAAAAATCTAGTGACCCAACTTTGGCGGAAGTTGAAAGCCTGCTTTATGAGGAATACGATGCCAATGGAGACAAACTCGTCGAGTTTATGATGTATACTATGGAAGACGTTTCTAAGTTCTTTGCCGGATTTCTTCATACGGAGATTTGCCATGTGAGGTGCGCGCCTACGCCAGCACAAATTAAGAAAGAAGAAGAAGAGAAGAAAGCTGCTGAGGCTGCCGCCAGAGCCAAAACTTAGATTAACCCAAAAGTGATGCCACAACTGGAGCTGGAGGGATTCTTATCTCCAGGCCATCCATTGTAGTCTGAAATGTAATAAACAAGTAGTAAATATGAGTGTCAATTATTATTTCAATATAATATGTTCAACCAGATTGAATAGTATTATGAAGGTTTTAAAAGTAAGTTATACATTTTTGAAAACTGAATGAAATTCACTTCTCAAAACTGTTATTTAAACTTCATTTTTAAACGGCAAGCCCGCTTTGTTAAGAAATTATATCGGACAAGTATAGCCGAACTATACCATTTGGTATTTGAAAAATAGTACCTAAGTACTTCAAAAAAATTATGACGTAGCTAGCTAGCTGATATTGCTTGCAATGTAATTCGACAATGTTGCAAAGGGTTGCTATTAAATAAAATCTTTTGATTACTTACATTCTCATATTCACCAGTTTCAGTAGTTAAGTCATAAGTAGGATCAACAGTTGTGGTACCTTCGGAATTAGGTTTTGACTGGAATATGTAATTTAACAACTGTTTATCAATTTCGGGTTTACTCTGTGTGATCTTATCTTTTGTTTCAGGTACATTTTGGGCTGTTTGATATCTGTCATTCACAGGAGCATCGAATTGATTTCTTGTTTGGAACTGTCCGTTATTACTATTTATAGTTTGGTATCTATCTTGATTTATGGAACTTGTTAAACCATTTTCGTTTGCAGCATAAACAGGCTGTCTTATATTCGGATTCTGCACAGTTCTGTAAGGTGATTGATCATACTGATAAGGTGGCAGTGATTGTTCATACTGATGTCTGTTTCCCTGATTTGGTGAAAATATATTTCCAATGCTGCTAAAAGATTCTTTGGCTTTTGAAAGAGATCTGTAAATAAGAGATTTTTATTAGTTGGTATAGCAACACAGTTATAGGTATTTGCATGTTTATCAGTTAGAAAAGATCGTTTCTTTAGTGGCTGTCATTCCGGCGTCAAAAAATTAACATCATTACCGGAAAATGAAAAACCACAGTAAGAAACTAAAATATCCGTGTTGTGTTATGAATTTTCTTTGTCTACTAAATTAACCTGTTGACCTTCTTAGCTGTAATTAACCACGAATCGAATTTTATGTAAAAATATAGGTATAATTTGCTTTTTAAGGTATTTTTGGTATGAATGGTAATAAGATTGGAAACTAATATCTTCACGGTAGAAATATAAAATCTACGTAATGACGATTAGTGTTTATCAAATATAACGTGTATTTAATTATAGAGTATAACAACTTACGATCCTAGATTAATTCCAAAAAGAGAGAAGTCCCCTGGTGTCCTCTTAAGTCTTGAATACAAATTTTCATTAGATTCTTTCGAAGGCATGCTCATTGTCACCGCAATATACATCATCCAGAGCGTTATGAACTGAAAACAGAAACACGTTAAACTAAAATTTAAAAGTGTAATATATTTATAGATAAGAATAAGAGGAAATTTCCTAGTACCTATGTACCTACAACATAAAAACTGAACCGAGCGCAGCTTTTTTGCTAACTTTGTAGCAAAGTTCTAGAATACTCAGTTGGTTTTTTCTTCAAACTCTATGTATTTGATATGCATTTTAATTTTTTTTGTGAATATCTTTCCCATATAGACAATTTCTTATTTAAAATAATCGACCTATATTGATGCTTTATAGTTTACCAACAAATAACTTAACACTTAGCTTTATAGCGGTAAATACGCAATATAGCTTTAAGCATTAAGCTTCTTACTTACCTTTATAAAAGTTTTATCCATATTATGACAATTAACACTGAAATGACTTCAATAACACACAACACTATATCACAAACAACACTATATACCTTCCAAGATCTTTAAGTATGAGGAAAAGATTAAAAAATCCTATATATACTAGTTTATGCTTCTTCTGTTTACGCTTCAACACTACGCATCTGAACCACGAATGAATCGGATTCACCTGTTCTAAGAACATCACGGAGTAAATTTTTTGTACCAACTTAATTACTTACTTGAGATGGTTTGAGTACCTAATTCTATTATATGGAATTGAATAGGTACACACTTTGCCATTTTTAGTTTGGTACCAGTGGTGTATGAATTGTCATAACGGTTGACTAAATATGTACCAAAAATTACTAATTATTATTGCTGTAGAATGTATAATATTTAAAGTAAAAAAGTTTCTTTAGGTCTCTCTTGGTAATATCAATGCCACGAAAGTGGTAGGTTTTTACAGGAAGTTTTGAAAAATGTTACCTATATGTTGCATTATGACTTCCTGAAATATTTGCGCTACAACCTACGGCGCGATAACGGTTAAAATACTACGTTCTCTGGATGAAACCCAAGTTCTTAGGTACCGTTCTATGACGGTAGAGTATACAGACGTGCTTGGACTCCAAAAACAGTTTTACTGATATAAGGATATTAGTATCACCGTTGCTGGACCACAATCCGAAGTGTTCAAGTCAGTTAGTAATAGGTACAGTTAGCAGAAATATATCTTTAAAAGTTACCTATATCTATATTTTCCTCGTATTGAGCTTGAAGTTATAAAAACCATAAAAAGACCAATTATGGACGAGTGGATCGGTTAAGAGTTAAGCAAACAAACAACATCTTATTTCTATGTGTGTGTACTTTTAAAAGTAAATAAACTATGAACAGTTTTGTAGATACTTACGTATTTACGAAATTATAAACGTTGTCTATAGGTACGATAACTTGTAGCGGTGTGCGTAATATTAGCACTTGAAGGTTTCATTGACTAAAGATTCCTACAACCTACGTTTTTCCTCATTACTATTAACTCATATTGTTGAGCTGTACTGACATTCAATTGCAATATATTTATTGGAATTGAAGATGACTAGTCGAAACTTAGTTTATACAGAGATAGACAGGAAATAATTCTAATAGCAAACGTAGATACCTAATTGATGAACGCAGAAAACGTGCTGATATTGAAGACAAATAAAAACTAAAATATTTCCTAACAAAAGAGGAAAAATCGAGGATAATTTATCCTTGAAGTCGGCCTCAAAGCGAAATGTCTATGAATTCAGACTCGGAAAGCATTTAGCGTAGTACATAGGTAACTACAAAATAATTCTATTGTATTAATTTCTAATAAGAAAAAAATCCAGAACTATCCATGTCTTTATGACCTAGTGTCATCCTAGGATACACATACATAGGCATCGGATAATATTGGAGTATTTCTTTTCATATCCATTTTTATCTTCACTGTCATTGAACATGCTTGGCAGTCGTTACGGGTAGTCAGAAGCCAGTAAGTCTGACACCAGTCTAACCAAGGGGTATCGGGTTGCCCGGGTAACTGGGTTGAGGAGGTCAGATAGGCAGTCGCTTCTTGTAAAGCACTGACTGGTCCTCAGCTGAATCCGGTTAGACTGGAAGCCGACCCCAACATAGTTTGGGAAAAGGCTCGGAGTTTGATGAGGATGATGATCCATTTTTATCTTCACATTTTTCACATCATTTCAGCAATTTAGTATTAACCTACCTATGTATTTTAGCAAAACCAAGAGCAAAACACTCAGTATCAAATTGCTATAAATTAAGTTGCGGCGCTTTCGGTTCGATATTTAAGGTATTATTTCTCTTTCTGCAGTGTAATGAAATCTTCGAATTCACATTTATTATTTTTCTTCACAAAACAAAAATTCAAATTAGATAATATTTTACTTATTTATATCTTTCAGTTTCAGCGCCTGTGAAATAAGTGATTTACAATATATGTTGCTAGCAAACACATTCTTATATGGGTACCAATAATAGCAATGTTTTACATTGAAATGCAAATATTATATGTAATTACAAAAGGTGTAGTTATGTAGTCAATGGAATACAGCGTCATAATACTTTTATAAAAAAAAAAACTATAAATACTAAAAAAAGGAACAACTTTATTTACTTTTCAATAAAAAATCAGTAACATTTTTATATTTTACATTTTTCAATTTCTGTAGTCATCAGTCCTTGCACTGGAGGGTGTGCGACTGCGCACCTTTAGGGGGCGTTCCCGTTGCTTCGTTGCCTTGCGCGGGCGCTGGCTGCGCGGCTTCACAGAATGTGCCAGACGAGACATTTCATTGAGCCTATAGCGACCTTGTTCCATTTGCAGCAAACCCAGCCTCACACCACGCTTTAACGCCCTGCAACGACACATATTGAAATTGAGTACAGCTGCTGGGGAAAAGCTGTTTTATTTAAAGTCTATCAATACTAAAAGAATCAAGTAGATACATTATTTTGTTTGTTCCCTAAATGATACATCGCAACTGTACCTACCTACTGATTTCAAAAATTCTTTCAACGTCGGGAAGCTAAAATATTCCTGAGAAACATAAGCTATATCTATTTCATCCGGGTACGGGAATAAGTCCCGCCCCCCGGACACGGGTGAAACCGCAGGTAGCAGCTAGTTTGTAATAACATGGTTAAAATACGATTAATTTAAAGTCATTATACATCTGTATGGAATACGGTTCCCATGATGTTTTTCATGTGGCTTTATTTGGATATCATTATTGACATTTATAAATCCAATTAGGAATTATTTTAGACGGAAGATGAAAGAAATAAGAAGGAATGCTTTTGGTTTTACAAAAAAGAAGCGTGAGATCTTTTTAAATAACAAGGTCGCTGTTGTGTTGCATTGCATATCATCATATCATCTTTACGTGGGTCATCGGATGGATTAGCTGTTTATAATAATGGATAAAATGCTATATACAGCGCTTTTATATTTGGGTGTATTTAAATATATTCTTGTAGCAGAAACTCAAAAATAAAAGTGTTTTCATTAGTGAAACTTACTAGAAACCAGATCAAATTTCTTATATGTGTTAGTATGCCCGTAGGAATGTACTGTTGTATTTTAAAATTCCAGGAGGTATGCAATAGGTACTTCTGTGTAAGCTAACATCATCATGACCATAAAAGGGCATGGGCAGATGTTTTGTACAAGACAAATATCTGAGCGGTCACTTCATAGGTGAAGGGCATGTCATAATTATCTTACATACTTACCTACATTTACATGTAATTATTTATATTAAATTAAACCTTTACGTGCACGATTTTGAAATTTAATTCCACAAACGTATGCGGAATTAATTCATGAAGATCTAAGAAAAAATATAGGTATTTGAAGCTTTACCAGGGTCAGGCAAGACCTACACGAGTAGCTAAACAATGGGTTGCAAGCATCCCAAATGAGTTAAGTAGTAGGTATAAGGGTACATTTTAGTAACCATCTCTAACTTGTATTTGTGACTGGTGGATAGCGATATTTAAGTTACATAGTTCAAATGTGGGTTTACTGCTAAAACAGATCAGTGTAATTAGATCGAATCCAAGAAGAGCAAATTGCTGCATTAGCAATTAACTAAGGAAATATAAGATTTGCGACAATGCCTACACATTCGATCACTGTTCCTATACCCTCATATACACCTGTATCCACATATTGCGTGATAAAATTACCTGGAAACTTTTCGGCTTATTTTTGGATCAGCAACACGATACTCCATTCTAATAAACTTGATGATGGTGCGCGCAGTCCATCCTGTGTTTTTCATCAGTTTCTTAATTGCGGTCAACACCATTTCCCCTGTGTTTATACTGGAAGAGTTTCCCCTGCCAGGTGTCATTTTGCTGCAAACCATTTAATGAAGGGATAAAATAAATAAAATAAAATGCCTTTTATTTCCAGTAGGTATTAAAATTTTACACTTCTTCTTAAAACATAATGTATTACAAGACTGCTTAATGTATGTTAGTATATTTTGGGCAAATGTAATATGTAGTAAATGAAGGGATAAACTTCAAGATGGTATATTATTCACGTTCAATTAACTCGTCTTTTATTCATGTCCAGTTACGTAACAAATGGTTTTAGACGTTAAATTTAATTAATATATTCACTTGCTTGGCAAATTTTTAATGAATTTGTCATCCTACAGTAAGTAAGCATTCCATTAAATTGTACCATTGTATGCAGCAATTGTTTTAAACTATTAAAGTCAGTATGTTGTGTACAGCGTGGGACCAAATATCCTAATTAGAATTATCTCATTGTAGCCAGCACGAATAAAATATATATCCAAATTAAAATGGCAAGTTTGATTTAAAGGATGGACAGAAAATAGATGTTTGTTTGTAAAATTGAAATACTCTGAAACTTGGATATGTTGAATGGAGAACAACGGTCTCGAACTAAGGTGAAGAAGAAAACCAGATTATATAGTTTTCAGTGTTCTAGTAGAATAATAACTACTTTTGGCAAGTTTATGTCAAACATGGCGATCAATTTTGCAAATATTTACTATCATAATAGTTGTACTAACAATGATCTTAAAACGTATAAAAACAACAGTTATTCAAATTAGGATGATCTACGGCTCTTTATGTAGAAGGTAAGGTGTCCAATTTTGTTCTGATTTGGGAAAGAAGATTTTTTCTAATTACTTACGTTTCGATTGGCAGGCTCCTCGTTCAAAAAGAAGTGAAAAACAAAATCGCTCCTACCGGCCAATAAATACATCGGACAAATACTTGATACATTTACGCAAAATTTTAACGATACCCGTTCAATTTATTGATACCGTAGACACTAAAATATGAACTTCTAAAAAAAATCCAAGAAATAATTATTTTTTGACATTTGTGGTCTGTCTGACATAGTTGATCCTAAAAAAAACTTGGTGTTAAGAGAAAAACTCTATGTTCAAGTCTAGAAAGGAGTATTTATACTGAATCATTACATAGGTATGGAATTATTTTCTCCAGTGTTATTTGTAAGTTTAGGATGATTATTCGAATTCAGCGATTATTCATTCAGCGAATGTATGAATTTACAAAGCAAAATTCAGAAATATTATGTGTTATTCCTGTAGCTGCCATCCTATCTACCATTAGATATACTGAATGGACTCTGAAAACGAGCCAGTAAAACTAATATTATGGTTATGTTTTATGAAGTGAACGATTTTTGTGTATAAAATAAATATTGTAAGGAATCACAAAATAAAATTCAAAATAGGGCTTAAAAATAAATTTATTTAACAAATTAGGCTATTATTTCTAGAAGGTTTTAACCGAGGAGTGAGGCGACGACCGCGGAGGGCACGGCACCTCCTGGGCCCTGTTCTATCGTGGGCTGGAAGCCGTTCTCATCAGCCACGTAGTTGACGGTGTAGGTGACGCCATCGGGACCCACCCAGGAGTAGGAACCCTTCATCGCGACGAACTCATCTTCAGCACCTACGTTCCTGAGTTCTCCGTTCTCGTTGCGTTTCGAGCCATCGCTTTGTTCATATCTGTGAACAGAATATTTTGAATTTTTAATAATAGAAACAAAAATTTTATGTGTCCTTATTTTTTACGAGACTTCGCCCGTCATTGTGTTTCCCAATTAAAATATCGCAGGAATATTTAAGATGAAAATGCTGATAGAAATAAAGCACTCATTGTTTGAAAAATATTAAAAGAAAAAAAAAACGTATTTAATTATTATCCTGGCATGAATTTCAGCAAACCAGGCACGAATCCCTAACACATTTGGAGTATGAGGACTTACACGAAATTGTAGGTGCCGAGACCATCGTTGTCAGCATCATATCGCAAGAGCTGAACATCCTGAGCCTGAGGGGCGGCTGCCACCACGGCCACTAAAGCACAAAGCACCAACTGAAAACAAAACCGCACTATTAACAACACTGCACAAAACACCGCAAACAGTAAATATTATTTAAATTTTATTTTTAAATTCACAACTAACCAATTTCATGATCACTATTAAACGGTTTACCGTATCGAGTTTACTTGAACTATGTGCTCATGAATTATCTTTACTCATGTTTTATACTATTCGGAATATTGCATTACAACATAGTGTTATTAGTTGACGCACATCTCGTTACAATGTTTTGTATATTTGACCACTCCTACGACACGGCGAAGGTAAGCCGCGAAACATTTGAGGACGTATTTGATGGGAACCTTTCGAAATTATGATTTTAATTATATGCATGCATGTATGTATGTGTGTAGGTACTTTGCAGAATGTGATAATAACTATAATTTGTGTGATTGACAGCAATTAGGAAAGGTCTTTTATCGTCACATGGATCGAATATGTGAAGATGTTTCTAGTCATTTTTATTACAATTGCTTTGTTAGTCTTCAGAATGTCATTGTTCGATAATTCTATTGTAAACCAGTATGTGTTTTTGTATACTAGTTTTTCACATTAAACAGATTAAGATATACTTATGAAGATTCAGGCATTCCTTATTTTATTTTACAGCGTTTTGCGATTTATTTGGCAACCATTGCAGGGAAAGTTGCTATTGAAAAAAAAAAACGATTTACCACACACCTACGTATACAGTTAAGATTATATTTTTTAATCTTAATTAAGTGACCTAATCAATCAGGAGCTATTAACTAAAGGTAATGAAAATCAACTAATCAATAATCATGCAAGATGACATTTACCTTTGACCTCTGCGTGTTTGTACCTAAACGTGGTTAGCCAATAGACATAATGATTTTTAGTAACCCGACACCCATTATAATACTTTGTAAGTTTCTCGGTAATTTAATAATTCAACGTGTATTTTTACTGTATGAATTAATTTAATATTCTAGTAGGTGTACGTTGCCCTACCTAGGTTATTAGAATGTTTCGTCTTAAAATAAATGTTCGGTAAAAAATTTGGCACTATGGTAATGTAAGAAATAATATAATTCTAATTAAATACATATATTTAGGTGTAACTAATACCTAAGTAGTAGAACTCCACTGATTCATTTGAGCTTTTGCAAATTTTTCTGTCGCTGTAAATTCTGGGTTTCAGGACTTAGGATGTTGATTTATAGCTCTGTCCCAATTGCAACACTGAAGTGGCTTTCGCTTTTGTTTCTCGAGATTATATTTCAGTAAATCTTTTGTTATACTGGTGAATAGTCATTGGGTAAAAAGTAACTTGTCTCTTTTTCATAATAGGATATTCGTATTTATGAATCGGAACACTGAGGCCAACTGGCCCGTTAACATAAAAAGACAAACATATCAATTCATTAACCAAATAGCTTTTATTAACTCCATAATTATTTAACGATACTAAATCCCAATAACAAGGCATACCTGTTATAATTTATTAACTAAAATTAAATAATTATTCAATCTCCATATAAAATTGAATGCAACACGACTAGTTAAATTATTTCCGGACAGGCCGCGAATCTTCCGTTAAAGCTACATCACCTTGACCAAGAGTATCAGAGTCACATTTTAAGAGGTACTTACAGTTTTGGAGACTTATCATCTTTAAGCCCGAGGGGATACCCTTGATATGTCAAAATCTCCCTATGTCTTTAAAATAAGGAAGTCCTTGTATCTAAATAAACATTAGTTGATTATAAATAGATCCGTTTGTGCATTAAACTCTCAAATCATCGAAGAACACGGAGATATTGCTAAAACTTTTTCGCAAAAAAATATTTTGTCTTCAGCATCTTTACGTCTATAGAACGTCTACTGCTGATCTGAGAAACCGTAAAATTGTGGACCCGACAACATGAACTTGACCGGCCCAAAAAGACAACACAAAAATGTAAACAATTGTACAAAAGATTCACTTTTAAAGCTCACAAGTTATGAAAAAATGTAAAATGATTTCACTTCGCGTGGGAGTCTGCCTTGAGCAATTATGGTACAGACTTTAGGATGATTCACAAATTGATGTTATTTTTAACAATATTGTAAAATTATTTGGTATCTTAAAAATACCTGTTTTGTTCATAGGTAGATAAATACATAATTATTTTTGTGGATATATCAAGAGATAATTTTAAATGACTTTATATTGACCTACAATCATGTTTGACGTAGGTACATTTTGCTAACTATCTTATTCAATAGTCAGAGAAATATTTTAAATATATTTCGAAAATTAGAGCAAGCTTTCAACATCGTATACAATACAAGCAATAACGAGTAGCTATTACTTTGCCTACGTATTTAAAACTGTTTAATATTCAACAAATTTTCCTTTACAATAATTATTGCGTTACTTTGTACCTAATACATGTCAATGGTATGACTGGGTGTGACAAGTTCTGCAAGTGTTACACTAATTAATATCTTTTTGAGTGCTTTGCTTACGTTAGAGGTATTAATAATAAGAGTTATTTTTTCCGCTGTTACATATACATATGTAGCTAGGCAAAGATAGAGATAACGACTTAAAGTTATGGGTGCCATGCCACTTGCGAAATGGAAGCTTATCAAGATTAAAATAACAGCGAGTAACAACTTTCATGAATAGGTCATGAGTTGAACAATTAGTTGAGAATAGATTATTGTTTATGCCACATTTCTAATGGAGTCAAAGTATCGGTGAGATTGCCTTTTCATTTATTGTGATGCAGTTTTACCAACAGTTTCTCATTTGTTTTAGCTTGGCCTGTTTCAATACTTACAGCCAGTTTCTTCATCAAAAGTTAAAGCCAAAGTAAAAGTCAAAGTAATGTCTAAATAAAGGTAACGGTTAAATTAAATTTTTCTATGAATTTTGCTGTCACTTTAGCCTTGAAAAAACGAATTTGACCGTTACTTTAACTTTAGACATTACTTTTAACTTTTGATGAAGAAACTGGCGGCTAGAAATGAATTAATTGGTTTTTGATACTTACTATAAGATGAATTTAATGATGAGTACGCTCTAGTTGCTGCAATACTAGAAATATTGCATGTTGGAAATACACTAAAACAAATTCCGTAGGAGAATGATATGATTGTATGCGAACATTATACGCTGGTAAGCAAATGGTTATCACACAGATATTATTTTAAATCCGTTACATGACAATTCAAATGCAATACATATATGTAAGGTTTGGGTTATTGTAGGGGTATTGTATTGCCCGGGTAACAGGATTGAGCAGGTCAGATAAATAACACTGGTACTCAGCTGCATCCGGTTAGACTGGAAGCCGACCCCAACATACCTAGTTGGGAAAAAGGCTTTACACAAGGTGATATGTACGGCTTGAAAACTAATACTTACCATAAAAAGTATATTTGAATTTACAATTCAATGAAGCCATGGGCACAATAACGTACATTTTATCAACAACAAAAGTTGCGACAAAAATGTTGCATCAAGTGGATAGCATAAATTAATTAAAGTTTGCACAATGGCCCTTTGGCATTCTCAACAATCGGCTTTTTAATGGTGAAAAGATAGATACTGTTTGATCCAAATACATGTTTATTACCTTTACGATTGATTTGAGTTGACAACCAGTGTTACACATAAAGGTTTTGTGACAGGTGCATGGAAAAAGGTGGTTCACTCGTTGGGAAAATTCTACATGCTTCTAATATATTTGATGAAAATATGTAGGTTCTTGCTACATTGAAGCAGCAGTGATTTGATCTAACTGTATTGTAATGTGCAAATGCCTAAGCCCATATGGCTATTTGACCCTTTAAGTTTATCTAATGTGCCGCCTCTGGCGCAGATATGCTTACAACCGTATAATAAATGTTGATGTCGTGTAGAAGTTCACAATATGTAGGCGTTACCATCTCTTGCGCATCATTTTAAACTAACTGAGAAATGCCAACAGCCCAATAAACAAAAGTATTTCGCAGTTAATAATTATGACCATAGATCACGCCATTGTTAATAGAGAAAACAATGTGGTAATACTGACTCGTTGCGAGTTTATCAATTTGCCAGCTGTTGCAAATATGGGTATGTTTACAGAGAGGTTTCTAGAAAAATGTTTACTATGATGATGATGGAAAAAAGATATTATAGCTAGGTAGACCGGCGATATGCAAAATTAACAGATAGGTACAGCGAACGCACTGTTACAATCGCTAGTTTTCCATTGCTAGTTAGGTCATTTGTATCCGTTACCACTCCTCCATATTTTTTTTCCTTAGTGTAAAGAAGTATCTATGTCAGTTTGGGTATTCACCATTTACCCTTAGGCATTCGACTGACGTGACGTGGTCTTCTCAGTCCAGGTCTAGACGACATTTTTCGCATTATTGCGAATCTTCGGAACCTATTTTTACTTTACTATTCGTAACTATTGTAGTAACCTCTAGAATGAGAGACAAAAATAAGTTTTTCAATTTTTATTCAAACTTTTAACATACATATTTGGTAATTTTAATCAATAACAACATCTAATTAACCGAGGAGGGATGCAACGACTGCGGGTGGGACGCCGCCTCCGGGTCCCTGTTCGATCTCGGGCTGGTAGCCATTGTCGTCAGCGATGTAGCTGACACGGTAGAACACGCCGTCGGGGCCGACCCAGGTGTAGGAACCCTTGACTGCGATGGACTCGTCCTCGCGACCCTCGTTCCTCAACTCAGCCTGCTGCTCCGCCGCCTGTCCGTCAGTCTGTTCAAACCTGGAATGCAAATTATGAATAAGTAGGTAAACTCTGTGGTCGTGTCGAATTACCATCCCATCAGGCTATGACAGTGAAGGAATGGTGAGTGTGTCTGCGCAAATGCTTGTGCACTAAAATATGCCCTGCACAGTTAGTTAATCTCCTTATATGAGAACAGCCGCCGTAGCCGATAATCGGCTAGGAGGACATCATCTCGGAGGAATTTTAAAATCATTCATTCATAATTGCTTAAATATTTGGATTGGGCCCACAAAAGTGCCTGATTACGTTTAACTGGTATTGATAATTTTTGCTTTGACTTTGAACCTTGAAAGATTGCATTCTGGAACACTATTGAGTTTTTTCTGAATAATTTATTTCTTTCGTTTTTTAAGGGTGCATCGAGGATTATTATAATTAAGAGAAAGTTAATAGGTATTATATTGAACTACAATAGTAGACAGTTTAAAAATAAACACTTGGAAACTTACGCGAATCTGTAGTTGCCCAGTCCAAGGTTGTCATTTTCGTATTTGGTAATTTGGACATTGTCCTGGGAGTAGTTTATTCTTGGGGGAGGGGCAGCAACCGCCACCGCGACCAAGCAGAGTACTACGATCTGAAATTAATTTTATAAAAAAGCATGGTTTATGTCATTGTATTTCCAAAAAATCTGCTCAAATTGTAATAAATATTAATATAAAGCTCATATTGATATAAAGTGTTTGAAATAAATCGTGCAAAATGTAATTGGAAAATCTGTAATTCAAGTGAAAGTTATTAGTAAGTGAGAGTGACAATAATAATAATTTTAAAAGTGATTATCTGACATTATCGCGCAGAAATTCAATAGAAATAGCTTTGTATAAGGAACCAAAAAAGTAAAAATAATGAGTATTTTTGGTTGAAATTAAAATTCTTAAGAAATTGTTACAAAAAAGTACTTTTACAGGTAATATAAGTTATTTTGGAATGTATTTAAAACAATTCAACATTGATTAAACTATATTTATTCACGAATAGTGTTGAAAACTGCTTCGATTAGTGGAAAAATCATATCGGAAAAGAAGCACTTTCTCAGAAAAAATGCATTTCCAAAAGTTAATTGAGGAACTGAAGAGGAAATTGCGCAAAAATCGAACCGAATTTATTTTATGTAACTTTTTAAATATTGATTTGATACTTTTTTCACCTATTTCACTAAACACTTTTTCACACAAAATACACAAATATAACGAACCAGTTTCATGTTTGAAGTGGTGATTTTACGGATGAATACGTTGAAGTGACGAATCTCACATGAAATTCGGTCTTTATATCTAGCACAACTTTTGATTTGATATATGCTAAAGCAGTACCAGTAGAAGGTGAACCGCTTGACACATACCTAATATTATGTTATTCCCTTAATGTTAAGAATAAACAAAACTTTTATAGTATATTATGAACGTCGATTCTCAATACCTATAAAGAATGGAAAGGTAATTTTTGACATTTTAATTAGTTAAGCGATTAACTACTTTCTTTTAGTAATTAACTTAATAAACATTTCTGGATAGATGATAAGTTGTCTCTTAGAAAGCTTGCATTTTACCAATTTTGACAGTATTTGACTCAAGTTTTTACTTAATATGTAACGTTAAACTTTTTTTTTGTTGTTTATAAAGGCATAATGGTTTTATTACAACCTTGAGACAATTATGAAACACTTCCGAATGCCAAACGTCTAAATTGAGCTATTAGGTTAGAGGTTGAGACGGCGGATGGTTCTTCATTAAGTACATTTATGTATGTATGCAATCGGATTTTAATCTCAGTTAAATTTGTTAGTAAATGTTTGTAGTAATGATAACACGTATTTCTAATAAGTATATAATTTCCCGAGCAATATAAAACAGAATTATTATTTCTGTAGCACTTTTCTTATAGCACCTGCAAGTACTAAAACAACAAATAAGTTCTAAACTCATCAAAATAGATAATACCAAAGTAATTTGTATAATTTATGGATCTATTTCAAATATTGACTTTGATGACACTAGTTTTCATATCCTTTCCTTTTCATTAACATAAGAATGATGCACAAATGTCAACGTTTATGATAAAAATAAAACAAAAGCAGAATATATAATCTTCAGAAACTACGAAACATCAAATCTATACTTATATCATAAATGTTGTTTGTTTGTTTTACCACCTTGATTTAATTCACTAGCTGTATCCCTCGGTACCCGGATAAAATATAGTCTATGTTACTCGGGGATAGGTAATCTAGTTTTCTAACGGTGAAACAATTTACTCTCTTTATTTTACTCTCTATTATATTAATATTATATGATAAACTGGAATGAGAGTTGTTTGTTTGTCACGATTATCTGAAAAGGATGGATAATTTGGTAAAAACGCCATCGGCAAGTTAATAATTTCTTAATTGTTATTTTTAGCATATTTTACATACTTAATCTATGGGGTGGAACTCGAAGCTTCTTATTTTGCCGCCAATTCAAGGTCAAAGTAATCAAAAATGATAAACGACATTAAAAGCGTGAATTCTTAAATAAGATTTATGCAAATAATAATAATCCCTATACCGAAACCGATGGTAACGAATTTATTATTAAATGTTATAAACATATGTATTAACATATATAAATTAAAATTATAAATCCATGTAGGATTATATAAAATTCTTATTTTAAAAGTTAATTCTCAAAATATGACTTTCGTACTAGTTTGCAAGCAAAACTGATATTTTTTCTATTAGCTGATATTTTTTCTTTTTTTAGTCTTGCTCTTAGGCAATTTTCCGTCATCATTCTGTATTTAATGTGTCAATTAGTACCTAATTCCTGTTGCACTACATAACATTCACGGATTGAATTTCATCTTCAATATATCTCAATAGTATTTCAAATAATTCGGTTAAACCATTTCACCATGACAATATTATATATTTTTACTCTTCAGATACTTATGTATAAAGAAACGACAGAATATAATTTATCAATTAACAGCTTGAAAGAGTTACCAACAGCTTGATATTTCTCGTAGGTACCTACAGAAGTAGTAAAATAGTTATAAGCATTTTATTAATAACAAAGGTACAGATTTTTTTGATTAACCTTCCTCAGATTCAGGAAAAGTAAAAAATCAACCAGCCATGTTACCTACGAGTCCTACGACCTACTCATATGTATATATTTTTTTTAGGTAGGTACAGGACATATTTTATTTTTACCAAATGTTTGCCAAAAGAAAGCTTCGTCGCGTTATTATGTGGCAATGAGAGAAACTTCAGATTATAAATCAGTTCATTTATTACATAATAGCTAAACTTAAAATAATGATGATTCAGCATATAAATATTATATACATCCTCAAGAGTATTTACAGACACCGAAACGACGTGGGTGCATTTTAACCTAAGAGAGAAGCGACGACTGCAGATGGGATAGCTCCCCCTGGACCCTGTTGGATCTGAGGCTGGAATCCATTTTCGTCAGCGAGGTAAGTCACAGTGTAGGTGACGCCGTCGGGGCCCACCCACGCGTACTGCCCTTGCACGGCAATGGCCTCATTTTCTGTGCCCTGGTTCTTCAGCTGGCCTTGTTCTTCGTGCTTCGATCCATCTGACAGCTCCCACCTATAAACAAACAGCCATGTTACAAAAAAAGCCTTTGACCTATATACAACGCCGTATTTAGAGCAACTCCTTACGCGAAGCTGTAGGAATCGAGTCCGGCGTTGTTGACGTCATATCGAACAATCTGAACGTCCTGTTGGTTCTGGGGAGCAGCGCACGCGGCGGCGACCAGAGCAAGAACCACAAACTGAAAAAAACGCTTTCCGTTAATCCAATTTCACAATTCACTTTTCACTTTCACAATCCATTGTGGCACTGGGACTAACCAATTTCATTTTGTTTTTTTTTCTGCGGCTGTCTTCTTCAGAGAACAGTTGATGTGTGGGATGATTACGTACCCAAACGGTTCTCTTATATACCAACGTTAGCATTTCTTCTAATACCGCGTTGCAACACAACGGTTGGGCCAGGAAGGTGCTTCTTATTACCGTGTAGCATAAGATGCAGCATCTGTCGTGGCGTGCACTGGTGAACGTGCCATACCCATACCTACGTGTACCGTATAGTTACAAGCTTTTAATCGATGTTGTTTTAGAACCTTCACGTGTGTTTGAAAACATTTAATTTTACCATGCAATTTTCTTATGTAAGCAATAATGGATGTAGAAATGTCAATGTTAACATGGATTACAAAAGGTTGTTATCCCTATTCTTATTTCACCTTTGTACACAAAGTTCGTAACACTACCATACTATATTATAAAATAATGATGCGCGTAACTAGTAGCAGTCTTACGAGAGACGAGTGTAATTGTATGCAGTTTTATTATCAATTTGTAAGCCTAATTTGTAGTTAGCGTAATAGATACCGACGTGAATTAATACTTAATGCATATCTTTATTGTTATCAGCAGTGATCATTAAAGTCTACTTAAATAAACATGCGTTAGTATTGAAATCACTCATTGAAACTGGATATTCATGTTGATCATTCATAAATTCTGTTCAGAACGTAAATGTTGTATTTTGTTGAAAATGAGACATGAGTGGGTGTTAATCGCATTTTTGATGCAAAATTCATTTTTTATTGCAGAGGTAACTAAGTATCACATACTACTGACCTTTTTAAAATTTCAATATGTCTAGTCTATCATCTTTTCATATTTATGTGTATGTTGGGGATAAAATTGGAATCATTCCTACTATAGGTCAACCTCTTCATTATTAGTATGACATTCCGGAGATTCACATGTGGGCGAAGTGGTTATATTGACTAAACCATTTATTGACAATGTTAATCATAACCTGTCAATTTATTTATTTTAATCTTAATACATTTGCATTCTAAGTTCTAACCCCTATTTTGTTCTGGAAGTTTTAAGTTAGGCAATACCTTCACTCTATTTCGTTTCTTAGGTCACAACGCCATCAGCAGATCTAGTTCACATTAATTTAAGAGAAGCGCTTCCTAGTTGCAGGATGGCAAATCTACGAAATGGTAAAATTAATTCGTATTATATTTCTACATAATAACAACTTGGGTGCATGACCAAGTAACATTTGCCCTGGAAACTATGTTAATTTTTGAATAAAAATTACATAACAGTAGCTAAGTCAAATTAAGCGCCTACTTGTAATGTTGCAACTGTTATAGTTAGCACTCACAAAAACATTAATTCACTTTATTATTTGGTACGAAAGTTAATGTACCTAGTTGAAGATTTCATGTTTGGTTATGAATCACTATGTGAGATTATAGTGAATGGCCAGGATTACATGGTGGGTTCACTTGTAATATATTAAATAAGGTTGACGTTTGGCCACGACTTTGCTTCTTCCCAGTCACAATTGAACTCTCTAGACGATAGTATAAAGAGTACATAATGCACGATGACAACTGCTATTGAGAACATCAGTCAGTCACTTCATTAGTCATTTTAAAATAAGATTTATTGCTGCTCTTACTAACCGGTGAAATTATTAACACGATTTTGACACATTATCTAATGCCCTATTAGTGGAATTTAGAATACGAGTTACATCATATTAAATGTGAAGACATCGATCGGTGCAATACTGTCGTAAAGGGTCGGAATTTACGACGTGCCTAATTGTTGTTTACGACGGATTCTTTCGAGAACAGGCTCGTAGATTCGTTTCTGCCTATAGATAGGCGTCATGTGGTCAAGCAATAGGTTAACAACTTGTGTCGCTACTCAACACAACTATTAAATCAACTTCGCAGAAAAGGTTCGGCAAACTATCAAGTGTTTAATAGCTTTATTAAACATCATAAGATGCTATCTATTACATTAGTGATTAGATCTACAATAGGTATTGACATTTCAATATGGATAAACATTACATAATACAAAACATTTTAATACCTGCATAAGTCACGATGTACTCACAATAATTCCGATATAGAACAGTCGTAACAGCTTTCTTTTAAAGTGTCAGACATTGATTGGGTGGAGTTCATAGTGTTTCTATTTATGCAACTTTGCCGCCTCATGGACCCATTCTGTAATCTCGTCTAGCTTTTACAAAGACCGACAAAGTACTAGACATAATGCTCGGACGGTAATTAGTTTTTCTGACGTTAAGATGTCAAGCCAATGTTTGAAAAACGTTCACTCAATCAATGTTAAGTGTGAGTTCATTGAAGAAGCATTATGGTTCATTTAGTAATGATTTATTCTTCAGGATTAATGGTAACAGTAATGAAGCTGTGCGTGTTAATAGCAAAAAACAAAATGATCATACTTAGATATAAAGTAGGTCATTTGTGAAGAGCTGCCTGTGACCTCTAAACTGCGTTTATGTGTATTAAGTAAGATAAACATATGAACATTCTTGCAAATCGTTTATTTCACATCTCGACCTTTTTTTGCAACAATCCTTTATTTGTATTTGGCCGCGGTAAAGCCTTTAACGAGGCTAAAGAACTTTGGCGCGTTTACCTAGTTCTATATTCAAATTAAATTTGAATGAGTTCTTCTATGAATCAGTAATTTATGTTTTAAGCTAACAATATGAGTTAACAATTTTTTATTTAGAAATGTTTATATTTCAGCTCAATTAATCATTATAGTGGTTCAACGTTAGCTGTTTAGCTGTTCTTTATTAAAAAAGTACTTAATATGTAGTAGAGGTGCAAAGTTATATACCTAGACATATTTTAAAAAATAAGAACCATGATGTAAGCTCGAAAGAGATTATTAATAGAATGGAAATAATGAAAATTACAAACCATTTTGTGAAACTTAATTAACCAATTAGCATTATTAATTAATGCTGATCTAATTAATTATCACTGCTTAAATGAGTGGAAATCATTGTTCAAAACATCTAATAATCTACCAAGGAAATTCACGGAATTTGGAAGTAATCTTAAGGTTATGGGAATGTCAATCAGTCGAAGCAACTAACTCGGCCTTTAGCATTTTCATTGGCCGAAGTTATTTTGAAGATGAGTTTCGTCAAACAACAAATCCAAATTAGAATTTATTTCCCAATAAATAGAGTCTAAAGTGCTCAGGGCGAGAACATAATTTATTAATAAATGTATAAACCACAGCGTGGAGTCGAAAATTATGTCGGAAAGGTCAAGGTTTTACATTTTGCGCTAAACATTGTATCCAATTGGTTTCTGATGAGACTGTATGTGAGAACATTATGAAGTGCAACATCAGTGTCTCTCAGGCTCACCGCACTCTTATGTAACGATCTGTTTCAAGACTATTATTTGGTGCAATGATTCCTTTACAAAATTACTGTGGGTAAATAGATACTTACCATTGTGGACTTTGGATAAGGATTAAGTTTTTTGAATCAGACGTATTTCGTCAGATTTTGAATATGTTGAAAAAAGCTATTTTATTACGATACTGGTAGTAGTGATATTCACTTATTTGTAGTGTACTTTAAACAATTGACTCCAGTGGGACTACTACATCAACACGATTGACAGGCCTATCTATGTCACAAAAGTAGGCGAATTACAAAAGCTTTTAGAATACATTTCATCCTCGTCGATAGTGGAGGTTAGTTCCCAACCGGTCTGCTTACGTCACAGTCTGCTGAACCGTTGAACCATACTCCGCACTGTCGACCTCTGACACCCGTCGCGCGTCGCTTTCCTTACAAGAATAAACGTCTCAAAATTCAGGTCAAACTTTTAATAAACAAGCTTTTAAACACTAAGATGAGCTTACGATGACATAAAGAACCAATATTAACATGTTAAATCACATGCATTAATATTATGTGGTACAAGGTTATATGTGATATAACAGTTTGTCGGCATCAAGATGACACCTCATTATTTTACATAACAAATATTTACATTCCATTGAGTGGGTCAAGTTTTATGCATGGGAGATTATGCGTAGGCTATAACTTAGCCATGTTTTCTAGATTTTATTAGTTCTTTATCAAAGCTTTGACACTAACTGAGATTCTGTACCTATTTGCAAAAATAGATATTATCTATCTATAAATATAGATATTATAGATAGATTTTATCACGATGATGGTATTCTCCATAAAAGGCTCACTTTAAAATCTGTATATCTACATTTGCGTGTATTTATTGTACTGTCCAATACATTGCAAATGTTTGTATCAGTGAAGTCAGCTGTAAGTCTTTCCTATGTCGCCAAGATCAAAGATAAAATGTAGCCCTCATAATAAATTTGCATAAGGTGAAGACTTCGTTTAACTTGTTGCTTAAGTTCTTCATCACATGTTGAAATACTTATTAACTTTTCTTGTGTACTTTGTTTATTTGCCACTTTCTGAAATACCTTGTTTTGTAAGAATTTTCATTGTTTAACTTAGCTCGAGTCTTAAAACACGTCGTTTCCATAAATTAATACGGCACCACACCATGGTCACGTAGCCTTCTTAATGATTTTATAACACGTCGAATGACCGCAAGTGACCCTGAAATGTCAAATGGGCTTTGATTTAAGGGCTCTTGTTCATTTGGATGCAAATATAACCGGATATGATGAACCGTGGCCTATAAAACGAAGATGTAACGTTCACAGTTGTCCAGTTTACAAATACCGTGCTTACCAAATGGTAGATACTATCTCTTATGGGAACTTTATTGGTTGTAGCGTTTGAAATCTGATGCACGCGCATGCGCGGAGCGTCCGAACAATTTTTGATTGCGAAGAATCTCTTGCTTCACTGATATCGTGATTCGCGGGACCATTGGGAGCACACCTTTTTGGTCATGGGAAACAATCGAACACTCTTGTCAGAATCTGAATACTATTATTATTTAGTTCAGTAGTTCGGTTTACTGGCTACTTCTTCATTCAAATTATTTCCTGACAATTTTTTGTTCTGATTCGAATCTTTGACTTGTTTTGACTGCTCTAATTACCTCTTAGTTTTTGTACATACTGATTACATTTAATACACAGGTATATTTTGATATAGATGACACGTACTTTACGTGATGAATATTTAAATAACCGATTGATTTATACTGATTTAATGCAGTCTACGTCAATACAAGTTTACGAGTTTTTGTTTTAAAGCTGGTAATTTTTTTGAACAGGAACTAAAAAATGCAGGAATTTGACGCACTTTGAGCCAGTTAAAATATGTGTTAATCAATACATATTTTTAGATTGTAATTTTGCATAAAGTATTGAATAACAATAGGAAGATACACGATTGGTTATCGCGGGATAACGTAATAGTCGTGAATGGTCTAGGCGTGATTGATAACAATCTTATGTCTCAAGCAACGTCCAATGTGCAAACAGAGACAAAATGAGGTACCTACCAATTTTTGGTTTCAAGACAGAGGTTGTAAATAAAATATAGATATTAGGTATCATCATCATCATCATCATCATCATCAGCCTATCGCAGTCCACTGCTGGACATAGGCCTCTCCAAGTGCACGCCACTGAGATCGATTTTCGGCTTTTAAAAATTTACGTTATTATACCTAATATCGATTTTCGGCTTCCACCGTGCCTGAGGACGTCCTCAGGCACGGTGGAGTGATGACTTGCGCAAGACGGCTGGCAGGAGCTGGATGCGAGAAGCCGAAAATCGATATTAGGTATAATAACGTAAAATTTATTATCTCGTCATAATAAAATTCATTGTGTTTGACATGGATTAGCCCAGCGATTAATCGTTAATATGAGAATGTCTTCCATGTGTGTAGAAATATACTTAGCTGCCAACATTTACTTTCATAAAATGCGAGAATACCTAGTACTTATAACGGTTTTTAAAAATTCTTCATCATCACTATCAACTGACAATGCATCCAACAGGCTTGTACCATGGCGCCGTTGAATGACAAATGAACGATGAACGGTGGCTATAATTAAGCCCTCCTATGTGTAGACATTATAATTCTGATATGTTTCAAGTAATTTTGAAATCTATTAGTTCCAAAGCCAAAGATATATAAAAATATAACAAACTGCAATAAAATCAACTTAATCTCCCTTTTAAATAAATGAAAATGAAACCACAAACTCCCAAAACATCGTATATTTAAAACGAAGCCACCACTCGGTCGAGTTCGTCTTCCGTGAAGCACAGCAGCATGAAGCAGTAGACTCGGCGACGATCCACGTGACTGTCGGCTGCCGGAGACATGTAGTACATATCCTCTTCCGGAGAATAGCGGTCTACATCTATTCTACACATCTAGAATCAATTGACCAGCAGTTAATATTTGTATCGATAACTTTAGAAACAAAAGTTATTTTAGAGAAGCAAGGCAAAGAATGTCGTTGATATCAGACAGAGAATTAAGTATGGAAGAACAAGACTGCGCCGTCTGCGAATGAAATGTTGGACAATTATATCTTTAACAGTTTCAGTAGATTAGATAGTAGTTTCGGTTAGTTTTAGTAACTGTAGCCCCAACGCGGTAGAAAGGCATAAGTCTTAGCTTGAGGGTTGTTTATTGAATTGTCTCTAAATTAGAATAAAATTAATGTATTTACAAAATAAAAATTAACAGTAGTAGAGTTAAGGAAAATCAAGGCTGTAAGAAATAAAATTAGTTAAAACCGTTTTTTGGCAGCCTTCCGATAGCTAATAAATAATAATAATGACCATCGCATACATTTAAGCATAAATTCCAGGGACATGTTTTTAATTTATGATTTTCCATTAGGTCATCATGACCATGCCATAAGGATCTTTAATATATCTAACAATGTTTTTTTTTTCCCTATAATTATTTTTTTAGAAAAGCATTATTTTAGTTTAAAAGTGGGGACCTAATAATTGGCTGCATGTTACATAAGTCAATTTATAATTATTTAGTGTTAATGCTGTTGGTGCTCCAAATAATAAATAAATAAATTGTTGCCGGGTATACCAACAGATTTAGCCTCGTTCCTGTTGATGATGTCAGCATCATAACCGCCGTCAGCGGTTCCTAAAGTCGGGAAAATAAGTACTATACCTAAAGATATTATGATATTTTGAAGCATATCATATTCAATCCATCTTATATTCTTTAAAGGGCCGATTTTTCAATCGTCAGATTGCTTCTATCTGAAGAATATATTTGACTTCTGGGCAGCTTTTTTTTAAACATACAGGGTGTGTCGTTCACAATCACATTAAATCCTACCGCATGTACTTTATGACATTCTATGGAGAATTGTAAAAAAATAACCTAATCCATTGACTCATGTGGTTAAACTACTGGGCTTAACCACAGGAGAGTCATTTTTCGTTTTTATAATTTACAACATCATGTGATTATCGAATGTTTTGATCAGTTGACAGCTGTCAGTTTTCAAGGGAGAATTTCAGTTGTTTGTAATGACTGACTTTTATATGGTGTTCTAACTTTCGCACATCTTTATTCAATTTACTTTGTTTGAAAAATTCATTTTTTTATTTTTACGTATTTTTCTGTTTTCTTTGTGATAATCGACATATTCTGTTACAGCCTTTTTTTATCGTCCCACTGCTGGGCACAGGCCTCCTCTCACACGGAGAAGGATTGAGCGTTAATCGATATATTAACCAGTACATTAACGCATTTCATTTAATGTGATTGTGAACGACACACCCGATATACATAAGTGTAGAACATATTATTATGTCAAAGCGCTACATTTAAATTCTGAGATAGAAGTTAACTAAGGATAAAAAATCTACCCTAAATATATGTACACTTATATAGCATACCTTTTTGTCATTCTTCTCATAGCAAATCAATTCCTCGAAATGGGCGTTTACTTTAGCTTTCGGATATTTGAAATAGCTTTTTAATTCGGCAAATCGTCCTAAATGCTGAAAATAACATTTTAGATTTCAATGATGTGACTGGGGCACTTATTTCTTTTGTAAGGGATCAATATTTGCTTTCTTTTGTCTATTTGATTTAAAGTTATGCACGAAATCCACGGTCTAGTTTTTACATAAGAAGGCTTGTACAAATCTATAAATTGAGAAACATTTCGCTATGTAAGGCTAGCTTTGGGTTCTATAATTCAGGATAACCATGAGAGCTTTCTAGTTTTACTTGCCTCTGGATCTGCTGAACCACTTTTCCTTACAGTATCTTGAGGGAATTCACTTGGAAATATCCTCCTCAATTCAATATCTTCACTGAAATTAACAACATATAATGGGTTTTTAAATCAATGACAAACTACATAGAAGATCTGAACAATGAGACAGACACGTTTATTTAAAACCAGTGAAAGTAGGCAAGGTGTTTTTGTGAAGAAAACTAATACAATTTTATATTCACTCACTACGTATACACAACGCAGTGACATCTCCTTATCCAACTGTTGAAGACCTGAAACATCACATTTTTATTTCACAATAGCTAACAATATTGTCAAAGCCATCAACACACTTACTAACTTACTAAGAACATAGAAAAACAAACAGATATCCTTAACATTATGACGGATATTTTTGAAACTACGACACGTCAAATAAATAATCGAGTATGCACGTTTGAAAACTTGCGAAATAGCTCGTAAATAATATTCAATTGTTATTGAAAATGTTTTACGATATTGCACGGGTGTTTTATTAACGTTTTCCATATATTTGTGTGGTAGACTGTAACAACGACCGCAACCGCAGCTAGGTGTAATCATTTGTTGGTGGTAAATAACAAAACAAACTAAAACCATATCAGGAAGCTGTAAGTATCGACAGATATTTCAAATGCATTAGAATACTACCACCAACTTAAAGTTAAATGAATATCGAATAGGTGTGTTGTATACTAGGTATACACCATATACCGGGTTTTCGAGTGTAGGTACCAGTGGCGAGGCGTCCTTATAAGCCGATTCCCATCGGCTTCCCTTTCGAATTTCAAGAAAGAAGCATAGGTATAAGTTATAATATAGGTATAGGTATAATTAATATAATCATTTAAACCACACAATTTAAATATGTAGGTATAACAAAACGCCTACCACCGTAAAAAAATTGTCTATAAATTACTTGAAACATTTTGCTCCTACTAAACAAGCCGCGGCTTCCTCCTCCATACAAAACTACGCTTGCGTGACGTCATCCACGCCGCGCCGCGCGATGTTCGCGGCATAAGGGCGAGCGGTAAGCCGGCTCACGGAGCGGCTTCCACCAATCAAAACTCGCGAGTGAACGAGAAAAAACGCGTCAAGAGTAGAGTAGCTATATCTGTCTACGCGCGAGTGACAGCGCTTAGAACTCTCAAATATGTAAACAAACAAATCAGACAAATTCACTCTCATTCTTCTTATTTTGTTTTAGATAATACCATTAACAATTTGTTCTTTGTACTACTTAATTGAATTTATTAGTGTGTGTATCATTTAGAAATAATATAGTTCGTGTGTGTACAATATTTTATGTTAGTTTAAGTGTTTTAGTTACATTATGTCAACATAGATGGCGTTGTGCATTTTTATGCAAATCCTGAATCGCGGTGTTAAGATTCTCCGCGATTTAATGACCCTACTTGGGAATTGATAATTTTTGTGTTCACCAAGTACATAATTTTGAATAAGTAGTTGATAGTATCATTACCACAGATTATATAATAGTTACTACGTAACAGATAAATCACTCCATACAAAAAAGTCCATACCTACTGTTATAAGCACCTACAAGTTCCCAAACTACCTACAAATTCATAGCTGCGTTAGAAAATGAACCTTAAAAACTCCCGCGATCGATTGTTATTTCAATGCGATAGCGCACAGTTCAGTGACCGCGACCGTGCCGACAGCGAGCGTAGGGTTGCCTCTTACAATTAAATAGAGAACAAAGTTACGCTTATTTGTAACTGTCTTCCCGAATCAATGGAGGTGCCCAACTACTTTTCGAGCACAGAACACACAAGTATTCTATACTTACCTATTACCCCTGGCACAACACCGCTGACCGCTGATACATACCTACTTACCCAAAATTGGTTTCTGCGCAGCGATATGCAATGTTCCAAGCCACCATTTAGTTGGACGAGAACTATACCTACTTATACTCGAAATGTTTTTAGCTACAAAACTCGGTAATCATTGCATGTATAACTAAGTATAAGTATCTAAAGTAAGTCGCTTATTTTTAAAATGACAAAGAGGATAAGTATTTACATACATATATAGGTATAAATAATTTCTAAATGCCTATACATATATAATAGGAAACCTTTATATTTTCCTAAAATAGTCACATATACCTCTACACCTACACAAATCAAAAAAATTAGTTTTAAGCTGTGCACAAATCAAAATAGTTCTTCAGTTTATTAGATAATTTTAAAAACCAAATAAAAAATAAACAATAACTGACCTGTCTACATCTCTAGGTAAACGGAAAAACGAAAGCTTTATATTTTTTCTTTTACTTGATCTGCAACCAAGCACAGCACATAACTGGCCACAGGTCGTCATGTTCACACATAACAATAATAAACATAAAACGCGCGCGTCGCGAGCGGCTGTCGAACGAAAGCCCTGTGCCGCGTGGGGCTACCGGTAACCCAGCGAGCGGTAGGCATTTATCGCGCGCAAGTACGTCGAGTGACAGAGGCCTGTCATTACTCCCTACTAATCCCCGCAATCGCACTGTGACCTGGTACTCAGTACAAGTACAGTGTGTGTAGTGAAAATAGAGAGACCTACGTTGAAATGAGTTACTTTGATACGCAGACAGTTAGCATCAGGTTTCTTTTTAGTGTACCTACTTTTAAAACTTAACTAGGATAGCATTTATCGCATTAGACTGTTTTCCGACAGATTATTTACTTTAGGTAGGAACTTATTTTTCAAGGTTAAGTTTTGAGAATAAAAACGTGTTATAAAACTCGGGCACGCCGCTCGGGTGAATTACCTACCAATAATACGTCAATATTAAAATTTGTAACGTCCTGACGGATTTATGAAACACATACCTACGATAACAATGGCTAACAGGCCGTTGTAAATTAAATACTTAAAACGTATTGTTTCTAGTGCCAACTTTTCTCATACCTAACTAAAGATAATAAAGTTTTATAGATATTAATAATCTGCCGAATTCCTCGAGAAAACATGTTCAAACTATCAGTCTCTCAGTCAGTGCTAAAAGGTGGACTGAGAAATTACCTCCATTACCTCTCCCCCCCATCCCTGAGTACTCCCCCCCCCAGTTTTTTTTGCTGCGGCTTCCCTATTTCATTAAACCACCCTTCGCCACTGGTAGGTACAATATATTTTAGTGAGATACATACCATGTTTGATTCATACAAAAAATAAAATATAGAGAAATAAATATTTCATTTAATTTATTTAGGTCATCAAGTTCCTTGAATAAATTCTTAGCACTTAAAATAACGACACTTGAATTGATATCATGTTCTCGAAAGTCGAATGTTTTGCCTGCGCCTTGTAATTTAAGAGCACTCTTATTTTACGAACAAGGACGCTGAGGTGTAAATTAAGATGCCACATGCACGCACGACGCGATAAGATGCACGCTAGTCTCTCTTCGAAAATAAATATTTTTATTTTAAAATTTTAGAGATCAACTGGGATTTTTTAAAATATGTAAGTATGTATTTCAGAATATGTGAAACTAAGAGGGTTGATGCATTCACTACTCAGACATCATTCATTACCAGATTCATGCTTTATAATCAACTCTTATGTACAAGCTTGGGACTATTAAACCTTAAATCTTAAAAGAAGAAAAACTTTTATGAATTCTTAAAACCTTCTAAAAATAAATATTTTACTGGAAATTATTTTCCTTAGTTGAAATTTTCAACGAGAATACAATAAGTATTTTTTTTTACATTAATATAATTGTATATTAATCATGCCTTTATTCACTTAGTTCATCCTAACATTTGTAGTCGGAAGCATTGCATCAGATTGCGTCGATTAATTAAAGTCTAACGAGCAAATCAAGCAAAGAATGCTTATCTAACGCTGTTATGTATGACAAATGTTTAATTATCAGAATCATTGAGAAATATTTGACTTTACTCGAATGCTAGTGCTTTGATATGTATTATTTCTTGGTTTTGTGTATGTAAAAAAATATTAAGCTGTAGGTATTTCCTGTCAATATTTTCATTCATGACCTATTTTACCCCCAAAGTATTTACACGTAGTAAAGGTTAACAAAAGCTCTTGGACTATTTTAAAAAAATTCTTTCTTTCAATTAAAAAAACATTTATTACTAAAACTTTAATATCACAGAATCAAATAATTCTTCTGTCATTGAACCTCGTATAATCGTCATTGACTCTAGGATGAAAGCCGGTGGCATCTGCCACGTATTTCATTGAGTAGGGCTTTCCTCTAGAGTCAATATACCCGTATTCTCCTCGTACGACTAGCGAACTACCATCTGGGCCGGGCAGGAGCCCTCCATCTTCTCTTCTGTACGTACCATCTGAAGTCTCATATCTGGAAAAATATGTTAAAATCAAACTTCAATTATTTCTTTATTAGATTTGCAATAGATTTTTTGTTACTCAATTCCTAAACATTTTAAATTAATTGTTAAACAACCACAATAAAATTTGGTAATTACTACAAAGATATGCAAAACAAAGTAAATTGGACATTTAATTGGCGGATATGTGATGCAACGGTATAAGAACGTGAAGGTGCTATCAGAATCTTGTACAATACGTGCGATCAACGCGAACATATCCTGGCTCTGTTGCCCAACAGATAGAATTGCATTTCGTTACTCTCTAGCAAAAACTATGATTATTAGAATTCCACATGTCAAAGGCCAAGTCAGCTCAAACGCTCACTAATGTTAGTACATAAGACTATTTTGAGGTTTCAAAATGATAACATTAATTTATTATGTCTGTGTAATACCTATCTGTACCTTTTCGTGATTTGATTATATAACGATTTTTTGTATTGTGTAAGTGATTATTATACGTTGACTTCATGAATTAACCTAGGATCGATAAACCTCGATTAGTTATTTATAACACATTTGTTTTGATCATCCTACTATAATGCCTAGAATAGAATAGACATAGAAGTTACGATAACATTACTTAATTTCCGTGTTAACGTAGATTTTATGTCATGTAATCAACATATGCTAATCAGAAACATGTCTTCAAACAATTAAAGAAAACCGCTTAATTTGCAAGATGTGTTAATCAATTCACATTTTGTGTGTACACTGCTAATTCACACAACTTTGTAATGATGTAAGCATATAATTAAAGTAAGAAAAAAGGTGAGAATTTTATCCGCGTTGGTCTTCTTCTATTTTTAAATTCACAGTTCAAGTTTATTGCCTGCAGTTTTTCTCGTATATAAAATTAATAAAACAATTTAATCTTACGTCATAGAAGTCTAAGCTTAGTCATAAGGTGAAAGGTTAATCTGAGGGCACGGCAGTGCCCCAGCCAAGACTCGAGCAAAGCGGGCACGGCCGTACCATCTTTTCTCGAAGCGTTTCGCGGCTATTTCAGCCCCCTGTATCTTCCATGTGAACAAAGCTAGGAGTTTAGGTTTTCGATGACCAAGAGTAAGTATTAGAACAAGCTCAGTCCCAAAATTACAAGAAATTTTAATAAATAGTTTACGAGTTATGAGCGATCAAAGTTACACCATTTTGTCACTGACTCACTCACTGACCGATCATCAAAAGTCTAAGGTACTTCTAGCAAACTTAGAACCTTCAAATTTGGCACCAAGATAGGTTATTAGCTACATATAAAGGGAAAATTATAAAAACCTTAAAACTTAATAAAAAAATAGGAAACAAACTTATATTTGCGGTTTTTCAAGAACATTGTGTATGAATTTTGACTGCATTGATAACTTTGTTATTTATTTATGTACAAAATGTTACTATTTGTTTTATTGTTACGTAGTGTGGTATATTGTTATTATGTATTAAATATACATACATATGAATAAAAAAGCTAGGTTAAAATAATATGAATAATGATAAAATCTTTCATATTAATGCAGTGCGATAAATACTGCATGCTCGCTCGATAGATGGCGTTGTCCTGGTCTAAATCGCGCTACGGTTTTTAGTTAAAAAAAAAAAACATTTTCATGTGATAGCGCCATCTACCTCTGAAATAAATCTCTTTTATTCTAAAAGATATTCGATTAAAAAATTCGTCAATTTCGAAATTGTTTAATTTATTTAAAAAAAATGTTGTTTACGTGCTAGTTTAGGTCTACATATTTAGTTTTTTATATATTTAGTTAGTTGCATGTAAGTTAATTTAATTTGTTATATACTTAGAGAAGAAAGAGACCTACAAAAAATAAATTAGATCCCAACAAAAACATTAAATGTAAAAAAGCCAATCCTCTACGCAATTCCTCCACCGTAAAAAGTTTTGAGATCGCATAGAAGCCAAGTCCTGTTCAACTTTATTTGTAATAATAAATCAATATTTTGTGACTATATCAATAGTTTTGTTCATATTACAATAATATTGTCTTGGCCATGAGCACAAGTTAATAGTCGCTCCCTGAAATAATGTGTAAATACCATTGAATTGATACATTCTATATGGACATGATTTTACGATTGGACTGATTGGAATTTGAGATCACCATGGACCAAACATGCGCCATAGTAAATGTGCAGTTCATGATTTTGGATGATACTGACTGTCGGTCATTTAGTAACAATTGAAAAAACTAAAAGTATTTAATTCTGTGATATTAAACTTCATGATTGACTTTCACCTCTCCAAGATATGCTGTATTATATTTGTAGTTTATTGTGCTCATGGCCAAGTCAATATTATTGTAAAGTGAACGAAACTATTGATATGGTCACAAAATATTGATTTATTATTACAAATAAAGTTGAACAGGACTTGGCTTCTATGCGATCTCAAAACTTTTTACGGTGGAGGAATTGCGTAGAGGATTGGCTTTTTTACATTTAATGTTTTTGTTGGGATAGACAATTTTAAGATGCGACTGTCCTAAAATGTATGCTGGTAATGGATGGTGTTTTGTTATGTAGAATTCTACTAAGACGATAGGTGATAACACATGGGTAACTATTCAAAATATTCGAAAATATCACTGCATTTGTCCGCAGCTTTAATTCGCATCCCGAACGTGTTCAACAGTTATGTTTTTTTTTTTTTAAGATAATCTTTATGATAATAAAACTAAGATAATCTTTATTTAATATAGACAGTCTATTTGGCATTTTTAATTGCTGAATAAGGTCAATTCGGGATGCATTTTTAAAATGTTACTAGAACTGCATTTTAAAAGCTAAAGGTACGTTTTGAATTCTTGCTGCCGACGGCACATGCCACGACTGCATGAAGTCGGCGGTACACTAAACCATTTTGGATCGAAGTGGCAGCAACATGTGCAGTCGCTCTCTGTAAGATTTGATTGTCAGATGTCTAAATACATACAACCAAGTAGAAAAGCTGCGGCCGACTTCATGCAGGTGCGGTATATGCGGTCTTCAGCAAGAATTCAAAACGTACCTTTATCAGGTTCTTAAAGTAGAGACAATGTCAAGTCATGTTATATTTCGACACGTGACCTTATTAAAATAACATCACACTTTGGATGATTAGTCTGTCAGCATGTTATTAGTCAGTCATAAAAACTTAATTAGAAAGATAATTTATTCAAATTAATTGATAGGTATACGAACTTTTTGCTCACTTTTCGCAACTTTTATTGATCGTCACTACAGATTAGTGGAGTTAATAATGAGTATTATTTGCTTTGTCTGCATAAGAAGTCAGTAAGAGATTGACTAACATTTTTTCTAAAGTTTAATGTAACATTACTTAAACTATAAACTTGGTAATGCCAATTCAAAAACTGCTGTCACAACTATAATTAATACTTAATCAAATTATTTGTAAGTTTAGATTTCATAGCAATTTAATTTTATTACTTTCTGATCTTCGAAATTAGTTTATGTAAAAAAAGTATGAGCAATAACTTAATTACGCTGACTCAAATTATTAAGCATTCACAGCTAACATTCAAAAAATGATATATGCTAAAATAATAATACCTTAATTGCAATAGCAGTCATTAACACTTACTCAAAACTGTACGTGCCGAATCCATTATTGTTGTATGTGTATTTTTTAATTTGCCCTCCAAGGCAACTAGCTACAGTGACAAATGCCATGAAGACCATAGACAGGACGTAGAGATGAGCAGCACCTTTTACCTGCGCAACAAAATACCATAATGTCAGGGCCAACGGGTCAAGCCAGCTACGCTTTTCATTATTATAATACTAGTTGAGATCGCCGTTTTGCCGCCAATTTATGCAAAGCTGTTTTGAAACGATGATTTTGGTATGATATTATAGAAATATATGGTATGTATGGTTTGGAGTGATTTATCTGATGTATTATATATTTGAAATGCAGGCATAAATGTGTTCTTTGGATTTTACATAAGGGCCTGGGAAAGCTGTCTTTTATTATATTTTTTTGCTTTTAAAAGTCTGATTTAAGAGCGACTCGTGATTTGATGTTTACACACAAACAAAACTACAAATTCGTTAGAAATAAAAGATGACGAACGAGAAAGGTAAAAAAAAAAACAAAACAGACATTCAAACAAAGTTACTGTGTTTATAAAAATCGATGATGCGAATGACCTTCACAGACATTTGTATAGTTATTTAGGATTATGATTGAAAATGTTTAGAATCCTAAATGCTACATCCGTGATTCAAAGGCAAGATATTAGGTATTAGATAGATAATATCAAGTATTGACAATAGATAGATTTTGATAGCTTCTTCGATAGTTAGACGAGCAAACTTATCTGACCACAAGTCGTGGTAATTTTACAGTTATTACATGCCTTTGCGGTTACAGGTATCTACCTAATGATGAATCATGATTTCTCTTTACAATGCTAATTTTATGAGTGGTCCTTGGGCCTAGATATGGCAAAACAAAAATGGTGTAAAGGTGTCAGCATGCATGATCAACCAGTCTGAGCCTTGTCTAATCTAATAATTTTGTAGCTATATAGGAAGCTTATATCATCAACAATTTGCGTTATCTATTTATTTTTTTACTATCCCGGACATTACTTTCGACTATCTCAAATTTTCCTTGGGGTTTTACACTGTAGTCATATGCAAATGCAGTTTTATGATGCACGCGCCTCGTAAAATGCTAATGAGTATGAGAGCATTAAAATAAAATGAGTAAAATCTAAAAGCTTTTATTATAAGCCTTCCTATCCATATTTATGCTGTGATTAAGCGTCATTGGCATCATCAGGTGCAATTAACAGTTTCGTAAGTTAATTATCTTTTCTTCTATTTGTTTTCACTTCAGTTCTGAATGAGCTTTAAAAAAATGACACTTAAGAACTCACGATATTACTTGAATATGCTTTGTCAGAATAGGCATGTGACTCCTAACCTAGACTATTCAGTCCTGTTAAATACTAGTTGCGCATTTAAGTGGGTGTTAGTGTAATCACGAGTCAATTTTCAGGTCATGATCCACATCGATGATGCTGTGCACTTTTCATGTTAAGTATCTTATATCTTTAATCTACCAGGCACAGTATTTAGTTATTATAGGAGTTAAAAAAGTTTTAAGTAAAATTCTGTCTCTCAGTGTAGAGAAGAATGCCAAAAAATTAAAATAAATATATTCGTGGGCGTATTAGAGTAGCTATTTCTTAAGGACTACGCAGATATGTATTAAGTCATTAGCTTCTTAGCACCAATTCAATAAAAATAAAAATGATTTCACATTTATATATTCATTAGCAACATTTCTAAGCGGTTACTCAGTTGTTTTGTTTTTTTCGCAGACGTCTGGTTTAGCTCATTGCAGTTTTGACACATGGATAGGATTTGCCGAACAATAAAATAGCTGTTTTAAGATTTTTGAGGTATTGTTAAATCAGATAAGAAATGAAGGTGACACTTTTGTGTTAATGGGTCAAGATTCTCTAATAAGAATTGATTGCTTCATTTCTACGGTTCTATAAAAAGGTTTGATACCACAGTTGTTATATGGTTCTCGAAATCCGGACTTAGCTCCAATCAGTTTATTAATACGTCCAATTACATAACACGAATTAACATATTATGAAACTCGTTTATTTTTACTTACCATGTTGGGCGTGTTCTTCATCAGTGCGGATCTAAATGGACTGTGTGTTGGGGACAACTGCCCACACTTTATATCCAGTTCTTCAAGAATGTCATGTCTGGACTTCATTCCATAGTACAATGCCACGTCAAGGACTAAAGGAGTCATTGACACTGTAACATTATTACGCAAACGTGGGAAGGACCCGACTCTTCACACTGTGTCAGCTAAACTGCGTAATTATTCGCTCCTGTTTTTCTGGATGACATGGGAGGTACAGAGAGCTGCTAATTATTTATTTTTCGTAATATATCTTGAGCGATTAAAACAATGAAGGCTTTCCTATTTCATTTTAATATTAGACAATAATTTCGAATGTTCTACTACAAAACCTCGTCTATAAGCTTTTAATTCATAATCTCACGACAAGCGAACCTCTCATTTGTGGGATATTTAATGAATAGATTTGTTAATAATTTCAGCAAAATATGAAGACATCAGACGACTCGACGACGATCAATGACAATAACTTCAACACTTACATTATCTATGAAAACTTTTATTCACGACTTCAAAAATGTGCATTGTACACTCGGCATTATAACGCAAGATTGATATACAAAAAAGTAAATGAAGAAATCTCCTTGATATTTACAAATTAAGTTTATTGTTTTCGATCAGCTCTATACCATTTCATGTTAACGGGGTACTCTTTTATTTTGCACATAAAACACTTTTATGGATTGACATGAATAGGAAGATAATACATTATCTCTCATTATTATTCAATTCAGTCAATGTAAAGGACTCGTCAGAATGGACAATGGTACAATTTTTACATGAAATAATTTATGACACTGGGACGAGGAACTATAGGAACTTTAATAATACAGAGCTGATCAAAAAATGAGAATAACCATGTTTGTCAATAAGTAGGTAATTCATAATCATTGTTGGCACAAGAACAGGTTGGCTTTAATGGTGCAGAGTGACGGATAAGTTTGAGTTGACTTACAATAACAAAGCGTAAACCACTTCACCCGGTTTTATAATAGGACTGATATTTATATTAATGTTCCTCGTCATTCAGGTCTTTTAACGAGCAAGCCCTTTCAATGTAACTGTTGAGGACTTTTTATGGTTTAAATATTAATCATTTCTTAAAAGCAATAGCATTTTATTTCGATTGGGTTTGATAGGAGTCTTTATATACTCGATAGTTATCGACTAAACTTTTTGTACTGATATAAAAATGGCTTTATACATATTTTAATAAAAGAAGCTTATTATACATACTTATTTATCAATGAAAAGTTCACAGGAGCATATAACACTCAAAGGATGGACCATATTACTGTTGAAACTTATTTTAAAGTAATGTAAGTATGTACGTGTATATTTCCTATGTTGGTCTCGGAAATATAGAAACATAAGTTAATTGATTACCAAATCACTAATTTTAATTGTTTCTGTAAATGAGCGAAGAAAAGTCGTGACCAATTAAAGGATCATTATTAAGTTAAAATTCCGCATATAGGTACCGCTAAATATTTTTATTAGGCATCAGTATTTTTTATATAGTATTTTTAATTACAAACATTATTTGTTATTGTTTGCTAGCTTGAAGCTTAAACATGACATGGAAGTCAGCCTCATCATCTTTAGAAAAGGCTGATGATAATTATCATTTGTGTTTTTCCTAGTGCTTATTTACCATCAAGATTGACCACGACCGAAGCGCACGAAATTTTGTAAACATTTAATACAGGCACTTTTCTACAAAGGAAGGATTGAAAAGAAAAAAAACCTGATGTCCAACATTTATTTAATAAATTACATAAATTAAAGAAAATATTTTATTATAGACATTAACCATATTTTTTTCTTCTTTTTATCCTAACAACGAAGCGACCAGGCCTGTTGGGAGTGCATACGATACTTTATCCACCTGTAAAAAGATGTAAGTTTGAATGAATGAGTAAGTAGGTAAGTATGTCGAATCAGAACAGGTGTACCTAAAATATTTTTGTGTGTCTTGTGATTGTTTAGAAAAATAATCAGGGTTGGCAGAGCTTGTCTTACATATCTTATATTCTCAAAAGCAACACGAGAATGAAAATGCAAAAGGGTTTTTATATTTTAGGGTATTAACAGGAGATAAGACAAAAATAACATTTTCCAATTCATATATTTTATTTAACAATAATGGCACAGGAATTACAGCTTGTAATTACTTGGTTGTATGAAAAACATTAAAGAGAGTCACAATATCTGCTTCAAAACATTGTGATAAAATATGTTAATTGTTAAGTATTCAGCCTCTTATTTATTTTCCTAATAACGACGCCACTAATCCGGAAGGAAGTTGACGAGGCGGCGCAATTTCTGATAACGTCTGAAATGTATTGAAATAATCCAAATTATAGGTGTTATTGACATAATCAACGTATGTAGATCTGCGTAGATGGTAGGGGGGAGGGTTGTCCGAAAGTACTATGAAACTATTCTGTATGTTTTCAGGGAGAGGTACCATTATATTAGCTGTAGTTAAGGCTTTGTAACAATTGAAGGTTCATCACACACAGGTGTATTTATTATTTCAAACAGTAAATTGACATGACTGTGTATACAGGTAATTTTTTACATAACATATTTCAGAATTGATCACAAGTAGGTAATTTCGCTATTCCTCGTTTCACACATAAGTTTCAACAAACACAGTTAATTAGTAGTTCTGATTGCACACGGTAAGGTGCCTATGGTAAATATTTGACCGCTACCAGTTATGTTACGTATTGCATAGATTATTACGATATGCCTTACCGCAATGGGTACTTAAAAATAATTGAATAAATCCCCGATCTGTCAATCTGTCGATATGTGGTCGCCCTAATTATGATGAAGCGTAGGTCTAATAAATGAATATTCAACATTATACAAGTAAAATGTTTAATATGGAAAATGATTTGTTACAAAAGTGTATGAGTAAGTATAGGTACTCATAAGCTAACCATACAGTCCTTATGATTTAATTACATATCTACAGTACAATATGGATTCACACATGTACAATTCTCTTTAAAATAAAATGCAGCCTCTATTAATATGTACTTGAAAGACATAAACATTTTTTTCCTTGACATGTATTAGAGTAAAAGTATGATATTGAAAAGTATTCCGCCCGAGATAGTCTTGCTTCACATTATCCCAATAAAGATGCTACCACTCCTGATGGAACGCCAGCTACGAACGGGGGCTGAAATATGACCTCTTGTGACTGGAATTCAGAAAGAAAATTATTACGTTTCAGGATTTTTCGAAAATTAGCGAAAGATAATTAGAGATTAAATTACTATAAAACTTATTTTTTAACTCCCAATAATAACAGAAGACCTAAATGAAGTTAGTAAAAATATAGTGATTGTTTAATGTCTTTTAAAGGCTCCTCAAGCAAAATCACAAAGTTGAAAAGTTCAATATTTTTGTCTGTAATACTCACTATCAATTAGACTTTTGTTGTTTCATTATGTATGATGTCACCGAATTCCAACCAATTTTACTTCATTTAATTGTTATCAATTAACTGTATAAATACGCATATTTAATAATAAAAAACTTTGGCAATCCGCGAGTCATTGTGCCGATGAGTTCAAGGCTTTGATTAATTTGCTGTGTCATGAGTAGACCCGCGGAAAACGACTAAGGCTGCCAGTCCTCGTCTGATCATGGGTAACGTAGGTCCCGGCTGTCATTGAACATCCTTGGCAGTCGTAACGAGCAGTCAGAAGCCAGTAAGCCTGACACCAGTCTAACCAAATAGTATTGGGTTGCCCATTTCTCAGCCCAACTGGGCTGAGAAAGTCAAATAGGGCAGTCGCTCCTTGTAAAACACTGGTACACATAGTTGACATAGTTGGGAAAAGCTTCGGAATATGATGATGAAAAAATCTGACGTGGGCTGGCAGCGTAAATAATATTTTCAATTAGAAAAATCTGAATAAGTACATTACTGCCATTATTGGTAAAGTAAACGCAACCGCAATCAAGCAAAGTGTGTACGCGTAATTTGCCCACATACTTGTGTAGGGCCATTTTGATAAGGGTTTGATTTCATCATCAACTCGAAGTGAGGTCAATGGTAACAAGCATGTTAAGTCAAGTTATGTTTAAGTTGGCTATTTGATATTAAATGACATGGTAAAGGTTTTGAGGAATACCCTGTCGTCTAAACTTCTGTACTAATATAATACCTATAGAGGAAGTATTTTTTGTTTGTTTGTTTGATGAAAATGTAAACCGATTTGAAAATTCTTTCACTGTTGGTAAGCTACTCTGTTCCCTAGTAAAATAGGCTATAATTTTTCTGGGCACCCCAGAGACACGGGTGAAGTTGCGGAAAGTAAACAGTAAACAGAACAGTAAGAAAGTAATCATTTGCAGTAAATCTAGCTGATGCTGCTGTATAGTCTTTTTATTTTAATTGTATCACGTATTTATGCCCAATAATTACTCCACTTCTTTTAGTTTTAAAAATAATAAAAGGAACTTACGGGTGCTGGTCCAATTTTATATCCATTTTCATCAGCAGTGTATCTGATAAACACGAGTTTTCCAGTGTCGTCTAGGAAAGAGTACGAGCCTTCCACAACTATATGTTCATCCTCTTGCCCAGCGTTCACCAATCTTCCTCTTTCTTCACGTTTTATACCGTTGGATGTCTCGAAGCTGGAATGGAATTCACAGATACAAAAGTTTCAACTAGAAGTTTGTTTATATAAATATTGTTGCTGCCTTATTTAACAAAAGTTTAGTTAACAGTCGATTAAAAAAACATGAAAATCGATTTGTTTATTGGGAGTTCTTTCATATAATTTGATATTAAAATTATTCTAAAATTATCTCTTTTTATTCATAAATATATTCTAAAATGTTATGTCCCTGACATTCAATTTTAAAAACTCACCTGAACTCGTAATTTCCAAGGCCGTCATTGTCATTCTTGTAGTTCACAATTTGGGCTTGAGCATCTTCAGGAATGACGGCTGCAGCAACCACCGAGAGAAGGGTGCATGCGATTATTACTCGATTCATTCTTTTATATTTCTCCACACTTTGAGTCGTAAACAAGATGCGCTGGCCTGTAATAACTTGCAAGGTTAATACGTGAGCTTCATTTTAAATGTTCATTAAGAACATGGACATAATGTAAGCATATTCCTCTATATTTTTGTACTCACATTCAAACACAAATGGCGCATCTTTAAGCCATCGTCTTTTTATATACCTCTACCAGACGAAAGATAATTATAGCTTATAATAGTGTTTTTTAATCAGTTTTAGGAATACTTCTTGTTTTGACTGTGTAACATAAATCTGGATTTGGAACGGATAGCTATAACGTGCTGTTTGAAGAAATAAACCTTCCTAAGTCAGTATCATGTCGATAAATTACAAAAACTGTATCAATATTAGAAGATTAATATGATCCTACGATTTCAAATGAAAACTCATTATTATTAGAAAATAAACAGTTAATTATGAAAAGAATACATTAACACAACAACTAATTCTAAATTTAATTTTCCACATTATAAGAAAAGCTACATTTTTGTTTACACGGGGCAACTATGACCATGACATTTAGGCATGGGCATCATAAGTAAATAAATAGAACAGGTTTCTACCGAATATTTTAGAGGTTATGAACTCTATAGGAGGATCTTAGTGTCATTTGACACCTTTCTATTGAAAACATATCTTGCAACATTTATTTTTAGCTTTGACCTCAAGTAATGCAGTCATTAAATGAGAAATAATTTTGTTACATTACAACATGTTTTATGTTATTACTTTGTAGACATCGATGTATTGACATTTTTGCATGTTGCAAAGGTACATCACTATTTCGCTATAAAAAGTTAATTTATTGCGTTTAATCTCATATTGATGTACAAATATAATAATTTGAGGTCGAAATTGATGCATAAAAAACAAAGTGAGGCAACGCTTCCTAGTTTTAGTTACTTATCTTTGTTGGTTTCTTTATAGAAAAACAAAAGATTTTTTTAAGTTAATTTATGATTTTGCGACTAAATACATTATTATAAAAAAGTATTTAATTCAATGACTTATTTAACGCTGTGCTTGCTCGTAGTTGTTTCGGACAATAAACAATATATGACCGCTCACCATTTAAGATTATTTTGATGAGAAAAAATATATTGAACGAACATTATTGTGAATAAACCTTGTAATGTATGTACTGCAAGACATACCTATAATTGCTTACATTTAACCTATCAGTGCTTAATAAATTAAAATTGATACTCACCTAACAAAACCTAAAGAAAAACATAATAATAGGCGCGTTACAAATGATAGGCGCGTCAATAATGCCTACTGAGACAAATAATTACATAACGTTATAAAGTTCAGATGTCATTGTTTAGCGTGATGTCCAACAATTGATTTATGATGTGTCACATAATGATGGTGAAACCGTGTCTCGCATTGTCGGCCTTAGTGAGGTGAAGATTTCAATACTTATGTAATTTGACAGATGGGACGTCGGACCAAAGGTAACTGGCCCAGCATGAATACGTCCCATGATTGGATTACATACCAGTATTGCACATACGCCTCATTCTGCAAAGGGTATCAATTATGGTCTACGATAATTATCCTGTCCGCATATGATTTTCAAATCTGAGCTATTTGCACTGTAAGTTGTCATTATCTAGATATTGAGAAAGGTTATTATGTTATTGCGATTGTGCTATTAAGGCAAAGAAGAGCACTTGCGTGCGCTTTCGTGATTGCAAACGTATTTTGGTAATGAGCCCCAGTTATGACTTTTGAGATTATAAAATTACTTTATTAGTATGATACTTGGTTTGGTTACACGTAAATGAAGTGGCCTAAACATTTCACATTTTACAAGATATTTAGCTGATTTATTTTTTATTAATTTTATTTTAACCGCTTGGTTTCAAATTATAGACTACTAAACACTGAAAGAATTTTCCAAAATGGATCAGCAAATTCAATACTTTACCCTGAGAACTGATTGATCAGTACATAATTTATCATGATGCCTGTATTAACAATAGATTGACTCAGTGTATTGAAAAGACTAAGTAGACTGTAAGTCACACAATATGAATTTAATACCATCTACCGGTATCCTCTCGAAATTGTATAAACTTGACCGATTCATAGTGTACATTCTCTTTGTTCATCGATTTATAAAAGCTACATCTTTGACCCTGAGGTTGTAGCGAGTGCTTACAATTTTTCATAGATGGCTCTGTATGATGATTGCAGCAATCAATATTCAAAACGCTACAATTTACGAATGTTGTTTCCTCAGATACAGGCTTTCCTAGTTTAGAACCAATGTTATTGGCACTTTTGTGGTTATTTATTATTTGTAGAGGTATATTTTATGGAACCTCATGTTCTTGCAAACTTAAGTGTCTTTCACTCGTAAAATACATATTTATTAACGTTATTCTTTTAAATCTTCATAGAAGTAAGTTAAAGGTAACTATTATTAAGAAAAAAATGGGGTTGTTATAAAAAATCGTCATAATTAAATTCTTTGTATCCATTTTAGTTGTGTTCCATTATTTTATTTAGTACAGTTTCATTACAAAACATAGTACGCATGAAAAATTAGCTACATACTTTAAAAAAACATAGGTTTTGAAGCCGATCGACGACGACGCAACGTTCCTTTATCCGCCTTATTACTTGTCATAAGTAAAATAACAGCTTGTTGCATTTAAGCAATCCTTTAATAAAATAAATAACTATATAATTATGTATTTCAAATGACGCAGATAAGTTAACCTGTCTAAATTTGATGTTAATAAGGTCAACGATTATTCAAACAACGCTACTTACGAGATACACATCTTGTAACCTTTAAGTAATTCTCTTAAAACATCAGTTTACAGTACAATAGCAATAAGTTACCCAAGCTTAGGTAAGTAACTGTGTGCTGCACTGAAATGTGGAATATTTGTACAAAGAGCTGTAAAAGTAGTGGACTTTCGTGAGAAAGGATCATCGGTTGATAAGATTTGTAGTTTACACAATGACCTGAATTAATAACATTGTATCATGAAGCAAAGTGAAATAATCTCTTAACTATCAGTTAAGCTGCAGTTATTTTAGTCGGTTACTTTTGGATAAAAAACGCCTCATCTGTCTATTTATTTACTTATTTTACAGGAAAAATACAACTGTGTATCTTCTATCTACTAACTTGTATGCAGAATGTAGTATCACGAACTTAGAACAAAACAATATGTGAATCAATGGCCATACCTGTAGCTTACTGGCAAATTACTCACGTTTTTGAAAAATTGAAAATTAACTTCGCTTTTTCATTGATTGTGATATTATATTTTCCATCCTCACTTTTTGATGGCCCACTACTAGGGTCCGGTTTACCAGACGTCTGATAAGATTTCTTGCTCAAACAGAACATTACGTAACTAGAAGTATATTAAAAGCCTGTCACAGACTAAAATAAACACATATAATTCATTGGTCAACTGCGTATAGGCCGGAGATAATGTAGAGAAAATGATTTATTTGTTGCGGTGATAAATGACAACAACGGTTTACAAACATGTTACATTGATTGCTTGTATGAGTTATCGAGAGTACTGGAAGTTATATTGTTGACCAAGTTTGTACATATCAATCCTCTACACAATTCTGTTATGTATTTCGTTAAGTCAATAGCAACATACTTTTAATAAAGATGCTTCTTGTATTTTCGAATTCGAATAGAAAAGAAAGTCGTTTCATTATCATCATCATCATCTTCTGGTCGTATATTAACAAAAAAATTGTGACAAAGATTTTAAGAAAACATTAAGAAGATTTTAAAATATTTTTACAAGAGCTACTGGTTGTTTTCTTGTGTACATAATGTGCTTAGATCTAGTAGGTGCACAAACCCGAAATCAGTATAATTTTATAAATGAGATGACAAGATGTAAGTAAGTACTTACTGCTCTGTACTTATGCAAGTATGCAATGATGAGAAGCAAATAGTGTTGCCATTTCTAAATATCATCTATGAAATAAGCAGGGTGGCAAGATTGCTAGAGACTGATTCTGAATTACACTAATTTAGTCCATATAAGTGCATTTGATCGCAGTTAGATGCATACTAATGAAATGCATTGGGTTCTTCAACTTTGCAGTTAAGGAATATGATAAGTGTTTGAGGTGACCTATGAACTGTGCATTAAGCATAAAGATAGAATTTATTAACTAAGGCGTAGTTTAATGTTTTTTTTTTTGTAATTCTAGCTTTCTGTTTCTGTGAGATAAATATTACTTGTTCCTAAGTATGTGAAGTCCTACGATATGACTCTATGAGTTCCTATAATATCTTTCTATGTTCCTTTAGTTTTGATTTTTTATGAATTTTGTTATATTATTATAGAGATATCATAATAAGGAGTAGGCGACTGCTTTATGTAAGGATAATTTCCTAATAGAATAAAACAATCAACTTATAAAATGTACTTTTTACTTAATCGGTCTTATTCATTCTTATAAAATATAATAAATCACAGTAACAATCGTTATAGATACTTATTCTAGGCGTACATCTTAACTACATGGTGAATAGGTACAGTCGTGCGATGAGTATCGTTCGAGTGGTGATGTTGGTAACTTAACCGCGGAAGGGTTGCTGCTGTTGGTACACCTGCTGTTGTTGGTAGTTCTGCTGGGGCTGCTTGGGCTGGGATTCGATGTACTGGAGAGCGCGGAGGATGGCCTCTGGGATTGGGGGAGGGGTGGGGAGGTGAGCGCCCTGGGGCTGGAATCCTGTAAGAAAAATCATCAGTCAGTACAATTGTTCAAGTGGTCTTACTTCTTGAATGGGTACAACGTTGATTCAGCTACACAAGTATTAGGTGTTGAATGAAACCCGTTATTCATGGTAATACTCGGCTCTTACACTTAATAACCCATAACATGTGTTTGCATGCCGCAATTTGCATTACGCGCATTTACGAATGATACCGTAACTAATTTGTACGTTGCAGAATTTATACCAATATGTAATTTAACCTTTTTATCTTAATGAATAATCACTTAATCTTAAATTAAATACAAGCTCTAATGTAGGTAATATTTATCTTCTTTCTTGTGAGATTTTGAGCACAGTTTTTTTAATTACATTATTGTTAATTAAACAAGCTATTAATGGTCTAGCTTTGTGAGCACTGAGAACTCAAAATTTCGGTCAATGGGTTTATAAGTAGTGACGAAACTTCTTAATGACTAATTTTGAATACGCGGCGCTGTAGTTACCTAGATATGCTATCGTCATAACAATGTGCTAAATCTTTTGTTGAATAATTACGTTAGTTTTTTTTTGTCCCAAAATAACTAAGATAGGTGTGGACCACCTGCGGTTTTACTACCATAAAACCACACCGTTCTAAAGTAGGATGTAACTCTTGATTATGCTAACCAATTAAATCTACACAAAAGACATAATAAATGAGTCAGTGAGACCGCAATAGGTTTTCAAAAGTTCTCACTGATATTTGATAAGTTTTGAAACAGAACTTTGACCGTTATCAAAGACCGAATCTTTGACCGATTGCAAGACCTAGCTAACCTTTCTATTTAAATTTTAACAAAAATATAATTCTTTGTGTAATTAAGTTCGTAGTTCATATGAGTAGGTGCTTAACAAAAGAAGGTGTAAAATAAATTCATTACCGTTCTCGTCAGCGGTGTAAGAGAGAGAAATCGGGATGCCCTCGGGCGATGTGTAGGTGAAGGAGCCCTGGGCAACCTGAGCCTCGGCATCCTTAACTCCAGCATTCTTCAAGTATCCTTGTTCCTGAGCAGCGATTCCATTGCCAGTCTCGTAGCTGGAAACAAAATATACAAATAAGAATGACGACATCTTTTGAAATAACTGAGATATTACCTATAAGGAAAGGTGAAATGTTTATAGTCAATGGGCCTCTTTGACTGACAACCGCATTTACGTAGATTAATAGCAAGTTTGTTAAACAATACGCGGATACAACACTATTAATCCTGATGCAACATTCAAGTGTTAATTTTCATGTCGTTGTTGAAAGTAGAATGTTTGGAAAAGGTTAACCGTAGGAGTGTGTCAAAATGTCAACACATATCATCATTAAATTGTCAAAAGGACGTAAAGTTATCAATACAATTCTAATTAACTACAATTTCCTAGTAATTTGCCATCAAAGTTTCATCATTTGAGGCTTTGCGGTTATTCTTGTTAAATGTTTCTGAAATCGCTTGAGTTATAACAAACAAAAATCACCCAGAGGGCGCCGCCACACGTTCGAAAAGATCAAATCTAATGATATGTTTCACCAAAACGTTTTCAGGTCGTGCAATCATGACGCATTGTCAATCCATTGCTCTTGGGAATCTTTCGTTAGCATACTGCGTATGGTTATTTGTTACAAAATTCTTCTATTGTATGTAAGCTATTGAACATTTACTTGAACCTGACATTTGCGAAAACTAGACAACGATTGCAAATGATGTAATTTGAAAGCTTGTTAATTAATTTTGCATTGAAATATCGTCTTCAGTGTCTAAAGAAAGAACGCTGATTTTCAGCTCTTCCTTACCATTACACCAAGAGTTTTAACAAAATGGCTTCACTAGCAAAAAGTATGACGTTAAAAATCCATTAAGGATAAAGTCAAAATTATTAGAAGGCCTGACATATTGTATCACTAATAAAATCTTGTAATAGCATGCAGATGAATCAGAAAATATCAACGTATTCATGCACTATAACACCTGAGCCAATTTGTTGCGTAATCAGGGCTTGGCTCCGCTTGCAAGATGCCTCCCACAAATTAAGCATTTAATACACTCGACACTGAAGGAATGCCCATGTATGATCTCATCAGAGCCTATTTCCCAATACTTTGACAGATATGGATTCATATCTTAGGTCTCATCAGTATGCAAATTTTACACAATATGGATGATAGGCTGTGATTGACCTTTTGTAATCCAATAATTACTTAACTGTTACATTATCCTATACTTAAATGTAATCTTTATTTGGTTAATAAAGAGCTTATCGCACGTCTTGTGTAGACGTGCTCAGAGTATGCCTTTTGTTTTTGGCTGATGCGCTTTTGACGAATATCCTTATAAAGCTCTGGAGTGAAGTGAAGGCCAACATGATATTTATTATGCTAGGCGTTATGTCAAACTTTATGGTTCCCATAAATCTAGATGACATCTCAGAAAATGTGCATTTTTATTGTTTCAGTGAAGATCTTGCAATTTCATAACAATGAAATTTTGCTTTAAAGAATGGAACATAACAGATGGTTGTTGTTCATAATTTATTGTTTCTCGTGAATGAGGTAAACGTACCTGTACTGGTAGGAGCCATCAAAGTTGACCTCTTGCGTTTGCTTGAGGATGGGAATGATTTGGCCTTGAGAGTACTGCTGTTGTTGCTGGTACTGCTGCTGGTATTGAGGGGCGGCGCACGCGGCTGCCACGAGGACTGATAGAACTACGAACTGTGGAAAAAAACATAAATGTTTTAGGATCCTATTGTCTGGAATTCACCTTTCAAAACCCATCATCTTCAAAGTTCATGAGATGATCTCTTACAAAATTGATCGCAAAGATCGGTCGTTACAACAGCACGGATCATTTACATTTTTATATCGGAATTTGAAACACTACATTTGATAAGTTTCGAAATTGATTACTATTTTCACTAAAGTGTTTCTATAACCTTGATGGGACGCTTTAAACGAATCTAAATCACAAATCAAAGGTGATAGATGGCCGTTACATGTGGTATTAGCATTTTTTATACAAATCTCACGTTTATGTGTTGACGTTATTGTGCAAGTGGAATCCGTGAATTTAGATAAGTATTTTATAGTATTTTGGCTACTATTTAAATTAACAGAAGTTTTTTTTATGGACTGGTATGTGGGTGTACAATTAGTGGTTTAGCAAATAAAAGATGCGAAATTGTGACAGTTACGAAATAAATGTCGCCGAAAACTGAAGCGGCAAAAAGTGGCATTCGAAATAATGGGCTTTACATTAGGAGAATTATAATTACTTCCCTGAGATAACTGTTTATATTAGGTATTCATTTCAAATTTTAGTTGTACTATTTTTTGCATCCAAATAAGGTTAAAAACTGAGACGCGAATTAAACTCTGTTTTGGTACAAAAACAAAACCGTTCTCATATTCGTCAAACATCAATTTCTTGTGGGAAATATGAATCAAGATAAATAGCTGATGTATGTCGGGTATTATCATACAAACGGTGTATCATATCACCGAGCATTGTTCAAATAATGACAAGCTACGGGAATGAGACATTGTAGGGAAACATAAAATCTTTTGCACATTATGTACAAAGCTGTAAAACAATGCAGCTATTGTTGACAAATGGAATAAACTGATATCATCTATCGTTAATTAATTAATGACTGGATTTCAGTTTTTTTTTTTTGCAATTGATATCTGGCATCAAAATGCAAAGAATACTGTAGGTAATGAATTAAATCTGATTATTATTTGATTGGTATCAATATTTTTATTAGAGTAATTGACTTCATTAGAGTTTATATTTGCCTTTCCGAGGTTTAATTGATCGAATGACCCGTAATATAATATTTACACTAAGACCACTTACCGCTTTCATTTTTGTGTTTTTATAATATGTGGGTGGATGTGCAGGTGATGATCTGCGGTGGATGTGTGTGGCTGGAATGATTATTGAGATCGGCCGCTGCGGCTTTTATACGAGCCAGCGTCTGCGCACCTCGTGAAATTGGAGTATGACGGCGCGGGCGCAGCGATTCTCCGTGCGGACACTTCAAAGCGCGCGTAGCCGCCCGCCCTGACATACAACGTCCTTTATTATACTATAACTTCACTGTTTTATCGATACATCGCAATTGTTTTTTTTTTTAACACATGTCCAAGCTATTAAATGGGTCATTGTGTTGATACACCTGCGAGTATTCAAGCTTTTCAGTTTACGATATCGATAAATGTTGTTATCGACGCTGTAAACTATAGTATTGATTTCTATTAATTTTCTTATGATCTCATAAATGTGATGTTAGATTCCTACAAATAGCGTAGGTATTTGAAAAGTAAACGAGTTTTATAGCTTACTAAATCATAACATTTTGACACTTTCTATGACATTCGCTTTTTTTTGTTAATGTACTCAGGATACCTATCTGTCTACGAACAAGCAACAGTTAGGACTTAGATTATACATAAAATAGGTTTTGCTAAGCTACCTCAGACCTAACAAATTATTCACCTAACAAGGTGTGGCATTTAGCCGTACCATATTTCTTGTATGAAAAAAGAAATAAAACGCATTTTTTGTTTAGTTTTATCACAAACGTTGCGTTAGATCTTCTAACCGCAAACTAGATAGACAGGCAGCATTCTGGAAAAACCACTGACCAACTGACACGATTTGTCATCTTCAACATGTGTGTGGAACTTATAGCATTTTATTCAAAATGCTTCAAAATTCTGGATTGTACCCGGCTTGTAAACTTTATCGATACACAAAACTCTATTCTTAAGACACTAAAATGCTTCATCTTTCTAGTGGTGCGACGCTGTCTCAATACAATAGTTCCTATAATTTCGATACTCTATTAGCAAAACTAACTACAGTTGGACTGAAAAAAAAAAGAATAAAGAAGTGATCCTACTGAGGATCCTACGAAAACAGGAACACGGAAAAGGTTGAACAAATGAGTTTTCATAAGTCATAAATGTTCTGCTCAAACAACTTGTGCCGAATAGAAAGCATTAAGTAGTCACCTACTGGAAATAGGTTTATTGTGTACTTTGGTGAGGAAATATCATCAAACTGACCAAATTGTATAGGAAATTATCAAACTAGGCATTAACGTTATCGGCCAGCGCTTTGGGGAACATTGTCTTCTTTCCTTCGATAATCTTCTAAAAGCATATTTCGAAAGCAGATTGATACAATCCGGTATTTTATTTCTTTGCCATAACCATAAATATAATATAGTTAGGCCTTCCATCACTGGTTTAACATATTTGTAGATTGATGTTACAAGGTTAAATATGTAACAAAACTTAATAAGTTTTTTATGCACTATTTGTATACCTATGCATTATTAACGTTAGATAATTGCAGTGTATAGTTTGGAAACGGACTCATCGATTTTAAATTGACCAAAATAATATTGGTGTTTTTATTCTTCCTGATTCAAAATTATATGTTTTTTATTTAATCATTATTGGACGTGTGAGGTTCAGATAGGTCATATGTTTGCACAGACAATACATGCAATCAGATCTTGCGTATAATAATTGATAATAGCCCTGCGGTCAAAGTGCACACTGGTGAACTAGAAATAGCGAGTTCCTAGTAAAGTCTAATGTAACCGGTTTTGGTCCAAAAAATATAGTCCTAGTTAGACAGCTTTATTAGACAGAAGAAAAATGGTTTCAGTGTCTATTTCTATGTTGTCGACCCCTCTTTTTGTATAGCAAAGTAACAGCTATAAAAAAATAATATATAGTTAATCAATCAAGCTTTAATTGACTTGTGTTTTATATTTCTAATAATGTACATATACATAGATAGTTTTATCTACTAATTAGCGACACCTCCCCGGTGCGGTTATCATCGTCGCATCTTGAATATGGATGTATCAACTCTGTCTCGCGTAGGCTCATCCATCATAGATAGATGTCATAACTTGAACGAATTTGTTAGTTACTATAATTATAATAATGTCAGTAAAATGAAGGGGCTTGTGAGTATGCGAGACAACCATTAGTTGCGGTGATTTTGGCACATCGAAATTCTTTGGCACTCTTGGACATCGACAACAATTGACGAATATACTTGGTATCCATTAGTCATATAAATATTCTTTTCTATACTATATTGGAATGTTATTCCTAAAAACGGACGATTCAATTTGCAAATGAGTCGAATTGACTAATAGATAAGTACAATACCTATTTGGATGTTCAATTATGTAAATATTATTACTTATTATTGCAGTTCAAATTATTGTTTAAGTGAGTATTCATTGTATGTATCCGAGGAATGGTTTGTCATTATCAAACCATGTAGGTACGTACCTACCAATAAACAATAATGTAATTTTGTGGAATAATTTCAATGATTCCCGAATTTTACTTAACGCAACCCATTCAAAACGCAAAGTTTGTGTGTAAAAATACCTACTATTCTTTTTTGATTTTATGCATCTAATAAAATGAATAAATTCTCAGGTCAAAGTGACTTTGTTAAATGTAAAGTAACACAACTGAGCGTTGGCCTGCATAAGGAAATTGCTTTTGAATGTCATTACGTAGGCATACTATTATACTAGACTGTACCAACTTTGTTACAAATGTAATCCACTTCTAATTCAATTAGCATACCCCATAATTAGTTTATGTAACAGCCCTTTTTCATAATAGTTTAATATGAGCTAGAGTACTGGTAAGTGGTACATACATTAAAAAATCTTCTTCATTGTTTATTAGTGTAAATTATTTGTAGCTTCGTTAACCACAATAGCGTAAATTAATAAAGTTCACGTAAATGTTTACTATGACCAACATATGTTCACTTTGATACACCAGTACAGTGCATTAACATTTTATACATACATATACTCATTCAAGTCTTTAGAAACATTACTAGGCGTGCCACTTTGGTATCAATTAAAACGTCAAGTAAACATCGCAAACTATGCTTAACGAAGAGGCTTCATATAAATAATTGTATTACATTTTTATAATCTATAATATCCATTTCCGCTATTAATAAATCCTCGCTACTGGCGCCCAACAGAGACCTGCGTGAAAAAGGTTCGTTCTGTAGTTTTTCTCAAACCAAACTACGTAAATACGTTTTGCATAAACTAAGTAAAACTTCACATTTCACTAAATAAGAATACCTTTTAGCTTTTTGCCATTAAATATGTGACGTATCAACATTTTATTCAACAAGATACTTATATCGTGATAGATACATTGATAGTAATATTAGAGCCATAACTCGCTTACTCATTACAACTGTCTACTTGCAAGCATCTAAGTGATATATTTGATTTACATAATTTGTGTGGGAAGGTTAGCATCTAGTAATTATGGGTTTCAGTTACTTTGTAAGTTTGGAAATAATACCATTTGTATGATTAACAATCTCTCACTTCGATGTACAATTGTGGAAATTAAGCAAGTAAAACTTGGTCTTTTAAGTGATTCAACGCGAATATTTAGGTTAGCTAGCTACGTGTTAATTACTTTATTATTTTAATGATTTTTCGGTATTACTCGGTCTTAGTTGGAGTATACAATTTTCGTACAATATTTTAGTTCTTTTCTATTAAGCCAAATCTGAAATCCATTAAAACGAAAACTTGAAGCTTTAGGTGTTACTTAAATTTTATTGGCAGTAATATCCGTATAGGTAAATTCAAATATTTCGACACTAGTGATGAACTTTTAGTTCGACATGGTCGTAAGTGAAACAATAAAATATATTGCATGAAAGTGTTCATTTATTTAAGTAATCGTGTTAGCATATTTCGCGGGGCATCAAATTGCCGATTGTCTGTAAACTTTAGTTATTTAGACGATCAAGCCCCAGGGCCCTAGGGAACGTTTATATCATAAAGCTCATTGCATCCACAATGGAATCCAATTACATTGCAATTTGTTATTATTGCTTGTTAATGTGTAAGGATGGAATGTTCCTGTCATAATATTAACAGAATAATTCATAACTTCTAAGAATTAATTTATATTGTCAATAATATGCTTATCATATTACCTACATACCTGTTAGCCATTGTGTGTACTTATTAAAGCAACATTTGTTCTACTGTATGCTACTTGATGAAGGAAAAAATGTAATTAGTAAGATTCTCAGTTTCTCGAGATATCCATCGGTGTCAATTCTTGTACGTGTGATATGCTTTTGAGTCCGGATTCACAGCTCGACTTACAAACTATTACAAGTGCGAATAATTTGCTACGCTGCTATAACACAAAATACATAGGTACAGAAGTCAATCTCATGTATGTACTTCACTTTTCATGCCTAAACTCGGCGGTCGCGCTAGGGTCGTCAACTTTTTTATGCGCATAAAACTAACGTGGTAGTGGTACTCGTAATTATTTGATTTATTGTTGAGAATAAAACAGGAAAAATGAAATATAAACCAATAGTAATAAAATATTTAATGTGGCATACATGAGGTTAATAAACACTTTCAACGGAAATTCGTTTGAACGAGATACCGAACTTTTTCAGAAACCGCAATTTATAATTTTGTTATTCATACATATATAGGTACTTACTTATTACTCTTTACTTGCGAAAAAAATATTTTTGTATGTAATGGGTTGGTACAGTCCCTGATCTAAGCTTGCTTCTACCTACAGAAACCTTGATGTGCGAGTTTTATTTCGTCTACCTTACAACATACTCTCGCCATGATCACAAAAATTATCAACTCCTACTAGTAATAATTTTTGAGGGTAGGTTGGGAGGTTCGCCTGGGTCGACACTAGCAAAACTTATTACGGCATTGGGCCAGAGGCCGCCGGGGCGCTTACCTACCCACCTAACTGTACCTACCTACTGCGTTTATTAAAAGAACCATCGAAATATGAGAAAATAAGTAGGTCCATACTATATGTAATACGGCAGGCTAAAAAACGACAGTTCACTGTTTATTGTTGTATTAAAACAACCGTCCACTGAACAATTATAATACGACTTTTTTTGTTGCTCCATTATTACTTTTTCTTTTGTTATTAAAATTAAAAATATTACATTCAAATTACAGTTAGGTAGGTATCAAAACGCGTGCACATTTATCTACCTTGTGTGTGACGCGCGTATCTCAAGAAAACGGCAGCCCCGCTCGCACTGTTTTGAGTTGTTTTGAGACAGCGCGTCTGTGAACACGCACACATAGACACCTATGTCTGCGTGACTCGAACGCGCTTTATATGTAGATTGACTTCTGTACCTATGTATTTTGTGGCTATAACTATTTCCTAGTCAAAGTTTTTATTCACGTTGATAATAACGAAATAATAATCCATTAGTAAATAAAGACTTGCCTATTGTTATTCATAAATACAAAAGCCCATACAAAATAGGGTATTTTAGTCTAGATGAGAAAAAAATTAAAAGTGTATTACAATGATTGTTTAGAGGAAAAGCAATCGGGAAATGTTAGTTTCACTTCGTAAGGTACATAAATATATTTTTTATTGCAGTTTAAAGTTTTTAGGTTTTTTTATCTGTCTTTGAACACTACGAAATGTCGCCGCCATGCTAATGACGTCATTACGGTAGTAAACAACTTTTAACCAGGTGTTTCTCATATTTATATCCACTGGTACTTGAATCCATAATTTGTCTGGTGTTTTTACACTAGTGTTCTCACATTCAGAAACAACACACCATCGATACGGAGCATAATTACTCATTATTAAAATTTTCAATACATATCAAAATATGTATTACTGACAGCTGTAGTTTGTTTACTAACGTAATGACGTTATGACCAAAAAACAATCATGGCGTCCGTTGTGTGCCGCGTTTTCGCGAAATACGCGCGAAATTTGAAATTATGATAAAACAATTAATTTATATTCGTACATAACGTGAGAAAAAAAATATTTTTAATTTTTTAGAGATATATTAAGACTAAAGAATTTATTTAAGATATATTTCAAAATTGCATGTAATACCCTATTGTGCACTTAATTGAACAATAAAGCTTTAATTCTTTCCCGATATGGATTTAACAGTTTAATCTGCTCGTGCGTAAATAAATTGTTTGAGGAAATTGGCTCATTATAATGCTCGTTGAGGATAGGTTAATGCTACCAATTGTGCAGTACCTATTGCATTATAGAACTTATCAATAAGTTGTACGTGAAATATGACATTACGGATTTGCGAAACGTAATCGCTTATCGTGAAAAAAATATTTTAAACTGTTTCATAATATGTTGACATTGTTTTAAGGTATCTAAAAGGATATATTGTAGTTACAGGGTTTTACAGTAGGTTTTTAATAGTGTAAAAAAAGAAACAGGGAACTTATTGTCATATATTGTAGTAACACAAAGTTTGAGCCAAACATCAAGCGTGAGTAACAACGACAATAAAATTATAGCGCGAATTATGACTTGAATTTTGATGCAACTGGACTTGCATTATGTAAGTAAACATTGCTTTAACAAATTCCTTTAACATTAAGATATCTCCTAAAGTTGACAATGTAACAATGTCTGAGCATATAATTAAATGATACAATATAATTAGATAAACACTTTGGATTATCCTTAATTATAATGTGCCACTGCCAGACATTAATATGAATCTGTAACCTTTATGTTCGCGTCTAGAACGACGTAAGTTAAAGGACGTTTCATTTTATTTATGTTTAGGAGTAATTAATATATAAGTTGCTAGTTTGTTGCCGCCTTTGCTATAATAATTTTGGCATTTGTCGAAATGTTTATGAAGTACTTAATACATTATTTGTTATAAACACTGTAAAAGTAATTATAGGTACTATTTTAGAAACTTCGGAATCCTTTCTCATTTGTTATCCTTGCCACATAAAAAAATCATTTTGTTGGTAGCTTTTTCTGAGGTCATAGCGTATCACTACCATAAACAAGCACAGATTCCATTAAGCACCTACTCACAAATCGCACCCTAAATTCTTTCAAATTCCAATAGACAAAAAGAATATTTAATAATAGCTTTGTTACGAAATATTTGCAGCTTAAATAATACGTATTAATCATATCTGATAACAATCGCTAATAGACATTTATAACGTCTAATATTTATAAAAATCATATCTTTAACTCTACCAAACTGTTCGATGGTATTAAATAGGTGTGAAAAACAACGGTTTATTACATAAACATATGTATTATGTGGGAAATTTGCATAATTTGGTTACAAGGCTTGATATAACATCCATGTAAACCGTCACGCTACATAACACCCAGTTAGGTCACAAACGTAATTCATCATTTTGTCGTAAACTTGAGAGCTCATCTTCAGAAGAAGTACTAATTTTCGAATTTGAATTTAGAACAACAGTTTATGAGTTTAGCTGTAAAGGGTTCGTTGCTGAAAAACGTATTATTACATAGGTATATGAACGAGCATCAAGGATGTAGGTAACAACTAAAACGGTTTTATGTTACTTTAAACAATAATAAAATTTAGTTATTCCGTAGACAGGGCAGACCAGTATTCCTGCTCTGTATCCGATGGTTATCAGCCGAAATGCCGAGATGTTCCGCATTGTTACCGCCCGTCCTTCAAAAACGTTGATAAATTGACCCGTCTGCAATTGTTTCTTCTATTTTTCTTATTTATTTTGGTCATGGCCTTTTATTGTTTTTGCTAACTCTAAAGTAACATGACTATTTATGACGTGATGTTTCTATTTGAATATTGAAGCTCGTTATTTTGATATACCAAAATTTTTGCCTGAATATTGCACTTTTGAATAGAATTTGTATGCAGTAGAATGGGCTACGATCATTTTAGCCGTCATGCGTGTCGGAGGATGATGCGTGTCTAATTCAATCAATAAAATAAAACTGAAATGCTTTATTCTGTTAGTTTACTTAATGGCAAATTGATTGTGCAATGTATCGGGACATGTTCTAGGCAACAACTAACTAATTTAGCCAGGCATTTTATCCCCATTATTGGACATTGATGTTTATGGACGTGTGTAACCTTTAGCTTTGAGTAGATAATGGTTTTCTAAGTAAACAACATTTTTACTGACTATCATGGGCTGTTAAATTATTAACTGTGAAATATTACTCGTTTGCGGGTGGCTCAATATTTATAATCTTAGTCATCTCCAAAAAGCTAAGTTTATAGTACAGCGCATCGGTTCCACGATTTCTCTCCTGGGTGTAAGGATAACAGACATTTTCCAAAACATACTTAATATAGGCATTATTCTCAAATGGACCTACTTAGGTTTGTAACGATTGTCACAGGGTCTTTATGAAAATGAATAACTTGTAATCTTTAATTTAGCGCTGGCTATTGCACAAATCTGCATGATTTAAATCTCTTTATTTAACTACTACCAGGAATCGTCCTCACTATAAAGACAGTACCTATATTTTTTATAAACCATTTAAATGCTTTAAGTTTGATAGGAAGATACCATACTTAGGTACAACAAACTACTATACAAAGTATTTTATGAGTCTACAGACATTCAGTTTTGTCTAAATCTATTTCTGTATAAGGAAACTTGGGTATGAATAGCACAATTAAACCTTAAAAGAATATTGAGTAAGCGTAATTATACCTATTAATTTATTTAACCTTTGGGATTGCAGGAGACGCACATAGTGAGATTTTTTGTTTACAGATAACTAATTAAAGAAACCCTGTATTGATGAAAACATTTCATTTAATGAAAATACAACTGTAACTTACCTTTACTCGTAACTTTAGTGAAGTTTGGTTTAAAGGAAATATCAGGCAAAAACATCATACTAATGCTACTGCCCTTACATTATTTTATCTATCATACCACTTATCAGCAATAGTTTTAACAATTTTGACCATATCGTCTTATGAAGCAGACGTGGTTGACTAATGGTTACAGTACCAACCTTTCAAGTGCAAGGGCGCGGTTTCGATTCCGGATCCCGCAAGTACCCATGTAACTTTTCGAGTATCAAGAACTTTTCTAAGAAAATTATCGTTTTGTCTGAAACCGCCAATCCGCCAACCGCAAATCCAATTAACAGTCATTCTTGTAGACTAGAAAATATTAAACTGATAAGTACGTAAGCTTTAAACGGAAGAGATACAAATTAAGTAAAATGCGGGTGTATACCTTAGAAAAGAAAGACATCATTATAATAATCAGTTTATTTGTATGACATAAACGAGGCTTAATTAATAGAATCAATGACTTCTGTGGTTCTTAATTAGCACTTCACAATATATCGCTAAGTTTATAATTATGTAAATGCTCTTTACTGTTGTATAAATCAGTAATAAAGCCTTTTTTGTAATGTCATTTACTCTTTTATCTTATTTTTCTTTTATGTTTTATGTATGATATCGTATATAAAATGTAAGCCGCACATAGTGGATTATAATCTCTAGGTAATATGAATATGCCTACAGGCGTCGATAATATATAAGGATTTATTGAATCACAAGTAATTAAATAGTAAGTATATATTTTTCGTAACATGTAATCAAGTACATTAAATATTGTCATATCGGTGGCCGGTTCGTGATTGCTTTCGTCATACTGTATGTAAATATACTTGTATCTACATATGTAATTTTCCCTGTTCTTGTCGTTCTAGTAGTAAGGGAAATAAAATTGCCATTAGCCTCATAACGTGTAGGTACCGTTAAGAAATTTTATTAGAAACAAGGCCAGCAAGATAGGCACAAATGTGTCAATATGATTAATTCTTATGCTGTTAATGACGAAATTTAGTGTCACACCCTACTCATCACCCACCGTAGAAGCAAAATATTCATAATATTGATTAATAAATATCTATTTGTGAATAAAAAATGATTGCTTATTTAAATTGTAACCTTTAGCCAGCTGATCATCACCTTCCAACTGTTAAGGACCGTTGATATATTACGATAGGTCGGCGGGGAGAGCGATAAAATGAATGGACATGATACCAAGTTTTGTTATCGCATCATCCGTACAAACCTAAGTGAATGCAATATAACAAAAAAAACATACAAGGTTTTTGAGAAAGAGGCCCCCAATTGGAGAAAGTTTGTACAAATAAAGTCTTATTTAAGGACTGTCGTGTGTCGGTAAACAAGTTCAAAACTAAATATATGTGCCTCTAAACAAAACCAATTATTACATTAATTTGTTACTTGTGAAAAGAAACAGTTGATAATACTTTCAATAACTTTATTGAAATTAATTACATTGCATTTACTCTTAAAATATAGTATGACTTTTAACGGCTAAGATAATTTTCTTAAAGCTATCTTAACTATTAATAATAAACTTTGAGTTTTCTAGTGGAATAAATTGGTATACAAAGTTAATCATTTCTTATTTATTTTATGTTTTACGGTTTGGAAACACTACAATTCTAACTTACTACAAAAATCTAGCTTACTTACTCAAATGACATAAAATCAATATTTTCAGTATAACTTGAGCAATCATCTTTTTAATAAAATGGTTAAGTATGTGTGAAATCAAACAACACTACCAGCATAACTTTAGACAGAATGCAACAGAATTTACAAATCAAATTCTAACCTTTCATCAAAACAATTCAATAACAAACTTAATTTACGTAATTGATGATTATTAATACTTCTGAACTTTTATCTTTATAATATATTTTCTATATTTACACAAGATTTGTGTGCAAAGCGTCGTTCATTTGCAAATGTTACGCTGTCTCGTATACATTAGATGCGGGGTTGTAGGACATTAGAAAAGTCTTGGTCTTGCCTTGAAGGGCGCCGCTTGGAATTGTGGCTTGATGTTCGATGAAGCCCCTTCATTGGCTCCTGGGGGAAGAGTCTTCAGGTATTCCAGTGCTTTGGCGATAGCTTCTGGGATTGGTGGTGGTGTAGGCAGATGGTCTCCCTGGAAAACACACGGCAAAGTTAAGTTAATAAATCGCTTTTAGAAATACTTCTTATTGCTGCCAACTGGGAGTGTACCCAAAAAGCTAACAGTTTTATTGGCTGATATCAGAGTTTAGTAATATTTTTGAAATGACTAGGTACCTATAACATATTTATTTTAATCAGTATAATTTGACTAGTTTTATCAATTCAGTTATTAATTTACAGTGACTATACAATACATACCTACTCAACTAAGCTTACGAGCAGTAGAAAAGGCTAAGTTTTGTTCATTTAAATTCAATAGCCACAAGAAGCCACAATTAATAGCGCTGTTGTGTAAAACTGTACAAAGTGGCTGTCGATTCTAACATCTCCGCCCATTAATCGAGCTTCACTAAAACTATCGATGAAGTATGGAGAGATGATAAAAAATGGCGGCTATTAACAAATTGACATTGATTAACAAACTTAGGTAATTGATTATCGCTTTTAATTTTGTTTAATTATTGAGGATTCTTCAACAAAAAAATTTATTGCTAGCTTAAATACTTTTTCTGGTTCTCTAAATGCAAGCCTGAAAGTTTCTTCTTTCATGCTGAATCTGCATTATGTACCTACCTGTCGTTTCATTCACTTCATTCGTTTGACTAAATGAAAGTTATGTAATATATTTCTAAAGAAAGATCACTTATCGTTTAAATGAATGAATCAAGTTTAAAATCCAGATACAATTAACCTGTTACCGTTAACATTGACATGGTTAACCACATTATTTTTAAATATCAAGTTTTTACTAGTTGATCAATAGCCGATACATAATTCACGGACTCGTTCTTGACGTAACATTTAAATTAGATTACTTTCAACATCAAACTCGAGTAATTTTTCTACATCGTTGGGAAAGCTTAAATATTTTAATTTATTTGATTTATGGCATTTGATAAGTGCAAAATTATTTACCTATTCATGTATGTACCAATAGATCTATTGTTGTTCCTATACTTGCAAAATACAAAAGTGATAGTTATGTAAAAGAATTTATTGATAAAATATAGTTTTGGTTTGTTGAGCAGCAAGCCGCTAATTTCGAACGTAAACCTATCACGCATCATGTAGGCGGTGGTCACCCAAACGCAATGCGCTTGCACCATTTCAGCAAACACTTACGCGTAGTTATATAACCAATACTCGGTTCTAGATTGCGCAGGCGACAATAGTAGATCCCTAATGAATCACCTTATCCGTCAGGCAGACGAGACAGAGTCAGTTATCGATATTCAATGTCGACACCAGAAGCCTTCCCATTTCCCAAGAGCGGGTCACGGGTCGACGTTTGATATTTTACAGCGACATTTGCACACACGTTAGCTAACTAAGACCCACATCCACGCCACTGCAGCGCGGAGCACCGCAGACATCTTCCTAAAGCTTTACGCAATGATGATTCAGGCTCGAGATGTTTACGAGAATTTACTACTTATACCTTCACACGGACCACTCCTTGCTTAATGTGGTATTCGGATGCCTTTTTTGTTTACACTTAGGTAGTTTTGACGGCATGACCTAACTATCCAATTTAAGGTTTTCCTTACTAGGGATCGCGCAAACTTACATAAAAAATATACAAGGACACCCAGGTAATAAGATTGCAACAGGATGGCTGGCTAACTCCGACTAGGAATTCTATCGTTGTTAGCAAAAAATTACGAAGACCTTTATCATCAAGCTGACATTTTCAAAAGATTCAAATAATCAATCTACTAGTTCCAGAAACAAAGATGTATCACCGTCTTGAGCATCCATGTAGGTGTTTATTACATAACACCAAATGGACAATTACTGTCTCTTTGCGAAACAACATGTTTGAGCACTGAATGAAATATAGTGTAAATAGATTTTTCGGAATATATTTTGTAGGTCAATGTTGATTTCGCTTGTATTGTCTAGATTTAGAGTGATGTTTATTTCGAGGTTATTTTAAAACAAAGCTTAAACTTTTACACGAACTTGCAGTTTGGCTTGAAATAAATATGAATCATAATGGGTCGTGAAGAATCCAATATACCTACGTGAAATTGGCAAGTATAAAATACGTATTCTCCTACAACATATTGTGTATTCTACTCGGAAATGCCTTAACTTGTTCTTTATACCTATCGGATTCCGTGAAACGTCTGTTGAGGACTAAGTATACAATTGAATGTGATTTCCGATGGAAAGATGTCAAGGCTTCTATTTGCCACCAGCAGTATAAATATAATTGCAATTTAGCAGGTGTTAAGACGTAATTTTATTTTATGCATTATTGCACAATTGTTGAAACGATGCTTCAATCTTGCGCATCCTTTTATGGCTAAAGGCGTAACCATCAGCGTTTAATTTGTAAAATTGTTGAGAGCCTTTGAATTATAAGTACCTTTTCTTAAAAGATTTTGTCATCCTTTAAGTTTTGTTGAGTAATCCCTACAGGTAAATGTGAAAAAAATATTATATCTGTATTTTCTCTTGATTTCACGTTAATGTTGGATTTGCAATTCTGGTATTCCAGTCTTATCAGATTGAATGGAGGAAAACTGGGTACATTTACTTCTTAGAAGTGGGATATTAGCATACATATTGAGTTACCTGTGGTTGGAATCCGTTTTCGTCTGCGATGTACGTGAGTGCGATGAGCGAGCCGTCGGGAGCTTTGTAACTGAACTTGCCTTCCGCAGTTTGTATCTCCTTGCCTTCGCCTTGCCCGAAGTTTTTCACGTAACCCGACTCTTCGGCGTTTATTTCATTGCCTGTCTCATAACTGTAAATAGAAAAAATGTTGCTTAGCTCAAAAATTACACAGATGAAGCTTAAAGCTCTCAGACTTTTTATACAATACCCTAGAATTACCTACATTATTTATTCTAAAACAAATCATATCAAACTTGAATTTTACATTACATCCAGTTCAAGTAAGGTACAATCGGAATAAAAAGTTTAGTGTGTCATAATTACCTATTTAGGTAAAACATGACAATTTTACTGAGCGCGAAGAATCCTCTTATAATATTTATGTCACCTCGAAATTCCTAAAGGGATAATATTTATGTTTTTCTCTGAAGACGTAATATTTTATACAAAGTTGACACGAAGCACATTGTTATGGATGGCGTATGTACTTCACCGACACTGTGTTTACCTTACAATCTTGCAAGTAATCTCGAAGAAACTAGTGACTGGAAGTCTTACATAGTTATTAAACCACGTTCATTTAATAACTTTATTTAATTACGCCATTTGTCATTATTATCATCATGCACTGGCATTAAGTAATAATATATGAATATTAGCTAAACGTGTTAAACATCCAACGGCCGTTCCCAATATGTGATCTTTCTGTTGCTTGCTAAAGATTAGACATTACTATTGTCTAATGTCAAAATTCAATTTCCAGCTAGATAAGCAACAATTGGGAACGGCCGTAACAGTACTGCACATATTATGTGGTTAAAAGAGGTTTTTGTTTTTGATATTGAATAAAGAGGTATTTAACCGACTTTTCAAGCTTTGTTTCAAAAGAAGTCAAGAGTAAACTTACAGCCATTTATAGGAGCCATCAGGATTGGGACCGTCGGATTCATAGCGAATGATTGGGATCGGAGCGGTCGACTGCGCCTGCGTTGTTGAGTATGAAACTGCTACGAGGAGTAAGAAGATTAACGAGATCTGAAACGACGAAAAACTTTTATTAAGAATTGATCTCAATTTGTAATAATGCCGTTTATTAATTCTTTTACATTTGTTTATATATAGTCCAATATATACAGTATAGTTATTGTACCAATCTTAAATTTCGTGTCATCTACCTTAAGCTCATTCGACCCTAAGGACCCTACGGACCAACCTATAAATACTATGGAACATATAGCGATTAAAGTATGAAATGCACAATCAGTCAATATTTGCCCTTTGTACACAACAGAAGGTATGTAAATGACTTTAAGTACAAAGATCAATAAAGGTAGAGCAGGATACTACTTTTGCTGGTTGCATAACAATACTGGCATGAATAAAAATACAATGCATTTTTGTTATCACGAAAATATATTTACTAGAATTGTATTAACTTTATGAGGAAACGAGGCAAAAGACGCCTGTCATCTGTGAATAGCATTGCACCATCAACATTTTTATTCGCTGGCATCAGCAAAACGGCAGGCGTTTTGTAACCAACAAGCTTTTTCCTACACCTTTATTTTTATTATCAACTCAAGTTTTTTTATAAAAATATTATCTGCGTTGGTAATATTTGTATAGTTATGTCTACTTACTTTAAAAAGAAGAACTTTTTTCAGCAATTAAATCAAATTGAAATGTGTACAAAATGATTCATTATTAAATGACAGAAAAGGATAAAAACGTTTATTTCAAAGAAAAAATTGCGGAATGCCACATACGCTTCAATCGTAATCGAGTCGGGATTGGATCGAAGTCGAATGTGAATCGTATGTTGCTTGAGTAAAATTAGGAGAATCGGGCCCCAAGAAGGTGCAGCTGACATAATGTTCAACATTAGTAGGTAATATTCCCACAAACTAACAAATTATCCACAACGTATATCCATCGCATGCCGGAAGGCACAAAGGTTGAGAGTGCTTTCTTCGTGAACAATGAAAATAAGTTTATAGAAATCGTGTGTTGAAACCGCTAACCACACTCAGTGATTTATATGCAACGTTACGTTTATATCATGCAAGCATCGGAGGGTACTCCTTGAACCATTGTTATATATCTATAAATAAATAAATAAATCAAAGGCTAGTCATCATTCCAAAAAAACTATACTCTGCATAATATTTTCTGACTGAAAAAATCTAATAAGCAAGTAGGTATCATCATCGGTATAATTACAGTAACCTACACAGAACATAATAAAGTGTCTCTATCTAAGCTGACACCATAATTGCAACCTTCATTTCATAACTTCAAAACAGCTTATCTCAAAAGCGATAAGAATCAAAAGATAGATTCAGAAAGAAAGATTTCTTCATTGTACACCACAATTCAATCTCTAGGAGCTGTAAAAATTACGACATAGCTAATTAATTATTTCACACAGACCACACAATCAGTTTCGCGCGGTCATTACAATTTCAATAAGACTACAGTTTTGGGTCATTTTATCAGTATGTCGGAACTATACGATTAAGCCTTTTCAATAGCTACTTCTAGGTAGGTACATAGAAACAGCTATCACAAGCCTGATATATAATTGATCTCTTTATTATCAAGATGAATAGACTAATCACCGTTGACATTTCCTCCTATTTGCTACGGTAACCATATTTAAAGATTACTTTGGATAACTGCGCGCTTAACTTCAGTAGGTAATTGTTTACATACATAGATGTATTTACATTAGCGCAAAATGTTGCATTTAATATATAGTTTTATGATGGAATAAATTAATAATAAATCACATTTTATGTCAAAGAAGTTATTAGTTGTGTTACTTGTGTTAATGAGCTTAGAAGGTGTTGAGTCCTTGGTGTAGAAACTCTTTTTACATATACTTATTTATGAACAAAACCAGTAATAACTTAATGAATTTAAAGTTCTAGCTTGCTGGTATTTCTTAACGACAAAATAGTCAATAAAAGTTAATAACATACTAACAGAATTGAGAATGGCATATCTTGATTAGTGTGAAAGATTTTTGTCCCGAAATTATTCACAGTGTGGTGCTTTACACATATTGCGCGCACGGCTCAGTAGGCAAAGGCATACGTTTCGTACGTCAGTTACAAAAGTCCTTTGTTAGAAAATTACTACATTATATTTTACGATTGATATTGTGCAAACGGTGCACATGGAGGAAGTTACTCGTCTCGAAAACGTGAGTAAGGTGGGTAGAAATTGTCGGTTCGAGGAAAGAAAGGATTCCGTGATTCGACAACGATCTAAAGCTGCATGTTGAACTCCTGTTCATGAAACACGTGTTGACTTCTGACCCTTGATAACGTAACTGTAATAAATTTGCATGCTAAAATTCCTTGTGGACCGTTAAAATTTATGTGTTACCATAGAAAGCTGAAGCTTTCATAACTTACAATCTGCAGCGAATATTGCAACTACAAAAATTATACCATCACGTGCCCTGGGGGTAATTTATTATTACTCAATAGACGAGAAATTTTGTTGATAATATGTTGGTACAAAATTTATAAATAAACACCAATCGTAGATCGCCACGCAATATTGCTAAATATGATGTTTTAACGAACAAGATGCCAGCGTTAAACATTAATTTCACATAGAAATCATAAACCTGAAAACAATTCTGTCTCCCGTCATTTGTTAGTTATGGCATTTTTGGCATTTCTTTTGTTTATGTGTAAAATTTTCAAGGATCAGTCATTGTATTATCAGACATTCTTTCCTCACAAAAATGCCTGAAGTATTCTTGTTAACTAGCTAACCTAATATATTCCAAAATTAATATGAAATGCAAAGTTTTTAATGTCTCCCTGAAACATACGAGTGTGAAGGAAAAGTTCCATCACTTTGAATTCAAAAGCTTTATAAATTATGAAACACTGGAGTGAGTAGCTTTATTTTTTATGTCTTTACATTATGAAGAGAAAATCAATTTTGCCCTTATTCTAATACTTGACTTTTTAAGAAAGCTTGATTTGTGAGGCTATCTTTTTGGCGCTCGTGAACACTAAGTAAGGCGTATCATAACATTGAAAAGGTTCATCACTATTTTATTGTTTTCCATGTGTTAGTACAATCCAAGTACCAATGCTTAAGAAAATGAATTTATTTTAGAATGTTTACGAATGGGAAAGATAAGCTCATGTACAAGTTAGGTTGTAATCACCTACAGTTAGTACAAAAACTGATAGACCCAGTTCCATTTTGGCTATGCTGTGTAGAAATCGAACCTACTTAATGCTCAGCCTTTGGATAGAAGATGGACAAATAAATGTTATTAAGGTTAGCGATAGGATTACACAAAATTGTCTGTGAGATTGTAGGAAAACGTATTTCAAGCTCATTTTTTTATGTAAAGCAAAGTTTTTTATTAAAAGTAAGTCAGTCAAGTATGTAAGTCTTTCATGGAGTTTTTATATTACATTGAGAATAGTATGCATAGATAATGTGATATTATAATGCATTATGAAAAGTCTTATGCATAATTGACCTCTGAAATTTTCAGCACCAGAGTCTAGAGACTTATCCTTGATAGCAAGGATAAGTCTCTAGACTCTGGTACTATCACTTGATAAAATATAATTGATGTTTGAAAGTTCCTTGTAATACTTTTATATTCTGAAGTGTCGTGACCAGTCAAAAATTATATGAGGAGAACTTGTCGAAAGCTCAAAAAAGCCATGAAGACTGAAAATTTCCCGTATTCTTAAGTACTATTATTTAATAATTGTTTCCTCACCATTGTGTTAGAATGTGGGGCAGGGGTCGTCAATACAAAGGGACTGGATGCAATCACAGGCACAAATGTGTGCTCGTTGACACTGCTTGGGGTTTATATACCGGCGTGTTTACCTATGAACTTCGTGCGACCCGACGCCGGCGCAGCGCATCCCGATGCATCTTCGCGACGCTCACTTACAAACGTACCCGTACGCACGCTAAACAATCAGATACTAATGGAAATCAAATTATCTTAACAATTTTGAACATCGGAATCCTAATAAAATTATTTATTGAGAATTAGATTTCACGATTGAACTTTATTGGAATTTGAAATTTTAATCAGCATCTGAACGGTAAGTACTTGTAGATAACTTTTCTTATATGTAAGTGCTGATTGTCTTATACAAAACTAATAAGCTTATTTATTTATATATTGGACATCCAACAAAGAAGATTATTCGGCACTTCGCCTTATATAGACACATTTCTTAAACACAATAAGAAAACGACAATTCCGCCATTACTGCTTATCCAATATGTGCACAAGCTTATCATTTATTCGTGATGTGAGCTCATAATATATCATATAAAGAGCTGTAATTGACCCAGATATTGCTGTGTGTGTCTGTTCGTTTCCTCACTGTCTGTTATTCTGAACCGGGCTCGCTATTTCTAAAGATGACATGCCCTGAAAGCTTCAATAGTGGTGATCTCTTTTGTAGAAGGTATTGATGGCTAAGCGTGCTTTGTTGTTGACACACTCGACGCTTTGTGAGCTCGAAATATATCTGAATCTTGAATTAGATTTGAAAGTACTTAGTATAGATATTTGGGAAAACTTTTTAGTGAAGAAAACGTTTTCAGGTTTTTTTTCTTAAAGCTTTTAAATAGTTTTTACTTTACAAATCTCTTATAATGATCTACCTATACCTAATTCAATTCATAATTATTCTAGAAATCTGAAGAAATATACAAATAAAACTCCTGACCTATTTTGATGTCTTCCATTTTGTTAGTCAAGCAATCATGATTGTATGTATTTTATGAAGAAATACATTAAAGATCCTTCTGAGATAAATTACACAATAAAATGACACAAAGAAATGCTGTTACTCGTGCTTTTGGAAAAGAATAAATAAACTTGAAAAAACATCCACAATGTTGCGACGAAGACATGAAAAATTTGCGTTTTCACCTGACACCGAAACATAAATAGCTTTTGTTTTTTTTACTTTTTCCTTCCCTTCCTTTTTTATGAGTTAAAGTAGTCTCTTTTCTCAGTTTAGTATCTGTAGCAAGGTATCAAATTTTGTGTTAAAAGCAGCTTTCTCGTATATGAACATTTTAAAAATGAGGGGAAACCGGTTTTCATATGCCTGTAAGTGCTGAAGCATACAAGTTGGATTAATTATTATTACAGATTTTTAACTATGTAAAAAGGAAAACAAACAATGGTTATTGCTTATATCCCACTGATTAGTTAATTTTTATAATTTCTTGAATATCTGAAGAAAAAATTACAGCAATGGTTCGACGTAATTTACACTATTGTGAAATTAAATACTTTTTTCAAACTTCGCAAAAGAATGCGTCTTACTGTCATGTAACATGCAATCGTAAAGCATTATGGTTTACGAGCTTGTCAAATATTATAATTTATGATGCAATGTATATATTTTTGTCAGCTAAAGGACCTAAACCGCCTTGGGGATTGCACTATGACTTACGGTTACAACTTTGCCTAAAAATCTCCGGGTCGTACATAATGTAGTATTAAATTCATCGAAAATTGCAACACAACTTATTGAAGCTTTAATGTCACTAAATCGCGCCTTGACCAAAGCCATAAAGTTAGTGACAAAAGGAGTATAGTACGCACGAGGCAAAGAGACACAAACTATTGGTGGTAGTCGCGCTTTTGAGCTAAAAAAAATATAAGATAGCTTAGCGTCAAGTCGTACTTATACTTACTTTGTGGAAGAAAACGCGCTCAGTTTTTATTACCAGCAGATAAATGTGTATAAACTACTGTCAGGTCTACTACTTTCGATCTTTACTCATCCGTGAAAAAGCTTATACTACAGCCTGTAAGCCTTATAAGACAGCTTCGTAATTAGATACAAAATCGAAAGAAAATAAAAAAAACAAGAGTCATTTTTATCATCCTAATAAGTTTTTATTTATTTTTAGTGAGTAAAACTTAGCACTTTAGCCATGTTTGGTAATTAAATACAGTGGGTTGCCAAATTAATAGGGACACTTACGTTTTTTGTCGATTTCTCACGTTGGATGCACTTGACTGCGGTTTTGAGTGGTGTAGGTGTTACAGAAATGTTATATTTATGTTCGCCTGTTCTTTACTCTTTATATTCTAAGTGGTTTTTGAGATTTCGATGGTTGGATTACTTTCTACAATTTTTTAAGTTAAGTGAGTGCTACAGTTTTCTGGAGACGCGTGATATTGAAAGACGAATTTAAAATTTTAGACAAAAATTATTTCAATATTAGTGCGTGAAAATTATTTTAAATGTAAGTATTACTATTTAATATTCATAAAATTTTATTTTACGTGCACATATTGCAATATTTTTATTTTTTCATATTTTTTTGGCTTTCAGCATGGGCAGAGGTTGTGATTTGACTCCGAAAAAGAAAAGCTAAATTAAAACGCTTCTGCAACACACCAAGCACTCTCAAAGACAGATAGCAGATATTGCTGGTGTTTCTAAGTCAGCAGTCAACAAAATAAAAATTTCTTTGGACCTGGATCAGCCAATATCACCTCAAAGAAAAGGTCATTGCGGACGAAAACGCATCACAACTCCACGTACTGACCGGAAAATACGCGATATCTGTTTAGACAATAGGAAAAAAAGTGCTGGATTATTAACCCAGATGGTTCAGGAGTCTGGAATAATGATATCCAAGAGAACCGTGCAGCGTAGGCTAGCAGAGGAAGGCCTGACAGGACATCGTCCCGCTAAGAAACCCAGGCTGACAGAGGCCATGAAAAAGAAACGTCTAGCCTGGGCTCGTGAGCACCGGAATAAGACAATCGAGGACTGGAGTAAGGTCAGATAGTGTCCATATTTATAGTTGACTAAATTAAGAACGCATAAATAAAAAATATAAACAACTTTAAATTTTTTTTCAGGTGTGTTTCTCTGATGAGTCATCCTTTGAGATTTTAGCCGACAAGAGCAGTTTTGTGCGACGACGCCCAGGTGAAAAATACCACCCTGACTGCATTGTTGAGAGGGTAAAACACCCAGTTAAGGTAATGGTGTGGTCTGTCATAAGTGCCAAAGGGGTTGGGCGCCTCTACATCGTCCAGGGAACCATGAAACAAGACCAGTACAAGCAAGTTTTACAAACTCGTCTGTTGCCCACACTTGAAGAATGGTTTCCAGACGGTGAAGAATTCATGTTTATGCACGATTCAGCACCATGCCATAAAGCCAGGAGCATAACCAAGTTCCTGGCAGACCACAACATCCCAGTTCTGCCTTGGCCTGGAAATTCACCTGACATGAACCCCATAGAAAATCTATGGGAGATCACCAAGGCTGAAATAGCCAAGAAGACCATAACCACCAAGGTTAGACTGATCGAGAAGCTTATTAATGTGTGGCACCATAACCCAAGAATAAAAGAAAGTGCAAAAAACTGCATAGAAAGTATGCCCAGGCGCATAGCAGCACTCATTGAGGCGAAAGGAAACGTCACAAAATATTAGTAAATTTTTCTGCATGTACATTTATTTTTTTATATATTTTTATTTTTGTTATGTTATTCTTAAATATTTTTTTTTATCATTCTTAAATAGTTGTGTGATCATATTAAAGCTTTTACCATGTCAAAAAGTGTATTTTTATAATTAATTTAAACCAAATACTTTACCAATACCGTGTATTTGTAACTGTCCCTAATAATTTGGCAACCCACTGTAAATAGCTCATAAGCCATAAAATTAATGTATTAGAATGTGTTTGGAAACATTTAATGTAAAGGTGAGTTGATCATAACATTATGCGCATTGCCTGTTATGGTAGCGTTACTTTGAATACATGGGTGGGCTCAAACTAAAAGGAAATATTTCTCTCTAAAAGGTGACCAAATAATTTTTCATTCTTATTTTTTATTCATTTGCTAATGCCTAAATTAAGGAGGCCAATAAGCTGCAACATTGTTAGTCAATCTTGAATATAATTACTCATCAATGAAACCAAATAAAGTGTTCATATATAAAGTACAGAAAGCTTAAAATTATCGTAAAACATTTTATTGACATTACCGTATATTGATCTTAAGTGATCATCACCATTGGTACCTACGTTCTTTGTTAGCATAGTAATAATTTGTTACGTTTATGACTGTATGTCATCACTAAAACTAATTTCGCTATGAATTTTCCTCGCAATAAACTGTAATATATCATTAATATCATCTTCCGCGAATAAAGACTTGCCTTCACGGGTTTAATTAAGTGTTTGCGCAAACTGATCAAGTTTCATTTGAGCGTTGGAGGGTTCATGCAAAGTTGCACAAAGCCGTCATACGCTAGACAAGCTAATGTCCGATAAAGACGAGGGGTTATTGTGAAACAAGTACATGCGTCGCATCGACACGCACTGACCCCAGCGAAGCCAGTTCTACGTGTGGCATTTGATGAAACCAATAAAATATATAAAGTAATCAACTTAAAGCTTCTGAATTTATATATTTTCCAACTTGTAAGCACTTATTGATTTTAATTTTGTAAAGTATTTGATAGAATTAAAGGTTAATGCATCGCTTGAGTACCTAAATGAGTTCTTTGAAAAGTTATGGGCCAATGGAATCTGTTAAAAGATCATAAGGCCCCTAAACATTATGTTTTATGTCATTTTTGTACCTAAATAAGTATATAATTGCATTAATATACAGGCACATAATTGATATTATACAACAAACATAAATAACAAAGGTCCCATTTAGGTAGAAACATCCATAGACATACATTTTTATGCATGGTTCTTGTATACATTTGTGAATCTGTCAATCTACTTCATGGAATCGTTGTTATCAATATTAGATACTTGCTGAAAGTATCGCATTACATTATGTGATTACTTAACAGTTAAAAAACGTAGATAGGGAATGTCGACTTTTTCACGCTCATTTAAGGTAACAAATTAGCTAATTAAAAACGTTTAACGAAGCGTAAGTCGTAATTACTAATACAAAATGTGACTGCATAACTTGGCTGTAGGTAATGCTAGTATCACTCGATTGTGCTTATAGTAAAAACTGGTTCATTCTACTAGGTTTTGAGTGACAGCTAAATAGCAAGCCACGGCGCGTACACAGACAGTATGTTATGTTACGTCACTCTCTAATATAACTCTGTATCCTGCGATTGTATAATTCTTTTTACTTAACTTTCTATCTGGAATAAGTTGTACTCTGTCGGGTCATATCACGTTTGTCATTTGCATTGCATTTCGTAATTTTGAGTTATAATGATATCTCTTAGTTACAACATAATGCAGAGTGGGGTGAATCTTGTAATAGTTTCTTTGAGTTTTTTTTTAAGAATTCTTATAAGCTTCTAGAAAGAAGCTAATTAGGAAGGCCTTTTTAATATTCGACAGTTTCATTACTAAACAGGAGGGGATACGAAAATAGGGCAAAATCACGTTTACACTATATTTTACAACATTTTTATTGAAAATCAAACATACAAGATAAGTTAATCACAATGGTAAGGTATTTACAAAAGTATAAAATAGAATTGAACACTTCTTTTGTTGGTGATGTATCACAAACAGAAATTATTTTTAGAGTAATATTCATTATTCCATGGAACCGCGTCAATTTGTTAGTAATTTCAAGTCTATAATGTTGAGTTCCATAAAATAATAAATAGGATTAAACCAAAGAGTTTTAAGTTCTTCTATATAGCAACAAAAAGTACTGGCATCCTAAAAAAATAAACGCTTACTCCATTTCACAAGATACCTGTGTTTCAAGAGTGCGTTTATTCTAATGAATTGTATCGTTAGTTGTTAGCTTCAAATCAAGTCTTTTATAATGACAACAGCAGTTACTGCAACTTAACAAAATCCGACCAGGAAAGTAACAGCTTACCTAGACATTAAGTGACATATTGAGTATTATATTATCTTGCAAAATAACAATTCGTCTTTAAACTTAACTTAAAGCCTATGACCACATTAAGTGAATACTGCATACGGCAATGATTATTTTGTTATCATCCAATCATGGGTCACGTTTGTTCCAAAGTTTTGGAGGCGTTTATAATTTGATTGGATAACAAGTCTTATATTTTTTTGTATGTGACATAATGCTGGTGATAGGCGATATCTAGTCTTAAAGTATATGGCATTTTGGGGTCCTGCCATCAGAACGTTCACGGTACAAACACTCGAGAGTCACTGAATCACTTTACTGCTGGTAGTAGGTTCCTTTGTAGTCAAGAGCTGCTCTGTCTTCCTGCTGTCTGGCGGCTTCGGGGTTGTTCTTGGCTTCCAAAGCGGCGCGTTCCTGAAAATGGCATTTTTCCTCATTAATATTAATTTCATATAGTCTATGAAAAGGCTCCTCTATAATTTCCCCGTGATTAAAAAAAATATTTCACGAACAAAGGCTATATTTTATTCGGGTACGGGAAGAAGTTCCCCCAGGTGACGGAAAAAACCGGGGGAACTAAGAAAAAGCTAGTCTTACATAAAATGTTGTGTTTTTTATCAATATCTAATTTACTTCTCTTCCAGTGTAGATATTTTAATGAAGTTAGCTAACACCATTTGCATGCATGTTGCCATTTAATTTGACATATATCATGACATCATAACAGGGTGGGTCTCGATTAAAGCTTCCATCGTCATTGCTCATGCAGGACCTTTCTCTTTTTCTTAACTTTGGAAGATTTCAACTGATGCCATCGTTGGCACATACCTTGTGAATACCGAGGATGTGCCAATGTTTTTGCATTTCATGCTTTTTTAAAGAAGCAGTCTAAGACTTCTTGCGAAAAATGAAAATTAATAATATCAGAGAGCTAGCGAAAGTTATGTGTGTGGAAATAAAATTAAGTGCAAAGATATTAAGAGATAAAAGGGGGCCTAAGGAAGAACGTTATCTATTTTTGTTTGGGTCCAGAAAGTGATTCTTTCAAATAGCAGGCCCCTTGAGGGACAGGTTGTTTAAAATAATTCATAATATTCTATCCCATGTCAACCCTCGATCAGCAAATAGACGATTTATAACAAACTAATGATGTACGTTCTGCAATATCCCTTGTCCCTTTATATTATTCATAGCAAATGACAATTACCGCATTGGCTTTGATTCCAGCGTAGATCAGGTCAAGACCTTTCTGGATTTCGGGGGAGACGGGGGGAGGGGTGGGGATGTGGTCTCCCTTGACCCTGAATCCGAGCTCGTCAGCGGTGTATTCCACGGTGATGATCTGGCCATCGGGAGCGGTGTAACTGTAGGATCCCTGTTGGACCAAAGCGTTCTGGTCCTCACCAACCTGCCTCAGGTAACCTTCTTCGGAAGCCTGGATGTTGTTGCCGGTCTCGTACCTGGAATTATATAATTAAAAAGTTAGAATACTTGCTTTTAAGAAAAGCCAACGAAATGATCTCAATTGACCTTCCTAAATTATTCATGGGTTTTCCAACCAACAAAAATCTGTATTGCGGAACCTAGGTACTTGTACAAGAAATCGACGTGTTTTTCTTGTAAAAACAATAAATATGTTAATTTTAAGTAATTTATTCAAGTTTACTTAACATCAAAGTTATGCGTAATCTCAAACATAGTAAAAGTAGGGTCAAGGTTGAACAATAAACTAGAAATAAATATGATGACATATACATCCGCTTGGGACGTTATTCTAATTCTTAGATATTTTTTTCTTAGTATGTAGAGCTAGCATATAATTATAAAAACTTAATTGTAATTTAGAACAGTTATCTAATAATTAAGATTGCTTGAATCATAATAATTTAATCTGATATGAATCAGCCTTTGGCTCTATTAATTAAGAGCAGCTGAAAAGAGATAAACAGTTAATTATATGAATAAAAAATATACTTACGCAGTCTTGTAGCTTCCATCAGTACCCTGCTCCTTGTCGAAACGGATGATGGGGATGAATGTGGTGGTGTCCAGTTGAACCTTGGGCCTGAAGTCGTCGATCTGCTTGGCTGGTCTGTAGTCCTGCTGCTGTTGCTGCTGTCTGTAGTCAGGCTGCTGCTGCTGGTAGTTGTTGTAGTTCTGCTCCGCTGGCAGCTGGTCCTCCGCCTCTTGCTGTTCAGGCTTCAGCGACACTCTCCTCTGCGGCAGAGCCGTCGAAAGGGCCAGCAGCGCACAAGAAACGACCTGAAACCACACAACCCCAATTATTAAACCATGTGACTTACTTACTTACACACTTGAACTTTAATGACCACATTAAATAACGAGATGATGTCAGACTGAAGAGCTTAATCATATACGGAATGTCGCAAGATAAGATGGAACATATACAATAGGCAGCATCTTGTGAAACCGGCTCATTCGACACGCAGGTTGGGCGAAAGTGGGCTCCAACATAATATGTATTGGCACTTACATGTCTACAAGCATGCCATTGTTTTCATTGAGATCAACCAACTTTTAGTTATGCTACGTTAACAGCGAGCGTCTTTTGTTTATTGTTATATAACCCATTCATTGCAAAAGGTAGGCAAATATGTTAGTTCGGCCAACAAAGATGTCACATGTTATGTTTAAAAATGCATTTCGTAGACGTATGTGTTAAATTGTGATTACGAATTATATGAGATTTCATAACTCCGAGTGGAGCAGGTGGAACAACTGGATTAGCGAAATAAACAAACATAATGCAACCGCACCGATCTTCATGCAAGTAGTTACGATCACCAATTACTAGTTATTCTGTTGTGCTGAACAGTTCTAACATGCGAGCGTTTAACCAACTAGTTTTATAGTAGTTTGGTTTATTCGAATTTAATGTTCTTGTATAACGTATATTCGTTATTCACTACACATGATTTGCTCACTCACGCAGATCTTAACAAAATGTTGTGATTTAATGACGCATAGTAACTGGAGTTGCGATCTTAATTTAACTGTCACTTTGGTGAAGTAGGTAATTGCAATCGGGATTGAACATAATATGGTTTTCCCTTTCCTTGTAGATTGAATTATTTATATGACTACAGCCGAAGTTTTCGGTGAACTTCCAAAAAGATAGTCTCTGACAAAATTTTCTAGGAAATCAAGCGAAGTTATTATTTGAGGACATTGATCTGATAAGTTTATGTTCTCATTTAAATAAGGCAATGACTACATATATGTATAATAACTACTTACATATAATAGTTACATATAAAATTGACCTAGAAATAGTTACATAATGAAGTTACTAAGAACAAGATCATTTGTGTAACAGAAAGTTCATTAGAACGAGGTTGTGACTGTCAATGAGAAGTAATAGTTTCTTGTTTATGCTATATGCTAATGATTCTTTCTTCGATCATATCTGGTTTTATATCGTAAATGCTATTGCGTGATGTTACATTACCGCACGCAGATAAAAAACATAAGCGATTACGAACTAAATCGATTTAATACATTTAGAAGTTATGAACAATGCTTTTTAACTTTTTTTCATACAATTGTAACAACCTATGAAATAAAAAACAGTGTAATGATCTAGTTTTTCTTCAAATAGATATACGTACGTATGTACTTAAATATAACTATTAGTATATCACGCATGGGATTAATAAATTAAATTGATCCCAAATCTTGCAACACACAGTCGAGCTACAAGATTCTTATATTTTTTAACTATGGGGTCAGAGGCGGAGGCTGTTCTCTCCTAAAATGGTTGTACAAAATAAGAAGATGTATTGAGTACTTGCATATTATGAAAGTAGCACAAGACTTGCTATGGTAACAGAAGCACATGCAATGTACACAAAACTGTGGTAATAAATATTAATATGAATGAAAATTGTTATGATTATAAAATCAATCATAATTTGAAAACCGAAAAAAAATTAACTAGGTACCCTTTTCAAACATGAACAAAGTATCTCAGAAAACATTCAAGTAAGAGAAATGTTTGAGAAATAATTTGATTACAATACTAAACACCAAAACCTTTGCTTAAGGTCGCCAAAGTTGTTCCGATTGCACTCGCGATAAACGATTAATAGTATAATTAAACGTAGGAATTTAAAGATGAAGACATTTAAATGGCAAAGTTCAACCGTCGACATATCTGCCGACCCTATTCTGTGCCGCCGCTCACAACACACGATTGCATCCAATCCTTCACAGAACTTGGGAATTAACGTAATGCTAATATATTCCAACTATTATAATAAGCATAATCTTCTATGATTACTTCACTTTAAGAGAAAGGTGGTTACTTAAATTGTTAGGGGCTGATTTTAATGAAAGGGGTAAAGAAAGAAGAAATGAGGGTTGTTTTATGAATGAAAAGTTTCACTTACCAGCAGTTTCATTGTTGTTTGTGTGTGGTGTCGGGCAGCAGCGAAGTGGCACGTGGAGTGTCGTGAACTATGTCAGAGTGGTAGTAGTGCGCTCACTTTTATACCGCACCCCTGCCACTTATCCGAACTGTGAGCCATCTCACTTTCATAGCCGACTTGCGGCTGCAATACGGTGCAGCCACGATCAAAGCCGACGTAGTCGCGATTTTTCGATTTCAATATCGATATCAAAAATCATGACATTGTTCATTTGTGCGTATGCCTACGATTGTCATGGTTCGTTAGATGTGATCTGCAAGCTTTCCAATGATCTCGCTATTGTGAAGCTCTTGATTGTAGCACAATGCGTATGTTTATGGCTCTGATTTATTATGTAAATAAATCATATTGGACAACTTTTATTGTAGAAGTTTCTCGTTGTTTTGCAATAATATAAATCGGCTTGCTGATTTTCCGAATTTTCATCCGCGTCCCGGGGGAACCCCGGATAAACTCTATGTTAATCGGGGATGGTGTAGCTTTCCAACAGTGAAAATGTTTTTCAAATCAGTTTAGTAGTTTCGAAGCCTTTAGAGGTTGACTCTAAAGCTTAAATGTTTGCTATTGATTGTGTAAGAATAGATAATATTATTTAATCGTTTTACATGATCAGCTTCTACGTATTGCTATCGTATTGCCAGTTGTAGAATTCAGTAGTAAGTATATTGTATTTTAATTCCTGAAAGAGTATTACAATCCATAGTATATTAGTGTTGATAGCCATGAAATTTCATTGATTGCTGTTAATCAGAGTATGTGCACGTTACTAACTAACGTAACTTTATTAGGAGCGGATACAGAAATAAGAAATACTTAGATCGTGTTGATAAACGTGTTAAAAACAACTTGTTATTAACAAAATCTGCTTGAGCGCCAAATCGGAGCTTATAAGTTCCTACATAACTTCTACACAATTTTTTAAAATAAACTTGAAATCCTGCAGTCCTGAAAAAGTTTTACCTATCTTGTAAACATAAAATACTTGCTTATAGGCATAGATGCTACAGTTTTTCTACTAGAGTATTGTCATGCTGACAAACAGGATGTGGACATTCAATAGGTATTCACAGGTTACGTGTCTGTTCTCTTGTGCAATAAAAGCATTTTTTCTTACATTCGCAGTATGTCCTTGGATGACGAATGACGATCTTATAAAAACTGCGTCAATTTGAATTAGGTACGGCTCGTTCAGAAATTCCTCAATAGCCAGTTAGTGTTAATGTTTATATAGTAGTTACTTGAGCACTTAGACTTGCTTGATCATTAACACATAAATGTACGACCATACGCATACGTTTCATCCGAGTGTTGTGAGATTCTCATTTGCCCAGTTTCTACAACTCGCAGCTTCCTTGTGACATTTGTTTATACGTGTCCTAGTTGCATACTACTTTTAAAAAGAATAAAATAAATACTCATAAAAGGTGACGACGCATGTTCCCCACCCAGTCTCACCTTTGCTTCATGCATAGAGATTTTCTAAAGAATTAAGAACTGTTTCATCTTACCGGCACTATCTTAAGAGACATGTTGTAAGGGGCATCGCTAGTGTTGCCAGTAGCGGTTACATAAATTGTAGGCGTTGTTTTCGCTTGTCAGTGTAGCAACACGTTACTATCAGTTATCAAGGCAACTTGCGCAATGGGCACAAGAGGGAGTGTGCGTGGACGCAGGCACGCCCGCGATGCGCTTCATTTCCGATCATTTTTGCGCCCGATGCACATAATTATTTATCTCATAATGAGTCTACAACAGTAATTTTTCTGCACCTTTACATAATAATAATGCTTGATGAGAATGATCAATCTGACTCACATTTGATGAGATAACTAACGTTGTTGATTAAGACTATAAATCACTTGCATTTTTATGATATTAATTCATAAAAATGCAAGTGATTTATGGTCTTAATCGTAGAGAATATTTGAAATGAATGACAGGTGCTAACTACGAGTAATAACAGTACTACTCATCCAGATTTACCATAAACCCGATCTACTTTTACATAGAGCTTCATACAAGATTAGACCATGCTGCTCAATATAACGAAGAATTTTCAAAAAAATAATGCTAGGTAATGTAGTAAAATAATACCAAAATGTAGTTGTTTATCAGTCACCAGAAAGTATTTTACAATATAGCCTATTAGATATCGTAACATATCGTTAGCGTGATCATAGTCAGTATTTTGTCATAAATATTTTCAATTGCACGTCTTTGGCGGACGCGAGATGAGTCTGTTACGTAACGCGTGCCTGTGCTTTTGAGGTTACTGACACTGCGCCGTGCATGGGGCACCCACTTGTAAGTGTTTTGCACTCATTAGTCATAACCATCGGCCGGTGCTTTACTATGAAACGAAACTAGGCTGACGTGACGTCCCCCTCTTATTTGATCAATTTAACCTTGGCGTACGAACTCCGCAGAGTGGTCTAATGCACTTGCTTAATAAACGTGTTAGTACAAGATGAGCACTTGTCTTATGCGATATTTACGCAGCGAATACTATTCATAAGTGAATCTTGTAATAAACTTGAAAATGTTGCCTATTAACATGATAATAACGAGGAGCACCCACATTGACGGGTATGTGAGATTGAATAGATTTGATAAACGTAGGCGAAACAAAAGAGGCACGCAAGGACAGTAAAGTGATGAGCCATACGCTACCTACCCCATAAAGGATCAGTCATCTGAAAACGATTACTCATTACGCTGCTAAAATCTTAATTCAACATAATGTCAGCGAAGAAAAAGGGACTACCCAACACTAATCAAAGAAAAGTTACCAAAATAGTGAAATAAAATCGAATGTATATTCATCAGCATCATCGTATCAGCTCGTGTTTGCTTTATAATAAGCGGTCGTAGAACAAAATATTCATTCTATGAATAGAGTAAACAATGTTATGTAGCTCAACAAAAAGCGTTGCAATAGAACAAGATTTTCATTGCAAATATAATTTGCATTAGTTATACCTGCACTGTGTAATGACATATTATTGAGAATTTCTTTTTGTTCGAAACGTTTAGTGTGTCAAGGTACTTGTTGCCCCATTCTATAGGCATCCTACTTAGTACTTATAATGTTAGTGCTTGAGTAGGTACAGAACACAATAGCCATTCATCGCTCTGTTACGAGCCTGTTAATTACGTATTCAACGAAAGCAAAAAGCTTATAACTTACCGCTAACTTTGACAATGACATTAGCTCAATGCCGTAGAAAACGTATAATGAATTTTACTCACGTATTTAATTGATCAAGCGCGGATAAATCTCATTTGAAATTAATAAATTGTAATTTATTAATGCGAATACATTTCTTTAATTATACTATTATTTATTTAAATACAGTAGCAGGATTATACTAATGATTTCATTCACACGTATTTAATTCAAATGGTGTTTTTCTTTTCTTTGAAACTAACAGTAGCAGAGTATTCACATATTAGCTAACCTATAGTGTACGGCGATTAATAAGTGAACCGTTTTTATCAATAGCCCATTATTTGCGTGAGACGATGATCAAAAGATATCACGTACGAAATATTTTAGCATAGACTACAGAAATTCTTGAATAACAAAAAAGTATGCATTATACATCTACTTATGTGAATTGCCAGACTTATTAAGAAACCATTCTGATTTTATATTTGCAGTCCTGTGTCTGATTGCTCAATTAAACAACCTAGTAATAGTTGCATTCTTCTGCATCATCTTCAAAAATGTTACGATTTTATTGATAGACTGGGGCCAAAAGGTGAGAGTTATGAGATGGACAGGTTTGCAACACAACCTACATTATAATTTGGATGATGCAGACTGCTTGTGAATATTAAAAAAAAAAACTAAAGAAACAAAAAGTTCGCAATCCAACATAAACTGATGTCTGTATAAAATTAGAACTGTCTTATACCAACGTAATTATAATTCACTTATAAAATAAATGTAAATATTATTTATAGTCGCCTAGTAAATTGCATCTTTGGCCGTACGTGCTTTGTGCAGACCTTTAGAAAATCATTGAACTTGTGCCCTTATAGAAACAATGCCTTTATTACTTTATTTACTAAAATAAAATTACATTTAAACCAGATCACCTGCTGGAAACGACTCGTTTTTAAAATAAGTCCCGATCATACTTCATGTGTGTGCACATTCTCTTTCATGAACTAGGTATTCATTTATGTACAGGCTGTGTCGGCAACATATATAAGGAACCAATATATGTACGTCAACGTTATTCTTAGTGTTATTGCTCATACCTAGTTTTAAGTTTTAGTGCAAATAAAATAATATGACACAATCACCTATTTATTACTGTCTGCTAAGATTAAAAGCTTGCGAAAAAGTCGTCAAATATTAAGACTTGATTAATTACTATTGCACATTAAGAATTGGATGATTCAATTCAAAGAATTACATAAATATACCTAGAACAATATGCGGAGACAAATGGACACTAAACGGAGAAAGTAAAATTGTAACATAGGATGTCTCGAGGCGTTTTGCTTATGTAAGCTTGTACTAGATACAGTTGTAAAAACTGTAATGGGAATGTAGGTTTAGATACCATGCTTACTGTAGGTAGGAACTTTGTTCTTCGTTACAAAGTCTGATATTGTAGCATTCTGAATAAATTGATGTCTACTATTTTTAGTTCCCTTGGACTTTAAACGAGGACCATCCTGCCACAGTACAAATAGTCTACAAAATAACGCAGAGCTTTTCTTTGTAGACGAGCGAAATAGAGCTTCTATTTCACTCTCACCAAGAGTGGAATACAGAAGCAGTAAAACCAAAAACAGGTCATGGTATGTTCTAGTTTAATAGGTTATGATTTCCTATAAATATTGTTTATAGCATCTATTGAATGAATACACGAATAAACTCAATATTGTTTTAACTTGTGAAAATCTAATCTATGCATTCTTATTCATATAAGGGGTTATTCAAAGAAACACAAGTTCAATTTCAAAACTATTTACCATAAGAGGCAAGGACCATCAATTAAGTGTCTAGAAGGAAATGTAGTCTAGTTTAGACAGAAATGTAAAAATAAACTAGTAGCATACCCACCTATTTACCTTAAACGTTGGACCGGCAAAGCAACTAAACTTGATCGTATACTAATGTCTAGTGCGTGCTTGCTTGCTTTTCTGTAATTACATACACATTTTGATACAGTTCAACAGTCCACGACTATCTTTGTAAGTTAAGTCAAAAGTACTATTAAAAAATGATTAATAAATCTTTGTAAGTTAAATTGTGATTACTTTTTGGACCTTCTTTGATTTTACATTTGAAGTTCAGAAATTACTGCATATACATATATACTAACCAATTTTTTATTTTTGGGGCAAGGGACCAAAGAGATTTCTTCGAATTAAGCTGTACCTACCTCCTAGAGCCTACATAGGTACCATTGGTTTTTTACTTTGGAACATCGATATACTTACATGATTCGAAGTTGCTCTAGAATATATTATCTTTTTAGCAAACAACTTTTAATGCATCATGGCGGAATGTGGGTCGATCGAACGGCTACATTGATGAATCAAATTGTTGGCATTAGACTTGGATGAAACTGTTGCAAGACCCAGATCTACCGACATCCATATACACTAGCCGTTTCTTTTTTACCCACGACTTTGGGGAACTAAGTACTGATTTGCCGTAACCGGATATTTGTGTCTGCAAATCAGCGATAATGTAACATCGTAATGACTTTTTTCATTATTGTAAGTGTACGTTATTTACTCCAAAAATGTTTATTCCGAATTAAATTATGTACAAAACAAAACTGTATCAGTAGATACACCTAATATAAACGTCATTGATTTCACAACAAAAGTGAGAGGAGGAACGCTTCTCCGCGCTATGCGTCGAACACTTGAACTGATCTTGACATTTAATTGAACTGATATTTCAATTTGCATCGCTCTGTACTGCACGCAAGGCGTATTAGAATTCGCGTAGTACTTTCTTTCTTTTTATAGATATATTTATAGCAACATAAATATTGTAGACACTTAGACAGTTTAATTTACCTAAACACTATAACATACAATATTAGTTTATTTAAGAATAATTACTATCATTTCCTATTTCATGATTGAATACTCATTTACTTATTACAAAAACTACTTACACTTAATACCTACATAATATATTATTATGCAAAGTTATTCAAACTACAAAGTGCAAGCATGATTACCTGCTCTCTATTCCAGTTGTCACAAGATTTCAGGTCATTTTGACAGTTTGCAAAAAGAAGTAGTGCGAGATATAAACCTGTATTGAAAATATTACTATCACAGGCGGAAGCTTAACTGACTATATTAAATAACTTCTAGTTATATCCTCAGCCTTGTATTTAAAGGTAGTAATGACGGTATAAACCATTGAATCGCATAATGCAGATGCCGCATAATAGCTATTGTCTGTGCAGTACTCTTGTACTATACTATACTGTGCCTACTATCATCAACTACGTTAACGTTAGAATAACTGAAATACCAACATTCCATTAGGTAATGAGATTCACTTCTAGACGGAGCTCTTTCAACTTAATATTCAAGCGCCTAGCGGTAATTTCAATTTAGCTGGTTTAAACCAAAATCACACTATAAAGTAGTAGGCGTTAGAGTGCACTATATCAGCGAACACACTTTCACAGTTTAATATAACCTGCATCGTTACCTCCTTCCTCAATAATTGCCGTGGCCGATATTCTTTAAGGTTCTCTGTTAATTCTTACTCGAATAATATCGTATTTATCTGCATGATTAAATGATGTAAGGTTAAAATAATACGAAAATAATATCAACAACAGTTAGCTGTATTTTCTTACAAATAATTTGTCAGCAACAAATAGACTAATCGTTGACTTAGAAAACGTAATATCACATTTTTATTTCATTTTTATACAACAGACATAACAATTTAAAATAAATAACCCGTAACAATATAGCTTTTGGCCTAGTTCAAGACCGTGTGTCCAGTATCGTTTTGATGTTTACTCCGGTATCGTCACTATTTACGCAGCTTTTGGTGGTACTTCTTTGTGAGACTTATTATCTACAGGAGCCTTATTATCTTCTGGTTTCTTTGGTGGATCACTTGGAGAATTTTCGGACACTGTGGGTAGCGACTGAGCTAAAATGACAGCCTCGTTCGCAGCTTTCTCTGCCGCTTCAGCTGCATTACCAACAACTTGAGCAGCCTGCAACGCTTCTTTCGCAGCGTTCTTAGCTAACTGTGCATGTGCTATCGTGTCCTTGTCAGACATGTTATCTCCTTCTGCACGCTTTTTATTTATAGATTTTATAACCTTCTCCGCAGTTTGCAGCGCTTCCATAGCAGACTGAAACGCACCTTTAGCAGACACTTTAGCGTCTTGAACAACATCTACGGCTTGTTTTGATATGTTTTGTGCTTCCTTTGCAGATATAGCAGGCTTCTCTCCTTCTTTAGATGCAGGCTTCTCACCATCCTTAGGAGCAGGCTTCTGTCCTTCTTTAGGCGTAGGCTTCTCACCTTCCTTAGGTGTAGGCTTCTCACCTTCCTTAGGTGCTGGCTTCTCATTATCCTTAGGAGTAGACTTCCCGCCTTCCTTAGGAGTAGACTTCTCGCCTTCTTTAGGTGTAGGCTTCTCTCCTTCCTTGGGTGTAGGCTTTTCACCTTCCTTCGACTCAGGTTTCTCGCCTTCCTTAGGTGTGGGCTTCTCTCCTTCTTTAGGTGTAGGCTTCTCTCCTTCCTTAGGTGTGGGCTTCTCGGCTTCCTTGGACTCAGGTTTCTCACCTTCTTTTGGCGTAGGCTTTTCGGCTTCCTTGGACTCAGGTTTCTCACCTTCCTTGGGCGTAGGCTTCTCTCCTTCCTTAGGTGTAGGCTTCTCTCCTTCCTTAGGTGTGGACTTCTCTCCTTCCTTAGGTGTGGGCTTCTCGGCTTCCTTGGACTCAGGTTTCTCACCTTTTTTTGGCGTAGGCTTTTCGGCTTCTTTGGACTTAGGTTTCTCACCTTCCTTAGGCGTAGGCTTCTCTCCTTCCTTAGGTGTGGGCTTCTCGGCTTCCTTGGACTCAGGTTTCTCACCTTCTTTTGGCGTAGGCTTTTCGGCTTCCTTGGACTCAGGTTTCTCACCTTCCTTGGGCGTAGGCTTCTCTCCTTCCTTAGGTGTAGGCTTCTCTCCTTCCTTAGGTGTGGACTTCTCTCCTTCCTTAGGTGTGGGCTTCTCGGCTTCCTTGGACTCAGGTTTCTCACCTTCTTTTGGCGTAGGCTTTTCGGCTTCCTTGGACTCAGGTTTCTCACCTTCCTTGGGCGTAGGATTCTCTCCTTCCTTAGGTGTAGGCTTCTCTCCTTCCTTAGGTGTGGACTTCTCTCCTTCCTTAGGTGTGGGCTTCTCGGCTTCCTTGGACTCAGGTTTCTCACCTTTTTTTGGCGTAGGCTTTTCGGCTTCTTTGGACTTAGGTTTCTCACCTTCCTTAGGCGTAGGCTTCTCACCTTCCTTAGGCGTAGGCTTCTCTCCTTCCTTAGGTGAAGGCTTCTCTCCTTCCTTAGCTTTAAGCTTCTCTCCTTCCTTAGGTGTGGGCTTCTCAGCTTCCTTGGACTCAGGTTTTTCACCTTTTTTTAGCGTGGGCTTTTCGGCTTCCTTGGACTTAGGTTTCTCACCTTCCTTAGGTGTACGCTTTTCTCCTTCTTTAAGTGTAGGCTTCACACCTTCTTTGGACTCAGGTTTCTCTCCTTCCTTAGGTGTGGGCTTCTCTCCTTCCTTAGGTGTAGGCTTTTCGCCTTTCTTTGATGTAGGCTTTTCTCCTTCTTTAGGCTTAGGCTTCTCTCCTTCCTTAGGTGTGGGCTTCTCTCCTTCCTTGGGTGTAGGCTTCTCTCCTTCCTTAGGTGAGGGCTTCTCTCCGTCCTTAGGTGTAGGCTTCTCTCCTTCCTTGGGTGTAGGCTTTTCACCTTCCTTCGACTCAGGTTTCTCACCTTCTTTTGGCGTAGGCTTTTCGGCTTCCTTGGACTCAGGTTTCTCACCTTCCTTAGGCGTAGGCTTTTCGCCTTTCTTAGATGTAGGCTTTTCTCCTTCTTTAGGTGAAGGCTTCTCTCCTTCCTTAGGTTTAAGCTTCTCACCTTCCTTGGACTCAGGCTTCTCACTCTTCTCAGATGAGGGCTTCTCACCTCCCTTGGACTCAGGGATCTCACCTTCCTTAGGTGTGGGCTTCTCTCCTTCCTTAGGTGTAGGCTTTTCGCCTTTCTTTGATGTAGGCTTTTCTCCTTCTTTAGGTGAAGGCTTCTCTCCTTCCTTAGGTTTAAGCTTCTCACCTTCCTTGGACTCAGGCTTCTCACTCTTCTTAGATGAGGGCTTCTCACCTCCCTTGGACTCAGGGATCTCTCCTTCCTTAGGTGTGGGCTTCTCTCCTTCCTTAGGTGTGGGCTTCTCTCCTTCTTTAGGTGCAGGCTTCTCTCCTTCCTTAGGTGCAGGCTTCTCTCCTTCCTTAGGTGCGGGCTTCTCACCTTCCTTGGACACAGGTTTCTCCCCTTCCTTAGGTGTAGGCTTCTCGCCTTCCTTGGGTGTAGACTTCTCACCTTCCTTGGACTCAGGTTTCTCTCCTTCCTTAGGTGTGGGCTTCTCTCCTTCCTTAGGTGTGGGCTTCTCTCCTTCCTTAGGTGTAGGCTTCTCACCTTCTTTTGGCGAAGACTTCTCCCCTACAGATGCAAGATTTTGACCTTCCTTTGATTCAGGATTCTTACCTTCATCAGATTCAGGCTTCTTACTTTCCTCAGATTCAGGCTTGTTGTCTCCCTTATTAGCAGGTGATTTAGACAGCTTACCATTCTTAGACTTTTCACCTTCCTCAGTTTCGACCTTTTCACTTTTTCCAGATTCTGGTTTTTCATCTGCATCGTGACTCAGCTTGTTACTTTTCTTAGATGCAGAATTTTCATTGTCTTTCTCATTGAGTATTTCGTCTTCTTCAGTAATTGGTTTTCCGGATTCTTTAGGAGCAGACTTTTTGTTATCCTTGCCTTGCTTTGACCCTTTTTTCGGTATCTTTTTTGCAAAATCTCCATTTGGTGGCAAAATACTTTCATTCGATTCCGATTCAGAGGTTTCTGTTGGTAGATTTTCTTCGGATTCAGATTTTGAAGAATCTTCTTCACTCTCTAGTTTTCGAGAAGATTTATGCTTGTGTTTGTAGGAGTGACTGGATTCCGCTGGTGGTTGAGGGCCAAGATTGATATGATTACCAACTGGTCTAAATCCATTCTCGTCTGCGATATATCTGTAATAGCAAAACAATTATGTTTTAGCACTATCCTTAAGCAAATCATATAAAAAACCAACATTTAATAATGCCTTTTTAAAAAATGTTCCGTGTTTATTTTTAACACCGTTTTGTCTTACTGACATTTCAATGCAATATAACTCTATATAGTTTTAAACAGTACTTTTAAAATCATCCAAGCATAAGTCTAACCTTTAAAATGTCTGAATACAACATGCACCAGTACATTGTTAGATAGAAATGTACTTTGAGCCTATGCCAAGGGCATACTGTCGGCAAATTTTTGTCATATCCCCCTTCTTCCCACTACCCCTAACTCACAGGATATAACTAAGGTTATAATAATATGAATGATAGAATAGATAGAAAGAATAATGATAAAAAGAAAAGTAAAAAAAAAACGCAATGCGAAAAATCATAGCAAACAAAACTACTCCTCATACGGATTACCTATCCCATTAAAATATAAATTACAAAATGCAATGTGCGCCTAAATTATATTGACATAAGACTTACTTTACACTGATGAGGGCGCCATCTGGAGCTGTATAGGAATACGATCCCTGCTGCACGTGGATCTCATCGCTGTCATCATCTTCACCCCCTTCGTTACTGCAGTCACTGTGTTTACGTGCTTCCTTGCCATCGACCACTTTGTCGAAGGAGGTTTCTTCACGTTTGATACCGTTCCCGGTTTCATAGCTGGAAAGTATGTATTAAGGATTAATTGATGGGTTATTTTTTACTTTTCGAATGCGATGTCCGGGAACGATAGTGTCATAGGAGATCTACGTGTAATATTACAGAAAAATCAATTATCTACTAAATGATTAGATGAATAAGGTGTTTCTGATTAAAAGTAACAGCGTTCTCAAAATTCTAAAAAAAGTAATGAATAAGATAAGTGTTCATAAAACTGTAAAATCAGAATCTTGATTGACCAAATGTATTATCTTATTACCTAAATTTATATTTTCCATCAGCTTCAAATTCCTCGGATTGTGAAACTATTGGAATCACTGTTGGCTGTTGCCTTTCTGGTGGAACCTCATCTGTGGGAGGTGCGGAAACCACACACGCCACCACCGAACACAAACAAAATATTTTTAGTAACATTTCTATTCTAACCACTCCTGATTTGCACTGAAGAGTGATACTCCAGAATTGTCGCCCACCTATATGTAAGAAACATTATTTACACTATCCTCCCCCCGCCTTCCGGAGGAGCGAGCCTCACCGGACGCTAAATACTTCAACCTTAACGCTTGCCTGATGTGTTCTTCGGAAAATTGCACAATAACTTAGGTGTCAACAATAATACATAATCGGTATCGATTGGGTGCGATTAAATCATATACCAGTCCAAAAATGGTTTATCTCGCTGAAAAGGTACCTTTAGTTTCAGAAACACATGCTACAAAATTTCAGTATTCAATAATAAAAATACATATCAATTTATTAAAAACTGAAACTGAAGGACTAACATGATATTGACATTCGTGTTTGTTTGCATACGTCGAGTTCATTGTCGGGCATATTATTTATAAAAACATAAATAAATACGATTCTAGTCAAACCAGTGAATAGATTACGGATAATGACTTTACCTATTGAGTCATCTTCATTTGCTGTTATAATCGCGTGGGAGAAGGATTACTTAACGCAATTACTAATTTATTTAAAATGATAATTTACTTATCCATGTTATCGATTAGCTTATTATTAATAACTCACAGTGTGTCAAGTGCGGCATTAGCAAGAAATAAACGTGTGCCTCGGAGACATATACAGTTTACGAGGTCTTGTAATTATAATCATAATCCAACAGCAGCGACGAGAGAATATAATCCGATAAATGCGTACGAAGATGATGAAGACATAAAAGCAAAAGATATGGAGAAGAGGGCTGTAAGGATTAATGAAGATGTCATGAATCTAGTAAGCAAAGGAAAAACCCTAAATCATGGGGCCTCGTCAGGGAATAATCCTTTTTACGACATGTTTCCGTTCGCTATAGGTAAAGATTATGAAGAAAACGTCTATTTGAAACCGAGAGCGCGATCGATTGTGCTACCGGGAAAATCTTACATATCACGAGGACCTGACATAACTTCCGAAACGATGGAGAAAAGAGGAAGGAAGATAAGAAGGAGTTCATACGTAAGAAAACTGAGAGTGGACAAACGCCAATTGTCTGCTTATATTAATGAAACAGAAAAAGTTTTGAAATCAAACTCTGAAGATGTGGTTAATGAAAATTCGGTACCGAATACGCAAAATTTTAAACGAAGGAAGCAATTGCGTGATCCTGTCGTTCCAATCATTGATTCAGAAAACTACGTTTATTCCCATTCAGGCAACTTTCATTACAGGTATTTATGCATTTAATCTTAAATTCAAACTAAATGAAGATTCTTTTTTTAAATGCAGGTCGACTCTTCTCAGTCTAATTAAAATATTTTCAAGTCAATTATTGTACTGGTAAAATAGGTCAAAGTTCAAAGTCACGGAAACGTTAAAGAAAACGTTGCCCGATATTTTTAGCAGAAAAGGGACGATTAGAATGTTTTGTGGACATAGCCAAAGTCAAATGTGTTGGTAGTTATTAAATGAATGATTATGTTTTATAGCTACGAAGGTGGTGATGGCACGAAAGCTTACGAGAGAGGTGAACTACGAAAATCCAATGGTGGTGCCGGAAGTGCTGTTGAAGGAAACTTTTCCTACAAAGTGAGTAACCTTCAAAACATTTAATATAATAGAATTTTATTTTGCTAATATGGGTAACGTATTTGACATTCATCTATTCCTAAAGAATTCAAACTCTGATATACGATTAGTCATTACCATTAATACTGCCGTTATAAAAATAGATAGTTCCTTGAATTGATAAGTTATGTCGACGTAAACTTTTGCTCGCTTTTTATGCACTATGTACTATGTAGTTTTTTTCTGATCATTTGTTGAAAAAACATTTCCTTGACATTTGTGCAAACTAGCAGCAAAATTTTCCGATTATGCAATATCATTATATAGTCAATAGTTCATAGTATAGTCAATAGTCCATAGTATAGTCAATAGTCTCACTGTAAGAATATTGACGATTTCACACTTTCTCAAAATATTTTCCTTTACCTTTACTCAGTCATTGGCGTCCAAGACAGACTTAGAAAGAACATAACATCTTGGAAAGTTACATTGGTACTTGCCGAATTTAGCAACACTAGACAACAATTTAATAAATAAATTGATACTTATTTCAGGGTAAAGACGGCAATGATTATAGCCTATCATACACAGCTGACGAGAGGGGGTACAGGCCAGTAGGAGATCATTTACCTACTCCTCCACCGATACCCCCGGCCATACAACGTGCTTTAGCCTATCTTGCAACAAAACCCACGTCAGAACCAATCACAGAAAGGAATCTTGGAAGAAAGTTAACCCTGAATTCGCAAAACGGTGAGGAAAACGATCATTTGGTTTATGTTACAGCCTAAAGAGTTAAAGAGGCATCCAAATTCATTATGAAAGGATTGATGTTATAATAAATTGTTTTCAAAAGAATGGCAGTTTTTTGAGTTATTTATTTTTATATAAGCAATTGTTTTTTGGCAAATAATAGCAGGAAATAATAGTATTCATCCTTTTCCATTTCTATTGTCACTTCCATTATCTATTGCATTGCATAATTTGCATTCACAATTCTTCTATTATAGCAGAATTTCAATGTGTACTAATATCTATTTTTCTAAAACTTGGATAACATAGATATAAAACTGTTTACACTAAAACACAGACCCTTCATTTTTATGTTCATAAGCTAGATAACCTTTTAAGAATAAGAGTTAGTTTTATTGTTTAAATATTACCATTACAATAAGTTTAATTATTTTTACGATCGCTGACTTTAATTTAAATTCTGCAATGAGCTGAACAATAGGCAGCACTGCATTAAATACAGTCTAAAGTGGGTTGTTCACATTTACTAGTAAAAGTAATTATGTCGCTTTAATTTCCGTAAACAAGATCCAGTGTAACTTGGGCATTCAGACTACGTAGGTATATACTAAAACCGTAATAACAGTTTATATTTGTATGTAGAAGTAAATCAACTAGGTAAAACGAAATAATCACTTATAATACCACAAGAGCTTCAAAATTATCGGGTATTTTCCGATAGGTTCGTTGTCGTCAAGTCGTCAAGTCGTCAAGTTTTTCAGGAAAAATCACTCGCGCTTCGCGCTCGTTATTTTTTAACCTGAAAAACTTGACTCCTTCATTTGTTTGCAGGGAACCTTGAGGGAAATGCCAGATAATTTTGAAGCTCGTGTGGTATTCGGGGGATTATTTTTCCGTCCCAAATGTCGGCCACAACCTGTCAGTTTGACGTAGCAACGACCAGAGAAAATATTCAAAAAAAATTATCAGTATAATACCATGTAGGTTGTACCACGTGACGTCGAATGGTGCAATTCTATTGGTCGATATTTGGGTCGGAAAAATAATCACGGTAATACATTAATTTGTACCAATTGTTTCTGCCTGTTATGTGATGTTTCACCACCGTCGATAGCTTACATTCATAGCCTATCCAGTCATTCAATCGTGCTCGATCTATAGATAGAACACATTGTTCTATGTTCTCATCATTGACCTTGGGATAGACGCTCACTTTTACAAACAGGTTGTTCAAGGAATGCCGTACACCAAGTACTGTTGGAACCACTCTTGCTTTCTATTGAAATGAATATTTTCACTGACATTTCCTTATGCAATCGTTCGCTTGTGTAGGTTAAGAGCGAAGAGTTGGGTATGTTCTCTATTGTTACAAACTACTCGACAATCGAAAATTGTTACCTAAGTATAAATATTAAGAATCAAACTAATGAGCTGGAGAATGGTTTTGTACCATTGATTTTCGAGTGATATAAAACTTAGCCATATTCGTGAGCGTCAACATAATGTTGTTACAACCTTATTATAAACGTCAGTTATTTTAAATTTCTGCTACTACCTTCATGAATTTAGTCCTATTTTATTTACTGCTGCCGTTTTTAGGATATGACATAAATATTTAGCACCCATATGACATTTGTACCTATCTGTAAGTTTCATGCTAATGAAAAGTCACAGTATTAGGCTATTGTCTTGTCTCTATAAGGATATTAAACCTTGATATGCCTCATAAGGATAAGAAAAATAGTAGGTATGTACCTTGAGAAGGATGTTGTTGTATACTTGTCACATTCCTCTCTCAGCATTGATGACCAAGGAGAGGTAACAATTCATATCAGCGGATAGGTAAATGGACATGAGGATTGTTATTTTATAATTTTAAACAATGTGCTATTGTGAAAGGATCTAGGTACGCATAAGGAGTATGCTATGGTCCAATAAAAATCGAATTACTTTTTGCAATGCATCTTTGGCACTGATTTTGCTTTTATTTAAATAAATATTCAAACATTATACGTTAACTCAATCATTTTCTATCACAGTTCAGTCATTGTACATTCTTTTTTATATGTTTTTTATTGCTTACTATAATATATTGTTAAATGTAAGTATGGTTTTGCAAACAGAATTTAAATATGCTTATATTTCGTTCAAATTATTTATTAAAGATTTATAAAAAAAAATAGCTTATCTGAAGAGACTGATGATGCATATAATGCACAAAGAGATCGTCTTCACTATAAAACATTTAAAATTAGACATAAACCAACAAAAAAGGTTAATAATAAAGATTGCTATAAGCATACAATTCTCTTTTCAAAACTATACGAGTATTCGTGGGGTAACAGGTACGTGGGATGCTCAGGTCGTCAGTGCATCGGGTGGTCAGATGGTCGCGGGTTTAGTTTCTGGTGGGTGGTGGTGGAGGCAGGGTCGCAAGGTAGTCGAGAGCCTTCTGGATTGCTGGCGGAATTGGCGGGGGAGTCGGTAAGTGAGCACCCTGGAACACACAATGGAGAATTTAGGACTTATCCACAGTTGGACCTTCAATTGTTTTATACGAAGAATCATTACTGTAAGTAGCTGTCTCATTTTATATTCACCGGTACTGAAGTATATTTTACCAACGGTTTTCGTATGGTAATCAAGTCAAATAGATAAAGGAATATCAGATGGCACTTAAAATATATTCTATTTTCAAAACACACGAATTTTACATAAATTACGTCAGCATGCGTGTTTTAATAGTCTATTTTTACTAGGATGACCGAACCATCAGACAAAAAAATCTCTTCACTAAAGGTTAAGATGGCTGTATTCCTACATTCTAATACATTACTGTGATAACCTTGATTGTTTTGTTATTTCGTATTTATCATTTGCTACGCTATTTCATCGCAGATGCATGACAAACTGAATTAAGAAATGGATCATCGTTAGTGAATTGGTTCATCTTGTATTGAGACATCAGTTCCTTCATGGACTGGTAAGGCTCAACTGATATAAAACAAACCTTCATTCTACACGCTTATCTTAAAACACTCAAATTGGATCCAGTTGAGTTTCAGTTATTAGTTTTACCTATTTAGGCAGCCTACCTACTAATAATTACATGGAGAGACTACCCATCTGTTTTCCATAACTAGGCTACCACAAAGCATAATACGCCTTGGTAAAACAGGTGACCACGCCTTCTAAATTATTCTGAGCGACTATTTGTGGCGATCTCTATTAACAAATGACAGATTGATACTATATGTATAAATGATTAAAAGGAACATCACCTCTGGTTTGAAACCGTTGTCATCATCGGCGATGTAGTTCAGGCTGATGACAGTGCCATCTGGTGCCGTGTAGCTGAAGGCGCCCTGCGAGACGATGACGTCACTGGCATCGGGACCAGCAGCCTTCTTCACGGAGCCAGCCTCTTCAGCTTTGATGCCGTTTTCAGTCTCGTAGCTGAGGACAATATGGACAAAATTTGTATAGTCAGCAACAAATAAAATCTGAGTTTCATTGAATTGTACTTATATTGCCTCAGTCATCATTTTTCAAAGTAATATTACAAACCAAAAATAGTTTAATTATTTTTGGTAAATTGAATCTGAATTACAGAATCAATTTCATTCTTTTTCACACTACACTGTCCCGGAAACTACACTACAATATACGCTACATTTTTTCAGTGTCAGGGAAGAAGTTTCCGTGGGACGCCGGTAAAACCGCGAGAAACGATTTTATAGATTGAAAATGTCTCGAAGGCAACTGTTTGATTTATCAAATAGGTACAATCTATGTCTCCGGAATGAATTCTTCGAACTATTGTGCTCGACAGTGTGGAGGCTCTAATTTTTCCACCCAATACCGCGAATTAGTGCAATTTGATACAACACAATTTATTGTGACCACCCAGCATTGTTACGAAGCCTTGATACAGTCATATGTCGCGATATAAGAAGTGACAGATCACGTTAGAGCTTATTACTACAAATTTTTTTTATAATACAGAGCTAATTTTATCTGTAAATCCTGAAAATACGTTCCTACAAATATAACTTATGCTACCATTACCTAATTTATTCTTCTGTAGTATTAGCTCTTCCGTAAGTAAATACAATGCAAGACGTGCAATAACAACATTTGCATATCGAAAAAACAAAACACAGTCGTATCTTTTTTCTTTGGAATGTATATTTGAATCTTATAGTCGTCGAGTAACAATACAGTTCATAGCAAATAACAGTTATAGGTCGCCATTGATGCGTCCTTTCTCATGTTTGGTGCGAATCGAATGTTAAGAATTTTTATTGTTCGATCAAGGTTTTCACGCATCGCGATATCACAGCGCTGTGGCATATCTTAAAGGGAATTAGAAGGACCTACCTTTGCATAAAATAGATACGAAACTATGATGACATAGTGACATTAAAATAAAGAAGTTGAATATAGCGTCTGATTGGTGATGGGTTTCGAAGCTACATTAAGATAGCCTTCGTCCCATATTGTCAATGGAAAATTCTTATCATAGTTGAATATTGTTATAAATGCTTATTTTCTGTGTCTTTACAATCGTCATCGTTTGTACTTGACCTTTTATAATGACCTATTGACGGTCAGTGCAGGGGCCGAATCAATGATAGTGATGTCGCTAATGTAACATAATACTTTAAGTGGCGTTATGTAACGCTGAAGCTGTAGACTCAACAACGTAACAACAATGACTTGGAAAAGTGAATTCACACTTTATTTTTATCAATGACAAATTGATGAATAAAATATATTGGTATCTTAAGATTCGTAGCCTAAAATAGCTTAGTCTGTTCCTAGTTTCAATTTTAGTCTTATACATGAGCCTTGACCAATTTATTTCTGAAAATATACAAATAGGATCCTTCAATCGTAAATTCAAATGTGCCTTCGCGAAGGCAATTCTTATATGACACTGAAACAAGTGCATTGCGGTGTTAAGTGCGGTGTTCACTGAAAATAATTTCAGGGAATTTGATGAAACGACATGAACAATTCCACATTTTTGCATAAAGTAAGTCAAATCAGTGTTTATTCACTGTCAGATGATGATGATTGATTTGTTACGATCTTCAGCAGATTTTGTCTGCCGTTGTCGCCACCACTGACAAATATTTACTTGTTAATGTAGTTCGTAAATATTTAAATGTGTTATCAATCAATTTATACAATTAGATCAATTTATCACTACTTCTAAAGCTGAAAATTCCCAAACTGAAATACATCACATCTTGGGTTGATAGGACATCTCAGGGCAGGTTGAAATTGAGAAATGTTGAAATCGTATGTCAATAAGACAATTTACAACTAAGTACCGAAAATATAATGCAAGGAAATGCCCTAATTCTTTTTGACGAATTAAAAAATGGTGTATTCCTACAAGAATACTTATTTAACTATTGTTCGGTAAAATGTGAAGTGCCTTTTGAAAAATTAACTGATGTTGCTTGAACAATGAAACTCTTACATCCTTTCGCCTCTAATTTACTTGACCCCTACATAAAAAAGTTGCAATAAAACTATAACGGAAAATACTTGTTCATTCTATGTTCATAATTTAGTAAAGATAATCAAGTTGAAACGTTACCTGAATCTGTAGGATCCATCTGGCTGCTGGTCGAACTCTTGTGAGAGGATTGCTATGACTTTGTCGGCAGGCGCTTGCGGTGCTGATAACGCTACTGCCACCACTCCCAACAGAATTATTACCCTCTGGAAATAAAAGAATTAAGAATATATAATATACTGATTTAATCTATTTACTAAAAGCCTGATAAATTCCATAAAAAAAATTCAAAAGTAAAAAAAAAGTATTGGTATGACAATGACTACTTGTAAGTTGTTAATGTAGTATCCCAATTATTGCAGTTACTTTGAAAGATGTTATGGAAAATAATAAATTCTATTATGTTTTCAATGCCTCACACTTCAGTTCAGCTATGTGTTTAAAATATGAAACGCCTGCTAAACATACAAGGCAAGCTATGCTTTATTAGAATCAAACTATTATAAACAGTAAGGTATATATCTCTTATACGAGGTTATAAACTCATTATAAACATTAGACCGAACATAAAGTTAAGTGCATTTTAGCTTACATCAATATAGTTAATACTAAGACACAAGGTTATGGAAGATGCTCGGTGACCTAAAACTACAAGGACATTGTATAAGACCTTTAAGTATTCTTTAGTCTATGCCTGTGTCGTTAATAGATTTATAGCCTGTTCGTAACTAATATCAATTTCAACATTATGCACTACCAACCAATTAAACTATAAAATAAATTGTAATTGGATAATTTATTGGTGATCAGATTAAGTGTTGATCTACCATTCGTCTCCAACCATATAAGGTTAGAGTTAAATTAAAAATATGATTAACGTTTAAATTGCTCTTAAGTTTTTTGTACCTATTCATTCTACATAGTTTTCATATTACAACTGAAACAGATAAGTATAATGATAGCAAATGAAAATAAAGAAAAATTTAAATGTATTTTTTGTTAAAGTATTCACAAAAAATTGCTTTATAAAATAATCAATAACTGTATTTGTTTTAATAATACAAGTCAAAATAAAAACCTACCAAAACAAAATGACTTCGCACTAAATGACCGATAGACGACCAATTTTAGGTCAGGCACGCATCTATAGCCAAACAAACTAGTTGGTTGCTAATTGTCTCCACAACACAAGACAAACACAATTAGCTGTGCTGCCTAGGCCGTTTGTGGCACGCGGCCTTCACGCGACTGTCATGCGACTACCGCACGCAGGGTTTAGGAACATAGCTTTAATATGCTAACCAAGATTTTTATAGCAAAACTTAATAAGCACGCTAATTAAGGAAACTTTTAGGAGAACTTAACTGTATACATAAAAAATAAAACAGTTGTAAAACGTAATTTTGAGGTAAGTAATTAAATATCATGTTAAGATCAGATTTTCGCAAAAGTTGTTTGAAGTCGTTTTGGTTCCCTAATTTCCCAGAAAGTGCTTTAATTTTGTTATCTGCCGACTAATAGAACATCGCGATATATTACAAAAAATAAAGGATATAATAATTAATCTTATGAACTGTTTCCAGTTTTTATAACTACAACTTGAGATGATTAATTTTGTACAAAAAAACGCATCAATTTTAATTATCTTCTCGACTTAATTAAACTGGTTTAAGATAAGATTATACATAGGTACATTTTCGCATGCTGAGTGTCTATTAACAACATAGTTAGTACATAATGATCACAATGTTCCGACTCATGTTGTGTGGAGATGGAGTAAGTACCTATATGTACCGCACATTTAATGAGCAAATTAGCATCATTGTTAATTAGTATACATATGTCCCAACGGCGTCGTATTAAGGCTTAAAAGTTTCGCTGAGAACGTGATTCTTTTTTTTCAGATTATTCTACATTCACAAAATCAGTTGGTTCAAAAGCCCGTTTACACAGTTTACTGAATTCGGGATTAGTGCGCTATGCTGTGATTAGAGTTATGCAATTAAAATTGGGCTTCAGATGAAACCAACTTATTTCTATAGATGCCTTCGACCCTCTGTCGTATACAATTTACGAAAGCCTTTATGCCATCCTGTAGTACCTACCGACATACAATTTTAAGAAAGCCCTTAATCTGTAGCCAAGACGTTGATAAGGTAACAGCCAATACCATAAAATATAAAATAGTGCTTTTAAAATAGGTAAGTTGCAATATAAGTGCATTAGGTCACTAAGTAGCACAATGTATCGAGCCGGGAAAAGTTTTAGGTACACACAAAAGGTTTCAACAATGTAATTTTAATTCTTATTTTGTATGTCAAGAGTTGTCTTCTTGTCAGCAAAACCGAAGACTTACTTTGCCTAACTGAAGCCTTTAATCAAACACAAAAATAATTTGCAACATTTGCGGTTCTTCTCATCATTGCGTTGGTATCTTAACTTTTTATAATAGGAACTTTTTTGCAATTCTTTTTTTGAATATTTCTTTGGTGAAACGTAACATGATAAAAAGATTAATGGCACATTACATACAGTCGTAGGTAATATTGACCTATTGTGTAAAGTAAAGATTGCAAGTTTTACTTGTCCGGGCTAGTGTTACGAAGGTTGATATGCTTCATGGATCATTAACACTGTCTAGTTAGTAACCGATATGGTCACATGAAACTTAGGCCTAGTCGATTAGTGTGATATGGACTTGTTAATGAATGGATTTGCATTATAAATGTACAATTCCTAGATGTTGTTTTATAGCCAGACGTCACTTAGTTTTTAATTGGCGCAATTGTTTTCATGAAAATTAGTAATTGAAGGGGTTCCAAAAATAAATAAAAATATCAATAAACCATTATTATTATATTCATACTGTTGTAAGTAGGTACATCTTAACTTTATAATAAAGGGAAATGCAAATCTGCAAATTTTCATCATCTTCAAATCGAGGTTTTATAGTCATGCAAATGTGTCGAAATAAATTGCATCATGCATAAGTTGAGGTAAGCCATCCATGTATTTAGTCTTCTCACGGCCTAAACAGCCTATGAGCAATGAGTATTAGGGACAATATAATTTATCGTATTTTATGCAAATGAATGACGTTTATCGACATCTACTGAACATGCCTGCCACTAATTCCTATTACGTAAGCCTACATCGGTAGCAATAATCCTCCTTTGTTAAGTAAATCATGAAAACTATAATCCTGTTATCAAAAACATTTATACTTATTGATGAATTTCAGTGAACACGAAAATCTGCAACTAAGACATTATCTTCAAGTTTCTTAGCTTTACTGCGCCTACTTATTGACCAACATGCAACTACATTGTTCATAACAACATTTCAGCACTAACACAGACTGCCCACTTAGATACGCGTACGTTACAATACTACAAAAGATTTCCAAGTCGCCGTTTGTCACCCACAAACTATTCTTAGCACCGCCTAAGTACCTATGGATGCTGCGGTATGCAGATGTCGGCACCACAGCTATTTTGCAAGTGTATTGAGTTGTGGGAACATGTCATAGAATTCGAGAGTTGCCTCGGAAACAATGTACTACGTGCAAAAACAAAAGGTGTGCACCTAATTAACCGCTCGCACACCTCCGCACGAATCCAGGCACGAACTTAACAAGATAATTTAGCTTATGGTCAAAAATATGCATATATTTTTTGATAACCGAATTAAAATCTATTAACGCGTGTAAATATAATGACATAATGTTAGTCATAGAATAGTATTAAATATACTATACCATATTTTTGTTATAGATAGGTAGGTACGTTTTGTACTAAACTGTGACTGCTCCTAATCCACAAGTAATTAATTCAACGCTTATTTGAGCAAATAAAGATGTGAATATTATCTGACCTAAATGAATGACCCTGTCAAGCCATATCCTATTTTCTATATCTTATACAGCAAATTGTTATCAAATAATATATTCTAGTCACGGTAATTTACAAACTAGATAGTCACAATATTATTCATATGTTAATTTAAATAAATAGGTACTTTTATTTTATTAATGGCGAGTGATTTGATATAAAAATGCAAACTTTAGTCTTTGTTTCTTGTTTTGTGACAGTGATGTTGAAATCTGATCACTTTATTTGATTTTTAGTCTACCTAATTCATAATTAATTCGGTTTTTTTTCTATACTGTACGCGACATTATTTTATATTATTAAATACATTTAGAAATTTAGAAAAATATATATTTCTAAGTTATTAAAAAAAAAATATATTCACCAAAAATTTGAAATACAGCTAAATTAATAATAACAGTAATAGTAATAGTAACAGTAATAGTAGTGTGGTTCAGATCATGTCCGGAAAATAATTTCCATAGGCCGCGTATAAGTGAGGCCCAGCCTAGCTCGTAACCGCACCGAAACGAATTTCACTAAAAAGCGTTTACATGCAAATATTATTTTCTAAAACAGAAACACTCTTAAGAATAGAGTCTCTTGAGGTGTAACCTGTATTTTAAAACTTCTGCCTCGTCTGCCTAGCCTTTTCCCAACTATAACTTGTTCTACAAGGAGCGACTGCCTATCTGACCTCCTCAACCCATTAATACAGGGCAACTCAATGCCCTTGGTAAGACTGATTGTCAGACTGCCAAAGATATGCAAAACAAAGAAAGCCTTATGAATCGATCATCATCATTACATACTACATCACGAAGAAAACATTCTAAAACGAGGAACGACTATAAACATCCCGCCCGCCCGTCAGTCTCCGCCCTCGCAATTGATAAATAAACGCGATAAAGTCGTACCTAATAATAAATCTGCATAAAACGATGGCACGCTTGTCACTGAGGTAAACAGCACAGATGTCGGCAAAGGTTACGTATTGTGGGTGCAATAAATGCACGACGCATTGCATAAGGAACCTATGACCTATGCACCCAGTTTGGAAACGTCCTTAAAAACCAGATTAATTTAAAGAAGATGTGCATAAGCCCTTTGGCCTTAAAAAGCAGGTTAATTTAAAGAAGATGTACCAGCCTTTAAGATATTTCTAAACGAATTAAGTGGTTAAACAAGATGGAGACGGAAATTTTCAGCCTCATTATCTGTAATTATCGAAGGTTCAATTAAAGTGTGTGGCCTTTTTGCCATACATGTTCGTCTCTAATTAAGTATCTGTACGATCTATGAATGATCGAAAATACACTCTAGTTTAAATGTTCAATTAGGCAGAGGAAAATCTTTTAACATTTTCATGTAAAAGGATCAATACATAAAAGAAATATGAATCCAACATCAAAAATTATTTTCTTTCCTCTATTGAGTTTTAGTGACTTTAAATAACACGCTATTGTTACCTCTTTATTTATTTTTTAACTTTGGGCAACGGAACAATAAATTATTCAAATTAACATAATATTCAAGGAAACAATAACTAATCACCAACGGAAAATAACAAAAACATGGTTTATTGGTTTATTAGGAGGTATTAAATATTAATAAATTACCTTATTTGTGTGGCCAAAACATGGGCACAGTGAATTCCAAGCTTCCTAATAAGATATAATCAAAAATAAGACGACCTACCCGCGATGTGGAGACCTTCTTCGATTAAATGCTAAAGATGCAACATCCTACCGTAAGGGTCAGGAGTTCACATCCCAGCATGGGTTATAATTTATAGAATCATTTAAGTCTGTTTAAGGCTAGGCTAAATTGTTTTTACCACTTGAAGTCTCTTTAAAAAGGGCAATTTATTGAGACAGCAATTACCCATCCTTAATCCTAAACCAGAAGAAACTTAAGGAGTGGTAAATAATGTTCAGGACTAAAAATGTTACTGAGTACAATGTTAAAGCCAGAAGATAATTACAACTATATTTAAGTAACCGATTAAAAAATGTATTTTCAGTCGTGCTAGTTACCTGATTTGAATTTTAAAATAGGTTCTTTTTAGCATCGCGAGTGCCACTAACAATAACACTAATAAGCTGGTCATTAAAGAAAACACAAAACTAACTGTTAATATCCCACAATTAACTTTAAATAAAATTCCTTCAGGACCGGGATTAAAAAAAGAAAAAACTTTATTTCTAAAACAAAATATCAGTAAGCCTATCATAGATTAATGTTAACAAAATTAAAAACAACGTTAGACTCACCATTGTCATATCGAAGCACTTGAAATTCAGGATGAGCAAATGTGATAATATCCCATGTGGTTTGGTCGGCGGCGAGTGCGCCCGATTGTACTTACTCGTCTAATCACCTGTCCCTTATATAGAGACGCGGATTTGTCTAGCCAATGCACGCGGCCGGGGGAGCCTGCACTAGGTGCAACGCAGGGATGTACTTAGGCCTACGGTTTAAGCAAGAAAATTAATATTACAACCAATTATCAACGTTTTTCAGATCCTTCTTTTTGTTTAGGTAAAGCAATCAATCATGTCAAAAGGCTCGGTGGTCTTCGTTGACGTCTAAAATGTTGTGGATGACAGGCTGATTTGCGTAAGTTTGTTGCGTGTCTTTTGTGCGGTTTGGACAATGCGCGTTTTTGTTGGACGTTTGTAGGTCTGATTTGTGAAGTGTCGATAGGTTCTGGGTAAATTACTATGTGATACGTTCGTACTAGTAAAATACTGCAACAGAAATTATGATTTAGGTCTAGGCTAGGTCAGGGATATAGTAGGCACTACATAACAGTGCTACTGATCATTAAAATCCTACTAATATTATAAACGCGAAAGTTTGTATGTATGGATGTATGGATGTATGGATGTTTGTTACTCTTTCACGCAAAAACTACTGAATGGATTTTAATGAAACTTTACAATAATATAGCTTATACATCAGAATAACACATAGGCTACAATTTGTAAACATATTGTTCGAAATACTAAACCTGCGCAGACGAAGTCGCGGGCACCAGCTAGTAATAAAAATAGATGAGCTATATTCCACAACAGGTTGCACATCTTTATCGATAGTAAAGTTTATTTTACGACTTAATTAGGTATCTGTCCATTAACAATAATAATTATGCTCTCCATGCATATTTTATTCACAAATCAAAATAAAATAAAAAGTGCATTTATAGCTACATCCCGCTGTTTTCTGACATTTCGTGATAATTTTATGGCCGTTTGTATCATTTAAGGTTAATAATAATTGAATGAATACTGTCCTAATCTACTCGAAACACTATAAACACCTCATCAACACACTATTGTTTAAATAAGTTATAAATACTTGATTAACATTATTTTGTGTAGGCAGAATACAACCAAACAAACGGAAACTAAATATTCATTATGCATCAATTTGGATGATGTATAAGGGCCTTGGTTCGTAGAGTTTACTTTATTGACTATTTTATGGATACAAATAGGTACTATAAACATTATTGTAAAATGTTTATAGCAGTAAAAGGGATTATAGATATTTAATTGCTAATAACATTGATAGGAAGCTTGTTTATTTTTAACGAGCGATAAATAAAATCAAATATATATAAAATCTATGCATTGTCATGCTACACTACAAAATAACAACTTATTTTCATAGACAAAGAAATCAGCCCCCTCCGAATTCGTTCCTGTGTGGTAATAAATGGGCAAAAATAATATCGCATAGATCATATGAGTTATAGAGAATTTGTCATGCGTGTCACATAGTCCGTCCCTTTGTGGTAACATTATCTCGTTCAATGTACAATAGAATAACTATCAAGAGTCTCGTAAAACGATGGCCAACCCAATGCTTAAATGGTACGCACGCTTTATGTCAAATGCATTGCAAATTGCGCCCGCGCCGCGAAGATGCCACTGCGCTTGGCATTTTACAATTTTATTTAAACTAAGGACTTATTAACTGCTTTGACACACCAACACACTTACATACGAAACGCGCATAAAGTAAATATTCGTTCGTTGGTTAGAAATATTTACACATATATTTGCATCTTTACTCGTTTAAACTAAAGAGATTTGGGAAATATGTTTAAGCATGCACATTTATGTACAATGCTCCTAGTTCAAAAAAGTTTCAGTGACAACGCATAATATTACCTATTTAGTAAAACTTTTGATTTTACGTCTTCAATCACTGTCTGTCAATATTAAAAAGAATGTGAAACAATCATGGAGCTTATTAGTTCCTAAAATTGTCATGCAATTGACCGTAAGTGCATATTAAAAGCATTTTGATAGATAATTTGGATACAAGAGTCGTTAAGTTAGAACTGTAAAGGTATTGGACCACACGCTTGAATTGTGAAATGATGTAAGTCGTCTCTTATATGTCTATTTCCGTATAACAAGCATTAAGTTAAGCTTTCATGGGCTTTTTATGGTCACTTTATGACTACATTATGAAGCCAATCTTGGGTCTATTAGTCGGTACCAATTTGGAAGGGTCAACGAGTTTTCTAGCTACGGAAATCATAAGTACAGATTTCATTATGGTCTGGTGGCCCAACAGCGCTAAAGCCAAGTTAAAAAATGTATTTCCTAGATAGCACTAAACGAGCCATTTAAATATAAACATTATATTTTGTGTCAAAAAAGCTCTTCTGAATAAGAATACCAGGAAAACCACAAAAAGGCCTCTAGGATAACCATTTACTTTGCATAACTACCAAACTAGTTTAGTCTTCAAAGGATAGGTATAATCAGCAGCACATAGGTATTACGAGTGCGTCATTTATATAGGTACTTAAATGGAAAAGTAATTTTGATAAAACTTTGTTTGCTAAGTTTTTAACACTTATTAGCTACAGAGTTTTGTCACCGACGAGACGTGGCGTCATCATCATCAATCACCCACTACCCTTACTATAGAATATTTGGAGGTCAGCATCATTACTGTTCATTAGGCTTTTACAATGTCAAATAACTACTTAACATTCTTCCTAAATTATCGGTTATTGTAACAAAGATACCTATAGGTATAAATATGTAGTGCTCCTTAACTGTGTAAATTATTATGATCTTGTATGACTTAATAAATGATGTTACATAAGTAATGGCTTGGCATTGTTGGATGAGCTTTATTATTTACTTTACTATCTATAATATGGTCATACAATGTACATGTCATAGGTGTATGTCATTGATGAATCAATTTATACCATACCTTGATGGGGCAATAAAAATACATTGAATGCAGTGTTTTTTCTTGCAGTTAATCTGCATATAAATATAAATGCTAATTAATAAGAACAAGTGGTATTATTTGTTTCGTTTCCAGTTTATTAGATAATGCAAGAAATGCATCTAACTATTGTGGACAGCTCAATTTGTTGAAATACTTTGATTTCAGAAGGCTACATGTTCCTACTTAATTACATTTCTTCTCACAAGGCATGGAATTAGTCACATAAGTCATACACCAGTTAATTAAAATTAAAGACTTAATAAAACCCTGATAAAGTGCCCATTTAGGAACGTACAATTGTGTAAACTTTAGTTTAACAGGTCATCGGACCAAATTTAAAACAATAAAACTATTATAGTATTGTTTTCGCGCACAAAAGCTAATTATAGTAAGCGAGTATGCGAATTCCAGCGGAGGTTAATCTCATTACTTTAGTAGATGGGCGATTAGAAGGATAATATTCGTGTGGGACAGTTTCTCACACCTTATGTTTTGGTGGTAGTGTCGCACGCTCCTACCACATTGCCAACCTATTAAAAAAGAACCTCAATGTTGAAACTCACAGTATTCAAAGCGTTGCACGGCAAGCGAGATGCTCTAAAGTAAAATTAAAAATTATATTCAAAAGAAGTATTGAGCGTAGGAGTGTGCTTTCTGTGCATTCATTAATCATATTTGAAATATCGAACAGCATCCATTATTTTTTATCACGTCTGCCCACAAAAAGCATTTTTTTTTTGTATAATTTTTGTAATTCGCCATAAATAATAATTATTTTTATTCATTTTAGTGGGTATTGATATTTTCTTGAAAGAGCGTAGTTCCTACGTTCATCACAAGAAATATGTGCCTGAACTGACATTTGAATTATTTTAGTGCAAGCCAGCCCTTGATACTATGCTGCTAAAGGCTTGAGCGGGCCTTATGTTCCTACTTAAATTTTAATAAGTAGGTATTTTCATGCCAACCAGTTCATAAAAATAATTCGAAAGAAAATTTAACGTACCCAAAGTAAGTTGTAGTTCGATATTCATTTTATTTATGTTCGACAATGTATGTGTGAAAATTGACTGTACCAACAGTCGTTAATCTTTGCTAAAGAAAGTTACATACGGGTTGATAAATCAATTGACAAATTCAATAAAAACAATAACAATGGTATATTTGTAATAAGATTCTTGTTTCTTTGGGAACATGGAAGTAAGAATGTTGGTAACGCGCTGTTTGCTTTCATCGATCTTGACATAATTGGCACACTATTATTGCTACGAAATCATTCGCTGTACACAAAAAGTGTCAACAAACGCCCATTATCATACCTATGTACTTTTAAGCTAGTAGTAGTATCACAGAAAAATTACTTTATTAACAAAATTACTTACTGGATTTTAATACAGTACTTATCTGGATAAAAAATAGTTTTTCTTAATGTTTTACAAGCATGCAGATTGACTCAAGCATGACTCCATATGACTGGCTGACACAGAGTATCTTTGCCTGCAATAGAAAAAAAATTGTTGCTTCTACAAAAAACCTACAGGATAAAATCATATTTTTATGATAATAATTATTCATCGCACAAATAAATATTAAATAGAAACTAATTTAAAGTACAAATTGCAATTTACAGACATGACGACTCTCTGCGCCTACTCTTATTCAATCAAACCATCATTAAGTACAAGGGTGACATCAAAGAGACATTCGATTAACATACCTATAGCAAAAAATACCTACAGAATAAATGAACTTTGCGATGCTCAATAAGTAAACATTCGCCGCTCACTACGTCAGGATTGCTTGAGGACGGTTTGATTTACCGCCAATAAACATATTTCCATACAACACTAATCCCTTGATTCCTTGCTCAGACTTCTAATTCCTAATTAATATTCCAAGTTTTAAAGAACCAGTCCTAAACGGATGCCCCGTCCGGTAGGTAACTAAGTTAAAGCTTTATGACATTTCTTAAGTGCTATGTGATAAAAATGACATCATTTTGTTAGAAGATGTAGTTCTGGACATAGGTAGAAATACATGTTTTGGAAATACAAGGCACGCCTTAAATTCCTATGGCTAACAGTCTGCGATCCGGTAACACAAAAAGTCTGTAGATTAATTTAGTGACCCTGGCTTTGAAATTTTATTTTGAAGCTCATGGTATAATGATGCATATTTCAGTTGAAAATGAGCAGCGGGCACTGTATACTCTTATAATTTTGATGTTTATAATTTGCACAACCCCTGTAGCCAATTTACTGATGCAGTGGCAATCAAAATCAAAAAGGGTCGGTCGTGAGTAATCTTAGTGCCGATGTAAAAAATATAACAACTGGAATTCAACCTGACATTTGTAATACCCATTTAATCTTAAGAAACAATTGAGTATTTTGTTCAACAAATCGTTTATCCGTCTCGGAGCCGTTTTTGCGATAACACAGATCGGCCTCTTTGTACAGAGGAACTTTAAAAGACATGTATTATTAAAACATTTGTTGGTACAATAAGCACATCTTATTTAAACACAGACCTAGTTGATCTGATAACAAGCAACCTTCGAGGTCAATAGCAATAGCAAAATTCTTAGACGTGTTATGTAGCGTCCTAGAAATATCATGCATGCCATGCGACGTTCAGATCATGGATATTTACACCGACTTAAACCAAGTCAGATAACGAGGCGTTATCCCGACTCATCACAGACGACATAGAACATTTAATAATTTAACAGATCTCTGACATTTTGATATAACTAACGAACTTATTACTCACAGTAAACCCAACATATGGCATTATCTGTGTAACCTACATCGAGCTTCAGTGGACATTATATTCGCATAAAATCTCGACCTCTAAGATATTATAATTGAAAATTACATAAGGTTTACCCGTACTTTATTATAGTTATTAATAAAGTTCATCACAATGGCATAGGGTTATAAATACGAACATTTACTGTAACTGCAATTACATGTCTGTCTGTCTATCCTTTTGTAAGGGCTAAGGAGGATTATTATGTGAATTATCTGTATTTATAAGTAAAACCAAGCCGATTCTCACTTTTAAGTAAATCGAATAAATTGTGGTGCAAGTGAACTGCGACCTCTGACTCGCGCCTGCAAACCTATTTGTTTAATGCTAGTGGTATGACGGCGCCGAGGATGCAACGTGTCGCCGAGCGGGTTCCACGGTTATTATTGCTCATTTTCCAGCTGAATTGAACCGTTGTAACCTAGAATAACATTTCAAATAAATTATTGTGTTACGAAACGTAATGTGTATCATCGTCTTGCTTTTGTCTTGAATTGGTCAGCTCATCCATCCTCCGAGCCTTTTTCCCAAACTATGTTGGGGTCGGCTTCCAGTCTAACCGGATTCAGCTGAGTACCAGTGCTTTACAAGAAGCGACTGCCTATCTGAATTGGTCAGCTCAATGGCTGCTAATTATAGTTGACCCAGAAACAGGATTGACACCATGTCGCTAATAAGACGCACAATTTATACGTATTCCTGCCTGTATCTATGCCTGCTAGTGTAACAAAGACTAATAAGAGTAATATCGCACTAAATATATAAAGGGAGGACGCATATCAACGGTTTGAAGGTGCAACCAATTTTTCGTTTAGATTGACCGCGGTTATTAGTTTGTGCAATTTGTATGCAGTCACCACAAAGAGAAAATAAATGAGGTACTTAAGTAACAGCAATGTTTTAGAGCTTTTCTGTTGCTAGTTAGGACTAAATGGCGATTTATGATTTTCCTGAACAGTATTAAAATGTAAACAATGAATTTTTAATCAGAAATACTCTACTTCCATGTTTCTCTTCATCAACTCTTTAGATTTTTTTATTCAGTTGCAATTACAAAATTATTGAAAGAGGTCGAATATTTTATCGGACTGCATCGTATTATTTAACCTTAATAAATTGTACATCCTCATCCTCCGCAAAACAAAATTAAAATTGTAAATCTGGTCATAATTAATTACTGATTTATTGCAGATGCGCCTGAAAGACACAAAACCGCTGAAGTATTGCGGAAATGTTTTAATAAATCAAATACGAGCATTTTAAAAAAGAAACTATTCCATTAATAAATTATTTATTATTTCTAAATGAAATACAAGTAACCTAATAAAATATAAAGTGAAGAGGAATCAAAACAAAATTGACATTCAGACCATAAATGAACTTGATGGATTGCAAAATTCTTGGATAAATCCCATCTTCTATAAATGGTTTTAGCTAGCCTGGAAAGGTCGGAAAACCTCAGACACTGCCTATATACGGTGTTTCACAATACATAGGTGCATAATATTATTGTTTTTTATTTATGTTACATCATAGGTATTATTGTGATTGAATGAGTACCTACATCATCGAAGGGTGAACATGCAATGCAAATGCATGACAAATATGAATTAATTGTGATTCGTTCTAGCATAGGTTGTTATCGGTATATAATACCTATATGTATGATAAAAATAAAATTGTTATATTACTTTAGGTTTCATACTTTTCGTTTCTCAAAATATTAAAATAAAAAGTTCGTATACTTATGCACCAAACTCGCAGTTATCAAATGCAGCTTTTGAGAAATGCTGCACGAGAAATTGTAGTAAGTATTTGTGTTAAAATATACTGTAGTAATGCACAATTTTATTTGTATAAATCCGGTACACAAAACACAGACCAACTAGTTCAATGTTGTTCAACATCAATACCGTTTTAAATTTTAAGATGTTCTTTTTATGATCTAAATTATGCGAATAAATTGCCTGTTACCGTAATAAGCAGGCTAGGCGTCCTCGAGCTACAATAAATGCCAAAAAATGTAATCTTTGACATTTCAACGATTCAGCACAATTTTGCCCCACATATTAAATAAAATATTGTCCAAAATATGTATATTGATAGTTGAGTTATTATAAGTGGTTGTCTAATCGTGAATCGAATTATATCGATGTTCACGTGAACGATGCGTGTGTCAAGATGATTCGAATAGAACAGCCTTATTTTATCGATACTGTGAGGGTCTGGGTTTCAATTAAACAACTTTTTGCCGATTTAAATGATTATTACCAGCAAGAATATTTACGATTGACGAGTACCTATAGCCACATAAAATACAGGATGTTAATGGCCTTTAGGTAGGCAATATTGGCGCCACTTAAAACCAGTAATTTAAAAAATAATTTCAAATCAAAATCAGTCTTTGTTATTGCTTAAAGGTAAAATCATCTTGTAATTTTGGTTCTAAAAATAATGAAAAGGGTTTGTTGCTCTTTGAAACAAAGTTGTCTTTAGAAATTGCGAAATATGTCGGTGACAAACCGCAGGCCTATAAACCCTATTAAGGCACTACCTAATATACTCCTGGTCATATTTTATACAACAAACTTATGTGTGCTTAACCGCAACATCTACAAAATAAAACAGTTATTTTAAAGTCCAGCTCAAAAGGTACAGCTACCTAGATAAAGATTAGGTGGGGGCTGTACCTTGTTATTCTAGACTCGATTGTAATTTTAACATTCAAGCATTGTTTATTTATTATTTTAAGACACTTTTTAGTAAGAGTGATATGTCTGGTTCAGACTCCCACAATAGATAAGATTGTTCAATACAAATTAAATTATGAGATTAAAATAATTGGCAAAAAATGGCACGTGTGCGTGCAATTCTAGTAATATCCCGCGGCGCCGCCCATTAATTTAAGTGCACACATTAGTACAACTTTGATGAAACCAAATGCAATTTACTAAGAACGCGTTAATGCTTTACTAATAGGTTTATTTCAATAGGTCTACATGATAAATAAATACATTGACGCCGAGTATCTTCTCGACCTCAGAATTGAAAGGCATTATCGCCTGTGTCTTACAAAGTCATTACTAGAAACAGAGCAATAGGCCATATCATCTATTAACCTTTTGAATACTCGTTTTGAGATTTTATTTGAGGGATATTTGGAGTAAAAGCAGTTACATAGAGCCATTCGTATGGTGATAAGATTAGGCGTTACGACATGATCAAGCCGAGAATCGTCTTCAGCCGCACCCATGTGTTCGAGTTGTTTACATAAATCTACAAAGGTGTAGGCAGATATCTAGTCTATATCGCCGTGAACTTTCAAATAAAGACATAGATTATATGAAGCAAGATTAAATTAGAATGAAGAGTAGCAGACTTTTATGGCTCATCAGTCTTTCAGATATTTAAATATTGAATACCTGTGCAGCAAAATTTATTGACAGTTGTGAATTTAGAATATCAACTTCTAAGTTAAGTTTTCACATTATTTAAATAACATCATGATTAGAACTGTGAATGCGAATTCAATGATAAAAAATACACAAATAAATAAAATTGATTGGATCTAAAATTATATGATCTTGAATCAATATGACACAAAACAACCATTTCATATAAATTATTATTTGGTTTATATTAATAGGAAAGACGTCGTTTTATCGATTGTAATACATATGTTACCACTATGACATTATAAAAATCATAAATCGTACTTCAAATACCACCCTATATCAGATTCATCTTTATTGGAATCGTTACCTACACATTCATATAGTAGTTTTTGTTGAATTCTCTTACAATAGTAATCTGTTTCAATTTCAATGAAAACATTAACGTCTTTTGATAAAAACTAAGCTTTACACTTACTTGTTACATTACTCTAGATATCGGCCAGTCAATTAGACACCTACTATTGAACTCTTCTCCTACTTTTTTCGGTTCCCTTATGAAACCAAAGATTTTGCGGTCGCCGTTCACACACCTACAATATAAGCATCAAATCTAAATTACAGAGGGCTTATTCCTAATGACTCATTAATGTCATACCTGTAACATAAACGTATAACAATAAAACAAAAGCAACATCGACATTATAGTACGACAAGTGTGCCCAGGGCGAAGGTACTGGAATAGGCCACGCGAGTCCGCATTTATCAAGCGACGGTGCACTATTAAAGCCATATATGCCATGTAGTTGTACAAGGGTTTGTATATCCGTTTGTTCGTCTTTATTCGTATTTTTAATATATTGGGGAGTTTAGAAAATAATATAATTACTTTAGTTTAATTCAAATAGAAAGGAATTAAATTGTGAGGCACTGCGCCGACCCAAATAAATCCCTATGTACCGTACCTATTATATTCTACCTATACTACTATGGTATTTTTTTCACACATAAAAAGCTGCAAAGCAGCTAAATTAACCATATATCGCAGATTTCAGTGAAATTATAAAGGTGTTTACTAAATAAAATCATCGATCGAGGTTTCTGCTTTGAGTGTGCTGTTGAATGTTAATTTACGCATATATAATATTACATGAACATATAAAAATAATTCAAAAAATATCGTAGTACGCAAAAGACGGACAATTGATATTCACTACAGATAACAATAATTCAATCAGTGTCTTTACATTACATACGTACAAAAAAAATGACAAGCAACATTGTAGGCAATCGCTTGTATGTATAAAGCGGTAAGTGCGTTACGCCAAATGCTAAGGTCGCGCCCGAACGGACCGCATAGCATCACGATGGAGCTCCACCGAGAGGTGAAGATCACTTGCCGCATCACACGCCAGGCCTTTGTCTAACAAACGATTATTACTCACATTTAACCCATAAAGCTATTTATTCGTTACGAAAACACACAAAACACATCCATCACAGGACTCCGAGGTGTAAAATCAACATTTAATTATTCCATGTTCTACCATTCTTATCGCCAGTCTGCCAAACTTAAGCGATTCGGTCCATTAATCTACCAAGAAGGGCATTTGACATTGATATTTTAATTCGATTAATTAACATAAAATTTAGAACAATTTACGTAAGAGCGGTATTTTTTAGTAATTTATTCTTGAGTAGTGTTTTTTAACAGAATTGTAACATAGTTTGGTATTTTGATCAGTCACGGTGATAATTGAACCTTTTAAAAGCCTATTGCCAATTTGCCATATTAATTTGCATTTTATACTAAGAACCGAAAATTGACAAAATAAAATGTCAATGACGGAATCACCCATGTTACTTATCTCTGAGATGATGATTGCCTCCCAAAGGTCTCCGTCAACGGTGACTGTCTGACATATGATGCGAAGTTTAATTTCGTTCGTGTGGTCGGTAAATGCAAGTACTGCAGCACCATTTGGCATTAGTCAGCTTGTCAACATCTTGAAGAACTTACTAAAAAAGTATATCGAAAGATAATTCTGATAGAGCCAGGAACTAAGTTTAACCTACCTGATCTAGTGATCCCTTTTTCAGATGTGACGACAAAGACATTAAGTTTTAGCTGTTTTACATGAATAAAAAATAAAGGAATCTTAAACGGTCACATTTTTTTAGACATGCAGGATGTAAGCGATACACAGTAATTCAATAAAGAGCAGCAATATAAAAAAGCTTACGAATATCTGTTTAACGAATCCCCTGAGGTCGTAACAGAAATAAATCTTTAGAACCAGTTTGCTATAAAGATTCTGATTCTGAGGTATTGTGTAATATTTAGATGGATGGCACCTCGCAATCGCGTGGGCTTACCAGCCTTCTGTGGTCGAATAAAAACGAAGGACAGTACCCATGAGACACAATGCGATCGATTTCTGACCGATTTATAACCTCATTAGTAGCTAAATGTCCAATTCATTACCATAACCGTGTCGTACACTAAAACATTTATAGACCTATTCGAATTCATTCCAAAAATGGTTTTGCAAGTGCCAATGTTTAATGAAATAATTATTTTACAACATCTTACAAGCCAATTAAACTAATGAAGTTAGTACTTAGGTAATCTTAACAATACTATTAAGTTGAGGTCTCTGTTTATCATTTACAGTCTCGAGAGCGTGTTAACTAGGTTTAATTGCCTATAAAGCATTAAGTTTACTTCAATTACATTTTGGTGTTGACTTTAAACATCTCTATCGTATCCGTAGCTATTCAACTATTCAGTCAACAATACCTTTTATGATACTTATAACCACTGGAAATAGGTCAAAGCATTGATTTGTCTTACTTTAGAGTTTTCATTTTGGCCCAAAGCTCAGTATGACCAAGCAGCTACAGTACCAGTCGATAATGAAATGTATACGTCCATAATTCATAATCCTAAGTATAAGAGTAACGATAGATGGATTGTGTGAAACTCAACAATACGATTTCTAGCAGAACTGAAGTATCACTGGAAAGAATGTGTCAAAGAAGTTTGAAAGAGGAAGGCACTGCACTGACTAAACTACTTCACATATCTGACGAAAAAGCTTTTATAAAGCTTTACTCTAGAAAATAAGTATCTAACACTGAAACACTTTTCAGGTCAGACTGGCACCTACTGAAGCTAGGGCCATAGCCATTCAACCAGACAACAAACTTTTTGCATTATAATATGTATATTATTTTTCACGATAAATTGCAGTAACTTTTACTTTACTGGTCGCGGATAAAAATAATATCAGGACATTTTTATTCGTTTTTTTTTCTAATTGAAAATTTTAAAATAACATTAGAAGTCGATAATAGCCTCGAGTGGCAATGAGTTGACGAATAACTTTAGCAATAAATAATCCAAAATGATATCTATTTGATGTTAATTTCTGAATAATCGATTTCGAAGATCAATTCTAATTCCGTCTTAAGAAACTACCTATCTCATCAGTCCAAAAGGTTACATGTGTAGACGAATTACAAAAAAAAATCTTCAAGAGGAAATACCATGTAGTTACTGTTTTTAATCAATTATATTTTTTTTCTTAAGATAATGTAAATAGTAAATCAATTCTCACAAAGTTTTAAAAAAATGATTCTTTTTTTATAATATTGAGTTAGGTATGTACCTACATATGATTTTTGATAACGGCCATGCCCCATCGTATCGTTTACATTTTTATCACAACTCCGCCCAAAACCACGCCCATTCAATGTAACTGATAAGTCTAATCAATTGGTATTTAAATTAAAATCTTTCCTTCGTGTGTTGCAAATACTCTTACGCATTCGAACTGCGTAACTTGTGGGGTTATGAATGTTTGGTAACGTATTCAATTGTAAATAATACAAAAAAATATAACGGAACAACCTTTTATTTTTCTATTAAGCTTTATTTTTATTTACACTTTTACGTAAATAATAAATATTTAATCGTAGAAATAGCAAATAAAAATTGTAAGTTAAAGATATCACATTTTATTACACTTGAAAATACTTCTAAATTGTACTATCAACTCTGTAATGTACTTAAATTGTAGTTCGTTTGTATTCGGTATTCAGCTTCTTACTTCTTCAGGGGAGCTCCACGGCCGGCGACGTAGGCGAGGGCACGGGCGATCTGAGCGGGTACGGGGGGAGCGGTGGGGATTGCGTTACCCTGTAAAATCATTAAATTCAATTATATATCTATTATCGTCGCCTCCAACAGGTATCTGTGGAGATCTAAGGGGGAGGCCTATGTTCAGCAGTGGTATTCCTATGGCTGAGATGATGATGATGATATATCTATCTTCGACCTTTACATAAATCCTAGGCAATAAGACACCTCAGAACCTCTAATAGATGGAAATAAAATTGTAGTCAAGAACTTACACTGGGCTGGTATCCGTTCTCGTCAGCAACGTAGGAGATAGCAATGGGTTCACCCTCGGGAGAGGTCCAGGAGAAAGAGCCCTGGGCGACGACTGGGACTACAGGGGGGTTTCCACCGAAGTTGCGGGGAGTACCCTGTTCCTGAGCGGCGATGCCGTTGTCGGTTTCGTAGCTGGAAGTGAAAAAGAGTATTTAAGTAATCTTCTTAAAAATCTGTTGAATATTAATAAGGAATCTATATAGAAAGGGGTGAATACTCACAAGTAAGCGTAGCTGCCATCAGGGTTGGCTTCATTGCCGAACTTGACGATCTGGGCGTTGCGGGCGTCGACTTGTCTGGCTACAGCAATTGGCACGGGGACGACGGGAGCGGGGGTGGAGGCTTTGTAGACGACGGGAGTGTAGACGGGGGTGGAGGAGGGCAGACGGTATGGGCGGTAAGGCGCGGGAGTGGGCTGGAACTTGTAGGGGTTGCGGTACTGGTTACCGAAGGGGTTGTAAGCTCCAGAGTTGTACTGCGCGCTTGCGGCAGCCACGCACGCCAAGATCACCACCTGTATTCACAAGACCAATTACTGTATTGTCACTACTCATTACACTTTATGTTTACACATTTTATCATCACTTGAATTTTATTTTAATTTTTCAATTTTATTAATTTATGTTCGATTTACTTACTGCGAATTTCATTTTGGATATCTAAGGTTGTCTAGCTACGTTGAACTAGTTTGTGTGTGCTGGTAAAAAATCCGCGCAAGCTTTATATATCGCTCAAGGAACCACCCACTTTAGGCGCGAACTGCAATAACATTTAAATAATTTGACGCGAGACTAGAAATTGTATTAAAATAACACTTGGGCCATCCATCCTGCACATATTAAGTTTTAAGGTTAAGATCTAGGACTCGTTTCTTAGTATATAACTAGTTCATTTTTTACGTGATTTTAATGCAAAATTAAACTTTATTGCGGTTTACTTTTTTGTTGTTTTGTAGACGAATTAATTTGAATATGGCATTTTGTTATAATAATAGATCTTGATGAAGAGTCGAGAGAGAAAAGCAAATTGTCGTTGGACGTACTCGTATCACATTTTCAGGGCAACCTAATACATAATGAATCATTTATAATATTTTTAAACTTAATAAATAATAAGTATTATTATTTTTCCGAAATTGCTTATAAAAATGTAAGTACCTATTTACAATAAAACAATAAACTAATACAGTAAAAGGCTTAAACTAAGTAGTTAGATATCTCTTAAAATCATTCCTCATCGGTTTCAGAGTCTACTATCACCATTATCAGTCATTTCGGCTCGGGTTGGATGATATTAGTATATTTATCGTCAGTATATTAGGATATACTTAATTAGGTTTCTGATCTTGTATTTTAGAGTTCTGTACCTTAAAAGGAATATAAACTTTGAATGGAGGAGGCACTTCCCGCTGATAACTTGTAAATTATGAAGGAAGAAAGGTAATCTGTCTCTTTGACCGTCTTCTCAGTAGATTATGCATGTTTTTTTTTCATAGTATTTTTTATATAAAAGATATTTTGTTAATTCTGAGTATTTGTACCTATATCTGATACGGATGGGATTTGGTGGTCTACGTTCAGCTGTAGACGGCAGTAGGCTGATATGATGAAAATAAGGGTGACTGGAGGTCATTGGCGAAAATATCACCTGATGTATTGGTAACGACTGCGAGTATTTGACTATGTAAAAAAGGATAGAAAATCTTCAGGTATTTTGGGACGCCTTTTGTTCCTTTATGCAACCCTGTGGTTCTGGTAAGTAATGATTTAGTTATTTGGTAGAATATTTGCTATTATATCGTAATTAATCTACATATATATTCTTATCTTTACGTGTAGCCAGATGTTTGATATCAGTCTTACCGAGTTTTTTTTTTAATATGATATAATTGGTATCGGGTTGAGGAGCTCAGATAGGCAATCGGTCTAGGTGAAACACTGGTACGTAGCTGCATCTGGTAAAACTGCTAGATTTTGATAATTAGATAGAACCTTGAAAAATAAAATCGAGCGAAACAGCTTGCAGATGTTCCAGTAATAATAGAATTGTAATTTCTCTGTAATAGATATTCAATTGTAACTGCTTTGCGTAGGTTTTATCGAACTTAAAGATTTCCGTCTTATTCTATTATATTGACTGTTTATATTTAAATCGTTTTCAATCAAAACTCTAATTTATCGTACAGTAGATTTTAAATACATAATTGGTTTAAAATTGTAGTTTAATTGGCTTTAATCGAACTTTAACATTTACTATATTAATTTGTTCACTAATTTGTTACAAATATATCTAATTTTTCACCTGTACCTACAATATAAATTGTTTGTTTACCTATATATAGAATTGCTTCGGCCATGAATATTGCCGAATTGCTTTTTTATGGGAAATCACCAAATGACTCATCCCCCTGTGGGTTAGCCGCGCGAGGGAGTGTCAGACTCTTACTGACTAAAACAGATCATATTCCTTCGTAGGCCTTTTATGTACCAGGGCCGCGGTAACTCTTTCACACAATCCCGCAGCCCCGGGTATGAAAAGGGTCTTGGGACTATTTTGACGTTTAAAAAACGGAATACTGGTAACCAGCAAAAAGAGGCGCGTGAGTGTGGGTACGCAATGTCTTGGAGTTACACTAGACATCAATCAGTCAGCAATGGATTGAATCGTTTTTATAGTTCCTTACGAACAACCAACAACCATCAGGCTGGTTAGAAGAAATAAGTGTTATTAATAGTATAACTTCCCTACTTTCTAACTAAATTAACTTTTGAAAATTAATTCCTTCAATTTTCCTGTAAAATATAACTCAAAGCCTGCACATGTGAATGAGCTTCGTAATTTACATATTAATCACCATTTAGATTAAACATATGCTAATGGAAAATATCATCATCAATCAAGAAACAATTATTTTTTAATACAATGCGACGACATTACGACGACGGTTAGAAACCTAAAGTGCAAAAATTACAATAATTTAATAATCGTCAGCACCTCGGGCTATGGTCCGCCATATTTTTATTATAAAACATGTCCTAAATGCCATAGCGTGGTGATTTATGAGCTTTAAACGACTCAAATGAAGAGAAGCTAAATTGAATAAACATGAGAACTTAAAATCCGCTCTATATTCTATGTATTTTTTTATAATGTTAATAAGATTCACGAATGTCACAGATGTATGCAATATGTTGATTTAGCTTCTTAACATGCATTTATTTATGAAAATAGGTAACAGTAACGGCATTCGGTGATAAAACTTTTAATGACATTAAAAGAAGGTTTACACAAATAATTACGAGTCGAAAAAGAAGGTCCCTCTCTCAAGGCGTTACAATTATTTTGTGGTCAATTATTAAATCGACGCCTTTGAACTTATTGCATTCATATGATTGTATAAAATGGATTATTTCTTGAATGGATCTATGAGCTGTACAATGATTGTTTAACCTTTTGATTTCATTTGGTCTCGTATTTTTCGGTCAGTACTTACTCATTAAAGATCGCTTACGACTTAAATCGTAAGTAGGTATAACATCTCTTTAGGATCAACTTGTGATTCTTCAGCTCAATGTCATAGGAAACTGTGAATGCATTAGTGATAGGTAGTAATAAATTATGTAGAGAGCATAAAATTACAGATGACCGATATTTTTAAATAAGAGATGATCAAACACCTGGTGGCTATCAAATGACACGCATTCTAGTTTGTTTCAAATGTCAAAACTTTGTGGTACCTACCTATTGCAAACTTTTTTCCGCCTTCCCAAGAAGAAGGAGGTTCTCGATTAACCGAATGTATGTTTTATCTATAATATCGATGAAAAATCGCTATGGCAACTGTCAAGGGTGTGCTCCCAAAATATATTTAAATAATTAATTATTTAATCGTTCAACTGGTTCCGAAATATTCATTTTAAGTATCAGAGGTTTTGAAGTAAATCGTTTCGGACCACTTCGCTCCGTTTTGGCGACCATACGCCTCTCCATCTTTTCACCCAGTTTGCACGTTGAGTTTTGGCTGGAAATAAGAAATCACAGCCAGGATGCGGCGCGCCGCGACGCAGCGCGAAGCCCTGCCGAGCGGTGCCTCCTGTAGCGGCCCTACGCGACTGCGCCGAACTGTCTGGTTCGCTGACATACGTCAGTTTGATTTTGTTGGACTTTTTTTGTGAAGTGTTTTGTGCTGTTTTATTTTTAAGTAATAAAAAAGTGTAAATATATTCTATTCGTAAGTACCTATATTTTTATATGAACGGCATAAACGGCTGTAGTGATGTGGAAGACAGTCAACCTACCACATCGTTGGATACCTCAGTGAGATGTCCCCACTGTTCACAGTTGACGTCATGAATGCCTTCAACTCCGTAAACAGGGACAGAAGCAAAAAAAGAAATTCCGAAAGTTTTTAAATTCCTTTGGCAATGTTATAGATACCCTTCCAAATTATTATAAAAAGACCATCTTCTCGAATCTGCTGCTGGATGTAAACAGGGTGACCCTCTTGGGCCAGTCATTTTTAGTTTAGCTATAAATCCAACTAAATTCAAAATTTAACGTCTGGTATTTAGATGTTTTCAATGATCTTACACTATTAAAACAAAAATTCAAATCAATCGGTCTCACACTCAACTTTTCGAAATGCGAAATTTTCATTCCTGACACCACCATTCATAGGCAAACGATTATTTCAAAATTTCATACCATAGCTCCACAATTAAAAATCATTGAGAGAGCCTCTCTTCGCCTACTAGGACTTCCAATCTATGACGACTCTTTTTCCTCTTTTATAGAGGAAAAAATTCAAAACATCAATGACACTTCTTGCGGAGACTTGCCCAAATACGGTTTTGCCCAGTGACCCCTCCTCTCAGAGACAGTGGGATGGGCCGCTCTGCAGCATCACACAGAATGATCTTCTTAATACGTGTAATGGTGCTGCCGACCGTGCTCGCCTGCTGGCTATGGGAGTATGGGAATCTGGCCTATGGTTTCAGGTTATTCCGTCCACCAGCATAGGCACTATGCTGGATGACAACAGCTTCCGGATCGCTACATGCCTTCGATTAGGCTCTCCCTGTGTTGCTCCACATCTCTGCCATTGCGGTGAAGCTGTCGACAGCCTTGGGCACCATGGTCTGTCGTGCTGCAGAAGTGCTGGTCGTATCGCACGGCATGCCAGCATTAACGACATTATGCGTCGTGCTCTTTCCACCGCCGGCGTACCAGCCGTGTTAGAGCCTAATGGACTGGTACGTGACGATGGAAAGAGGCCAGATGGTATGACGTTGTTGCCATGGAAGAAGGATAGGCTCTTGGTGTGGGACGCAACATGCGTCGACACCCTAGCGCCATCACATCTTCCTAGCACGGCAGTCTGTGCTGGGGCGGCTGCAGCTTCTGCAGCGACCACCAAGCGGCGCAAATATAATAAACTTATTGGAAATTATAGTTTCGAGCCATTTGGGGTCGAAACGCTTGGACCGTGGGGCCCGAGTTCGCGGTTACTTTACAAGGACATCGCGAAAAGACTTGTCGACGCTTCGCGTGACCAGAGGGCTGGCTTATTCTTTGGACAAAGAATTAGCATTGCCATTCAACGTGGCAATGCAGCCAGTTTTCTGGGCACGTTTCCGGAGGACAGTGATACGGAGGAATACTTCGACGCCTGATCGATGTTCTTTTATATATGTTTTATGTTTATATATATTGTATATAGTATTTTATTTTTAGATTTGTATAAAGAAAAGTAGTTTAAGTTTGTATATATAGTGTGTACATTGCATAAAATCAAAATATCTTGATTATGTGGTTCATAACCACAGTCACTGTTTTATCTTTATCTTTCATATTTTTTATCTTACACAATAAATGTCACCGTTCAGCATGTGGTATGCTGAACATTAGAACATTCCACCAGGCATTCGATTTTTTTTTACTGAAGATTTCTTCTGACTTGACGCTCTACATACCTAATGAGCTTCAAAATAATATTTAGTAAATAAAAAAGAATGTAAAAAATATGTCACTATTTTCCAAATAATTTTAAATTCGAAACAGCTTCGAACAAAATAACATACATATAATATGAGAAAGATACATTGATTTTTAAGTACGAATAAACAAATGTTCGAATTAAAACAAAACACACGTCAATGACGTCAAACACGAAATGAAAGGGACAGATGACATGTAAGAAAGAGTAAACATTTTTTTTAAATAAAACAAAAGACACGTCAATGACGTCACGCACGAAATGAAAGGGACAGATAATATGTAAGAAAGAGTAAACAAATGTTTGAAAAAAACAAAAGACATGCCAATGACGTCACACACGAAATGAAAGGGATAGAACATATGTTAGAAAGAGTAAAGAAATTATTATTGAAACAAAAGCATAGATGTAATATATTACGTCTATGAACAAATGACACGTCAGTGACGACACGCACGAATCGAAAGGGAAAGATTTATAAATAAGACAGAGCTAATATGTATTTAATTCAATTTTCAGGAAAGACATAATAATCCCTTTTTTTTCATACGAAACTAATTCTAAACTTGAAGTGTATAAGGTTGATTTTTCCTAGAAAGGCTCTTAAAGGTAAAACTGGGGAGCCTTAGCTATTGCTGGCTCTGGTTTGATCATATTTTAGGATTTTTATATTTATTTAAAAACTAGCGAGCTGGTCCGTGTTAAAACATATAAACTATCCACTCCGCTAATCATCATCGTCTTCCCAGCCTTTTTCCAATGATAAGATAAGCTGTACAACGATACAGTTTCGATTCGATTCGATTCTTCTATCCAAAACAACTTTTACTATCTTTAACATAAAATAGAAAACTGTTTTATTTAAAAGAACAAGATGTTTTGTACAATACAAAGGTGGTCATCTTTCAGAGTCGAGCGAGCTTACATGCGATAGATGATGCAGAAAAGCACCGAGTGTAACAGTGCGTAACTTGAATAAAGGAACTTGATAATACAATGTCTTTTATTGTTTTTTTTTTTTTGTATTTCTTTTTTACAAGCCATTTTAATCTACAGATTATATCAGGCTCATCGTAACTGTAATAATGATACAACGTATAACGTCAATGTGATGATTGTGAAAAACACTATTAAAGACTGCAAGGCTATAATTTAATGCTCCTTCAACCTTTGGAATTCATGAAAACACTTTTTTGTTCAATCTTAAATTACGATTTGATATAAGCTAGATACTGAGAGTGCATTGCATCTCTATCTCGTATTCTAATTAAATTATAATATTATGCAATTCATCCATTTAGATGAATTAGATTACTGTTATTGAGATTTTATTGCCGTAGTACGTCATTCAATAAAAGGTGATCCTCTTCAGAAATCAATTTAAATACGAACTGGAGTATTTAATAGGTATGTTGAAGATGGAATAATAAGACATCAAATTAGTTCAAATTAATATAATCACGGAAATAATTTTCAATACTTCTTTTTTGCTCTTTGCATAAATAACAATTTATGTCCATTCAGACATATCCTGCTTCAAGCAGTTTAGGTATGAAGTTACCTCTTGGTAGGTAGTCAAATATAAATAACATTTATGTACAAATAGCAACTATTTACAAAAGTTCAGGTGAATCGTAAAGTCTAAAGGTTGATGTAAATTGGCATATCTAGATTAGATAAGCATTCACTTCTTCTGGACCTTCTGGAGGTAAGCCAGAGACCTGGCGATGGCCTCAGGAATGGCGGGGGGAGTGGGGATGGCATCACCCTGTAAAAACAAACAAGAAAAAGAATTAGTAACCTGAGCGACATTTCCAATGTAAATCCCTTTTAATATGTTTATCAAAAACGTCTGTTTCCTGTTTGCCATATTATCTTAAACAATGATTTGAGATATTATTTTGTGAGAACAGCGCCACATCATTAGTTTTTTTTTGCCAATTTCGGAAGCTCTGACATTTGGTATTTTGGCTTAATTAAAAGCTCATATCCTATTTTATTATACACACTAATTGATGTACATCTTTGACATTAACACCAATAGATTAATTTGGTATTTTTGTGTCTGATCTTTATGCTTCATTAATTGCAATGATTCATCAACTTACAGAAGCCTGGTAACCGTTCTCGTCAGCGGTGTAGGTGATGCTGATGGGCTGGCCCTCGGGGGAGATCCATGAGAAAGATCCCTGGGAGACGACTGGCACTAGAGGGGGGTTTCCACCGAAGTCACGGGGAGTACCCTGGGCCTGGGCGGCGATGCCGTTGTCGATCTCAAGACTGGAAAAACAAAATCCTTATTTAATAGTGTTCTATTAGCAAAAAGAAGAAATATATCCTTTTGTTAATGAGTACATACGCGTAGTTGAAGCTGCCATCAGGGGCGGAGTCGCTGTCGTAACGGAGGACATTGGCAGCAGCGTCGTTGTTGTTCACACGGCTGGCCACAGCAATGGGCCTGCCAGGTTGGGCCTGAGGCCTGTATTGGGCGGCGGCGACGGCCAAGACGGCGACGAAAGCAACCTTAAGACAGAAAATATAGTTTTTTAGTTAACCTTTCACTTAATAACACTCGCACAATTAAACCAAAACAATATTCATGAAACTTACGAAGAATTTCATTTTTATTTTTTTGTGGATGGATAAAAGATGATGTGAAGATCTGTTTGGTAACTGATGTCTATTGATGAGACTCTTTTCACTTTTATACCAATCCAAACCACATATTTTCGCAAGATGGCATTGATATTGTGATAATTTTTGCATATAGAATAATTAATTACTACAATATGCAACTTTTAGTTGTCTATTAAAAGAATTGATCGGGTGGAATTGAATGGCAAATGTATCAAAATGTCAAATTCGAAACGAGTGTATAATTAGCCGAAAATTATTACCTATTCCTCGTAAAATAGATAATGTTGAACAAAGTTCATCCTTCTTTTACTCTGTATTTCATCTAAATAGCTCCAGAAGGAACATGGGTGAGGCAAACTCTGACACTCCCTTGCGCTTTAACCACAGATGGACGGAAGCCTCTGGTGGCCTCACAAGCACTTGCAAGCTCCATATCTGGGTTTTCTCAAATACAACATCTACTATCAAAATAGCCAACGTCAGCATCAGAAGACATAGTCAGCAATTGGTAGAAAGTGAAGTCAAGTCGGACGACTTGATACTTCGTCACTTTCTACCAATTTCTAGAGCAATTTTGCAGGGCCCTGGGAATTGAACCCAAAATTAAGTTCATTCATATTCAGATCACGACGCATTCGCGTGTAATGTATTTTTAAACTCTGTTTTTGTATAAAATTGCATAAATTATATCTGAACGTATATAATGCATTTATTAACAAAAAACACGTTGATTCAAAGATTGGTCTTGGCTTAAGCCACTATTAGTTTTGAGTTCAAAGTGAGTTCATTGCTCAGAAATATTACTTATCTTGATGAAGCCGTGTCATCGTTGAACCAAAATAATACAAACACTATTAAGGAAGAAATAAGTACCACATTATGTTTTTACGAACAGACCAACATACAATTAATCAATCAACTTCTCTAGTCATTGTCTCGGGAATAGGTTCCTAGAAATGATGGAGTGTAATAATTTGTTTTATTTTTTTGCTTAAAAACAGATCGTACAAAAACTGACGGGTTCGTATGTTGAACTTTAGCTTGTAAGCTTACAAAATCTTAATCGATAAACTAACGCTGTTTAGTCATCGTTATCGTGATTTATACCAGTACAATAAAAAATAACGAGATTCTAGCCTCGTACGTACTACCCAAGCAAAGTATCAATTTGCACATTTTTTTTCGAAAATAACAGCAATCATTATTTTGAAAATATTTATAGTAAACCTTCAACTCTTCAAGATAAAAGATTCCTTTTCTACTAGGGCCTTCTTGATAGTTAGAACCTGACCCTATTTTGTATCAATATAATCATTTCTTCGCCTCCTCTTCTTTTTTACACTGTGTAACCAGATAAGCAAAATAGCAGTTCTGGTTACTTAAAATTACAATACTAGCAAAAACTTACTCACTTATTTTTATCATAAAATCTAAACTAAATTGAACTCCAACCCAAAAATACTTGTCAGTAATTCGACCGGACAACATCGATACATGACTCAGACAATAAGAATGTTGGAGAAATATTTATAACATTACTGTCAAAAGTCAAATATTCAGAGGTAATTTATTAATTTTCTTTTTTTGCATCAAATGACTAAGTCCCAAACAATCGGCCCATTAATCGAGTTTTTACGTATGAAAATCTACCAATACCTTGAAAAGAGATGTGTAATTCCATTTCAATAATACGTTACATCAAGTTTACTCAATAAACTGAGACGAGTTTTGCCTTGTAAGGCAAAGGATATGGCTCCACCTACAGGCCCGTAAAATCTCAGGTAAGAACATTAAACTAAAAATACCTCAGTTATTGGGAGTAATAAAACAACAATCTTGGTTTACATTTTTTAATTTGTGGTTTCGAAATATCTTACGTCGATTGTGATTTTTGACTAATTAGGTTTAGGGAGCTTTAGGCAGATGAGCCCCACTTGCTCTGAAACCGTTCTCGTCGGCGACATAGTCTACTCTGTATTTAAGACCATCATCGCCTATGTATTCGTAGAATCCCCTAACCTTGGTTCCACCACCGACTCCGTTGACTGAAGCGTCAACAATTCCGGACTCTTCAGCAGCAATTCCGTTGTTAGTTTCGTACGCAAAGTGGTAGTTGTTCTCGTCGAAGGTCCTGTCTTCCCTGAGGACAGTGGCAGCGGCGTCTGACACAGACTTCTGGTAGATAGCCGCAGGGGACCTGGTGCTCGCGACGAATGGCTTGGGCGTAGAGTACACGAATGGCTTGGGCGTGGAGTACACGAATGGTTTGTAAGTTGATGATACTATAGGAACCACTGGTGTGCGGTACGTCACCGCTGTCGGGAACGTTGCGGCTTGTTCAACACTGTGGAAATAAAAGTAATGTGGTTAATTAACAAAATGTATCAGCGTTATTTAATTGAACAATTTAGGTTATTTTTAAGTGTATCACTGATAAGCCAGGACATAGACTGAGAACCTATCATTCCTTCCCAATATTAGAGGAGACCTATATCCTGCAGTGGGACATAACCTATGTAAATAAGCCTGATAATCTGTGACCTTTTACACTTAGGTAGGTATTAATTTTACCAACAAAGCTTTGAGAGATTCATTAAATTAAAGTAAAAAAACAAAATCAATCTAGAATTGGATTAATCGAATAAATAAAATTAATCATCAGCTTAATTTTGTGAAGCACCGTGAAGAAACCCACGCCCTGATTAGACATTCGTAACACGTCCTTGAACTGTCAGTGATAATGTCATCTGTCACGTTAGGCGAGCAGCGACGCGGATGTACCTACAGAAATGAAGATAATATCAAAAACCACTCATCATCGTAACACTACCTCTTTAATATATCAAAAGTATTGTTATACTCGCACGTAAGTTATTTTTAGCAACAGTTTCTGTGCAACCACGGAATAATAAAATGTAGTCGTAATCCAAAGACTTCTTCATTGTACTGCTGTCGGTCTTTCAAGAAATGCTGAACTTAACAGACATGAAAATAGATAAACACACAAAGAAAAAAGTATGTACTCGTATTTAAAAGCTGAAATCATGCGCCCCACTAGCACATTTACGCACACAAGCTTTACAACATGAACTCAAAATGCGAGCTCTAGCCCCATAAAAAACCACCTAGAGCAAATTAAACATGTACTTTCAAAATGATCATTTTAAGTAACAGCGTTGGAGTATTATATTTCTTAATTGTTATGAAACCTTTCCTGTTTTATTTAATCTATCAACAGAATGACATCTATACATGTGGCGAGGTATTGGAACATGGGCCTTTAAAGGCCGTAAGTTCAAATCTAATCCCACTGAACTATGCAAATGTAGATGCTTCCTGCATGACATTTAAATCGTGAGCTTATTGATAAAATTCCTGTTTTGGTACTTAATGATGATATCAAGATTTGTACATGAGCACATTTCTTAACTACCTCATTTATCCACCTATATGTACCTACACAGGATCTAGCATGTAAAATCATCTATGAATAAAGATCAGAGTTATTTATATAAACTTAATGTGTTCCACTACAGGATCATTTATCATACATCATTATTAATAAAATAAAATTGAAATCTTTTTGAAACGGGGTCTGCTATACGGTCCTTCAGCTCTTTGCGAAAGTGCAACCTCAAAATATTCATTCCTTTCCTAGTTAAACTTCTAACTTGTTACAGCCTTTTTTTAACGTCCCATTGCCACGCACAGGCCGTTGGGTGTTAATTTACGAGTGTTAAACTTCTAATTATAATAAGTAACTTGTAATTACATCTTCATAAATAGCACATAGGTAATAATTGTAATTTCTCTCACCTGTCACCATAGCTGACCGCTGGCGTCAGAAGTTCCCGATTGAGCGCCTGATAGTACAAAGGCTGGTTGTACGCGTTGTAGATCGAACCGTATTTGCCATTCTTATATGCCAAGCTCTTGTAAGCACCGTTGTAGAGCTCAGGGTGGTACCGGCCGTCGTCATCAGCCTGGGATAGGCTGACTGCCGCCAAGGCAAGGACTACAAACTAAAGAAAAATAAATTAGAAAATTAACACACAGAATACACTTATATAGGTATTTATTATCGTCAATGTTATATGGGTACAGAACTTTTGGTTGGCGTGAGTGGTTGGACAAGCTCCTAGATGGCTAATAGATAAAGCGCTGTAGCTAGACATAAAACTATTCAATTTATGTTAGGAGCTTAGTGAACATACATAGTTGATTTTGTTTTCAAACAATAGTACAAATTATTGTCATAATACGCTACTCGTCTAATTCATAGCGTAAAATAAATATAAATCAAATAACCAAGCGCGTTAAGTTTTAAGAACTATTTCTTGTAAAAGTACCTATTCCTTTATTCTCAGCAACAGAATAGTACTTTCATATGAACTCGTTAACGCACATTTTCCATGCCCATATAATTTAATTGTTTTTTTTTTTAATTGCTCCATCACTTAAGAAAATTGTTGATATTAAGAAAAAAAATACATTTCAGTGGTTTTCAAATCAAAAAGTAGAACGAATTTCTTTGTTTTATGCTCTTACAAACAGTTTACAATTGATTGATTTCGAAAAATATATGTAGCTCTAATATAAGTTTTAGGGGTTCCTGGCTTAAATAGATAATCTAACTCATAGATATAAATTACATGCTTCAGCTTCACAATAATAATATAGACTTTTTATCTCAAAACTATAATCTCACTTCAAATAAATTGTAATGTGTACAATGAGGGTTTTCTCTCTTTTTTCTGCCACCGGGTGGCGCCACGTATGCGTCTGGTCCAAGCAGCTGTCAAATAGTATGGAATTGTAGGGTCCGAACTTATTGCTTATTGAAATTCTGTTATATTGGAAGTGTTTATTGATTTTATTATGGACTACGGTCGGAATAAGGTTTCCGAACTAAAAATTGAGCTCAGAAAGAGGGGTGCAAAAGTCACTGGTACTAAGGAAAAGCTCATTGAAAGGTAGATAACGTAATGTACTAGAATTTGTTTACACAATATGATTTAGTTTTTTATCTACTCAACCGCAATTGTTAAACAATAATGCACTTCTTTAATTATACAATAAAAAATCACAAAAATCGTTCACGGTTCATAGTAAACAAAAGCACTTTAAACGGTACCTGGACCTGACGACTCGGTGCTGCCACCTCGTGGACGCCATTTTGGAAAACCCTCATTGTAGACAAACCAATAAATAAATAAATCGATCTAAACATAAGTGTATGCAACTATAGGTACTGCACGTTTAAACGTTATAAGCACTAAAGTTGTCGGAGGGTAAGTTTTCTTAATGTGAAAATTAATTTATTGTACTTATAGTGTTAATATAAGTATTTTTATGCGAATTAAATATTTTTTGTTGATTTGGCGACAAAAAAATATAAGTAATTAACTACCATTTTGGTTAGCATCGAACAGCGAACTAGGCAAAATAGTGCTATTCCGCGGCTATGTCTTAAAACCTAACTTCGCACGATTCCAGTAATTTTGAAATTACGGTAATTAGAAATTATGATAATTAGAAATGCTTTTCCTACTCACAGTGATCGTTCTCATTGTTTCTCCTAGCTTCTTTTCAATGGAATAACGCAAAAACGCCCATCGATTCTTTATATACGACCGCGAAATTCGAAAATGGAGTATTTATTACAACAATACCTCCGCTTAAATTGCAAAAATGTAAATTCGAGTTGTGAAGGCGTCGTTCACTATCGCTTATTTGGGCCTCCATGTGATATATTACAAGTGACCGCACCCAAAACTAGAATACTTAGATCACTCAAAGAACCAACCGCCCACTGTACAAATACTTGGCGGAAACTTGACAACAGCAGGTTACTCCATACTAAAACAAGCGAGACCCCCATTAACATAAAGAATGAGAGCATTTGTTAAGGCTTGTTACCTTCGTTTACATGAAACATGGTGTCACCAAAAACTGTCCAAATAGAGAAAATGTAAGGTGAATCCTATGGCAGCAGTTACTACCACATTCGCGAACTCTCTTATGTTACGTTATAAATCAATGGAAGTCTTGGTAACTATAAAGTTTCTTGCGCTCTTGATTGAATCTATGTATCTCATTTTAGTGCAAGTCTAGATATCGAAAATCCATTTCATTAAGCTTTAAATATTTGGTTTCTGCCTTAGGTACCTGAAGTTTCCTCTTTGAGTAGTAGATAGTGGATCGCCACGAAGTCACCCTGTGTGGAAAAGAAACAGGTACTTATCTCACATTAGGTAACTTCCAGTAATGCATGAGCTTTCAATGTTTTGAAAATATTCAATTAAATGTTGCTTTCTTTTTTAGGGTTCCGTACCCAAAGGGTAAAACGGGACCGTATTGTTTTCGCTCCTCTGTCCGTCCGTCCATCACCAGGCTGTATCTCATGAACCTTGATAGTTAGAAAGCTGAAATTTTCACAGATGATGTACATATTTTGGTTGCCGCTATAACAACAAATACTAGAATTAAATTAACACTTTGGGGGGCTCCCATACAACAAACGTGATTTTTTGTCCATTTTATAATAATGGTAAGGAACCATTCGTGCGCGAATCCGACTCGCACTTGGCCGGCTTTTTTATCCTTTATTTATATACTTCGTCAGCCTCGTGACTTTTCTCAAAATTATTGAAAAAATAATTTTACAACAACAACTTGAAGACATTATAAAGTACCTACATCCCGCCAAAATATTGCACATCCAACGACTAAAATGCTTGGCCAGTAGATATATAATTCAAGGTATTTTAGGGTACCCATCGATGGCACTATTTGGCATGACTATTCACATTCAATGGTTACATTGAATGTGAAGACTCTCTTTATCGTTCTCCGACCTGGTTGAGATACACTTACAAAACTCTAACCAAACCATTCAGATACCACCATTCACCTGTCCTACCATCCCAGGCTATAGTATAGCTGATGCTTTTGTAATGTGAAATAGTTGATAGATGTTCTTCAAAGCCCTGTTTAAGCAAGGCCTCCAATATCCACAATACAATAAACTGTTTTGGTTTCATGCAATCAACCACAAATTATTTTTTCATCAAAGTTTATTTTCTGTATCAATGTATAAAGTTGTCTCAAAGTCGATAACTGTCTCATAAAGCAGCAATAGAGGTACCTAAATTCTGCCCAAAGATCAAACAACAAGCTCATAAATATTTATAATATAATTTATTATTATATATTATTCACACTTTTGTATTGTTTGCTCATCTTCTAAGTTCGCCATCGAATATTTATTTAGAATAATCTTGTTTTGATTGGCGTTAATCATATGTATCTGTAACATTTGAGTCCAAACTCGTTTTTAATGGAATGTGCTAATTTTGCTCAAGTATTGCATTTTTCCGAAGGTCAAAGGCGTTGTCCTGTTTGGTATAACTGAATCACTTATTCTTAGAAAATATCATCCTAACCTTTCGAAAACCACTGCGGTTTTGATATTTTATTTTATTCTTGTTAAGGATGCAAATGCATTTATTTGAGGGTCAATAGCTAACTTTATTACCAATGGTGTCATGAGATTAAGATAAAATGAAAATGTTTATTGTTTAATGGTTGATAAATAATATTTTAGATGAGCAATATATGGATGGGCAATTTTATAGTATGGTAAATTTTTGAGTATTAAAAATATTCCTCACATGTTTTCATAAATAACATCATATACCTAGTCACAAATGAAGGACAAGTTACAGTCTAAATAACTGGTAAATAGGTACTAAATAACTGGTATAGGTATTTATAACCTCTATTAAGATCATGAGAAGATCTAATTATTTAACTTGGTTTAAGCTCCGCGACCATACTAAATGGATGTGCATCACCGCATTATGTGAAAAAGTTTCCTCGCTAAATGCAGAGCGTTAAGAAACAGAAACAAAAACCCAAAGAAATATACTCATACATACGATACACACTTGAAAAGGAAAAGGTTATGTACCTTCCTTCTGACGTAGCCAGGAAAAAGAAACTCCACCTATATCTACGATAGTGACACGATAACAGATAACTGCGGATTTTATTATCCTACATATCTGAGGATTTGCTGCCTAAGATAGGATTTTGACATTAGCCCTACGCATAAATTAGTGAAATCTGCCGTAAATCAGAAATAACATACAAATAAAAAATACGGCCGAATATAATTTTCTCCGGAATAACAATGTGTAAAGATTCATTTGTATCCCGTTAGTTTAATAATAAAGTGATAATAGGTTAATTAATACTTGACATTCAATTATTATTTTACGACTTTTTTCACGCCTTTTTATTATTAAATACTATCTAATAAAAATACGAAGATCGAGATAAAGGCGACGTTAGCCTAATTAAGTTCACTTTTATTAGTGTTTTATTGAATTAATTTTATTATATGTTTTGATAGTTCTTATCTTTAACAAATCCATATTTTGACTGCAGTCACTTGGTTTCAATGCTTTTATGTAAATAGGTTCTTGAAATATTAGAAGTGCCATCTCCCGAGCTTTATCCAGACTATGTTGGGTTCGGCTTCCAATCTAACCGGATGCAGCTTAGTAACAGTGTTTTACAAGGAGCCCGGGAAACCTCAATATCATCACCCGGGGCATTATCACCTGTACTGGCTTTTCCCATCTACGTATATTAAGACCTGCGTCTAGTCTAACCAGATGCTGCTGAGTGCCAGTATTACATGTAGCTGCCTATCTGACCCCTTAGAAACGCCTTAGAAAGACTGGTTGTCAGACGTTCTGGCTTTTAACTTTTCGTAACGATTGTCAATGTTGTTCAAATGATAGCCGAGACTCAAAAATTTAACGGTAGGTCGAATAGATCTGTGCGCCATTTAATCGTTTTTAGAATAAACCAAAATTTTCTTAATGAATAAGTATACAATTATTTATCGCAGAAAGATATGGAAATATTGCCATTACTTTAAAAAAAGAACCACGAAGTTTCGAATTTATGTACACTTTTTTAATTTGGAACATTATGAAAAGTCTAGCTTGAGTTATAAAATACTCATTGATTTAATCTTTTTTCAAACTAATACTCAACTAGCAATTGCCTACTTCCCGGCAAAAAAAATGAATGCCTAGGCATATTTTTGTGCTCATGACGTACAGCGCTAATAGCCGTGCGCTCTCAACACAAATAATTAAATCCACGCGACAAACGTCAAACGAACATCAGGATCATTATTGAAATTTTGACCTTTATTATCAAAATTAAATCATTAAATTTTATCTATTCTAAGTTTAAATTATATTGCAAATATCAAGCAGTCAAGAAAAATATTGACACTAATGTTAATCCTTTGACAAGATGTTTACGTAAGTTCGTAATTTTCCGCGTGTTGGTACTGATTATAGCAATTATGTTTGAACCATACAAATTATAATTGGGATTGCTGGAGTTCTACATTGTAAATACCTATCTTGAATTTCAAACTATCTTCTATTCATCCCATTGCAAAAATATTCCATGTCCGCTCCAGCTAAATGTCTCTTTTCCACAATTTTGCCTCAAAATAACCGTGACATGGCCTACCGCCCTGCTTACTAGGTAATATATGGGTAATTGAATCCTGATTACATTGTATATTTAAGTACCTACGTGTTACAGAAGGATAACATGTACCTATGACAATATTGAGTACGAAATTGAACCAAAACTTGTAATTAAAGCAGGCTCAGAAATAACGACAAAAAATAATATTATACTTAGTATATTTTTTGTAACCTACATTATTATATTACAGTAGTTATTGCCAAAACATAAAATATTATAAATATGACGATCATTATATAAATTAAAGAGGCGAATAGTTCACTCAGTAGTTACATCTACTACTCTTACAAATACTTCGTACTCCAACTTCAATTTGGTCGTTAGAGCATTTTCAACAGTATTTAAAACTTTTGTGCCTCGAAAACTGTAGTAGGAGCCAAACTTCTCACCATGAGGAACCTTCAGCGTTGGAGGATATCTGAAAATGAAAAAAAAAACATTATTTTCACGAAATATTACAGTGATACATACTAAGTGTAGGTACGATACTCGCTTTGTCAAAATTTTCTTAATATTTTTCAATACATAGTTTATAGATGTACATTTTCCACTATGTCAAGTATGAGTAAGCCAGGTCAATGACAAAGACAAATGCATGTAAACAAAATAGCTCGAGGTCACCCTTTTATACGTTAATAAAACTCAAATGCTTTATAAGGTATGAATTTGCGTTGTCATAACATATTATTTACACAGGATCAGATTTGAATGTGAAGAAAAATTAAATTAACTCCTTTTTTGAACAATGAATCACAATAGTAGAGGGTAAACCTTTTGTTTTTAAAGTGAACTCCAAAGTTTTTTTGGTACATTTGTGTAAAAATACTAACATAACCTTTACTGATGCGGAAAATCAATAGCCATTAAAAGCAAAAAAGGCTGTATGATCTGCTACTTCATATTCTGACTTTTGAACTGCCCCGAAAACCATCTTAATTCAAGTTATGAGATAGCAATTACTTACTGGGTCACAAATTCCGTTTGATTCATTTTAGGGTCCAAGTATTTGCATTTAACTGCAATCTCCTTATCAGCGTACACCTTTCTGTAGTGATTTGCGCTTTCCCCATATTCATTACCAAAGATAAGATAAGACTCATCTGATACATATCGGTCTACCAGAGACTTGATCACTTTGTGGATATAGGGATACCTGTGAGCATAAATCTTATAACCAATGTAATCGATTTTGTTTGGCTTTGAGCCCGGTCCAGTGCCTGGAGGGCCCGGTGGTCCAGGTGGGCCAGGTGGACCATTAGGGCCATTGGGACCGTTAGGACCATTCGGGCCAAAGCCTCCGTTACCGCCGTTCCCACCATATCCTCCGTTCCCGCCGAATCCACCATTCCCTCCGAATCCACCGTTGGGTCCGACCTGATGAACGTATCTATAGTCGCCATCATCTTCAGGATATAAACCTTGTTGGTATATGTATGTGTATCTTCCTTCATCGCCGGGAATGTATTTGCCTTCATCTAAAGGTCTGTAGTACCCGCCATCATCGTACACTCGATATTTCCTCGGGTGGTACTTGCCATCGTCGTAAGGTGAACATTGTATAACAGCCCATAACGTTAACACAAATACCTGAAATTAATGAATATTCATTTGATTAGGTAATGACTGAATGCATTTAATTAACTAATTTAAATACGTATTATTGTCTAATGTCAAAGCATTAACGGGGCAGGTTTCTGTTCAATATCATAAATAATGTATAATTTTACACTCGAATCATCTATGTATTATTATTTCATATCAAAAATAATATTCAATTTAATTAAGCTGTAATGTGATAATTAAAAGAAAATCAAAATAATCTTAATTTTCCTATATTCGCATAACTTTTTTCTAAATATGAGATACGATGAAATTCCACAAAAAAGTACCAAGTATTTTTAAAGGTCGTAAAAGGGCTCAACTTTTTGAATTCAATAAATCTATTAAGTACAGAACTAGGTTTGCAGGGCGAATTTTGGCCCGCAAGCAACACGAAATTTCCTCCCCTGTTAAATAACTTGAAAGAAACACCCAGTTTATGAAACATATCCGTGGGCTCTTTTGATCAGATAATTACTATTAATGACTATTAATATAATTAATATTTCAATTCGATAAACATCAAAATAAGACAACTACTTAATAAATTATGATTTAAAAGTAAAATTCACTTCGCATGTTAATTATGAATGTTAAGTTGAATGAACAGGTACTTACAAATTTTAGAGCCCTCGTCATTTTCACCAGAGAATGCACTAGCAGCAAATATTTTGTCCTGCCGCCTTGCTTACTCCGCAAATGTTTTAGCTCTGAAACTAGATCAAACAATGTGTCATAGGTTAGCACCGCGTTGGAAATACATTTATAGTATCAAAATCATCTTCTTCAACATTGACATTTAATTAACATTTAAATTAATAATAAATTTTATTTAAAACGTACCAAAAGTGGAACAGAATCCTTAAATCAAGTTGCGACGAGGTCACATAAAAACATTAGCATAGCTTTTATATAGTTCCGCAGAGAGTAGGATGAGTTACATTAATCATTCACTTTTGCACTTGAACCTTGCGTTTTTATATAAAATATATTTGAGTCACTAACTGAGCAATAGCCGTGCAGTTTCGAGACGACCGACTTGCAAGAGAGTCGTAATTTTCTTATGGAATGTTTGAAGATCCACTTCACACGTTGATTTGCATAAAACAAAAATGATTAAAATGCAACAATATCGTGCCCACCGCGCGCTAAACACATTATTCGATTTACATCTAGGTTCTTGACTTGCTTGACTTAGTTGACATACAAAATCTAGTTCGTTCGTCTTTAAGTAGGTGTTGAGTGGGATACCTACGTGCTATACTCACTGCCTCCTATACCGACAAATATGCAGTAAATACCAACTTTATTGTGCAATTTGCACTTTTATTTGTAAAACTACTGTTTACGTAAGAACATGATGTTCTCGGCCTTTATAGGAATGCATATAGAAATTGCCCATATTAGTACGCTTGCGTTTTCCTTTCTGAAATAGGAAACTTGAAGTTGCATCTTCATTGTCACGTTGTTTTTGCTTTAGAAAAGGATTCGAAGTTCACTGAAATTATTTTACTGTTTCCTCCATATACCGAGGTTAAGAAAGTTGTGATACTTTTTTTTGTAAATTATGACTACTCAAGAATATATCATACAGTAATAGTTACTAAAAATCCTCGCATTTAAAATGGTAGTATGTACGATGCCGAATATGACCAATTGTGCATATGATATTGAATACTCATTAATTATTCAGGAATCTTTACATAACTGCAAAATTAGAATAGAATCCGGACACAATTACCTTCTAATTTCAAAACATAAACATTCATAAATTATGTAGGGAACCTTTTTTACGGAAATATACTCGCTCGTGCGAGCTTTTTTTTTCTTTTGTCATATAACCAGTTCTGATACTTTCGTCACGATTTGGCGCCGGCTGGATTCTCCTCAAACTTTGTAAGGGTTCAACGGTGACACGTCCTAAGCTCCAATGATAGGGTCAAAGGCCTCAGGTTGTCAGCAGTCATCCTCAACACAATCTTGGAAGATCCGGATTCCGATACGATATGTAACACATTTAAAAATTCTAAAGATAAAAGAAATGACGTTAATAGCCCCATTTAGTAGGTATTCTATAACAATAATTTGTTCTACATCTATATTTTTTTAATACTAAAATAACATTTTGTTATTCTGGACAGCCTTATAGCGTCCTGACCACCCCGGTAGCGGCAGCGTTGGGCCATGCTCCAGAAGCTATTTTTAATAGGGACACAATGTTTATATTATTAAAAGATTTGGGCTAATCAAATAAATAGGTAGTAAAGAATGTAATAATTAGACTCATAAATGAATTCAGAGTGGTACGAAATAAATATGAACACATTATATAAACAGCAATCTACGATTTTATTTTCTATCTAAAAATGAGTACATATTAGCAAAGTTTTTTTTACAGAAAACCAGAACCCATAAACAAGTGTTACAAATATTAGTTTCTTTTATTTACGCTGCGGGTGGCCAAAAAACGTTAATTCTAAGAAAAACATGACCTTCCTACTAACGAACGACCTAGGAATAAAAAATACAAAAAAACATTATTTACTACAAGTCGGTGTTGTGTTAGGTCAGTATCAATATTTTTTAAAATAATAAAGTTCAGTTCATAGAGTATTAGGCAAGGTATTCTCATAGTACATACTCAACTTTCAACCAGTTGTCTTCGATATTGATACAATACATACATACATATAAAGATACTTTTGCATAAAACAGTAACATTGGTAAGAGATCTTACCGATAGGTTAGGGGGGTTATATCTACGTAAAACACTCATTCAGTCCCATCCGGTTTCACTGGAATCGACCAGAATTTTGAAAGTTCTATTCCATACAAAAAATACATAATAACAAGGGTTGCCTTTACTAAAATTATAAGATCGCTTCTAAATCGACTACACTACTTTACTTAAAGGTATTTTATTACAATTAAAAAAACCTATCCGTTTAGTGATAAAAAAGCTTTTAAAAATAAAATATCAAGATGAAAACATTGACTGAGAAATTAAGACCAGAAATCTATTTTATGGACCACTTTTTATACCCGTTCTTTCTTAATGGGTCAATAGGCCAGGTGATTATTATACCTACTTTAAAATATTCAATTATTTAAGCGCCAATATATCTTGGTAATAATACCAAGTGTGTATACAAATCCAAAATATTTCATTAATGTAAACAATTTAATGTTTAGGTTTTAACTTTGTTTTGGATCGTAATTTATAACTTTGATTTAGGTAAATACCGCATCCTGTTAGAATTCAAAGAAAAAGATTCAGAATTACATCAGCCGTTTTGTATTTGACCTTAAAAATATAAATCAGACCTTCAAAATATATGGAAGAGCTATTGAAAAAGAACTGCATTTGAATCAATTGCTGAAAAGTACCTAATGCAATGACCATTGGTGATTTTGTATAGGTAAATTGTATAACGCTTCAGTATCATGTTTCCATTGAATAGAGGGATTAAAATAGAAGATAATTCCTTGTACACTGATATTAACATAAAGTAGTTTTGCTTACTCACCTTGTCCCAAAACAGTTTACTAGCAGACAATATCTTGGTGCCTTATATCCCTCAAAGCTTAGCATACACATATGCAAAATATATATTCATGTTCCTAAATACACGTTGCAGAAACAAGTTTAGTATAGGTCGATAAACTTTAAGTATAAAAAAATTATAGTCTATAAATTCAATGTACCAAGAGGAAGTCATGTACTAGTGATATTCGATCACATGTCAATGACCGAATGACTAAACGGTGCAACGAAAAAACATTATTAATTTATGTGCTGTAAATTGCTATTTAAACGTTAATTATAAAGTGTATCCTATAATTAATTGTGCCTAAATAATATTTGTGGCTGACCCAAAATAATTTATTATGGGTACATGATAATTAAGTTAAATTAATTCATTAATTGGCAATGATGATCTTATGGCCGCCCACTTATTAGCATCTATTAACCACTATAAGATCCGTAAGGGAAGATAAGGATGCTTATTTTACTAATTTTAATATTTAATAGATGTCGCGTTGCATCCATAATCGAAGGTCACTAACCAAAATGTCAATATTTTAAGGGTCTATGTCAACTGTTCTGTAACACGATACAGTTCTACTTGTATAAACATAGAAACAAATAAGATATTTTTCTAAATTAAGTGTTTAACAATCAACGTTTGTGCTGACATCTCTTGAGAACCGGCGACATCTCTCAAGCTTAATGCAACAAGCCGTTAAGGCTCTATTGTATTATCTGACTGTATTTTTTTAAGAATGTTCTAGACTCGAGACTACGTAATATGCACAAATTAAATAAACAACGTTGATCTCCCTTTGTCGCAGTTAGGTACAAACATATATTTGCAAAAGACTCAGCCCGCTGTAGGTTGTATGAAAGCTTAGGGTTTCAGTTAGTGAAGCCTTATTAGACTTTACTGACTGAAACCGGTACATGTTTTTCAATTATGATTATAGACTGATATGACTGCCTCGTTGGTCTAGTGGTGGCAAGCGCGGCTGCTGTGCGTCTCGGGTTCGATTCACGGGTCGGGCCGAAAAGGGCTTTGAGGGTTTTTTTAAACTTTCAAAAAGCAGCCCGTAGTCTGGAAGGTGCATCGGAGAGCGCGTAAATGTCGGTCCTGCGCCTGATCTCGCGGTCGTGTCGGATGCCGTCCCATCGGGTTATAAGAGTGAAGGAATAGGGAGTGCACCTGTGTCTGCGCAAATGCTCGTGCACTATAATATATCCTGCGCATCTGGCTGATCTCCTTAAATGAGAACAGCCGCCGTGGCGGAAATCGGCCGTGGACACCATTATTATGATTATAGTCCCATGGCACCTCTTCCGATCTCTCTCGGCCTGCACACCAAAGAGATGCTAGTGGAAGACAAATACAGTGTCGAGACTGAAATCCCATAATATCCTTCTTTTTCTTTTTTTAATACATTTATGAAAATGTTCAACCAAATTCTTAACTTTCGAATTTTCATTTAAAAGCATCCTATTGCTAGTTGGGAGTCTGTAATCGAATTTAGTTGCGGACGAGATCTCGGGTTCGATTACATGATCGGGCCGAAATCGCTTTGTGGGTTTCAGAAACTTTCATAAAGGAGTTCAAAGTCTAGAAGTTGGTGATTGATACTGTATCAGAGAGAACATGTCATGTCGGTCCTACGTCTGATCTCTCTCCGGTCGTGTCGGATTGCCGACCCATCGGCCTATGAGAGTGAAGGAATAATGAGTGCATCTACATCAAGTGCTTGTGCGCTATAGCATACGTAATGAGCAGCTGGATCATCTCCTGATATGGGAACAGCCGCTGGGGCCGATAATCAGCTCAGATGCTATTATAAAAATTTCTAATTATGTATATCAGTTATGACTATCCATCCATACACTTTTCAAATAAAGATTCAGCACTTGTCAGCTAATTATAAACATTTTAAGATCGTCGAGTAAACTTTTGGTTTCTAAGCTGGTGGACAGAGACCTTTATATTGTGCATTAATTAAAAGTAGACGTCGCACCCAAAATGACGCACTCAATTTTTATGGTCATTAGAGTACCTTGTTGTCTTTGAAATGGACAGTGAATAACAGTTTTATTCAAAAACTTGTCGCTAATGGACTATCATTTTCGATTTTTATTGATCGTTATCAGTCAGATCTCACCTCATTATATTCCAACTGCATAAAATACTGGAGGCCAGCATTTTTGAAGGTTTTTATCGTAAATTCTCCCTTTGCAGATTGCATATTGCCATACATGTATGTTAATATTATGATGTTGCATCTTGCATCCCACACTGCAATAATATGTGATGAGAGCAACCTGCTACGTTACTAAATATGTCATAATAAGTAATAACAAAATAAGCATGAGTTTATCAATAAACCTGCCATTATAGTTGTGACATTATATCAGTATGACATAAGTTAAAACGAATAATTGGGTAGCCACGTGATCACCATAAAGAGAAAATAATTAATAGTCAAAGTGATATGGAATTGCGAGTTTTTTCAATAATTAATAACCTTATAAAGTAATATCAGGGATAATAATTATCGTCTTCAGCAAAGAAATAAAACAAGCACGGTAACAAGTAGCATCTTTATTATACTTATTTAGAACAGGTACAGAGTATGCAGAGACTTATATCCCCAAACTTATGAGGAACCATTGGACTAGATTTACTTGGGAATGTGAGCGCCTGAGGGCACGAATCCATTCTCATCGGCGGTGTAATCTACTCTGTAGGTGACACCGTCGGGGCCGACGTACTCGAAGAATCCCTTAACCCTGATACCCTGGTTTTCATTGTCGATCTGCTCCAGTTTACCGGCTTCCTCAGCGAGGATCTTGTTCTCGGTTTCATAGAGGTAGTGGTAACCTTCGGGGTTAACATCACCCTCCTGACGGATGATACCGTATTTGTATTCGTAACCTGATCCAGCGACGGAGGCAGAGACCTTGCCGGCGCCAGAGGCAGCAGCGGATCCGAGTCCACTTGAGAGACCAGATCCGAGACCAGCACCGCTTAAGACACCAGAGCCGCTACCAGATCCGCTGCCGCTGGACTTGTCACCAGTGTAGAAACCTCCGGCTGAGCCGCGGTCTCCACGGTCACCGCTATAAAATTAACATTTGGGTTAGGATATCACCATTAAACAAAACAAGAATCGTCACAAACTGTTACATATTAAAACGATGCTAATTAACACACATTAATATTTGATCTACCCATCATTTCCTGGTCATAAAAATTATACTTAGTAATTAGCATAGTCGTTTCGTGGAAGCGAGTTTTTCCTTAATTTTTATTTTATATTGTCTATACCTATTGTCACTATTAATAAAATGTGATGTCTTACTTGTAAGCACCGCTGCCATCAGGCTTGTAGCGGCCAGCATCATCGTTGCCGTTGTAAGCGCCGCCGGGACCGCCCGCGGATCCGGCACCGGAGTAAGCTCCGCCGGGACCTCCAGCAGATCCGGATCCAGAGTAAGCACCACCGGGACCGCCCGCGGATCCAGATCCGGTGTAGAAGCCACCGGCACCACCACGGTCACCGCGATCGCCGCTGCGTCAAACAAGAATAAATTAGAAAAAGGTTAACAAGAACGAGTTATTGTTAAGATGTCAAGGTCATGATGGTATCAACTTTCGTTTTCGTTAAGGGTACAAAAATAATGGAAACATTTCCTATGTCTTTGAATAGAATCATTTCATTTTCAGTAAAAACTTTATTGTTTTCATGCCGACCATTTTAGTTATTTTCGCGGTTTATATCGTAAACTAATTACAGACGAGAGACACAGATTTTGCAGAACCCTTTGAAAAGTGAGTTTCTAAGGTTCTTATAAATTTTTCAGAATCATTACCATGTCGCAATTGCCATCATCGACGTTCAAGAAATATATTATACTAAAACCACCGTTTCGTACGGGTGTTTTCGATTAATATTGCCTTTAAGTATACTATTTAAGAGTAGGAATAATTTCTAACAATATACTTTTAGATTACATTCTGAATGATTTCGAAAGCTCGGGGGATGATGATGATTCTGAATTATTTCATTGATAATAATATATACATTTCTCGAAATATTGAACCGTAAATATAACTGATAATAATTCAAAAATATTAATTTAGAGGGATATATTTACAACAAAAACCTAATATATTAAATGATGATACTACTTACTTGTACTTTCCAGAGTCGTCAGGGACGTATCTGCCAGAGTTGTCGTAGCGGCTAGGATCGTAGCGGCCCAGGCTGTCGCGGCCAGAAGCGTCGTACTTCGGCGCTACGGTGGTGTAGTACCGAATAGGCTTGAAGGAGTAGGGCGATGGGGTCGTGGAGAACAAATTGTACCGCCGAGTGGTCGCGAACGAGAACGGACTGTAGGGCCTGGAAAATAAAGTTTCATGTAAAATAATGCATTTTGTGCTTTGTAGCGTTTAGCTTAAAGCTCATTTTTGGTCTTTGTAGATAAAAATCATCTCTCATTTCATGAAAACGTTGATATTTTTTTCGAGTGAGTGTGTTTCACCTTTACTTTCACCCCTTCTAGTGATGACTATACAGTTATTAAGGTACGTAAAAGTGCTGTGAACATTAAAGTGTCTTCAGATTTTTTTAATGGTTTTTCAGTGTTGATTTTTCTTTGATAGGATATTGTTTTACTTTTCTTGTTCCTTTTAAATTTTCCCAGCACTTTTGCCTATTTAAGAAAATGCGTTATATCCAGTTGAACGTACTTTGGTAAGTCAGCCGCAAGGGCGACTGTCAGGGACAGACACACCACCTGAAACAAACAATAAAGATTTTTAACCACAAGCACCACTAATCATTTAATTTATATATCACATAAACAATAAAAAATCTAATATCGGACGCTAATATCCTCATAAATTAAATTAATACTTTATAATAACTGTTAAACTTTATTAACACGTAACGTCTTGATTACTAATTACACCACAAAGACATGCACTCTAGATTTTAGAAACAATGTCACGACACTTGACACTTACCAAAAAGACGCGCATTTTCGTTGTTATCAAGCGGACTTAACTACTTGAATGTGCTCTTCTATAGATCAATGCCTATTTATACCTTTTTTATCTAATTTTATAATGTTCCTCTGTCCAGTTCGTCTCATTTATAATGTGGTGTCTGACGCTAATTCATTAGCACAGTGTTTCTCAATCTTTGGTGATCGTCTTAATTGATTATTTCAGTAGCTCCTATCGGTTTACGGATGAGATCTCTGAAAAATATTTACACTTCTTCCGCCAATGTACCACCATCTCTACAACATTTCAGCTATCCACAATTTTCTTTATTTAGGTAGTTATTATTTCAATACCGTTTTATTGATTTAATTTATTGAACGTTATGTACGTATGCCCTGAAAATTACTTCTTGAAACAACAGTTGAATAAATTATTGTCACTGAAAATAAATCATTTTTATTATTTGAAATACACCAGTTTTGGTACTGTTTCTTCGAAATAACAGAATTTAAATTTTAGAAACATTTTTTCAAAACTTCGACAAACCGTATTTACGAGGTTCAAATCTAGGTGTGGTGCGTAACGAAGAAGCCTTTGCTGACATTTACGATTCATATTGTAATAAATATTATGTCACATTTACAACAATGTAAAGGTTTTTTTAAGCCTCCAGCTAAACTGAATTAATGTTAAACCAAATATTTTTTTTATAAAATAACTTACTTTCAAATGAAATATTCATTTGAAATTCCTACAATTTCAGATGAACTTTTTAACACAGATTCTGACACTTTTTCTGCTTACGGTTTATAGGCATTATCCGGAAATATGAAAATGTCTAAACACATTGTAATATGTGTACAATGTATCTACATAATAGACATAAATTGATTTCTTTTTGCAAACCAACCAACGAAGTAAATTAGAGGACGCAAATGTTTAGGTTATGTTAGCGGAATTTCAGCGATCGTTAATTTTTCATTAACTGCTTTATTTCAAAGAAAACTAAAGTTGAAATATTTACAATAAAAGTTAATAATTTTTCGCTAACTTTGATGAAGGTACTTACAATTTCAGTAAGATTTCAGCAGTAATTTTTAAAAGATAAGTTTCTTGATTTTTGTGCATATTTGTATAACTATTCATTTTGGGGTATGTTATTAATTATAATTACTGGTATTATATTCTAATATCGTTTAGCATAAGCCCTGCCATTTCCCAAGTATGTCACCCAGCCAGTCTAACTAGATGCGGTGTAATATCAATATTTTACTGCAGGACAGTAAGTGATGATAATGTTTTTAACTATGACCGCTTATTTAATAGCTATAAATCTTTAGTAGCCCATTCGTTAGGATTCGTTAGGATAAACATGATAGTGCTAAAAGTTATTAAATGAATGGTTTTGAAATTTCATTAGAAAAGAAAAGTATATTTTAAATTTTCAGGAAAGCACACATTTCAAAAACTTTTTAATTATATGGTCGTAAATCAACCTAGTACTGTATAGTATAAAAGAAAAATACTCAAGTTTCTAAAAAAATTGCAACTCATTCTAGACTTTGAGAATCGTTATTTTGTGCATTAATTTTATGTTTTAATAAGATCCGAATCACAATATTGTATTTTAGATGGCCATACTTTGATATACTGCAGCACCTCGCCGAGGCCATTTGTCTCAATGCCGGTAGTAAAATTGATCCAATTATAATACTAACTAGTTTCTCTAATTTTCCGAATAGGTATCATCCTCATTTACATATGTTGTTTGGTTTACTGCCGACTAAAGGGTCTCAATATCCGCGTTAGAATGAAAAAATAAAAGAATACGTTTATCTTCTTTTGACCTACTTTTATGAACCGTGCAGTTGGTATGTACCTATATAATAGTACTTCTTGAAAATTATATTGTGGTGACAGGAAGTAGGTACCTACAATTAAATAGGTTTTTAAATTAATTATAATAAAACCTAGACTGGTTGCTCTTTTAAAATTAAATAGCATAACATTTTAATGACCTATATCTCCTATCGCTATTTTCTCAAATGACACCTGATCCTCAAGCTTAATTATTATAAGATGTTCCTTGTAATCGAATTATAAAACTATTAATAGCAATTAATGTAATTATTACATTTTCTTTATTTATCACCCATTAATTCAAGGTGTAGATAAGTTGTTATTTATCCGCGAGCTGGTGTAGGCTTAATAATTGCCATTTAGTAAAGAGCGCTTTAATTGGGCTGTTATTTTAATGCCTCTATTAGGCATTTTAATAATACGTAAATCTTTTTGTATTGATTTATTTTAAACATGTGAACTGTAAACAGCAGTACCTACTGTAAACAGTAGCGTTCCAATCAATATACAGAAGTACATAATTTAATTCCTTTTTTTACGTTATTCAATAACATCTAATCGAATTTCTGCATTACTGAATGTCATCGATTCAGTTATTGATAAAAATGATTTTCATATTGTTAATTAATGTCTTTTGTAAATGAGATCCGGTTGGATTCAATAAATATGCCATTAATAATTGTCTGGTTCCAAATTTTTGCGGTTATACCTATTGGCGTTACGTAACTTTAAAAAGTTCGTTCCAAAGTTTAGTTAATTTAAATAATAGGTTGAATTTGAATCATCAATGAAAGAGTCTGAAACAAAAGTTATAATCCTCCACATTTTGACTTAATTTATTTTTCAAGTTCACAGATAATCTACATTAGAAATGTACATTTCAAGTGACCTATATAATTATTTCAACGATTTTTATGTGTTTTTACACAATTAGAAATAAAAATATTTATTATAATTATCAAATAATGTCATAGGTCAAACTTTTGCTCTTTATAATCCGATTATTCTTGCAAAAACCGTCTAAAATGTCACTCTTTTTGGGGATTATTAAATCCAGCCGCATGTGACGGTCTGCTTGATTTTATGGGCATGACCAGTTATTTAAATGTAGGTGTGTACAACAGTGTGACATTGCGAAGTACGATCACATTCTAACACCGATGATGCATAATTGGACATCCTGTCATCTTCATTATGACTAAATTATCAATTGCACATAAACTATCTGTTTAATTGACGCAACCTCCATTTGTAGCATGCAAATTTTCTCTTGAAAACATATTAACATGTTGTTTTTATTGCTTATGACATAGACATCCTCGGAGCACAGTCATAATTGTAATCATATTCCTAGGCATTCACTATATAAATGCTAAGCTGTAGCATTGATTGTACCACATTACTACCAGGATTTACCTATATGCTTATATGAGTAGGTGCAATGTTATGCATAACTTTTAGACGATTTTAATTATATAATAAAATAATGCAAATTATATTTTATAAATTCTGAATTAATATTTTCACAATTATTTTTTTTACAAAAACAGCAACCTGTGTCAGACAACCTGCATTAAAAATGCAGGTTTTATGTTACGTTTAACAGTAGATTCCTTAGTTCCTTTTTAAATCCAAAAGGAACTAGACAGGTTGACAACTTATAACAGGGAATATGTTGCATCGAAAACGCACAACTGTGTGAATCGACATGCAGAAAGAGCTTTTTGTATAACAATCAGTGATTACTTACAAGTAATGATTTACCAAAAGGGTTTCTGTTTACTCTTAGTAATATCAATTCGTTTAAATCTTCTCATCGTCTTTTACCTATCCTTTTCTCAAATATATTGGGGCAGTGATTTTCAAATAGCATGCCTAACTTGACTTCCTGAAACCAGTTACCCGGTCAACACGACAACCTTTGACAAGCCTAGCAGTCAGAGCTGCCGAAGATGTTCAAATAACCGCAGGGACCCACAGAAGCATGGCTCCTAAAACATGGAGGAACTCGTTGTGATATACATGATTATCCATCAACGGAACAATTGCCCCAAGTATTGCTTAACCTTGTGATCAATCGATACTTGCGCCTGTTACTTTGAGACTAGCTAAAATATTGTTTCCTGCAAATTATAATACAAAGGCAGAGATTTTATGGTGTTGACTTGATTGAGCTTAAAATAACTAGGAAGGCGCGAAATGCGTAAGCAGTCAAATTCACTATTTGGTTACACAATACTAAACTAACCTGTTCTATATAAAATGTCATCTTCATAATTTTAATAATTCATTAGTTAGAATAATGCAAATTCATAACATGTTAATCTGCATCTTTTTTGACCCAACCCTTCTAAAAGTTTTTGGAGTGAGCATGACGTATGATATAATATTTGCTGAAAGATATTCACAGGCGTTGAAAACCCTTTACATTAGGTCTGAGATCTGAGTTCTTCACGATATATGATCGAAATTAGCATGGTGTAAACGATTATGAAAGGGTTAAGCTAGGAATAATTGCTAAAGGAATGCAATTTAATGGAATGCAAATAAAGAGTATGAATATGAATTAAACATATACATGAGTCCTTTAATATTTCCAATAAATATTATAACTCGCTACTGGAAGTTATAATGATTGCAGTTGGTTGTCATTTTCAATCAATTTATAACAAAACTAATAAAGTCATTAAAAACCACCATGTATAAATATAATTCATTAGTAAACCAAATTGAGTTGATAGAGGAAAAACTCGACTAAAAATAAAGCGCCTGCTAAAGCTATATCAGCAAAGCTTTTGTGAATAATCAAACTGTATTAATTCTGCAGGCATTTAAAAAACATGAAATATTTAGAGGAGGTAAAATTAGGCAGTATTTTAATTGAATTAGTGGATATAGAGCTGAATTAGTGGATGATTAAATGTTATACTATGAAAAATCAAATATTGAAAAGTAAAAAATTGCAAGTTATCTATTTAAAAGTAACAATATCTCCCGACTAAGTACCTATATACCTATTTTGGAACAACAATTCTATGTTTCAAAAATCTTCTCGTACTTCATTGTTTTCAAGTTTTCAATAGTATCGTTTTCTGGAATTATGAGAGAAGCTGAAGCTTTACTGATTTCACATAGCTAAGAAAAAATATGCAATAACATTACTAAAGCTACTTAAGCATTACTTAAGCTATATCTTTATCTATACTAATTTTACTATATAATTTTCGACTTTCATACTTACGTACTTAATATTAACCTTCTAATTAGTATTCTAAGTAGTCTTACATACATAACATTATATAATACCTACCAATATATTATATTTAGAAATAATAATAAAATTATCTACATACTAATACTACATGTAAATAATTGCAAACTTAATAGCTATAGATAATACCAATGTACCTATGTCAATAGTTTAAAAAATCTGATCCAACAGACAAACTGTTGTATACAGTTTTGTTGGACATTTTGTACCTTATAGAATATATAATGTACCTTGTAATAAGCAATAAATAAATAATGTGTACCAATTACTGAAGTAACAAACTGTAGTCTAACAAAAATTTAAAATTTTCCTCAAGGTTAATCAGAGTGAGCAAGTCATCCGCCAGTTACTGATTTAGTTTTCGGCCAAACATAAACGACGAAAATTTATTGTAACCAAGTCGAACTACATATTTTAATATCTAATTTGAAACTGGTTCTCAAATTAACGTCATCGTCAATACATTTATGGCTACCGAAATAAACCAATAGGGTATTTTAAGCAGCGAGCGTTAAGATTTTATAATCGGGGTTCAACGAAGATAGTTTCTTTTACCATGTTTCTTAGTCTCATTCTGAAAGAACGTAATCCAACATCCCAGGCCAGTTCCTCAACCAAGTGGCCAGTTTAACAAGTTTCACCCTACATAGCTTCCTCGCTGCCCGTTCTTGCGTCTAACCGTCACAGAAATACTACAGATGCCATATCAAAAATGGTATGCTTGCAGGCTGCACTAGTCTGCCCTCGTTTAAGTTGATAAAATGAATGACATGCTGTAGGTATACCATCTATCGTAGGTATCGTAGGTCTGTAAGTTCCAACCGAGTAGAGGATACTCCTTCATTTCTCAAGCCGACTCCTGCATGAACATTTCTGCAACTTATTTTGGATGCAGCTTTGCAAGGACATTTCCAGTAAACTACGTATATTTTTAATGTCGCTACTTCCACAGTGAGTTCAAAACTCCCTTGAACTGCGTTTGATTTATTAAAAACCTTTAACAAAAGTCACAATGATTAATTACTTGAATAGTGTGAATTGATTTATTTATTAATCAACCTTTTATTTTGAATACATCTATTCTAACAAATAACCTTGACCGTAAGTCTTAATTATTTAATTTTGACCAAAGATGAGAATATAATTAGTGATATATTAATTAGTAAACGAATGCACCAGGTGAACGATCTTCTTAATTATGAATATAATTAACACAGATTGTTGACCTCTTAAACTTTCAACTGCATTTGTTTCATTCATATTTTCATAATGAATGCATCCCAAACCGCGTGATGTAAAGTAGTGCATTATGTATGAATGCAAATAAATGTTTCAATTTGTTAAATGTTGTAGTTCACTGTCCTAGAACTATATCGGGTGTGTCGTTCACAATCACATTAAATAAAATGCGTTAATATACTGCTTAATACATGTCGATTAACACAAAACAAAAGAAAAAATCGTAAAAATAAAAAAAAATTCAAACAAAGTAAATAGAATAAAAATGTGCGAAAATTAGAACACCATAGAAGTCAGTCATTACAAACAACAGCTGACATTCTCCCTTGAAAACTGACAGCTGTCAACTGATCAAAACATTCGATACTCCTAACTTTATCCCTGCTTTACACATGATGTTGTAAATTATAAAAACGAAAAATGACTCCTGAGGTTAAACCACTGAATGGATTAGGTTATTTTTTTTACAATTCGCCATAGAATATCATGAAGTTATTAATGTGATTGTGAACGACACATCCTGTATATAGTCAGTTATTGTAACCATATTTCAAGCAAATAAATAAATTCTAATTCTAATTATTTTCATTGCAACCGTTTTGAACTAAGCTCTTCATTTTAGCTTTACTTGATTGAATTTGTCCATTTATTTTTTATTTACAATAACTTCGAAACTGTCACCTCATAATTTAAATAGTTTTTTCTTTCAAAGATAAGAAAAAATTGGCAATACCTGAAAACATAAGGCTTCTAATGCAAGTGTTTACTTTACAGGTTAGTATCGATGCTGTTACTTGTAACACTTTTATACATCACCTTTTAACATCTTAACTTTCGTATAAATATAATATAATAAGCTATTGATTTGGCGGTATGTAAGAGCTAAGTTAAACTGAGATAAACACTCCAGATTTTAAATACACACCTTGATTCTTTTGCGATACTCCTTATAATATACTTGTGTTTGTAATAAGTAAAATTAATTTTCATGTGTCTTATTCACGTAACGTAAAACCTCACAAACAAATTGAACCATTATTTTTTATAAAATATATATTATATAAGATAGTTAAATTAATACAATCAAGATAGGCATCAATTAATAGGATGCCTAGTTTGCAACAATGTTTTACACGTGTGGTGAAGATTTGCACATTTTCTTGCTATTATTTCCAATAACTTTCTGTTTAGTAGTTTACTTTTACTACTAAATTCAATAAAATGATTCTAGCTGTGTGTTAAATAATGTGTGAGGAGATAATCTATCAGAACGTTATAAGTTTATTATTGCATGTTCCCAAAGGGTCCAACAGACTTCACTCAAAATATCGCACAGTTTGAGATCGTACAAAGTAAATGTTAATTTTATATACTCAATTTTCAATAAGGGCTTTTCCATGTAACAAAACGAAAAAAATATGGCACAGTTCCTTTATTTACTTAAAAATTTTCTACTGCAACAACATCAACATTCTGTTTTTTTTTTTGTGCTCTGTCCGTAATCAGGTGTTGGGATCGGCAGCAAACACAATTTTGTGGCGTCGAGTCAGTTTAGTTCTTCTTGAGGGAAGCGTGGGCAGCGTTGTAGGCGATGGAGCGGAGGATAGCCTCGGGTACTGGGGGGGCAACGGGGAGGACAGCGCCCTGAAAAAATAAATGCAATTAGAACCTTCTTATTTCGCATGTTTCTCGCAAACAGTACGTTGTCTGATATTAAAGATCTTACTAATCATGTTTTAACTTTACTTTTTATCCAATGTCACAAAAGTTTATTAAAAATTAGTTGTTATTACCTGGGGCTGGTATCCGTTCTCGTCAGCGGTGTAGACGATCTCAACGGGGGTACCGTCGGGGGCCACGTACCTGTAGGTACCCTGGGACACCTGTAGCAGAAACATAAAATATTAGCAATGAAAATAATAAGATAGTTAAATTTTCTATAGTAAAACGCCAGAAATGGAGTAAATGCTCCTTGAGGGTCTGTTTCTGTCTTGCGGGTTGCGGCAGATGTTTAAGGGAAAACAAAAAATAATATTCATAAAACAGCCCATAGTATAGAAAATATACTCACTACGGCGACGGAGTCTCCGACCTGCTTGGTGGTACCGACAGCCTCAGCAACGATGCCGTTGTTGGTCTCGAAGCTGGAAGTATAGAACAAAAACTTGGAGTTATAACCAATGAATGAAGTACACCTTCCATTTCGGTATTGTCGCTATACTAGGTGTCAGCTTGGATCTAGTTGTGGTGGATTTCTGGTCTCATGATTTTCGAGTGTAAAGGTTCGAATCCAGGAAAGTAAGTGCTGATGTACACATATGTTCAATGTTTTAATATGTAAACATTGGACCACTAACCAATGTAAAGAAACATCATGAGAAACCTAGGCTTCAACATCTGAAATTGCCAATGCTCTTCACAGCCTGGGTATTGATATATGTACGTTCTTTGTATGTGCAAGAAGAAGTCCAACAAAGGAACAGTAAAAAAGCTGATGATCTATCAGGAGAGTAAATTGATAAGTACTTACAAGTATTTGTAACCGTCAGGGCTGACGTCGTTCTCGGAGCGGAGGATGGCGGCCTCAGCATCCTGGTAGGGCTTGTTGACAACGGTCTTGGCAGCGGAGTAGACGGCGTTGGCGGCCTGGACGGGAGCGGCGACGGGGGCTAGCACTGGGCCAGCGGCAGAGGCTACGGCCTTAGCGGAGACAACAACGGGAGCTGCCACGGGAGCTTCGTAGGTCTTGTAGTTGTTGTATTTTTGGAAGCCAGAGACTCCGAAGGGTCCTGAGCCATAGCTGGCGGCGCTGGCAGCGGCCACGCACAGAGCAAGTACCTACAAAATAAAACATGATTAATAACCCAATTACATACTTTCTTTGCTGATAAATTTGTTCTCTTTAAATGAAAGTAGAGAAGTCTCCAAAATATAGGAGAAATTCTTAATGATATAATATTAAAATTATCTCACCAAGAATTTCATTTTTGCTGAGATCTGTACGAATGTCAGAAACAAACAGGTACCTTCCCATAAAAATTTTATCCTTTTATATAAAAATAGAGGTTCACAAAAAACCGCGCCTAGCTTCTAAGGGTATTGACACGCGAGAGTAACCTTGGATTATACATAAATTTCTCGATGTCAACCGGAATATCATTAAGACTGGATCTATTATCAAATCGTTTAAATATAGGAGACAATTATTTAATAACCAAACAATATTACCTTTGCATATTTTATGCTAAGTTAGTGGTTCTGTATGATGTTAAAATATATGTTAGTAATCATTAAGATTAAAATAAAGATTTCCTGCCTACCAGCTATTCGCAGCGGTAACTTTTTGCTTGAGTAACGTTGAAACTGTACCAATGGTAAGGGTTACAGGTAATGTACTCATAACTGATTTTACAAGTTCAATTGTTTGTGGGTTGATATGCAAATGAGATGAAGGAAATTATGGACCTTCATGTATGTAATGCACTTTGAAGGCGGCTATAGGTGTTCTATAAAAAAAAATAGACTTATCCAGGTGCATACAGTATCTTCAAGTACTGTAGTAAGTATTTCCAGCTTTGGAAAACAGCAAGTAATGTTACTTAACTATTAGTATTTAACAATGGTCTTTTAGTGAGAAGATCCCTGGAAGTTTTTATGGTGATTGCGAGATAGATCACTCAACGCGACGGTAGCCTACTATTTTGTGGTTGCATGATATCATGTTCTGCATTGTGCATACTTATCTATACTTATATTATAAAGCTGAAGAGTTTGTTTGTTTGTGTGCTTGAACTCGCTACTCTCGGTAACTACTGGGCTGATTGGACAAAATATTTCATTGTTGGTGAGCCTACTTATCGAGGAAGGCTATATTTGAACTTAGGCATTCTTTATTGGTGCGAAGAATTTATCACGGGTCGCAGATGAAACCGCTGGAGGAAGCTAGTTTAAGCATTTTTTTCCACTATATTTACGACTTTAAACTTCACATAATGTGCACATTGAAAATGCAAAGCAAGCGATGCGGCTGTCTGCCTTTTACAATTTTCCGGCAGTTGATTTAACGATTCTTTTATTTTGTGAGCATTGTTTTATTTTCGTGGTGAATAAAAACGAAATTCGGTACTTCTAGCTGTCTAATAATGAATTACTGATTCTTTAAACAAATAATCTTTGGTTAATAAAACAAAAAAAAACTAATTATTTCAGCATGTAGGCACTACTTGTCTACTTTTTTACTTTTTTACTGTTCTACTTTTTTTGTCATTTAGGTGTTTTATTTTCTTTGAATTTCCTATTCTTTTAATATGCATGTGTGTAAATGGTGTTTTAAAACGGCAAGGTTACATAGTTAGCTTCCGTAGCAGAAGTTCATTGCTAGCGCAATATTATCTACATACATTTTCTTGTATGTGCGTCGTATGTATCAACGTACCGTAAGTTGTAAAGTTTAAGAAGTAAATTAAGTAAAGATTTGACCGACTCATTTATCAACGCACATCTCAAAAAAGAGGTTTTTGAATTTCCAAGAAAAACATGGTATTTTAACTAGCGTGATACTCAGTAGTCTTATTGCATAGCTTCTTCTAGAATATGAAAATATATATTTCCCTATTTATTTCATAAACTGCAGAAAAGAAGAAAAACGTATAATGATTTACACAAATATTTTACCGACGTACTTAAGATGTTTTGCATCATATTAATCTTGCATTCCATTGCTACCTACGTAATGCCTAGACTAAAATAAATGTAGGTAAATAAGGCATTGTGTTGTATGTCAACTGTTGGATCTTCATACGGATCCACTCATGTTTGAATAAAATCTATTTACATATTCAATTGTTTTTGTACATCCTTAAAGAAAGGCCTTGAATTAAAATGTTATTGTTTACCTGACCCTATATTACTATGTAATAGAATACTTATTAATCTGAAATTAAATATATATTTATGAGTAATGTAACGAATTCTGAATATTATTATTTTCTTTGTTCAAATTAATATCCGATTAAAAATTTTCACGTGGGATACCACACCCACGATAGATGTGTGAATTAGATAAGCTATAAATTAGATGGATCCTAGTTAACCTTGTAGATAACACGCCACACTCTGGAAACGTGGCATCCGAACGCACAGATCGAACGAGGGCCTCTACAAAACTAGTTTGAATCTTCTAAATGTCAACGACTATTATTACCAGCACTTCGGGTCACCACGACTGACCCATGCCATCTGCAGCCCACAAATCACGCAATACTTTTATTACACACAAAGATGAAAATGTTTGCACTGTGCAAATTCTATCCATTAGCACCCTTGTCATTGCTGGGTTTTGCCTTGAAGTTAATTGATATTTTCTGGCTTTAAGTTTACGGCTACTTTATTGAGTGTGACTGAAAGAAGTAGGACTGAATTACATAGAAATGGCAACAGTATCAGAGGAAGTTTTCATTTCAGTTAATGGTGTATATTTACACGTGTTATGTAATCGGGAAAAATATTAAAGGTATGCATAGTAGTTATGCCTACATTCCTTTTACATTACATAAGTGTGTTACGTACGATTTTCTGTAATAATTAGTAGATATGGTTTATAGACTCTAAAATCAATTAAGTATACTTAAAGGACAGGCTTGGTTGTTTTTAAAGTGACACAGCATTTTTACCATAAAGGTATGTATAGCAACGTCTGATATAGTTGCTGACACATCATAACTTTTAACTATTATTAAATAATATATTTTAGATATTAACCTTTGTTCAACAAGTTTCAGGGGTGAATATCCTCATTAACGAATCACGATCATTCCAGTCGTCTAATAATCTGTTGAAATATATGTTTGTGGTACATCAATTGAATATTTGAATAAATTAAACCAGTATAATTTACTAAAAATAATATCCTTGTATTATTACCATAAAAGTGTCTGAACACTAATGAAAATAAAAAAACAAAGTTCACCAAAAGTGTTCTACTGATATAAAAATTAATTTATTACTCGTCTTATCTAATGACCAAAAATGGATCTGAAGAGTAGGAAAAACATTAATACGTTAAACTTATGTACCCACTTTACCAGGGTATAACCTGCGTCACATTACAATTACTGCCCGTACCGTGATAAAATATAGTCTTTGTTACACGTGAAGTGTGTGGCTTTCCAGCTGTGAAAAAATTTACCAATTCAGTTGAGTAGTTTCGGAGCCTTCGAACAAACAAAAATAATCCTCTTTATTATATTAATATACAAGTATAGAAGAAAAGAGCATTTTCCATAAACCACAGTGATTATCAGTGACATCCTTTATACGAGTACTTACTTGCATACCCCGAGCAAACATCATATCCTTAATAAAGACAGTTAAGGTACGATGGTATCAGTAACATCTTTGCCTATGCATCATAAAGTACCTACATCTACATCACTGCCTGAGTCATTCCACCGTCGAGAAAGTTCGCGACACTTCCAGGAAATACAACGGAAATGCAAGAATGCAGTACATGAGACATGAACCGCACCTTGACCTGGAAGCCAGCAGACGAATCCGAAGTGCTCCCCCCCCCTCTCCACTGTTATTAATGGTATGGAGAAACAAATGAATAGTGGAGGTGCCATAACGGAAAATTGCCTAAGAAAGTAGGGTGCCAAAAGGCGGTTAAGCGGGGGACGAGGAACGTTACTGTCTTCGCCCTTATAGTTTCGCCTTCTTTGGACCAGATTTTTTTTTTAATAACAAAAATTTTTGTTAAATGTCTCAATGAATCCGAACGCGAGTTCACTCTTGATTGATCGTTTTGGTCATGTCCACCGTACGGATTTGACCTAGATGAAAGCGCCTGACCCACCTGAATTATGGAATCTCCGCTCGTCTTTCTTTACTCCGTGGTAATAGATGATTACCACACTTAACCTTTTACCTTTCTAGGTGATCAGTACAAACGCCTCCGCTTTGTAATAATGCTCGAAGCTACGCGTTGATATGTAGTAGGTTAAACACGTAATTGTATGGTACTTTAATAGTATGGTTACCATCGCCAATTGGTATCGCTCTTTGAGTACCCGTACAATGCATAGTCGGCCGATACTTTGTTTGGGTCATAAATCAGGTTTATTACAAAAATCAGGTACTTAGCTCTCTCACCTACTGAACACTTTGCTTGGAATCAACATTTTCTTTGAAAAAAATTGTTAACCATGCATCGGGTCAACTCTCGATCGACTGTTTAGTTTGCAGTGCGCGGGTACTCTTAGAAGAACCAATGGCCTTTAACTTAAGAAGAATCGCTGTTATACTTAATGGGCAATAGGACGTTATCGTGCTAAAATTGATTTGAATAAAACTTAGGCTTAAAAAGCAATGAATTATTTTTTAAATGTGATAGTGAACCCTGGCCGTTCTGGTAGAGAAATGTCAGGTGAAATATGTCTAAACTAGAAATTAGAAAACTGTACCTTTATTGCAGTTATCTTTAAAAGACTTTTATATAATTGTTGTAAGCTTAATAGAAAGCTATAATCATATAAATAATACGAGGATCGATAGACATGTAATATGAAATATAGACATGTTACGAAACAACTACACAATAACTAGTAGAAGTCGTTTTCTCTTTGCCTTTTACAATGAATACCATGATTGATGCCTATAAACTGTTGAGTCATCCTTTGAGAAGAAATGTTCTCAGTACCTACTAAGATAAAAGTCCCTTTAACAAATAAAGGTGACATCTATTATACTATGATACTATAGCTGGCGTGAAGATATTAAGAATTTAAATTAAAATCAACGCCATCTTCATATTGCCTTTAATATTAAGATGAAATCCAGTGGCGTACCTTAAATGACAAAGGTGAGAAGAGATTGATCTTTAAAATTTAAATCAATTCACACGCTAGACTGTTCGGTTGCCCATCGCTAGATGGAGCTGATAAAAATCGATTAAATACCCTGTATATATTACTGTATGATATGTAGTATATTAAAAGGTAGAACCACTTAAAGCCTTTTTTACTTTAAGCAAAATAATGAAGTAGGACATGGATGGTAGTGGACAGCATGGTATAAATATTTATTATAAGCGTTATGGTTATAGCCGTAAAGCTGAAGGTTCTAAAGAGCATCTATACACTTGTACATATATGTCACCAAACATCGTTCCTAACAAGCCTTTCAGCAAAAACCTTCAGGGATTTATAGTTCAAGTTGTAATGGAAAACTAATGAAAATCAACTATAGAGTTAAGGTTCTGTAAAATTAAACGAAGGTTAATTACTCTTTCATTCTCTCGCAAAATTAAATGGCTTGTGGAATTCCAATTAAAATTGTTAAACTCGTCAAACAACAAACCTTAATACTTTCTTTAAGAATAAATAATAAAATCCGTGAAAAAATTAAGGTCGCATCCTTGACTATTCCTCAACGCATATTTATTTACATTTATTATCAAGTTATTTCTGATGGTGTAAACTTTGCATATTTGTTTAATTTCATCACTATTCTATAAATACTAATAACGAAATACAGTAAGGTGTGTTTATCGTCAAAGATTTCCATGGAGTTCTTGAAATTCAGTTTGACTGAACTACAAATCGTTTACCAACATTGGTCGTGCGTACCCCGCCGTCCGGGCGGGGTTTCAAGAAGTGTCCGGGGAAAACCCGGACACTTTTCATGTAAGGAAGCACCTCATTGAATTTAAGTATATGTTAATAGTAAATGGATTACAAATAGGAAAATAATAGGTATTATTTTGTTAAAAAAAAAATCGTACTCGTTGGGGGAAAAATACGATTTACGCCAAATGTCCGGGTTTTTTTTTACGAGTGTCCGGGTTTGGCGAAATTAGAGATGGCAGCCCTAGTCGTGCGTAACGTATCTTTAATCGTTATCCAATAATTATGAGATAACGGTGCCGACAATTTAATGGCAACTATTTCGCAAATTCAAAAATTAAGTACCTTTTAAACTACGCACATCACAGGCGTACGTTTAATATTGTAATTAGTATATATTATCCGCCGTAATATTGCCTAATAACATTTCAAAACGCGTTAGTCGCAGTTAAAACTTAATTATAAGTTTATTGATACAACACGATGTCAAAACTCTCAGGGTTACTGACGCAGTTAGGGCTCTTTGTAATCATAATACAATGTTTTATCACTATCTCCTTAACCTTTCTATAGGTCAGAAGTCAACATTTGAATGTTAATTATCACGTTGATTACTGCAGCCACAACTAATTATAGATTGTCCCTTTGACACTTATAGGACAATAGTTGAGTACTTCAGTGAATATAATCAAATGGTTTACCACTTATCTCGAGTAGTTGTAACTGACGCTTAATTAGTCTTAGCTATGGCGCCAACATTTTTTAAATGTTTTTGGAACATTTAATAACAATTGTAAAAAACTTGTAATATTTGTTGTAATCTACGAATTACTGGATTTTCTTGTTATTAGATAAGGTCAGTTTATTTTAATAGTTTACTTTTTCAATCACCGAAATATTTTTCAGGGAACTCTATTAAGTATACATGTAAAGCTTAGTGGTTGCTTAGTGCTTTCAATCAGTGGCAGAATTCATATTGTTTATATCCAAAAAGGTAAAGAAAAATACGTTAAATAACTTTTAAATTTTATATTTACATAAGAGCAGTTTATGTACAAAATACAAAGATATAAAATAGAATTTCTAATAGGCGTGTAAGTAAACTTTAATAAAGCAATAGAGCTAGTCTATTACATTATTAAGGGATACTTGATAATTTAAATTACATTGAATAGTGCTTAACCTATTTTCCAAACATGAATTACTTCTCAGCCTGTGGGGGAGCGGTGGCGAGGTAGGCGAGGGCGCGCTGGATGGCCTCTGGGATCGGAGGAGGGGTGGGGAGGTGGGCACCTTGGGGCTGGAATCCATTTTCGTTGGCGATGTAGGAGAGCTGGATGTTGCCACCTTCCTCGCTGGGGTAGGAGAACTGGCCTTCCACCTGGAGGGCGGGCTCCTCAGCGCCGATGTTCTTCAGGGCTCCATTCTCGTTAGCATTAATACCGTTGCCGGTTTCATATGCCCATGCGTAGGAGCCGTCGGGGTTGATTTCGCTCACTTGCTTCACGATGGGGATGGGTTCATTGGGGGCTTGAGGCGCAGCAAGGGCGACCGCCAAGAAACCGAGGAAGACCTGGAACAAGTTAATTGTAATTAATATTTAGATTTAAACACTGCGCTTAAGTTTTAGGGGTGGTTTTATTAACACGTTAATGGAGAAAGTTCTTTCTGGAAATTCCAGTTAGGTACTTTCCACACAACACTATCACGAGGCACTTTTTTCGAGTATCCAATAAATGAATGCACTATCACAACACTTACAATGGTTTTCATGTTTGTGTTTGTTTGTCGGTGAAGGCACTAGACAATGTTGATCTAACAGTGTTATCGGTATATATACGGACGGGTCACTATGCCGCCTACCACCTCTGGATGGTATTGCACCATTTGGCACGTCAGAATAAATTCGACAAAATATGTGCGTGCCTTCTGTAGTCGAAGCTCTTGCGTGATATTTGCAGCACCATGTTTAATCGGCCCTCAGTTCTGTCAACAATTAAACCATAACATCGAGACAAAAAATTCATAAAAATGAACTTTCATTTTCTAAGTATTTTAGGACCTTTAGAATAAATGTTTTAACACATTGCATTTTACTTCTTGGACGTTGATTAGCACATACTTAGTTAAAGTATAGACATTCCAAAACTTTCTATCAGGAAAATGTGTAAAAATATTCAGATGTCATATTTGGTTTCCTTTTATAATTTACAACTAAAACTAATAATGACTGACCCATTATGACCCATTAGTCTAAAATCAGACTCATACCATAAAATATAGCTTTAACACTTTATCTGTAAGTAGGTATGCCAAACCAACAAGCACTCTTTTCACGGTGTTTTTCTTCCAGACCATTCCTTATAAAATACCAGGTTCTTAATGTTGTTTTAAACAGTGGTTTGTTAATCGGAAGTCATGTAATCATACTAACCAAGTGGTTTAGTGATACATAAATATGAACCAGTTAAAAACTTGTTCACCGAAAAACGAGTAATCTAATACCCATGCTCTGATGACAAAAAACCCACAAAAAATCGTTACCCATAACGAATATTGTATATCTATTTGTGGGCGATTAGGTAAACTCTACAACTTGTTCTTCGGCGATAATTTTATGCAATAATTCCGATAAAAAAGATGTCTTAAAAACATTAAAACACAATAGTTTACCAGTTTTAAGAAACCGGTAGTACAAGGTCGTCTCATTATAAGACAGTAACATCAAATAAGCAAGTATATACAAATACATATAAATAATAGACTATCTGACTACCAGTAATTTATAGTCAAGATTTCGGATAATAGCAAAATTATTTAAAAATAAAATACTGCCTCAACACAACAGGGCAAAGTCGTTAAACATTTCGTTCCAAATCTATCCATTAACTTATTGGAAATTCGAACAATTAGTAAAAGGTTAGATTAATTAATAGAATGACTAGCAGGAATTATTATATTGAAGTAAATTATTATATTATATAAGAACACGTTCCTTCTTTTGTGAATCTAGGTTTTCATCTATCAACTAGAAAGGTATTCTGTGATAAATCTATTGAAACTTGAAAGTATTCGCTCTGTTGCAGCAGTTAAAAGTCCTGACATTCCTAGTTTAGTCGTTAATTCGCTTAAAAACTAAATAAAGGGCTGATAAGTGCTTAGATGTTCCAATCATTTTCCCATGAAAATGACATCAACACAAAATGAACTGGTTTCATATTATTTTTCTTAAGTATAATGACGCGGGCAGGTGCTTTTTGTTATCAGCGATTTAAATATATTAATGTAAATCATCATTTAATCTAAAGCGATACTATTTAAAGTGTCATGTAAGTCATAATTTAATTGATAAATACATGGCAATAATCTCATAAAACACTTACTTTGCATTGATTTGAAATTATAACGACTAACAGTTTCCGTTTTATATTTTATACAGGTTAGTTTACTTTAGTAATTGGTAAATGGTTTATTAAATTAATAATTTGAATTTCAACGAGCTTTCCTGTTTTAATGTGTAAGACGTCTATGTAGAACTTTTTATGTTACTGCGCAACATGTATTCAGTCTTTTCAAAGAACTCCCAGACATCGAATCAAAGATTCAAATAAAAAGATTGACTAAATATAATAAATCCATTCCGATCCATGTACATCTTTAGCGTACTACAATTTTGAAATTGTACTTAACTATTAAAAATCAAGTGTAAGGTCACTGCCGAGAATCTTCAGTTAGTAAACTTGAGACACCGAACGGATGTCTCTGGTATCTTGAGTGGCGGTTGAAGATTTAAAATACCAACACGCCTGAAGTACCAGCTTTGAGCTACGTCAGGTTTCATTATCTGTGGGATGACTTAAATCTAAATCTAAATTGACATTACCAATAACCAAACTAAATTTGTTGTGTATGGGGTCTTTGGATCCCGTGCAAAAATGTCTTTGTGGGTTTAAAAAAGTTTAACAAAGAAGCTCGGAGTCTGGACTGGAAGTTGGTCATTGATACATCCGTGCATCGGAGAACACATACATATTGGTGCTTCGCCTGATCTCTGTCCGGTCACATCGCATTACCGTTCCATCGGACTCTGAAACTGAAGGAATAGGGAATGCCCATGGATAACAAAATGACTAGCGGAAGTGTCATAACGGAATATCTCCTAAGAAAGAAGCGCGCCAAAATGCGAGTGAGTTGGGGACGAGGGACGTTACTGTCTTCGCCGTTATACGCGTTCATAGGACCCAACCATTTTATGTAATACTAAAAATCATTGAAAAATGTTTCAAAGAACCTGAACGCCATGTTAGTTCACTCATAACTAATCGTTCTGGTCATGCCGACCATACGTATTTGACCTAGAAGATGGCGCCTGGCCTACCTGCATTATGGGATCTCAGCTCATCTTTCCTTACTCCGTGGGAGTGCCACTGCGTTTGCTCAAATGCATTTGTACTAAATGTCCTGAGCAGCTGGCTGATCTCCCGAAATGGCCGACAATCCGCCTAGGTGCCAATATTTTTAGTTGATATTAGACATTTTAAACTTTGCTACTCATTTGCACATCATCCGCAACATTCAAGTTTAGGTAGTTAATTTTATTCCGGTTGTAGACAGTGTTCGTTAGTTTTTATTTACTCTAACGTGTGTTTTGAAAGTCATATCATTCTCGTTCAAAATGATTCTTCAATTTGTTTTTCTATCCGTGAACCATGTCTAGTTTTATATTTTAAGTATTATATCTGCAGTATCATCCAAAGTTGTGATGAAGTATCGTAAAATATATTATAAATCAATTTATGTTCATACTTAGGTATTGTGACCTTCCCATTACGTGTGGCCCTAACATTTATAAACAAAAAGTGACTGAAGCTTAGATCATAAATAGCAAAGATTAAGCTCCTATCAGAGTATTTATGCCACCAGAGATATAAAGGCAGTTAAACCTAAGGACACAATTGATTGAAATATTATATTAGCTAATCAGCAGATTGGTATGAACACTGTCCTTTTAGTTACAAAAATACGGATCAAAGTTCGAAACGTATCAAATGTCTTATTTGGGAGATGTGGCCGATAACTGTTCTATGTGCCAATCTCATTCAAAGCTTTGTTCACCTTGCGCCATGACCTTTCGACACTTCAGAAGCGCGCCCGCGCTGTACCTCATTAATGTTCATCATTAATAACTTTAGATAGATCCCTTAATATGGTTGACAACACATGTTGATGTCATGTTGAAATCAACATCATTTTTGTTCAACATGAGAAGATCAAAGATTATTATTTCCATTTTTCGTGCGCATGATGGATTCCATTATTGTTGCAGATCGGCACTTATGAAAATATTGAGATAGTTACCTACTCATAGAATAAACGAATTGATAATAGTAAAAAATCATAATTAATCTAAATAAAAAGTATCACTAGAGATTTCATCTTAAGAGCGTATACGCTCGGCGCGCGATGTCAACTTTAGGTAATTCAACGCAAAAAACCGCGCAGACTAGCGTCGCGGCTGTGTGCGTGCCTATCATACTTCACGTATAGTCACACAAACCATTTTGATCCTTTCGAGTGAAATTGGTAGAACAAAACATATATTATTTAGTAAATAGTTAATAGCGGGAAAATAGTGTAAGTCTATGGATGTCTAAAATATAAAAGCATGAAAATAAGTCGTTAATACTTACACTCTTTTGCAAAAAAATCGGGCACCTATGAAAACCTTGGTTTTGAGGACTTTCTGTATATTACATACAATTTTCAACAGTACTAAATAGTCGACTGATGATTAATGACAATGTTAAGAGCTTCTGTATTTTAACCGATTTCAAAAAAAGAAAGGAGGAGGTTTCAATTAGATTGTTTTGTGATTGTTCTCAATTTGATTGTTCTCGATTTCTCAAAGACGCCTGGACCGATTTGAAAAATTGATTGTTTATATGAATGGTCCAGTCCATCCAGACCGAAAAATTGTGGTCAAATAACAACAATTGCCGGAAAGCCAAATATTGGTGAAGAGCTTGGGTTTACCATTGCAAATAAAGTTTTAAGTTATCTATCCTATATGCTTCAAAAGTTATTCGAGATCAAAAGTCAAAATTTGGGTACATCCAAAATGAAAAAAAAAAAATTATAGCTCGATTGGTAACAGACATCTGCAATAAGTGATTTCTAGCCTAAGGAGTCCGCCATATTGGATTTAGACTCGCGACACATTTTTTTCGAGTTATTCATAGCAAGCCCTTTCATTTGATACCCATATCGTAGGAATGCATTAAAAACATTTTTTTCTCCATCTTGGGTATACCGCCATATTGGATATAGAATCATACATTGTCATTAAAACTGAACATTCAAACAAAATTTCAACTCAATCGATAAAAAAAATATGCTTCAAAATTCAGCTTTAAATAAAATAGTAATGTATCAAGATTTGTTGGTCGCGCTTGAAATGTACTCTATTCTCGGTATCTACGGCAGAGGTTATTCACCCTACGCGATGTGACGGAGCGACACGTCCTCTCTCTGTGAAGCCTTGCGGCGGTCTGGTTTGAGTTGACTCGCGTGCAGCGTTTTATAGTAGTTTTTAAATAATTTTTAAAAAAATAATAACGAGAGATTAAATTATAATATAAAGTTTATGTTTTAAAGAAAGAGTTATATTACTATAGTAAATAATTGTTATATTAAATTAAGTAAGATAGATAGGTAAAAAAAGCATTTGAAATTCACAATTTTTCACATTGTTAAAATATTTTTTTCTGAAAGATAGAGACCTAAATCAAAAAATGTTTTCAACTAACTATAGGCATGGGGATTTCGTCTATGAGTAAAAAAATAAATATGATTAGATTTGCCACTGTTTTCACATGAATTTAAGCTTCGAAATAGACGCTGAACGGGAATTTTATAAAACATCTGTTACGTTATAGGGGTTTTAAGTATTTAAACTACAAAAATTGAAATTTATGTTCAATTAACTATATAGACACTGAAATTACCTTGCGTTATTAAAAAATAACATAGTTATAGGATAAGTATTTACTGAGAAACAGTGGTTTGAAAAGTACCATTTTAGGCCAAATGGCGCGCGGTTGACGTACACGCTCTTAAGTTTGAAGATAGCTTGATTCAAGATAGGTTGTTAACATCATTACTAAAATGTATGCGTAAACACTAGAGTGTGGTGATTATACCAATTAAATGTTATTGCAAATATAATGTCAGGGGTAATCTCAGTGCAATATGTAATTATTATTACGTCGTTATTCATTATTTTTTGGCGACTGCGTCTTTTCATCTTCTAAGATATTTGCTAAAAGGCGCCTGAACAAGTCAATCTATCAGGTACTATTTTCTCACAAATATTTTTGCAAATAAATATGTTATTTTTATTGGTGGACTTAAATTAATTAGTCGATGTCGGTTAATCCGGTTCTTCTTTTTAAATGGTTCTTATTCACATTTTCTGACCTTCACATTTCGACTCAGAATAAGAAAGAGAGTAAAATGTATTTTAATGAGCTGTAAATAATCAGCTGTATTGTAGACAGACTTGTTCCATTAATTAAATATTATGAGCTTTATGATGAATAAAACAAAGAAGTGAAATGTTACATTAGCTTTATTGCAAGTAGAAAATTAAAAAATACTTATCACGATATGTGATTATGAGTATTGCAGCATCAGCCAACATGAAATCTATTGTGGAGCGGCGGCAGCGGGGGCGGCGGTGGCGAGGTAGGCCAGGGAGCGCTGGATGGCTTCAGGTACTGGGGGAGCGGTGGGCAGATGGTCGCCCTGAGGGTGGAATCCATTTTCGTCAGCGGTGTAGGTAAGGTGGATGGTCTGGCCGTTCTCTCCGGGGTAAGAGAACTCTCCCTGCACCTCCAAAGCGTCAACATCTCCGACCTTCTTCAGATCTCCCTTCTGATCAGCAGAAATGCCATTTCCAGTTTCGAAGGCGTACTGGTAGGATCCGTCGCCGTTGATCTGGCTGTCATCCTTCACGATGGGGATGGGCTCCCCGGGGGCGCCTTGAGGAGCAGCGAACGCCACCGCGACCAGCATGCAAGCCAACACCTGGTACAAAAACAAATGTTCGATAAAGCTTATTCAAATAAAGTTGTAATTTTCACACTGAACTTGATTTTAAAATGCTAAACTTATATTCAAAACACTTTGTATGTAAAGGTTACTTATTTACTGCACTTTATTTATGATTCACTTACAATAGATTTCATTTTGTAATGTTTAGTGATGATGGAACAAGCAGTGATAACTGTTGTCGACTGATGCTTTCAGGCCTGAAATTTTGAGTTTTTATAGTTATCACATTAGCCACCTCCCTGCATTCTAGTTTCACAATTCATTGTCGTGTCGCAAAATCTATGAAATAAGTAAACATTGGATGCATTACCTCGTCGTATGTCAACAACAAACCTAACGGATCCATGCCTCCATTTGTTCAGCACTGGCCTTAGTAGCGCAAGCTTCGTGGTGTTTGCACAAAAGATTTACATCCATACAAACGCCGATTACCCACGGCCGAATTTGTCACAGTTACGAACTGGTATCCTCAAAGGTAGGTTCATCAATCATCGCAGAAATCCACTATCTAAAAAAACTTAATTCACAAATGGATTAATAATACAGCTAAGTATTGCTTCTAGAGAAGGTAATAAGTATTAAGTATTCAATAGGCCAAACTAGCATAATTACCATGCTAACACGCGATCGAGTGTTTCGAGGTGAAGTTCACGAGGCGAGTGCGTGATAGCAAAATTTCTTCAATGACTCGCGGCGTGGCGTAAGCTCGAGCTTCTAACCAGCTAACACCACTTGAACTCATTACGTCTCAAGTTCACAAGCCCAGAGAGTTTTCAAAGATTATAGTTCTGAAAATAATTATTTTCAAAAAATGAGTGAGCATTCAACAGATTGCCAGTTTGTTATTAGGTACCTAATATTAACTACAATATTCTACCTAACAACACGAAGGCTAGGTCAAAGTAATAAAATGTAAAACAAAATAAAGCTTAACAGCCATTTACCAGGCAATGACATTTCTGAACGATCAAATGATGTACATAATTAATATATTTTTGTTATATTTTCCCAGAATAAATTAAAACGACTTGTTTTTCTAGTCGTTTTAAAGTTATAAAATAATATAATTTTGTAGAATACTAATTGTAAAAATAGATCAATATAGCAATAAAATTATAAGGTTACCAATCTATAAGAAACTATTTGTGAATTGATAAAATAAAGTCGTCGATATCGAGTCGTCTTTGTTTTACCAATTTGCGTATAGGTAGTATCTAATACTACATTCTATTTTCACTTAGTACTTTCAATTTTTCTCCGTTACTTACATCTGGATTCGACTACCGGCCTTCACTAACGATGGTCGTTTCCGTAAGTGATTGTAGTCTTTAATATTTGAAATAACTCATATTCATTTTCTATTTGCGACAAAGTTTTTTATGGACCCTTTTACAGTACAATTTTACACATTAACAGCTCAAAAAGGCAAGCCACCTCGCAGTCAAACTTTGTGAGAAATCCTGGAATTAAAAAGTCCGTGACTGCTGATCATTCTTTTTACTTCTCTGTACAAAAAGGGTTACTTGTCCACCAGTGGGATAGTAGAAAGGTTGATTATATATTGTACCTACCTATAGTTTCTTCGGAATTGAAAATACTAATTATAGATACCAAAATGTAATGTCTGCAAGTTCGTATGTCATAACCAGAATTTTAAGCTATAACCACCACAAACTTTGATCCTCGACACTCTCCATGCTATTAACCATTGTTGCGTACAACACAGACGACCCCAGGGGCAGGAGCTTACCCACTGTTACAAATAAGTACATACTGATCAGTCATCAAAAAGAGCTTGCGCATGCTGACTATAATAAAAACTCAATCAATTTGAATTGTCGGTACCGCATCAATAAAGCCTACCACGTTATGCAAGTGATACCATCCACGGTACACTATATGAATAGGTATTCAGACAACAAAAGATTTCTCTTATATCTCTTATGTAAATCATATTGTAGACACTTTAGTGAATAGAATGTCTTCAGGCAAATTCTGGTGTTGCTGCATTAACATCTATTTGTTGGGAGTGGCCACGGGTGACTTATGTATGACTATGATAATTTGATGAAGTCATTTGACATTTAAAGCTCCAGTACATATTTGTTGAACTGGCGTTTTTCTTGAGAATATACTTTATAGTATTTTTTGTGCAGCTTTACACGTCTCATCAAATATAGTCGTAGCTGTAAGCTCACAAACAAGTGACGCAAGGGGCATTATCTTTTAATTGATTAGCATATTAATGTCGATAGGTAAGTAGTAAAAGAAGAATATTATAATTTAAAATCCTGGAGTATAAATAAAACAACCTTTTTGAAAAGTCAAGAATTTTCGAAATATTGACGAAATAATAAAAAAATATAAGTACTTTACATAACATAGCCATTAGCCGTAGCTAACATATCATACTATTCCATGCCTAAAAGAAAGACATAGGTACGCACTTAAGTTCGTAAATCGTTATATTTTCGAGAAATCTACAGAATTCCGTTGCAACTACCGTAGCTCCGTAGCTATACTTATTAGATTACTTGCTTTATTTGCTAACTATCAGTCTAATCATCAATGGATTCTACGAAATACTCTCATAGAGTAGATACAACATAATAATATGAATTTCAATGAGACCAATCAAGACGAGCAAATAACTATACCAACAAGATGTTCAGTTCCACGAAAACGACGGGTTCGTGTTAGTATTTGTAAATGTGCTCGAATCACGATGAAGGCATCGTGTAGAATAATATAACTAGACAGTTCGTCGATATAAGTCTGGGAGCTTAGAAGATTTTAATAAGTGGTGAGTATAGCTACTCGTTCAACAGAGGCAAAACAATAGACGGCTTTTATAATTTTATGCTAATGGCTACTTACTAATGTTGCGGCAGTTCGATAACATGCATTGTTTTTTTAATATAAAATGTATTCAAAATCCGATTAATTTATTAAGTTAATCATAAAAACAATATGCATATCATAAGCATGCCAGGTCAATGGGTTGCGCAAGTAAGTATAGCCTTCACAATTAGGCGTGATGCATAGATCTGGCATATTTTGGGTATTCTCCGATGTTTTTCTGGTTGTTTCGCGTATGGCGATGATGTTCGGGCGACCTTGACACGGAGTTGCGGGGAAAGTGAACAGACCGGTTGTTGAGCAAGGGGTCGCGCCGTACGAACTTCAGCCGCTTAGGACTCGAACACATGTGATGGTTTATCTTACGATTCAGTCTTATCAGCCAACTAAAGGAGAAGATCATCTAGAATTTCCACCAATATAAATTTAAAAAGTATTTTAGCTTAGCTGTGGCGACGCAAGCTTTGCAATAAATGTGATATCTAAGATCATAAAAACATCGTAAATTCCATTTGGTGTTTTTTGTTAGATGTTATTGTACATTTCAATTTTAAAAATCATCTTGGTCTCTCCCAGGTCATCTTTTTTGAATATTTAAAGATCAAAGGTCCAAGACCAGAACAAAAAAATAAACTAGATTTATCTTGCATGGAGGATGCTGTGTCTGGCATCTTAAATAATAGGAAGATGTTAACACGCAATTCAACAATTAGACCTATACGATACTAAAATAGTAAACTGGGAATAAATACCCTTTAGCTGAAACTCTTTCACACTGTCACGCAAAAGGCATTTTATTAAAAGTCAACTTATGTCTAACCCTTTAGAAATCATTTTGTCTTTTCGCTAAACATGTGTTGGTCGCGGCGCCAACTCATGGTGTAATTACCATTGACAGCCCGTGAGCCGATAATCACCTCAAACTGTTATTATATACCCTAACCTTGTGAGAACAAACAAATATTTAATCTTTGACTTGCGAAATGAAATTATTAGATCAAAATAAACGGTTTTTAATTGAGCCTGTAGCTGCAACCAATTCTTTGCATTTGCGCAATGTCTTAACTACTCCATAAAATATTGTTTCATTTATTTAAGCTGGATTTTTAACAATAAATCCTGCAGCAAGTAGGTAATAAGTTTCATAAAAACGAGACTCGGGTCGTGTAAAAACAAAAAATATCAGGTTCTCATCGGGTATCATAAATGATGATTAAATCAAAACTAGTTTGGTAGAAATTCCAATAACACAAGATGCTTAACATAAAACCATAATATATTATGTAAAATGTACAAAAATATAACTATCTTAAAACTTTTTTTTGTATTTTTCGTTTATGATGTGGTATCACAAGAGTGCCCAAGTAACCTACCTATGGCTATTTTGCAATTGTGTAAATCCTATTTGTGTACATCTTGTCTAGTTTCTGGCATATTCTCTATTTTCGGGGTTTTGTGGGGGTAAAGTGGCGAGGTAATCTAGTGCGCTTTGGATCTCTCTGGGGACTGGCGGCGGAGTGGGGATGTGAGCTCCTTGGGGCTGGAAGCCGTTCTCGTCAGCTAAGTATTGCAGTTGAATCACCTGGAATGAAAAGTTATGGTTAAAAAATATATTCAATTATCTTGATTTACATACACATTCAACGTTATGGTTTTTATATCTAGCATCATACAGCAAAAACTGCATCTGTGATCATTTTGATTGAATTTAATTGTGTTTTTCTAAAAAGATTTATTTTTTTGAATGTCGAGTTTCAGTAATGCTAAGGATCAAGTAGCAAGGCATCATTCTTACTTAATTAGACAAAAATATTAATTATGATATCAGACAAATCAGTAGTAATTGTATAATATTAATTCTGTTTTTAAATTGATGATACAGGATTGTTTTATCATTCGAAGGCCATCATTTTATGGTAACCATATTTTTTATAATATTAACCTTGATTAACAAAAATGTTTAAGAGTAATCGTCATTGTGTGTCATCATTTCGATAGGCTACAACGACTAACTGTGAAATATGTCAAACAATGCAACTAGAGTCAAAGAAGATTTAATAAAATGTTTATTTTGTATATTATGTACTTAGTCTTTGATGTTTTATTATAATATGTTCATTGTATTCCAGCCTGAACTTTGAGTTTTAAATAACTAATGGGTAAGCACACTATTAGCCCTAATATTACCAGTGTATATGAAACTACAAGACCTTAACATTATTTGTACAGAAAAAATATCCGGTTCTGTAACCTTTAAAATGACAAGGATAATATCATTATCACGTTTAGGAATTTCAATAATTTTGTACTATTGGATGGATACGGAGCAGTAAGAAGATGGCGCGCTGAGGACGCAATCTCAAAGGTTAGGAGGCTGTCCAACTAACTTAAATATATGTTAGAGTTATTTATCATCTGATCAATAAGTTAAAGACGGAAGACTCCGTCATGCAATGACGAAATATTTCTGTGATTAACCGTTGGCATTTTTCGTTAACCGATACAGACATTATTTTTAGATGTTTGTCAGAATTAATTGTCAGCCACAAAATAAGAAGATTTTTCTTAATTATTGATTGATGAAAAGTTTTGTTTTATTTGGAACACCGAATGATTATTTTAATATTTTGCCTATGGTGCCATCTATCGTAGCGTTATGTCGGTATCAAACCTAGATAAGCCTGTGAAAGTTAAGTTCAAGCTGCAGACTTTGTCAAAGCAAACATTGCTCTATAAGTTTACGCAGGCGTAACTCCCCATGAAAAAGGCTAATAACAATGAAAATATACGTTCACAGTAATAGAGTATCTTGATAAATGAACGAATAAATAAATTTAACATAACAGCCTTTCAGCAAACACTAATCGTATTTAAAAATAATGATAAATTGACAAATAAAGACACTTCATTTGTTTTTCTTTCCAAATATTCACAGACTTTACATTATGCATTTTTATTTAATACAAGCTAATGCATGTTTGACATTTAAATTTAAATAGCACCTTTAGTTAGTAACAAAAATAAAAATTTCAAAAAAACTGTAATTTTCCTCCTTTAGTAGGAAAATCTTGAACTTCTATTTTGGACAGGATTACAGTAAAGGTTGACTTCGTCAGAAGTTTCCAAGAATACTCTTACACCAGATAATGTAAAGTCCCAAATCAGGACCAATACTGAGAAACCTCATTGAAATAGTTAAAGCCCAATGACACGATCTAACAAAAACGCACCATATTGCACAACGGATCACTAAACACAATCAATGAATCGGTAAAAAATAACATGCACACTCAGAGCTTATAGTGTAAAAATAATTCTATGACTCTTTCATTGTTCAACGTCTCAATTAACCAAAATAAAGTTTAATATGGATTCAATTGATATATTGAGAAGGATGCTATTTGAATGCATGAAAACTAGCAAGTGTAATAATATGAATAGTTACCTGTCCATCAGGAGCTGTGTACTGGTACTGCCCCTGAGCGACTTGAGCCTCTTGTTCAGGGATGCCCTGGTTCTTCACGTACCCCTGTTCTTCAGCTGATATGCCGTTACCAGTCTCGTAGCTGAAAGTATCAAGATATCTTATAGTATAGGTAGTGATTATATTTGAAATAATATTTCCAAATGAATTCGTTTTAGGGAGATGATAATAATATTAAGAGTTCAAGACATTATTTACGTAAACAAATATAATTCGAAACATAGATTTGCATAAATCTATTAGGTATAGAGAACACATATAAACGCTCAAAAGAATATGTTATATTCATTAGAATATGCTACTTTGTTCAATGTATACTGGGTCAAAAGTAAGAAGCCACTGATTATTCCAAAATTATAAAACAAATACTCCTAAATGCACTTCACACTCTCACAAACAATCCGAACTGTGTACTTAAAACAGTGTTAACAAACCTCCACTTATAAGATCCATCAGGGTTCTGCACTTGTTCTTGTCGTATGATGGGGATGGGTTCCGTGGTGTACTGCGGCTGTTGCTGCTGCTGTTGATATAGCGGCTGCTGCTGGAACGCCTGGAAGCTGCTGACGTCAGCGTAGACTGCGCTCACCAGGCAGGCAAGTACAATCTAGAAAGATAACACTGCTAGTGAACTAGGCTTAGGGATGTTGATAGGGGAGCACCGAAGGTCCTTTGACTTTCAAGTTAAAGTATGTATACAATTTACTAGTATTTGTTGCTGGATTAAACTCATTGTTTCGATGAAAACTTAACACTTTCAAGAAAAAAGCTAAACGATGAAGAACTTCTAGAAACTTACAACAAACTTCATGATGATCCAAGTACAAAACAGTTGCAAGATGAATGCGTATAATACAAAAGCAATGTAATGATGCATTTTGGATTCACCCCCGGCTTTTATACCGAAAACTTTTGTCGCAATTACACATCGCTGCGGATTCTGTATATATTTTATGATCATGTGTACAACGAAGGACAGTTGAGGCGTCCCTTATGGTACCGAAATATTGCCAAGACAATTGAATAAGAACTTAATTCTCTTACTGATAAGACTTAAATGGCATATTGGAAGCTGCAGATGAAATTCGAAATTATAGCTTATGCGTGAAATTTCAATACATTAATTTAAATTTTATTGGTAAAGTTTTTGTAATGGTTAACTTGTACAGTAGGTAATGAAAGTGCTAATTAAACAAGATTACAGTGTTTGGACTCCATAAAGATTGTTTTAATTAACTTGTCAGGAATTTTATTGATTCCTAGTTCAGTGTGGTTAACCAAATTAGTCTAGACTTAGTTAGGTAGGTTTGTCTTTTGTTACTAAGTCTTTGTGTCTACCGACAAACCATTTGTTCTTCGCTTATCTTGTCTAGTACTGCAGTTTTAACCAAAAGCTCAAATAGCAGTTATAAATATAGCCTCTGAACATAGATCGTCGAAATACCATCCTGTTTGGCTCATTACTATATCATTCATCGTAAGCACGAGGGTCGATATGGAGGTACCCCTGAAAGCTTTCTAATCATTTTGAAAATAATTATGGATTCTCGAAATTTCTGCGGAACGCAAAAATACACAAAACATTTTAAAGAATAAAGCATTATGATGTAACCTGTCGCAGTAAAGTTAACCTTAACTCTTAGGCACATCAGCGGAGGCGGATCTCAGAAACCAGTCGCATCATGTGACATACTTCAACAAGGTTCAAAGCAAAAAAACCGACGACACGTTATTCGGGGAACCACTACTCTATCATGAAACAGCAAGGATGATATACTCGGAAACAAACATTGACCAATCTGTGCGAGTTCAAAGTCCCGTTTGATTTTTTGTCATTACATAAATGGTCAAATCGCAATCGCTTAATATTAAGAAACTTATTGGCTAGCGACCCGCTCCAGCTCGCAGGTGATAACAGTTTTTTCCCACTATTTAATGTATGTTATTATACATATTAACCTTCCTCTTTTATCACTCTATGTATTAAAAAACCCGCATGAAAATCGGTTGCGTAGTTGCGTATCCTGTAAAATTAGGGAATTTTTTCCTAAGGTTTTATAATGTGTTTAAGCTTTTGAAAAGCACCATCTAAAGTAAATTGAGCAATTGAATATATAATAAGCAAAGACTTATCTTAGAAGTTCATCCCACAAGATATGCCTTTGTCAGCAAACCGCTAATTGCCTTCAATTATGCGCCGGCAGATCAAATGTCTAGTCATGCAGTTATATAATAATAATCAAGTCAGATGTCTCGTATAGTTTTATCATACAATGGGACATAATCATAATGGCGATGATAAAGAAACCAGTTTTGTAAAGCTTTGGGAGAATTAAATTGAATAAATTCAAAGTTATGTAGGTAAAAGCTATTTTTATATAGACGGTCGTTAGGTCATAAATAGAACCATACGAAGTCTCACTCTTAAGACAAAAAAGTATTTCATGGGAAGTGAAGTACTGAAATATACAGGTGGCATCGAGGGCACAGGTTGAAAATATTGAACGTTTTAATCTTTAACATAAGATTACCACAACGAAGTGAGTAATTCAAGTTACCAGGTCATAAAACATGGAATTGATCACAGCCCCACGCCTCGCTACATTCATACTTCTGCTAAAGTTATGACTGGTAACACGAGTATAAAAATTCTTGTACATGAAAAAATACGTGTAGGTATTCTGGTGAAATCTTGATGTCTCTTGTAGGTAACGGCTAATTTAATCAGCTGCGGTAGGTGAAGTGAGGTTCTGTACATATCTTGAATTATGTCCCGCAATTAACTCATTAGGCTTGGATCACCTATGTTCATAGGATGATTTAACAAATTACGACGGCTTGTTTGTAACGTATAGACTTCAGACACATGCATGGTCTCATATTTTGTTATCTATACTAATATTATAAAGAGGAAAACTTTGTTTGTTTGGTTGTAATGAATAGGCTCAAAAACTACTGGACAGTTTTTAAAAATTCTTTCACCATTCGAAAGCTACATTATCCACGAGTAACATAGGCTATATTTTATCCCGGAACGGGCAGTAGTTACCACGGGACGCGGGTGAAACCGCGGGAAAACGGCTAGTTATATATAAACTTATTATTCTGCTTTCTAAACAAACATGCGTCTTGGACAAATGGTTACATACCGCCAAAACGATGTAATGCACCCGCCCATTATTTCAAACAGCCGCAGCCGCCCGTGTAATATCAAACAACGTTGTCTACAAGTAGTATTTCATGTTTGACAGGGCCATTCATTTTCTTTAACATTTGATAAGAAAAGTTTAAGCGTCAATGACCCCATAATTTTTATTTACATTGTTTGAATGAAGGTCGTTCCTTTCGCACTATTTTCCGATTAGATATATCAAATTGGCCTTGCCGGGATGGGAGGAATAAAATGCAAATAAAACATAGCTGCATAAAAAAGAGAAAGCAAAGTTTCATATTCACAGACACAATATTTAACTACTTGTCTAAATTATTTAAACGATGCAATGCATAAAAATGTACGTCGTATTGTATTAAACGCTTCGGCTATTTATTTGCGGCGTCGCATATTGATTAATATAAAGTGCGGGACAGAATGACTGTTTTGCAATCCACGACATGCAACATCTTTAAAAGCCGCTTAGTGAGACTTATTTGTCGGAGTAAGCACTTGACCGATACAACGAAACAGTGACTACAGTCGGACCGATAAAAACTAATGTAAAATTATATTACCTAATAAGTTTTGATGAACGGTTCTCGATCTCATCAAATACTGTTGACGCACACGCTGTTTTCAACTCATTTATCTTTGTTTTTCAATAAGATATCTAATATTCGAAGCGAATTGCACACTAATCCGCAAAAAATACGCCATGTTTGTCAGTTTAATAAAAACACATTAATTTCATCACAGGTTTAATTCATATACCATTAAAATACATTTCCATTTCCACAATTCGATGTGCACAATAATAATAATTTTATGGATATTAAAATTGTTAATAAATCTAAGCGGAGTCTTTCTTAGCCTCTTGGTTAGAATTCTTGTTTCTGATTTGGTAAGGGTTGTAATTATTGTTATAGTAAGGGTTGATTTTTGTTGGATCGTAAGGGTATCGTGGGTCATAGGCCCGGTTATTGTACTGGCCAAATGTGTTATATCTGTTTCTGTTTAAGTATGGATCGTAGCGGTTGTAGGTCGGGTCGAAGATTGGCTTATTGACTTGGTCTATCACAGGCACTATGGGAGCTACAGTTTTTCCATCAGCTGGTATATGAACTCCTGATGGTCTGAAACCTGGAAAAAGACCACAAAATATGTTAATTTTTTTTTTTTAAATATGTATTTGTAGAAAAATCCTGTAGAGTGAAGTGGAGAAGATAAATTAAGAAAGCTGACCCTTACCACCATGTGGGATACATAGCTGGAAAGAGAGAGAGAAATAAATCCTACAGATGGCAAGCATCATCATCATCATCAGCTCTGAAGTCCAAAAATATGAAAAAATAACAGTATAAAAGTGTCAGAATTATGCAACTTCCAATTAAATAATCAGGTGTATAATATTTTTCAGTAAAATATGCCTAAGCCCGTATATGGCATCATTTATGTCTTGTATACGAATAAATTTGAATAGGTTGATACGAAGAGGCGCCTGACTCATGTAGCAACGCATATTTATTTTTGTTTTCATTAAGGAAAGTAAGAGTTTGGTTTGGGATTATAATACCTACTCAATTTCTGTGTTCTGTTCGTCGGTAAAAATGTCAAAAATAATATGACATTGAAATATAGGAGAATAATTATAATATGCTAGCTTTCGCCCGCGGTTTCACCCGCGTCCCGTAGCCGGATGGTGACAAAAACTATCCTAAAACCGGGTCTAAGTTACCTCTAATTTTCAGCCAAATCGGTCAAGCCGTTTTCATGTTATGTAGTGACAACGGAAAGTGGGTTTCAATTTTATATATATAGATGTGAAAAAAATTGTTTTAAAAAATCAGGATCACTCCTTGAAAACTAACCTTGAAAACATGCAATCCAGTTTCATTTCTTGCTAATGTGGAACCTAACTCTAAAAATTTTACTCTTAAAACAAAAGCAAAGCTGTTCTTTTCTAACTACTATTTACTACTATGCTGACTGTAGTTTTTTGTGCGATATACTTGAGCTTGCATAATTGTATAATTACAGTTATACGATTCAAAAATATCATTTAAATACATACTCCAAGAACAAACGTATTATCCTGTATACAATGATATAAGTAACATGCTATTTATAATTATAGTTACCATTTTCGTCGGCGACATAGCTGACTTGAATCGGTGTTCCATCGGGAGAAACGTATGCGTAACTTCCTTGAACAACCTGTAAGCATAATCTATATAAATAAAAATGAATTTTTGTTCGTAAGTCTGATTAAAACTCGAGAACGGCTGGGCGGATTGAGCTGATTTTGGTTTTAAAATGTTTGTCGTAGTCCAGGGTAGGTCTAAACGGTGAGCAAATAAGGAAAAGACGGTACGAAGTTCGCCAGGTCAGCTAGTCTTATATATAAAAATGAATTGTTGTTCGTTAGTCTGACTAAAACTCGAGAATGGCTAAACCGATTTGGCTCATTTTGGTTTTAAAATGTTTGTTGAGAGCCAGGGAAGGTTTAAACGATAACGAAGTTCGCGGGATCAGCTAGTGGGAAATAAATATACATATGTCTGTAAAGAAACCATCAAAATGTTTATTCTTGCATCAAGAACTGAGACACTGCACCTACATGGAAAATGCGTTCTCTACCCTGCAGTCCATCTTATCATGAGTTTTAAACCATACCTGAGTCCCTTGCGGATTTCCTGTGTTGTCAATGTAAGCATCTTTCAAGTATCCACTTTCTTGTGCTTGCTTGCCGTCGGCAGTTGAAAAACTGGAATTATTTTTTTTAACATTCCTTACAAATGACCAGCAAAGTTGAATAAGTTAATATTCCTTAGTATTTTGTCAATGCTAAGAATCTTCGATTAAAACTGTTAACATACCGAAATACGTATATAATTGCAATAAGTATACCACTACACTGTATGTACTTTATGAAGTAAAATATTGATATCATTTCAGTTTATATTTGTAACAATGAAAACAATACAACTTCACTATACACTAACCTGAAAGCATACGTCCCATCTAAGCCATGCTCGTTAGAATACGACAGGATTGGTATAGCAGGGGCTCCAGCGTAGTTGTAATAAGGATTGCTGACTCCTGGCACTATAGGTGCAGCCCCCGGTGCAAAAGGTATGGCCGTAGGAACCACTGGTCTACCTGCATAGGCACCTGGTACTATCGGCGTAGATCCTGGGACGAAGGGAAATGGTGTTGGGATCACAGGAGTCGGTGGGACTACAGGCACACCAGGAAACGGGAATGGTAAACCCGTGGTAAGAGTGCCGTAAAGCAACACACAGCCGATGAGACGATACATTCTGAAATATGAATGGCCTTTAATGCGTAGACGCTCGTGAAATAGAGAAGGTTGTAACCAGTACCTGAAGGAACCAACTTGAACTGTTGAAGGTACTTGCAGGTACATAATAGTAAAAATCATGAACTTTCGGTGAAAGAGGAACGCTCTACAATGTATCGACATGCCTGTCACTACACCGCAACGCCCGCGCGCCTCCACGCGTCTCTATGGTTAGTTACGGTATCATTTCGCTGCGCATACCCACAAGTACAGAAGCAAAGCACAAACAATAATATCACTGAAATGTTTCTTATATGTATATGAACTTCATTATATCGCATTACAATAACAAATCTCATTATGAGTTTTTCTGTATCATATCCTCGTTATTCACACCCGAAAACACAGATTCTTTGTTTCAAATATTTTGAACGGTATTAATAGAACAACTCGTGTATTTACCTCAACAATGCTCAATTCGGACGGTTCTCGTTGTACTCAAAGTGTTACTGTTAGCGTGGGATCCGAATATTCCATTTATAGGCGGCAGGGTTGCTCTGAGCTGATATTTTTTGTTGAGCCATCGCTCAAACGTGAGTGTTACACACGTCTCCTTAACCCATCAGCTGTTATTAGCCGCGGTATACTTGCTAGTACCCACCAAAGCTCAACACGAACACGATGGTTGTAATCATTTAGCAATTTTAAGTCAAAATTATGGTAAATGTTACAGGGCGCAGTTACTTTAAGACATCAACTCAATTAACTATATTGCGGCACAACGGTTGGGTGGTCTATTAGTCTTAACGCGGTGCTGAAATTGCGATCGAAATCCTTAGATAGCTTATGCTTTACTATTTTATTCTCAGTTCAGCTGGAATATTTTGAGAAGTAGATGAAGTACTAAGAGGCATAGTAAGATATAAACTTGGAAACAATATAATTAGGTTTCGTAGCAAGTGCAATTGTAGTACCCATTTTATAGATGAGAACTTCTTTGTGCTTTCTAGAAGGTAAACCGGGGCCCTGTTACTAAGACTGCGCTGCCTGTCTGTCACCAACACAGTCTGTGTTTGATTAAACTAGAATAAGTATTTTAGGACGTTGGAAGACAACTTATTTCATAGGCACAGAACCTCTAATTGGCGAGTCCAACTCGCACTTTTTTGTAATCCATATAACATACATACTATCACACATTAGCTACAAAAACAAAACTGTTACGTTATTCGTTTCATTCATACAACGTGCACGATTTTCTACCGCTTACGGGCGAGCGTAGCACGGAGGCGTAGTCATGTCGTATTTGCACTCATTACAAATAGGAAGGCCAAGTCTGGTTTTTATTATTGCTCTTAACAAAAAGATACGGATATTACAAACAATTATGCAGCGTCAACTAATTAAAAACTCAATTGTTTTTGATACTTAAGTAATTATTCCAAAATTGGGCGTTTGCATAACAGTCCTCATGCTATCCGTCAATTATGAAGTTATCATGGTATTAAAGAATAACAATACCCTTGTAATAAATTTAAAGAAATGTATCATTAAGGGTTATCACTGTGTAACAACTGTACGAATAGATCTATTTAGTGCAGTCAGGCTGAGCATACACATCGATCGGCGGGTCTACATAATTAAATCATATTAAATTCATATGTGCTTTGTAAAATCCATCAAGCCGTAAGGGCTGGCTGTCATTCATACATATTTTAGCAGTAGTTGAAAACTATAAGTGCGAAATAAGTGTAAAAGTTACAGTCCATTTTTCTCTTTCAATGGATTTACAGTCATGTTTTCACAGTAAATCGACTCTGAAGCATGGTGGCAAGAAGAATATATATTCCAGGCGAATGAAGTAACTTTTATCATTAAGACGTATGAGAACTCGTGGACAATAAATAATAAATCTATGTATATCACATCCTAACCCGGAAGATGTTTAAATGGGTAGAGCTTCTAATAATACGGTTTATATTTGGAGTTTTATGATCAGTTTTTGTTTCACGAGAACATAAATGTTCACATACTACACAAATCATTTTTTTAAGTCTTCTGTAGTCTAAATCACTATGATACAAAATGAATTATGCCTTAAAATCATAGTTACTTTATTGCCATAAGAATTCTTCATCATTTATAGCCCACGTCTAGAACGTGGAACTAATTTATTTATTTAAATTTTTAGTAATCAATAGAAAAAAAAGATTAAGTTAGAATAACATGATTAGTGAACTTCATTTTCATATTCATAATTCATAACAATTGGTTTAAATTTTAACAATAGGTTGAATAGATGATTGCCGCTATGCAATAGGTCCAAATTAACGTAATAAGTTAATGCTAGAAAATGCATAACAAAATCTCAACAACATTTTAATTAAGCCCGTGTTTATTTCTCACGATCAGGTTGTTCTTAATTAATTGGGTATTACTTAACAATTCCGTGCTATTGTAAGCTCAGAGTTACGCAGCTTTGTTTACTTATGACAGAAACGCTCATGGACTCCACTCGATTCCACTTATTGATTTATTTACCTTTTATCGAAATATTGTGACATCATTTATAGGGCAAGGTGCTTATAATACCTCGCGATACCCGGATAAAATATAGGCCTTGACACTTGGAGATAGTGTATTTCCAACAGTGAAAGAATTTTTCAAAAAGTTTCTTAGACATAGTAGTACAAGTACCTCTTTCATTAGCTACGTCGCGATAGTGTAGTCTACTTTAAGTAGAGCACTTAAGTAATGTTAAGGGTTTTTTATCTGAATTTCAAGTTTAGTATCATTGTCATATTGTAATTTGTCTAAAAACAGTCAATGTTTTCAAAATCGATCGATCGATCCTTGCGGCTGTGACGTAGCCGCGAGCTCTACTTTGAAATGACAACCCAGCATTTAGATACTAGTCTATAGGATTATTTTCCGCATGTGATACAATTGACGTTGCAAATGATCTTACCTATAACCCCGTACAAAATTGTGCTCTAATTAGGTACATAATCACCTTGTTATGATCTGGTCTAGGTAGGAAACTAGTTTTCAATATACCATGAAGCCTTTGTAATCTCTCTCATATTATTTATATTAGTATAAGTTTTTTCATTAATGTGGTAAATAATTATTGCATTAGATATTCACTTAATTATTTTTATCGTCATCATTTGAGTAGGCCTTACTTTTTCGTCATTGACACCATACTGTGTAAATATGACTGCATTGACTATCAGGCACTATATTTGTTACATGTTTTAATCTTGAGAATATCATTATAGATTTTTTTACAGAATCAGATTGAGAAGGGTTTACGACAAACAAACAAGATAAATTAGTTCAATAACATTTATTTACATTGTCGATATGGTTCAAACAAATCAGATGGCACAAAAACGTACATATCAGTGATCAACACTAATCATATACTCTTATACGTCTACGCTTAAAGATGGTGGAAAAAAAACAAGTCTTTGTTTATAACAGCTAATTGAACTACCTTAATTGTCAATGTCATGGATCTATCAATGGTTCATCGTGAGTGGTCGTTGTTAGCTTATCTCCTGGCGGGGACCTTGGGGATGGAGTCTCCCTCAGCGTGGTAGCCAGACTCGTCGGCGTAGTAGCTTACGGTTTCGGGCTTGCCGTCCACGTTGGTGTATCCGTAGGAACCGCGCACAACCACTACTTTGTGGGGCTTGTTCTCCTCATCCAGAACTTCCTTAACTTGTCCGGCTTCCTCGCGGTTGATGCCGTTCTCGCTCTCGAAACTG